>CM065460.1:19248524-20448524 GCA_032872475.1 Leptopilina myrica (nomen nudum)
CAAAAATTAAAAAAGTTTACAAAGTTTTTTCTAAAATAAACAGGCATTTTTCATTTTGAAATTTGAGTTTTCGGTAAACTTTTCACCATTTGATTTTAAAGGAGTTTTTCATTTTTCTTTCCTGACAATTTGGAACAAAAACAAACAACTTCACCTCTGGACACATTTTTTGTAGGACAAAAATTAAAACAAAGTTACAGGACTTTTTTTCCAAAAAGACCGACATTTTTTAATTTTGAAATTTGAGTTTTCGGAAACTTTTCACCATTTTATTTTAAAAGTGTTTTTCACTTTTTTCCTGGCAATTTGAACAAAAACAAACAACTTCTTCTTAGACACATTTTTCTAGGACAAAAATTAAAAATAGTTTTACAGTGCGTTATTCCAAAAAAAACCGACATTTTTAAATTTTGAAATTTGAGTTTTCGGTAACTTTTCACCATTTTGATTTTTAAGGTGTTTTTCTTTTTTTTCCTGACAACTGGAACAAAAACAAACAACTTCACCTCTGGACACATTTTTGTAGGACCAAAATTAAAAAAGTTTACAAAGTTTTTTAAAATAACAGGCATTTTTGCATTTCGAAATTTCATTTTTTGGTAACTTTTTTTCCAATTTCATTTTGAAAGTGTTTTTTCTTTTTTTTTCCTGACAACTGGAACAAAAACAAACAACTTCACCTCTGGACACATTTTTGTAGGACAAAAATTAAAAAAGTTACAGACCTTTTTCCAAAAACACCGACATTTTTAAATTTTGAAATTTGAGATTTCGGTACCTGTTCACCATTTTATTTTTAAAGTGTTTTTCACTTTTTTCCTGACAATTTGAACAAAAACAAACAACTTCTTCTTTAGACGCATTTTTCTAGGACAAAAATTAAAAAAGTTACAGTGCTTATTCCAAAAAAACCGACATTTTTAAATTTTGAAATTTGAGTTTTCGGTAACTTTTCACTATTTGATTTTTAAGGTGTTTTTCACTTTTTTCCTGACAATTTGTACAAAAACAAACAACTTCTTCTTTAGACGCATTTTTCTAGGACAAAAATTAAAAAAGTTACAGACCTTTTTCCAAAAACACCGACATTTTTTCATTTTGAAATTTGAGTTTTCGGTAACTTTTCACCATTTTATTTTAAAAGTGTTTTTCACTTTTTTCCTGACAATTTGTACAAAAACAAACAACTTCTTCTTTAGACGCATTTTTCTAGGACAAAAATAAAAAAAGTTACAGACCTTTTTCCAAAAACACCGACATTTTTAAATTTTGAAATTTGAGTTTTCGGTAACTTTTCACCATTTTATTTTTAAAGTGTTTTTCTTTTTTTTCCTGACAACTGGAACAAAAACAAACAACTTCACCTTTGGACACATTTTTGTAGGACCAAAATTAAAATAGTTACAAAGGTTTTTCTAAAATAACAGGCATTTTTTGCATTTCGAAATTCATTTTATGGTAACTTTTTCCAATTTAATTTTGAAAGAGTTTTTCACTTTTTTCCTGACAACTGCAACAAAAACAAACAACTTCACCTCTGGACACATTTTTGTAGGACAAAAATTAAAAAAGTTACAGACCTTTTTCCAAAAACACCGACATTTTTAAATTTTGAAATTTGAGATTTCGGTAACTTTTCACCATTTTATTTTTAAAGTGTTTTTCACTTTTTTCCTGACAATTTGTACAAAAACAAACAACTTCTTCTTTAGACGCATTTTTCTAGGACAAAAATAAAAAAAGTTACAGACCTTTTTCCAAAAACACCGACATTTTTAAATTTTGAAACTTGAGTTTTTGGTAACTTTTCACCATTTTATTTTTAAGGTGTTTTTCACTTTTTTCCTGATAATTTGAACAAAAACAAACAACTTCTTCTTTAGACGCATTTTTCTAGGACAAAAATTAAAAAAGTTACAGACCTTTTTCCAAAAACACCGAAATTTTTTCATTTTGAAATTTGAGTTTTCGGTAACTTTTCACCATTTGATTTTTAAGGTGTTTTTCACTTTTTTCCTGGCAATTTGAACAAAAACAAACAACTTCTTCTTTAGACGCATTTTTCTAGGACAAAAATTAAAAAAGTTACAGTGCGTATTCCAAAAAAACCGACATTTTTAAATTTTGAAATTTGAGTTTTCGGTAACTTTTCACCATTTTATTTTTAAAGTGTTTTTCACTTTTTTCCTGGCAATTTGAACAAAAACAAACAACTTCTTCTTTAGACGCATTTTTCTAGGACAAAAATTAAAAAAGTTACAGTGCTTATTCCAAAAAAACCGACATTTTTAAATTTTTAAATTTGAGATTTCGGTAACTTTTTCACCATTTTATATTTAAGGTGTTTTTCACTTTTTTCCTGGCAATTTGAACAAAAACAAACAACTTCTTCTTTAGACGCATTTTTCTAGGACAAAAATAAAAAAAGTTACAGACCTTTTTCCAAAAACACCGACATTTTTAAATTTTGAAATTTGAGATTTCGGTAACTTTTCACCATTTTATTTTGAAAGTGTTTTTCACTTTTTTCCTGACAACTGGAACAAAAACAAACAACTTCACCTCTGGACACATTTTGGTAGGACAAAAATTAAAAAAGTTACAGTGCTTATTCCAAAAAAAACCGACATTTTTAAATTTTGAAATTTGAGTTTTCGGTAACTTTTCACCATTTGATTTTTAAGGTGTTTTTCACTTTTTTCCTGGCAATTTGAACAAAAACAAACAACTTCTTCTTTAGACGCATTTTTCTAGGACAAAAATTAAAAAAGTTACAGTGCGTATTCCAAAAAAACCGACATTTTTAAATTTTGAAATTTGAGATTTCGGTAACTTTTCACAAGTTTATTTTAAAGGTGTTTTTCACTGTTTTCCTGATAATTTGAACAAAAACAAACAACTTCTTCTTTAGACGCATTTTTCTAGGACAAAAATAAAAAAAGTTACAGAACTTTTTCCAAAAAGACCGACATTTTTAAATTTTGAAATTTCAGTTTTCGGTAACTTTTCACCATTTTATTTTTAAGGTGTTTTTCACTTTTTTCCTGGCAATTTGAACAAAAACAAACAACTTCTTCTTTAGACGCATTTTTCTAGGACAAAAATAAAAAAAGTTACAGACCTTTTTCCAAAAACACCGACATTTTTTCATTTTGAAATTTGAGTTTTTGGTAACTTTTCACCATTTTATTTTAAAAGTGTTTTTCACTTTTTTCCTGGCAATTTGAACAAAAACAAACAACTTCTTCTTTAGACGCATTTTTCTAGGACAAAAATTAAAAAAGTTACAGTGCTTATTCCAAAAACACCGACATTTTTAAATTTTGAAATTTGAGTTTTCGGTAACTTTTCACTATTTTATTTTTAAGGTGTTTTTCACTTTTTTCCTGACAATTTGAACAAAAACAAACAACTTCTTCTTTAGACGCATTTTTCTAGGACAAAAATTAAAAAAGTTACAGTGCGTATTCCAAAAAAACCGACATTTTTTCATTTTGAAATTTGAGTTTTCGGTAACTTTTCACCATTTTATTTTAAAAGTGTTTTTCACTTTTTTCCTGGCAATTTGAACAAAAACAAACAACTTCTTCTTTAGACGCATTTTTCTAGGACAAAAATTAAAAAAGTTACAGTGCGTATTCCAAAAAAACCGACATTTTTTCATTTTGAAATTTGAGATTTCGGTAACTTTTCACCATTTTATTTTTAAGGTGTTTTTCACTTTTTTCCTGATAATTTGAACAAAAACAAACAACTTCTTCTTTAGACGCATTTTTCTAGGACAAAAATAAAAAAAGTTACAGAACTTTTTCCAAAAACACCGACATTTTTTCATTTTGAAATTTGAGTTTTCGGTAACTTTTCACCATTTTATTTTTAAGGTGTTTTTCACTTTTTTCCTGACAATTTGAACAAAAACAAACAACTTCTTCTTTAGACGCATTTTTCTAGGACAAAAATTAAAAAAGTTACAGACCTTTTTCCAAAAACACCGACATTTTTAAATTTTGAAATTTGAGATTTCGGTAACTTTTCACCATTTTATTTTTAAGGTGTTTTTCACTTTTTTCCTGGCAATTTGAACAAAAACAAACAACTTCTTCTTTAGACGCATTTTTCTAGGACAAAAATAAAAAAAGTTACAGACCTTTTTCCAAGAACACCGACATTTTTAAATTTTGAAATTTGAGATTTCGGTAACTTTTTCCAATTTCATTTTGAAAGTGTTTTTCTTTTTTTTCCTGACAACTGGAACAAAAACAAACAACTTCACCTTTGGACACATTTTTGTAGGACAAAAATTAAAAAAGTTACAGTGCTTATTCCAAAAAAACCGACATTTTTAAATTTTGAAATTTGAGATTTCGGTAACTTTTCACCATTTTATTTTTAAGGTGTTTTTCACTTTTTTCCTGGCAATTTGAACAAAAACAAACAACTTCTTCTTTAGACGCATTTTTCTAGGACAAAAATTAAAAAAGTTACAGTGCGTATTCCAAAAAAACCGACATTTTTAAATTTTGAAATTTGAGATTTCGGTAACTTTTCACCATTTTATTTTTAAGGTGTTTTTCACTTTTTTCCTGATAATTTGAACAAAAACAAACAACTTCTTCTTTAGACGCATTTTTCTAGGACAAAAATAAAAAAAGTTACAGAACTTTTTCCAAAAAAACCGACATTTTTAAATTTTGAAATTTGAGTTTTCGGTAACTTTTCACCATTTTATTTTAAAAGTGTTTTTCACTTTTTTCCTGACAAATTGAACAAAAACAAACAACTTCTTCTTTAGACGCATTTTTCTAGGACAAAAAATAAAAAAGTTACAGACCATTTTCCAAAAACACCGACATTTTTTCATTTTGAAATTTGAGATTTCGGTAACTTTTCACCATTTTATTTTAAAAGTGTTTTTCACTTTTTTCCTGACAATTTGAACAAAAACAAACAACTTCTTCTTTAGACGCATTTTTCTAGGACAAAAATTAAAAAAGTTACAGTGCGTATTCCAAAAAAACCGACATTTTTAAATTTTGAAATTTGAGATTTCGGTAACTTTTCACCATTTTATTTTTTAAGTGTTTTTCACTTTTTTCCTGATAATTTGAACAAAAACAAACAACTTCTTCTTTAGACGCATTTTTCTAGGACAAAAATTAAAAAAGTTACAGAACTTTTTCCAAAAAGACCGACATTTTTAAATTTTGAAATTTGAGTTTTCGGTAACTTTTCACCATTTTATTTTTAAGGTGTTTTTCACTTTTTTCCTGGCAATTTGAACAAAAACAAACAACTTCTTCTTTAGACGCATTTTTCTAGGACAAAAATAAAAAAAGTTACAGACCTTTTTCCAAAAACACCGACATTTTTTCATTTTGAAATTTGAGTTTTCGGTAACTTTTCACCATTTTATTTTAAAAGTGTTTTTCACTTTTTTCCTGATAATTTGAACAAAAACAAACAACTTCTTCTTTAGACGCATTTTTCTAGGACAAAAATAAAAAAAGTTACAGTGCGTATTCCAAAAAAACCGACATTTTTAAATTTTGAAATTTGAGATTTCGGTAACTTTTCACCATTTTATTTTTAAAGTGTTTTTCACTTTTTTCCTGACAATTTGAACAAAAACAAACAACTTCTTCTTTAGACGCATTTTTCTAGGACAAAAATTAAAAAAGTTACAGTGCGTATTCCAAAAAAACCGACATTTTTTCATTTTGAAATTTGAGATTTCGGTAACTTTTCACCATTTTATTTTTAAGGTGTTTTTCACTTTTTTCCTGACAATTTAAACAAAAACAAACAACTTCTTCTTTAGACGCATTTTTCTAGGACAAAAATAAAAAAAGTTACAGTACTTTTTCCAAAAAAACCGACATTTTTTCATTTTGAAATTTGAGTTTTCGGTAACTTTTCACCATTTTATTTTAAAAGTGTTTTTCACTTTTTTCCTGACAATTTGAACAAAAACAAACAACTTCTTCTTTAGACGCATTTTTCTAGGACAAAAATTAAAAAAGTTACAGTGCTTATTCCAAAAAAACCGACATTTTTTCATTTTGAAATTTGAGTTTTCGGTAACTTTTCACCATTTTATTTTTAAAGTGTTTTTCACTTTTTTCCTGACAATTTGAACAAAAACAAACAACTTCTTCTTTAGACGCATTTTTCTAGGACAAAAATTAAAAAAGTTACAGACCTTTTTCCAAAAACACCGACATTTTTAAATTTTGAAATTTGAGTTTTTGGTAACTTTTCACCATTTTATTTTAAAAGTGTTTTTCACTTTTTTCCTGGCAATTTGAACAAAAACAAACAACTTCTTCTTTAGACGCATTTTTCTAGGACAAAAATTAAAAAAGTTACAGTCCTTTTTCCAAAAAAACCGACTTTTTTTCATTTTGAAATTTGAGTTTTCGGTAACTTTTCACCATTTGATTTTTAAGGTGTTTTTCACTTTTTTCCTGGCAATTTGAACAAAAACAAACAACTTCTTCTTTAGACGCATTTTTCTAGGACAAAAATTAAAAAAGTTACAGTGCGTATTCCAAAAAAACCGACATTTTTAAATTTTGAAATTTGAGTTTTCGGTAACTTTTCACCATTTTATTTTAAAGTGTTTTTCACTTTTTTCCTGACAATTTGAACAAAAACAAACAACTTCTTCTTTAGACACATTTTTCTAGGACAAAAATTAAAAAAGTTACAGACCTTTTTCCAAAAACACCGACATTTTTTACTTTTGAAATTTGAGTTTTCGGTAACTTTTCACCATTTTATTTTAAAAGTGTTTTTCACTTTTTTCCTGACAATTTGAACAAAAACAAACAACTTCTTCTTTAGACGCATTTTTCTAGGACAAAAATTAAAAAAGTTACAGACCTTTTTCCAAAAACACCGACATTTTTTCATTTTGAAATTTGAGTTTTCGGTAACTTTTCACCATTTTATTTTAAAAGTGTTTTTCACTTTTTTCCTGACAATTTGAACAAAAACAAACAACTTCTTCTTTAGACGCATTTTTCTAGGACAAAAATTAAAAAAGTTACAGTGCTTATTCCAAAAAAACCGACATTTTTAAATTTTGAAATTTGAGATTTCGGTAACTTTTCACCATTTTATTTTTTAAGTGTTTTTCACTTTTTTCCTGGCAATTTGAACAAAAACAAACAACTTCTTCTTTAGACGCATTTTTCTAGGACAAAAATTAAAAAAGTTACAGACCTTTTTCCAAAAACACCGACATTTTTAAATTTTGAAATTTGAGTTTTCGGTAACTTTTCACCATTTTATTTTAAAAGTGTTTTTCACTTTTTTCCTGGCAATTTGAACAAAAACAAACAACTTCTTCTTTAGACGCATTTTTCTAGGACAAAAATAAAAAAAGTTACAGACCTTTTTCCAAAAACACCGACATTTTTAAATTTTGAAACTTGAGTTTTCGGTAACTTTTCACCATTTTATTTTAAAAGTGTTTTTCACTTTTTTCCTGGCAATTTGAACAAAAACAAACAACTTCTTCTTTAGACGCATTTTTCTAGGACAAAAATTAAAAAAGTTACAGTCCTTTTTCCAAAAAAACCGACATTTTTAAATTTTGAAATTTGAGTTTTCGGTAACTTTTCACCATTTTATTTTTAAAGTGTTTTTCACTTTTTTCCTGGCAATTTGAACAAAAACAAACAACTTCTTCTTTAGACGCATTTTTCTAGGACAAAAATTAAAAAAGTTACAGACCTTTTTCCAAAAACACCGACATTTTTTCATTTTGAAATTTGAGATTTCGGTAACTTTTCACCATTTTATTTTAAAAGTGTTTTTCACTTTTTTCCTGGCAATTTGAACAAAAACAAACAACTTCTTCTTTAGACGCATTTTTCTAGGACAAAAATTAAAAAAGTTACAGTGCTTATTCCAAAAAAACCGACATTTTTAAATTTTGAAATTTGAGTTTTCGGTAACTTTTCACCATTTTATTTTTAAAGTGTTTTTCACTTTTTTCCTGACAATTTGAACAAAAACAAACAACTTCTTCTTTAGACGCATTTTTCTAGGACAAAAATTAAAAAAGTTACAGAACTTTTTCCAAAAAGACCGACATTTTTAAATTTTGAAATTTGAGTTTTCGGTAACTTTTCACCATTTTATTTTAAAAGTGTTTTTCACTTTTTTCCTGGCAATTTGAACAAAAACAAACAACTTCTTCTTTAGACGCATTTTTCTAGGACAAAAATAAAAAAAGTTACAGACCTTTTTCCAAAAAAACCGACATTTTTAAATTTTGAAATTTGAGTTTTCGGTAACTTTTCACCATTTTATTTTTAAAGTGTTTTTCACTTTTTTCCTGACAATTTGAACAAAAACAAACAACTTCTTCTTTAGACGCATTTTTCTAGGACAAAAATTAAAAAAGTTACAGTGCGTATTCCAAAAAAACCGACATTTTTAAATTTTGAAATTTGAGTTTTCGGTAACTTTTCACCATTTTATTTTTAAAGTGTTTTTCACTTTTTTCCTGACAATTTGAACAAAAACAAACAACTTCTTCTTTAGACGCATTTTTCTAGGACAAAAATAAAAAAAGTTACAGAACTTTTTCCAAAAAGACCGACATTTTTTCATTTTGAAATTTGAGTTTTCGGTAACTTTTCACCATTTTATTTTTAAAGTGTTTTTCACTTTTTTCCTGACAATTTGAACAAAAACAAACAACTTCTTCTTTAGACGCATTTTTCTAGGACAAAAATAAAAAAAGTTACAGACCTTTTTCCAAAAACACCGACATTTTTTAATTTTGAAATTTGAGTTTTCGGTAACTTTTCACCATTTTATTTTAAAAGTGTTTTTCACTTTTTTCCTGGCAATTTGAACAAAAACAAACAACTTCTTCTTTAGACGCATTTTTCTAGGACAAAAATAAAAAAAGTTACAGTGCGTATTCCAAAAAAACCGACATTTTTAAATTTTGAAATTTGAGTTTTCGGTAACTTTTCACCATTTTATTTTTAAAGTGTTTTTCACTTTTTTCCTGACAATTTGAACAAAAACAAACAACTTCTTCTTTAGACGCATTTTTCTAGGACAAAAATAAAAAAAGTTACAGAACTTTTTCCAAAAATAACGACATTTTTAAATTTTGAAATTTGAGTTTTCGGTAACTTTTCACCATTTTATTTTTAAAGTGTTTTTCACTTTTTTCCTGACAATTTGAACAAAAACAAACAACTTCTTCTTTAGACGCATTTTTCTAGGACAAAAATTAAAAAAGTTACAGAACTTTTTCCAAAAACACCGACATTTTTTCATTTTGAAATTTGAGTTTTCGGTAACTTTTCACCATTTTATTTTTAAAGTGTTTTTCACTTTTTTCCTGACAATTTGAACAAAAACAAACAACTTCTTCTTTAGACGCATTTTTCTAGGACAAAAATTAAAAAAGTTACAGTGCTTATTCCAAAAAAACCGACATTTTTAAATTTTGAAATTTGAGTTTTCGGTAACTTTTCACCATTTTATTTTTAAAGTGTTTTTCACTTTTTTCCTGACAATTTGTACAAAAACAAACAACTTCTTCTTTAGACGCATTTTTCTAGGACAAAAATAAAAAAAGTTACAGAACTTTTTCCAAAAAGACCGACATTTTTAAATTTTGAAATTTGAGTTTTCGGTAACTTTTCACCATTTTATTTTAAAAGTGTTTTTCACTTTTTTCCTGGCAATTTGAACAAAAACAAACAACTTCTTCTTTAGACGCATTTTTCTAGGACAAAAATTAAAAAAGTTACAGTGCGTATTCCAAAAAAACCGACATTTTTAAATTTTGAAATTTGAGTTTTCGGTAACTTTTCACCATTTTATTTTAAAAGTGTTTTTCACTTTTTTCCTGACAATTTGTACAAAAACAAACAACTTCTTCTTTAGACGCATTTTTCTAGGACAAAAATTAAAAAAGTTACAGACCTTTTTCCAAAAAAACCGACATTTTTTCATTTTGAAATTTGAGTTTTCGGTAACTTTTCACCATTTTATTTTTAAAGTGTTTTTCACTTTTTTCCTGGCAATTTGAACAAAAACAAACAACTTCTTCTTTAGACGCATTTTTCTAGGACAAAAATTAAAAAAGTTACAGACCTTTTTCCAAAAACACCGACATTTTTTCATTTTGAAATTTGAGTTTTCGGTAACTTTTCACCATTTTATTTTTAAAGTGTTTTTCACTTTTTTCCTGACAATTTGAACAAAAACAAACAACTTCTTCTTTAGACGCATTTTTCTAGGACAAAAATTAAAAAAGTTACAAAGGTTTTTCTAAAATAACAGGCATTTTTGCATTTCGAAATTTCATTTTTTGGTAACTTTTTCCAATTTCATTTTGAAAGTGTTTTTCTTTTTTTTCCTGACAACTGGAACAAAAACAAACAACTTCACCTCGGGACACATTTTTGTAGGACAAAAATTAAAAAAGTTACAGACCTTTTTCCAAAAAGACCGACATTTTTAAATTTTGAAATTTGAGTTTTCGGTAACTTTTCACCATTTTATTTTAAAAGTGTTTTTCACTTTTTTCCTGACAATTTGAACAAAAACAAACAACTTCTTCTTTAGACGCATTTTTCTAGGACAAAAATTAAAAAAGTTACAGACCTTTTTCCAAAAAGACCGACATTTTTAAATTTTGAAATTTGAGTTTTCGGTAACTTTTCACCATTTTATTTTTAAAGTGTTTTTCACTTTTTTCCTGACAATTTGAACAAAAACAAACAACTTCTTCTTTAGACGCATTTTTCTAGGACAAAAATTAAAAAAGTTACAAAGGTTTTTCTAAAATAACAGGCATTTTTGCATTTCGAAATTTCATTTTTTGGTAACTTTTTCCAATTTCATTTTGAAAGTGTTTTTCTTCTTTTTCCTGATAACTGGAACAAAAACAAACAACTTCACCTCTGGACACATTTTTGTAGGACAAAAATTAAAAAAGTTACAAAGGTTTTTCTAAAATAACAGGCATTTTTGCATTTCGAAATTTCATTTTTTGGTAACTTTTTCCAATTTCATTTTGAAAGTGTTTTTCACTTTTTTCCTGGCAATTTGAACAAAAACAAACAACTTCACCTCTGGACACATTTTTGTAGGACAAAAATTAAAAAAGTTACAGTGCTTATTCCAAAAAAAGCGACATTTTTAAATTTGAAATTTGAGTTTTCGGTAACTTTTCACCATTTTATTTTAAAAGTGTTTTTCACTTTTTTCCTGACAATTTGAACAAAAACAAACAACTTCTTCTTTAGACGCATTTTTCTAGGACAAAAATTAAAAAAGTTACAGACCTTTTTCCAAAAACACCGACATTTTTTCATTTTGAAATTTGAGTTTTCGGTAACTTTTCACCATTTCATTTTGAAAGTGTTTTTCTTCTTTTTTCTGATAACTGGAACAAAAACAAACAACTTCACCTCTGGACGCATTTTTCTAGGACAAAAATTAAAAAAGTTACAAAGGTTTTTCTAAAATAACAGGCATTTTTGCATTTCGAAATTTCATTTTTTGGTAACTTTTTCCAATTTCATTTTGAAAGTGTTTTTCTTTTTTTTCCTGACAACTGGAACAAAAACAAACAACTTCACCTTTGGACACATTTTTGTAGGACAAAAATTAAAAAAGTTACAGTGCTTATTCCAAAAAAACCGACATTTTTAAATTTTGAAATTTGAGTTTTCGGTAACTTTTCACCATTTTATTTTAAAAGTGTTTTTCACTTTTTTCCTGACAATTTGAACAAAAACAAACAACTTCTTCTTTAGACGCATTTTTCTAGGACAAAAATTAAAAAAGTTACAGTGCGTATTCCAAAAAAACCGACATTTTTAAATTTTGAAATTTGAGTTTTCGGTAACTTTTCACCATTTTATTTTTAAAGTGTTTTTCACTTTTTTCCTGACAATTTGAACAAAAACAAACAACTTCTTCTTTAGACGCATTTTTCTAGGACAAAAATTAAAAAAGTTACAGACCTTTTTCCAAAAAGACCGACATTTTTAAATTTTGAAATTTGAGTTTTCGGTAACTTTTCACCATTTTATTTTTAAAGTGTTTTTCACTTTTTTCCTGACAATTTGAACAAAAACAAACAACTTCTTCTTTAGACGCATTTTTCTAGGACAAAAATAAAAAAAGTTACAGAACTTTTTCCAAAAACACCGACATTTTTTCATTTTGAAATTTGAGTTTTCGGTAACTTTTCACCATTTTATTTTTAAGGTGTTTTTCACTTTTTTCCTGACAATTTGAACAAAAACAAACAACTTCTTCTTTAGACGCATTTTTCTAGGACAAAAATTAAAAAAGTTACAGACCTTTTTCCAAAAACACCGACATTTTTTCATTTTGAAATTTGAGTTTTCGGTAACTTTTCACCATTTTATTTTTAAAGTGTTTTTCACTTTTTTCCTGACAATTTGAACAAAAACAAACAACTTCTTCTTTAGACGCATTTTTCTAGGACAAAAATTAAAAAAGTTACAGACCTTTTTCCAAAAAAACCGACATTTTTTCATTTTGAAATTTGAGTTTTCGGTAACTTTTCACCATTTTATTTTTAAGGTGTTTTTCACTTTTTTCCTGACAATTTGAACAAAAACAAACAACTTCTTCTTTAGACGCATTTTTCTAGGACAAAAATTAAAAAAGTTACAAAGGTTTTTCTAAAAAACATTTTTGCATTTTGAAATTTCATTTTTTGGTAACTTTTTCCAATTTCATTTTGAAAGTGTTTTTCTTCTTTTTCCAGATATCTGGAACAAAAACAAACAACTTCTTCTTTAGACGCATTTTTCTAGGACAAAAATAAAAAAAGTTACAGACCTTTTTCCAAAAAAACCGACATTTTGAAATTTTGAAATTTGAGTTTTCGGTAACTTTTCACCATTTTATTTTAAAAGTGTTTTTCACTTTTTTCCTGACAATTTGAACAAAAACAAACAACTTCTTCTTTAGACGCATTTTTCTAGGACAAAAATTAAAAAAGTTACAGACCTTTTTCCAAAAACACCGACATTTTTTAATTTTGAAATTTGAGTTTTCGGTAACTTTTCACCATTTTATTTTTAAAGTGTTTTTCACTTTTTTCCTGACAATTTGAACAAAAACAAACAACTTCTTCTTTAGACGCATTTTTCTAGGACAAAAATTAAAAAAGTTACAGTGCGTATTCCAAAAAAACCGACATTTTTTCATTTTGAAATTTGAGTTTTCGGTAACTTTTCACCATTTTATTTTTAAAGTGTTTTTCACTTTTTTCCTGACAATTTGAACAAAAACAAACAACTTCTTCTTTAGACGCATTTTTCTAGGACAAAAATTAAAAAAGTTACAGACCTTTTTCCAAAAACACCGACATTTTTAAATTTTGAAATTTGAGTTTTCGGTAACTTTTCACCATTTTATTTTTAAAGTGTTTTTCACTTTTTTCCTGACAATTTGAACAAAAACAAACAACTTCTTCTTTAGACGCATTTTTCTAGGACAAAAATTAAAAAAGTTACAGACCTTTTTCCAAAAACACCGACATTTTTTCATTTTGAAATTTGAGTTTTCGGTAACTTTTCACCATTTTATTTTAAAAGTGTTTTTCACTTTTTTCCTGACAATTTGAACAAAAACAAACAACTTCTTCTTTAGACGCATTTTTCTAGGACAAAAATTAAAAAAGTTACAGAACTTTTTCCAAAAAGACCGACATTTTTTCATTTTGAAATTTGAGTTTTCGGTAACTTTTCACCATTTTATTTTTAAAGTGTTTTTCACTTTTTTCCTGACAATTTGAACAAAAACAAACAACTTCTTCTTTAGACGCATTTTTCTAGGACAAAAATTAAAAAAGTTACAGACCTTTTTCCAAAAACACCGACATTTTTTCATTTTGAAATTTGAGTTTTCGGTAACTTTTCACCATTTTATTTTTAAAGTGTTTTTCACTTTTTTCCTGACAATTTGAACAAAAACAAACAACTTCTTCTTTAGACGCATTTTTCTAGGACAAAAATTAAAAAAGTTACAGTGCGTATTCCAAAAAAACCGACATTTTTAAATTTTGAAATTTGAGTTTTCGGTAACTTTTCACCATTTTATTTTTAAAGTGTTTTTCACTTTTTTCCTGACAATTTGAACAAAAACAAACAACTTCTTCTTTAGACGCATTTTTCTAGGACAAAAATTAAAAAAGTTACAGTGCGTATTCCAAAAAAACCGACATTTTTAAATTTTGAAATTTGAGATTTCGGTAACTTTTCACCATTTTATTTTTAAAGTGTTTTTCACTTTTTTCCTGACAATTTGAACAAAAACAAACAACTTCTTCTTTAGACGCATTTTTCTAGGACAAAAATTAAAAAAGTTACAGTGCGTATGCCAAAAAAACCGACATTTTTAAATTTTGAAATTTGAGTTTTCGGTAACTTTTCACCATTTTATTTTTAAAGTGTTTTTCACTTTTTTCCTGACAATTTGAACAAAAACAAACAACTTCTTCTTTAGACGCATTTTTCTAGGACAAAAATTAAAAAAGTTACAGACCTTTTTCCAAAAACACCGACATTTTTAAATTTTGAAATTTGAGTTTTCGGTAACTTTTCACCATTTTATTTTTAAAGTGTTTTTCACTTTTTTCCTGACAATTTGAACAAAAACAAACAACTTCTTCTTTAGACGCATTTTTCTAGGACAAAAATTAAAAAAGTTACAGACCTTTTTCCAAAAACACCGACATTTTTTCATTTTGAAATTTGAGTTTTCGGTAACTTTTCACCATTTTATTTTTAAAGTGTTTTTCACTTTTTTCCTGACAATTTGAACAAAAACAAACAACTTCTTCTTTAGACGCATTTTTCTAGGACAAAAATTAAAAAAGTTACAGTGCGTATTCCAAAAAAACCGACATTTTTAAATTTTGAAATTTGAGTTTTCGGTAACTTTTCACCATTTTATTTTAAAAGTGTTTTTCACTTTTTTCCTGGCAATTTGAACAAAAACAAACAACTTCTTCTTTAGACGCATTTTTCTAGGACAAAAATTAAAAAAGTTACAGTGCTTTTTCAAAAAAAACCGACATTTTTAAATTTTGAAATTTGAGTTTTCGGTAACTTTTCACCATTTTATTTTTAAAGTGTTTTTCACTTTTTTCCTGACAATTTGAACAAAAACAAACAACTTCTTCTTTAGACGCATTTTTCTAGGACAAAAGTTAAAAAAGTTACAGATCTTTTTCCAAAAACACCGACATTTTTAAATTTTGAAATTTGAGTTTTCGGTAACTTTTCACCATTTTATTTTTAAAGTGTTTTTCACTTTTTTCCTGACAATTTGAACAAAAACAAACAACTTCTTCTTTAGACGCATTTTTCTAGGACAAAAATTAAAAAAGTTACAGAACTTTTTCCAAAAAGACCGACATTTTTAAATTTTGAAATTTGAGTTTTCGGTAACTTTTCACCATTTTATTTTTAAAGTGTTTTTCACTTTTTTCCTGGCAATTTGAACAAAAACAAACAACTTCTTCTTTAGACGCATTTTTCTAGGACAAAAATTAAAAAAGTTACAGAACTTTTTCCAAAAAGACCGACATTTTTTCATTTTGAAATTTGAGTTTTCGGTAACTTTTCACCATTTTATTTTAAAAGTGTTTTTCACTTTTTTCCTGACAATTTGAACAAAAACAAACAACTTCTTCTTTAGACGCATTTTTCTAGGACAAAAATTAAAAAAGTTACAGAACTTTTTCCAAAAAGACCGACATTTTTTCATTTTGAAATTTGAGTTTTCGGTAACTTTTCACCATTTTATTTTAAAAGTGTTTTTCACTTTTTTCCTGACAATTTGAACAAAAACAAACAACTTCTTCTTTAGACGCATTTTTCTAGGACAAAAATTAAAAAAGTTACAGTGCGTATTCCAAAAACACCGACATTTTTTCATTTTGAAATTTGAGTTTTCGGTAACTTTTCACCATTTTATTTTTAAAGTGTTTTTCACTTTTTTCCTGACAATTTGTACAAAAACAAACAACTTCTTCTTTAGACGCATTTTTCTAGGACAAAAATTAAAAAAGTTACAGACCTTTTTCCAAAAACACCGACATTTTTAAATTTTGAAATTTGAGTTTTCGGTAACTTTTCACCATTTTATTTTAAAAGTGTTTTTCACTTTTTTCCTGACAATTTGTACAAAAACAAACAACTTCTTCTTTAGACGCATTTTTCTAGGACAAAAATTAAAAAAGTTACAGACCTTTTTCCAAAAACACCGACATTTTTTCATTTTGAAATTTGAGTTTTCGGTAACTTTTCACCATTAGATTTTTAAGGTGTTTTTCACTTTTTTCCTGACAATTTGTACAAAAACAAACAACTTCTTCTTTAGACGCATTTTTCTAGGACAAAAATTAAAAAAGTTACAGTGCGTATTCCAAAAACACCGACATTTTTTCATTTTGAAATTTGAGTTTTCGGTAACTTTTTCCAATTTCATTTGGAAAGTGTTTTTCACTTTTTTCCTGACAATTTGTACAAAAACAAACAACTTCTTCTTTAGACGCATTTTTCTAGGACAAAAATTAAAAAAGTTACAGACCTTTTTCCAAAAAGACCGACATTTTTAAATTTTGAAATTTGAGTTTTCGGTAACTTTTCACCATTTTATTTTAAAAGTGTTTTTCACTTTTTTCCTGGCAATTTGAACAAAAACAAACAACTTCTTCTTTAGACGCATTTTTCTAGGACAAAAATTAAAAAAGTTACAGACCTTTTTCCAAAAACACCGACATTTTTTCATTTTGAAATTTGAGTTTTCGGTAACTTTTCACCATTTTATTTTTAAAGTGTTTTTCACTTTTTTCCTGACAATTTGAACAAAAACAAACAACTTCACCTCTGGACACATTTTTGTAGGACAAAAATTAAAAAAGTTACAAAGGTTTTTCTAAAATAACAGGCATTTTTGCATTTCGAAATTTCATTTTTTGGTAACTTTTTCCAATTTCATTTTGAAAGTGTTTTTCTTTTTTTTCCTGATAACTGGAACAAAAACAAACAACTTCACCTCTGGACACATTTTTGTAGGACAAAAATTAAAAAAGTTACAGTGCTTATTCCAAAAAAACCGACATTTTTAAATTTTGAAATTTGAGTTTTCGGTAACTTTTCACCATTTTATTTTAAAAGTGTTTTTCACTTTTTTCCTGGCAATTTGAACAAAAACAAACAACTTCTTCTTTAGACGCATTTTTCTAGGACAAAAATTAAAAAAGTTACAGTGCGTATTCCAAAAAAACCGACATTTTTAAATTTTGAAATTTGAGATTTCGGTAACTTTTCACCATTTTATTTTTAAAGTGTTTTTCACTTTTTTCCTGACAATTTGTACAAAAACAAACAACTTCTTCTTTAGACGCATTTTTCTAGGACAAAAATAAAAAAAGTTACAGAACTATTTCCAAAAAGACCGACATTTTTAAATTTTGAAATTTGAGTTTTCGGTAACTTTTCACCATTTTATTTTTAAAGTGTTTTTCACTTTTTTCCTGACAATTTGAACAAAAACAAACAACTTCTTCTTTAGACGCATTTTTCTAGGACAAAAATAAAAAAAGTTACAGAACTTTTTCCAAAAAGACCGACATTTTTAAATTTTGAAATTTGAGTTTTCGGTAACTTTTCACCATTTTATTTTTAAAGTGATTTTCACTTTTTTCCTGACAATTTGTACAAAAACAAACAACTTCTTCTTTAGACGCATTTTTCTAGGACAAAAATAAAAAAAGTTACAGAACTTTTTCCAAAAAGACCGACATTTTTAAATTTTGAAATTTCAGTTTTCGGTAACTTTTTCCAATTTCATTTTGAAAGTGTTTTTCTTTTTTTTCCTGACAACTGGAACAAAAACAAACAACTTCTTCTTTAGACGCATTTTTCTAGGACAAAAATTAAAAAAGTTACAAAGGTTTTTCTAAAATAACAGGCATTTTTGCATTTCGAAATTTCATTTTTTGGTAACTTTTTCCAATTTCATTTGGAAAGTGTTTTTCTTCTTTTTCCTGATAACTGGAACAAAAACAAACAACTTCACCTCTGGACACATTTTTGTAGGACAAAAATTAAAAAAGTTACAAAGGTTTTTCTAAAATAACAGGCATTTTTGCATTTCGAAATTTCATTTTTTGGTAACTTTTTCCAATTTCATTTTGAAAGTGTTTTTCTTTTTTTTCCTGACAACTGGAACAAAAACAAACAACTTCACCTCTGGACACATTTTTGTAGGACAAAAATTAAAAAAGTTACAGTGCTTATTCCAAAAAAACCGACATTTTTAAATTTTGAAATTTGAGTTTTCGGTAACTTTTCACCATTTTATTTTAAAAGTGTTTTTCACTTTTTTCCTGGCAATTTGAACAAAAACAAACAACTTCTTCTTTAGACGCATTTTTCTAGGACAAAAATTAAAAAAGTTACAGACCTTTTTCCAAAAACACCGACATTTTTAAATTTTGAAATTTGAGTTTTCGGTAACTTTTCACCATTTTATTTTAAAAGTGTTTTTCACTTTTTTCCTGACAATTTGTACAAAAACAAACAACTTCTTCTTTAGACGCATTTTTCTAGGACAAAAATTAAAAAAGTTACAGACCTTTTTCCAAAAACACCGACATTTTTTCATTTTGAAATTTGAGTTTTCGGTAACTTTTCACCATTTGATTTTTAAGGTGTTTTTCACTTTTTTCCTGACAATTTGACCAAAAACAAACAACTTCTTCTCTAGACGTATTTTTCTAGGACAAAAATTAAAAAAGTTACAGTGCGTATTCCAAAAAAACCGACATTTTTAAATTTTGAAATTTGAGATTTCGGTAACTTTTCACCATTTTATTTTTAAAGTGTTTTTCACTTTTTTCCTGACAATTTGTACAAAAACAAACAACTTCTTCTTTAGACGCATTTTTCTAGGACAAAAATAAAAAAAGTTACAGAACTATTTCCAAAAAGACCGACATTTTTAAATTTTGAAATTTGAGTTTTCGGTAACTTTTCACCATTTTATTTTAAAAGTGTTTTTCACTTTTTTCCTGGCAATTTGAACAAAAACAAACAACTTCTTCTTTAGACGCATTTTTCTAGGACAAAAATTAAAAAAGTTACAGACCTTTTTCCAAAAAGACCGACATTTTTAAATTTTGAAATTTGAGTTTTCGGTAACTTTTCACCATTTTATTTTTAAAGTGTTTTTCACTTTTTTCCTGACAATTTGAACAAAAACAAACAACTTCTTCTTTAGACGCATTTTTCTAGGACAAAAATTAAAAAAGTTACAAAGGTTTTTCTAAAATAACAGGCATTTTTGCATTTCGAAATTTCATTTTTTGGTAACTTTTTCCAATTTCATTTTGAAAGTGTTTTTCTTCTTTTTCCTGATAACTGGAACAAAAACAAACAACTTCACCTCTGGACACATTTTTGTAGGACCAAAATTAAAAAAGTTACAAAGGTTTTTCTAAAATAACAGGCATTTTTGCATTTCGAAATTTCATTTTTTGGTAACTTTTCACCATTTGATTTTTAAGGTGTTTTTCTTTTTTTTCCTGACAACTGGAACAAAAACAAACAACTTCACCTCGGGACACATTTTTGTAGGACAAAAATTAAAAAAGTTACAAAGGTTTTTCTAAAATAACAGACATTTTTTTCATTTTGAAATTTCAGTTTTCGGTAACTTTTCACCATTTTATTTTGAAAGTGTTTTTCTTTTTTTTCCTGACAACTGGAACAAAAACAAACAACTTCACCTCTGGACACATTTTTGTAGGACAAAAATTAAAAAAGTTACAGTGCTTATTCCAAAAAAACCGACATTTTTAAATTTTGAAATTTGAGTTTTCGGTAACTTTTCACCATTTTATTTTAAAAGTGTTTTTCACTTTTTTCCTGGCAATTTGAACAAAAACAAACAACTTCTTCTTTAGACGCATTTTTCTAGGACAAAAATTAAAAAAGTTACAGACCTTTTTCCAAAAACACCGACATTTTTAAATTTTGAAATTTGAGTTTTCGGTAACTTTTCACCATTTTATTTTTAAAGTGTTTTTCACTTTTTTCCTGACAATTTGTAAAAAAACAAACAACTTCTTCTTTAGACGCATTTTTCTAGGACAAAAATAAAAAAAGTTACAGAACTATTTCCAAAAAGACCGACATTTTTAAATTTTGAAATTTGAGTTTTCGGTAACTTTTCACCATTTTATTTTAAAAGTGTTTTTCACTTTTTTCCTGGCAATTTGAACAAAAACAAACAACTTCTTCTTTAGACGCATTTTTCTAGGACAAAAATTAAAAAAGTTACAGACCTTTTTCCAAAAAGACCGACATTTTTAAATTTTGAAATTTGAGTTTTCGGTAACTTTTCACCATTTTATTTTTAAAGTGTTTTTCACTTTTTTCCTGACAATTTGAACAAAAACAAACAACTTCTTCTTTAGACGCATTTTTCTAGGACAAAAATTAAAAAAGTTACAAAGGTTTTTCTAAAATAACAGGCATTTTTGCATTTCGAAATTTCATTTTTTGGTAACTTTTTCCAATTTCATTTTGAAAGTGTTTTTCACTTTTTTCCTGATAACTGGAACAAAAACAAACAACTTCACCTCTGGACACATTTTTGTAGGACCAAAATTAAAAAAGTTACAAAGGTTTTTCTAAAATAACAGGCATTTTTGCATTTCGAAATTTCATTTTTTGGTAACTTTTTCCAATTTCATTTTGAAAGTGTTTTTCTTTTTTTTCCTGACAACTGGAACAAAAACAAACAACTTCACCTCGGGACACATTTTTGTAGGACAAAAATTAAAAAAGTTACAAAGGTTTTTCTAAAATAACAGACATTTTTTCATTTTGAAATTTCATTTTTTGGTAACTTTTTCCAATTTCATTTGGAAAGTGTTTTTCTTCTTTTTCCTGATAACTGGAACAAAAACAAACAACTTCACCTCTGGACACATTTTTGTAGGACAAAAATTAAAAAAGTTACAAAGGTTTTTCTAAAATAACAGGCATTTTTGCATTTCGAAATTTCATTTTTTGGTAACTTTTTCCAATTTCATTTTGAAAGTGTTTTTCTTTTTTTTCCTGACAACTGGAACAAAAACAAACAACTTCACCTCTGGACACATTTTTGTAGGACAAAAATTAAAAAAGTTACAGTGCTTATTCCAAAAAAACCGACATTTTTAAATTTTGAAATTTGAGTTTTCGGTAACTTTTCAACATTTTATTTTAAAAGTGTTTTTCACTTTTTTCCTGGCAATTTGAACAAAAACAAACAACTTCTTCTTTAGACGCATTTATCTAGGACAAAAATTAAAAAAGTTACAGTGCGTATTCCAAAAAAACCGACATTTTTAAATTTTGAAATTTGAGATTTCGGTAACTTTTCACCATTTTATTTTTAAAGTGTTTTTCACTTTTTTCCTGACAATTTGTACAAAAACAAACAACTTCTTCTTTAGACGCATTTTTCTAGGACAAAAATTAAAAAAGTTACAGACCTTTTTCCAAAAAGACCGACATTTTTAAATTTTGAAATTTGAGTTTTCGGTAACTTTTCACCATTTTATTTTTAAAGTGTTTTTCACTTTTTTCCTGACAATTTGAACAAAAACAAACAACTTCTTCTTTAGACGCATTTTTCTAGGACAAAAATTAAAAAAGTTACAGACCTTTTTCCAAAAAGACCGACATTTTTAAATTTTGAAATTTGAGTTTTCGGTAACTTTTCACCATTTTATTTTTAAAGTGTTTTTCACTTTTTTCCTGACAATTTGAACAAAAACAAACAACTTCTTCTTTAGACGCATTTTTCTAGGACAAAAATAAAAAAAGTTACAGAACTTTTTCCAAAAAGACCGACATTTTTAAATTTTGAAATTTGAGTTTTCGGTAACTTTTCACCATTTTATTTTTAAAGTGATTTTCACTTTTTTCCTGATAACTGGAACAAAAACAAACAACTTCACCTGTGGACACATTTTTGTAGGACAAAAATTAAAAAAGTTACAAAGGTTTTTCCAAAAACACCGACATTTTTTCATTTTGAAATTTCATTTTTTGGTAACTTTTCACCATTTTATTTTTAAAGTGTTTTTCACTTTTTTCCTGACAATTTGTACAAAAACAAACAACTTCTTCTTTAGACGCATTTTTCTAGGACAAAAATAAAAAAAGTTACAGAACTATTTCCAAAAAAACCGACATTTTTAAATTTTGAAATTTGAGTTTTCGGTAACTTTTCACCATTTTATTTTTAAAGTGTTTTTCACTTTTTTCCTGACAATTTGAACAAAAACAAACAACTTCTTCTTTAGACGCATTTTTCTAGGCCAAAAATTAAAAAAGTTACAAAGGTTTTTCTAAAATAACAGGCATTTTTGCATTTCGAAATTTCATTTTTTGGTAACTTTTTCCAATTTCATTTGGAAAGTGTTTTTCTTCTTTTTCCTGATAACTGGAACAAAAACAAACAACTTCACCTCTGGACACATTTTTGTAGGACAAAAATTAAAAAAGTTACAAAGGTTTTTCTAAAATAACAGGCATTTTTGCATTTCGAAATTTCATTTTTTGGTAACTTTTTCCAATTTCATTTTGAAAGTGTTTTTCTTTTTTTTCCTGACAACTGGAACAAAAACAAACAACTTCACCTCTGGACACATTTTTGTAGGACAAAAATTAAAAAAGTTACAATGCTTATTCCAAAAAACCGACATTTTTAAATTTTGAAATTTGAGTTTTCGGTAACTTTTCACCATTTTATTTTAAAAGTGTTTTTCACTTTTTTCCTGGCAATTTGAACAAAAACAAACAACTTCTTCTTTAGACGCATTTTTCTAGGACAAAAATTAAAAAAGTTACAGTGCGTATTCCAAAAAAACCGACATTTTTTCATTTTGAAATTTGAGTTTTCGGTAACTTTTCACCATTTTATTTTTAAAGTGTTTTTCACTTTTTTCCTGACAATTTGTACAAAAACAAACAACTTCTTCTTTAGACGCATTTTTCTAGGACAAAAATAAAAAAAGTTACAGAACTTTTTCCAAAAAGACCGACATTTTTAAATTTTGAAATTTGAGTTTTCGGTAACTTTTCACCATTTTATTTTTAAAGTGTTTTTCACTTTTTTCCTGACAATTTGAACAAAAACAAACAACTTCTTCTTTAGACGCATTTTTCTAGGACAAAAATTAAAAAACTTACAGACCTTTTTCCAAAAACACCGACATTTTTTCATTTTGAAATTTGAGTTTTCGGTAACTTTTTCCAATTTTATTTTTAAGGTGTTTTTCACTTTTTTCCTGACAATTTGTACAAAAACAAACAACTTCTTCTTTAGACGCATTTTTCTAGGACAAAAATAAAAAAAGTTACAGAACTTTTTCCAAAAAGACCGACATTTTTAAATTTTGAAATTTGAGTTTTCGGTAACTTTTCACCATTTTATTTTTAAAGTGTTTTTCACTTTTTTCCTGACAATTTGAACAAAAACAAACAACTTCTTCTTTAGACGCATTTTTCTAGGACAAAAATTAAAAAACTTACAGACCTTTTTCCAAAAACACCGACATTTTTTCATTTTGAAATTTGAGTTTTCGGTAACTTTTCACCATTTTATTTTAAAAGTGTTTTTCACTTTTTTCCTGGCAATTTGAACAAAAACAAACAACTTCTTCTTTAGACGCATTTTTCTAGGACAAAAATTAAAAAAGTTACAGTGCGTATTCCAAAAAAACCGACATTTTTAAATTTTGAAATTTGAGATTTCGGTAACTTTTCACCATTTTATTTTTAAAGTGTTTTTCACTTTTTTCCTGACAATTTGTGCAAAAACAAACAACTTCTTCTTTAGACGCATTTTTCTAGGACAAAAATAAAAAAAGTTACAGAACTATTTCCAAAAAGACCGACATTTTTAAATTTTGAAATTTGAGTTTTCGGTAACTTTTCACCATTTTATTTTAAAAGTGTTTTTCACTTTTTTCCTGATAACTGGAACAAAAACAAACAACTTCACCTCTGGACACATTTTTGTAGGACAAAAATTAAAAAAGTTACAAAGGTTTTTCCAAAAACACCGACATTTTTTCATTTTGAAATTTCATTTTTTGGTAACTTTTTCTAATTTTATTTTTAAGGTGTTTTTCACTTTTTTCCTGGCAATTTGAACAAAAACAAACAACTTCTTCTTTAGACGCATTTTTGTAGGACAAAAATTAAAAAAGTTACAGTGCGTATTCCAAAAAAACCGACATTTTTAAATTTTGAAATTTGAGTTTTCGGTAACTTTTCACCATTTTATTTTTAAAGTGTTTTTCACTTTTTTCCTGACAATTTGAACAAAAACAAACAACTTCTTCTTTAGACGCATTTTTCTAGGACAAAAATTAAAAAACTTACAGACCTTTTTCCAAAAACACCGACATTTTTTCATTTTGAAATTTGAGTTTTCGGTAACTTTTCACCATTTTATTTTAAAAGTGTTTTTCACTTTTTTCCTGGCAATTTGAAAAAAACAAACAACTTCTTCTTTAGACGCATTTTTCTAGGACAAAAATTAAAAAAGTTACAAACCTTTTTCCAAAAACACCGAAATTTTTTCATTTTGAAATTTGAGGTTTCGGTAACTTTTCACCATTTGATTTTTAAGGTGTTTTTCACTTTTTTCCTGGCAATTTGAACAAAAACAAACAACTTCTTCTTTAGACGCATTTTTCTAGGACAAAAATAAAAAAAGTTACAAAGGTTTTTCTAAAATAACAGACATTTTTTTCATTTTGAAATTTCAGTTTTCGGTAACTTTTTCCAATTTCATTTTGAAAGTGTTTTTCTTTTTTTTCCTGACAACTGGAACAAAAACAAACAACTTCACCTCTGGACACATTTTTGTAGGACAAAAATTAAAAAAGTTACAAAGGTTTTTCTAAAATAACAGAAATTTTTTCATTTTGAAATTTCATTTTTTGGTAACTTTTTCTAATTTCATTTTGAAAGTGTTTTTCTTCTTTTTCCTGATAACTGGAACAAAAACAAACAACTTCACCTCTGGACACATTTTTGTAGGACCAAAATTAAAAAAGTTACAAAGGTTTTTCTAAAATAACAGGCATTTTTGCATTTCGAAATTTCATTTTTTGGTAACTTTTCCAATTTCATTTTGAAAGTGTTTTTCTTTTTTTTCCTGACAACTGGAACAAAAACAAACAACTTTACCTCGGGACACATTTTTGTAGGACAAAAATTAAAAAAGTTACAACGGTTTTTCTAAAATAACAGACATTTTTTTCATTTTGAAATTTCAGTTTTCGGTAACTTTTTCCAATTTCATTTTGAAAGTGTTTTTCTTTTTTTTCCTGACAACTGGAACAAAAACAAACAACTTCACCTCTGGACACATTTTTGTAGGACAAAAATTAAAAAAGTTACAATGCTTATTCCAAAAAAACCGACATTTTTAAATTTTGAAATTTGAGTTTTCGGTAACTTTTCACCATTTTATTTTAAAAGTGTTTTTCACTTTTTTCCTGGCAATTTGAACAAAAACAAACAACTTCTTCTTTAGACGCATTTTTCTAGGACAAAAATTAAAAAAGTTACAGTGCGTATTCCAAAAAAACCGACATTTTTTCATTTTGAAATTTGAGTTTTCGGTAACTTTTCACCATTTTATTTTTAAAGTGTTTTTCACTTTTTTCCTGACAATTTGTACAAAAACAAACAACTTCTTCTTTAGACGCATTTTTCTAGGACAAAAATAAAAAAAGTTACAGAACTTTTTCCAAAAAGACCGACATTTTTAAATTTTGAAATTTGAGTTTTCGGTAACTTTTCACCATTTTATTTTTAAAGTGTTTTTCACTTTTTTCCTGACAATTTGAACAAAAACAAACAACTTCTTCTTTAGACGCATTTTTCTAGGACAAAAATAAAAAAAGTTACAGAACTTTTTCCAAAAAGACCGACATTTTTAAATTTTGAAATTTGAGTTTTCGGTAACTTTTCACCATTTTATTTTTAAAGTGATTTTCACTTTTTTCCTGATAACTGGAACAAAAACAAACAACTTCACCTGTGGACACATTTTTGTAGGACAAAAATTAAAAAAGTTACAAAGGTTTTTCCAAAAACACCGACATTTTTTCATTTTGAAATTTCATTTTTTGGTAACTTTTTCCAATTTTATTTTTAAAGTGATTTTCACTTTTTTCCTGACAATTTGTACAAAAACAAACAACTTCTTCTTTAGACGCATTTTTCTAGGACAAAAATAAAAAAAGTTACAGAACTATTTCCAAAAAAACCGACATTTTTAAATTTTGAAATTTGAGTTTTCGGTAACTTTTCACCATTTTATTTTTAAAGTGTTTTTCACTTTTTTCCTGACAATTTGAACAAAAACAAACAACTTCTTCTTTAGACGCATTTTTCTAGGACAAAAATTAAAAAAGTTACAAAGGTTTTTCTAAAATAACAGGCATTTTTGCATTTCGAAATTTCATTTTTTGGTAACTTTTTCCAATTTCATTTGGAAAGTGTTTTTCTTCTTTTTCCTGATAACTGGAACAAAAACAAACAACTTCACCTCTGGACACATTTTTGTAGGACAAAAATTAAAAAAGTTACAAAGGTTTTTCTAAAATAACAGGCATTTTTGCATTTCGAAATTTCATTTTTTGGTAACTTTTTCCAATTTCATTTTGAAAGTGTTTTTCTTTTTTTTCCTGACAACTGGAACAAAAACAAACAACTTCACCTCTGGACACATTTTTGTAGGACAAAAATTAAAAAAGTTACAATGCTTATTCCAAAAAAACCGACATTTTTAAATTTTGAAATTTGAGTTTTCGGTAACTTTTCACCATTTTATTTTAAAAGTGTTTTTCACTTTTTTCCTGGCAATTTGAACAAAAACAAACAACTTCTTCTTTAGACGCATTTTTCTAGGACAAAAATTAAAAAAGTTACAGTGCGTATTCCAAAAAAACCGACATTTTTTCATTTTGAAATTTGAGTTTTCGGTAACTTTTCACCATTTTATTTTTAAAGTGTTTTTCACTTTTTTCCTGACAATTTGTACAAAAACAAACAACTTCTTCTTTAGACGCATTTTTCTAGGACAAAAATAAAAAAAGTTACAGAACTATTTCCAAAAAGACCGACATTTTTAAATTTTGAAATTTGAGTTTTCGGTAACTTTTCACCATTTTATTTTAAAAGTGTTTTTCACTTTTTTCCTGATAACTGGAACAAAAACAAACAACTTCACCTCTGGACACATTTTTGTAGGACAAAAATTAAAAAAGTTACAAAGGTTTTTCCAAAAACACCGACATTTTTTCATTTTGAAATTTCATTTTTTGGTAACTTTTTCCAATTTTATTTTTAAGGTGTTTTTCACTTTTTTCCTGGCAATTTGAACAAAAACAAACAACTTCTTCTTTAGACGCATTTTTGTAGGACAAAAATTAAAAAAGTTACAGTGCGTATTCCAAAAAAACCGACATTTTTAAATTTTGAAATTTGAGTTTTCGGTAACTTTTCACCATTTTATTTTTAAAGTGTTTTTCACTTTTTTCCTGACAATTTGAACAAAAACAAACAACTTCTTCTTTAGACGCATTTTTCTAGGACAAAAATTAAAAAACTTACAGACCTTTTTCCAAAAACACCGACATTTTTTCATTTTGAAATTTGAGTTTTCGGTAACTTTTCACCATTTTATTTTAAAAGTGTTTTTCACTTTTTTCCTGGCAATTTGAAAAAAACAAACAACTTCTTCTTTAGACGCATTTTTCTAGGACAAAAATTAAAAAAGTTACAAACCTTTTTCCAAAAACACCGAAATTTTTTCATTTTGAAATTTGAGTTTTCGGTAACTTTTCACCATTTGATTTTTAAGGTGTTTTTCACTTTTTTCCTGGCAATTTGAACAAAAACAAACAACTTCTTCTTTAGACGCATTTTTCTAGGACAAAAATAAAAAAAGTTACAAAGGTTTTTCTAAAATAACAGACATTTTTTTCATTTTGAAATTTCAGTTTTCGGTAACTTTTTCCAATTTCATTTTGAAAGTGTTTTTCTTTTTTTTCCTGACAACTGGAACAAAAACAAACAACTTCACCTCTGGACACATTTTTGTAGGACAAAAATTAAAAAAGTTACAAAGGTTTTTCTAAAATAACAGAAATTTTTTCATTTTGAAATTTCATTTTTTGGTAACTTTTTCTAATTTCATTTTGAAAGTGTTTTTCTTCTTTTTCCTGATAACTGGAACAAAAACAAACAACTTCACCTCTGGACACATTTTTGTAGGACCAAAATTAAAAAAGTTACAAAGGTTTTTCTAAAATAACAGGCATTTTTGCATTTCGAAATTTCATTTTTTGGTAACTTTTCCAATTTCATTTTGAAAGTGTTTTTCTTTTTTTTCCTGACAACTGGAACAAAAACAAACAACTTTACCTCGGGACACATTTTTGTAGGACAAAAATTAAAAAAGTTACAACGGTTTTTCTAAAATAACAGACATTTTTTTCATTTTGAAATTTCAGTTTTCGGTAACTTTTTCCAATTTCATTTTGAAAGTGTTTTTCTTTTTTTTCCTGACAACTGGAACAAAAACAAACAACTTCACCTCTGGACACATTTTTGTAGGACAAAAATTAAAAAAGTTACAATGCTTATTCCAAAAAAACAGACATTTTTTCATTTTGAAATTTCATTTTTTGGTAACTTTTTCCAATTTCATTTTGAAAGTGTTTTTCTTCTTTTTCCTGATAACTGGAACAAAAACAAACAACTTCACCTCTGGACACATTTTTGTAGGACAAAAATTAAAAAAGTTACAAAGGTTTTTCTAAAATAACAGGCATTTTTGCATTTCGAAAATTCATTTTTTGGTAACTTTTTCCAATTTCATTTTGAAAGTGTTTTTCTTTTTTTTCCTGACAACTGGAACAAAAACAAACAACTTCACCTTTGGACACATTTTTGTAGGACAAAAATTAAAAAAGTTACAGTGCTTATTCCAAAAAAACCGACATTTTTAAATTTTGAAATTTGAGTTTTCGGTAACTTTTCACCATTTTATTTTAAAAGTGTTTTTCACTTTTTTCCTGACAATTTGTACAAAAACAAACAACTTCTTCTTTAGACGCATTTTTCTAGGACAAAAATAAAAAAAGTTACAGACCTTTTTCCAAAAACACCGACATTTTTTCATTTTGAAATTTGAGTTTTCGGTAACTTTTCACCATTTGATTTTTAAGGTGTTTTTCACTTTTTTCCTGGCAATTTGAACAAAAACAAACAACTTCTTCTTTAGACGCATTTTTCTAGGACAAAAATTGAAAAAGTTACAAAGGTTTTTCTAAAATAACAGACATTTTTTTCATTTTGAAATTTCAGTTTTCGGTAACTTTTTCCAATTTCATTTTGAAAGGGTTTTTTTCTTTTTTTTCCTGACAACTGGAACAAAAACAAACAACTTCACCTCTGGACACATTTTTGTAGGACAAAAATTAAAAAAGTTGTGATTTAAGATGTTCATTACATGAACATTTTGCTTCCTCTTTACGATAAGCAAAAAATTTGCTTTAAAGTGAATTTTTTCATTTTATTTAATTCTATTAATGCTAATAAAATATATTCTTTTTAAACATCAATCGATTCGTCTTGATGAAATGAAGATTTTTAGTTTGTTTTTAAGTCTAGATTAACATTTTATTATAAAGCAACATAATTTTTAAGAAGGAAATAAATTTCTATAAAAGTGCGAATTTTTGGTTTTAATTATGTTTAATTTTATAAATTCAAATAAAAATTATACTTTATATATACCAATCGATCCGTTTTAATGCAACGGATAAGATTATTGAAAAAAATGAGTAAAATCTTATTGTACCGGAATATAATTTTGATGAAAGAACTAAATTTTTGATAAAAAAAGGTAATTTTTTTGCTTTAATTGTCATTACCTCTATAAACTCTCATACAATTTATACTTTAAATATACCAATCGATTCGTCTTGATGCAAAGAAGAAGATTTTATTGTATATTAACTTCAATATTCAATTTAAAAAAATTTTTTTGAAAAAAAATTTTTTTTTTTAAAAAGTAAAAAAAATTTTTTTTTTATTAGATTTTTTAATGTCCATCAATCCATTTCGAGATATTTTTATGATAAATATTCCTAGCAATTTTCAGCCGAATTCGTTGAAACCTCTTCGAGTTATCGTGTTCACAAAAAACGGGATCCACACACACACACACACACACACATACACACACACATACACACACACATACACACACACATACATACATCCGGACAATTGTTCAGGGTCTTATATAACATAGTCCCATATAGAAGAAAATTTGTCAAAAGGATTTTTAAAAATTTTGTAAATTAAACGACTACAAAGCTTCCTCACGAGGAAGCAAAAATAGTCAAAATTATTACTGATTATTACCTGCTTTCAGAGTAGTGAATTTACAGAAAATTGTAAAATTGAGACTAAAAAGGGATTGTAAATTCTATACTTTTAGACGTTAATTACAATTTCCATAAAAATTGTAAAGCAGAACATTTTTTTATAGTGATATTTTAGAGATTTGAGCGTATATAAATATTTACAGCAACAAATTCTCTTTAAAAAAAAGAGGAATTAAAATTAGCAAATATAGGGTCATTTGGGGTAAATGTAAACGGAATATCTATGTTTCACTAAAAACATTAGTTCTTTTTGTTAAAACGTAAAATGGACGGATTTTTTTGCATGAACTTGTTACTTTACTTCCCTAGAAAAGTTTTATGGAGTACAAAAAAATATTGATGCACCTGAATCGCCTTAAACTGACTGTTTACATTTACCCCGAGAATTTTAGAAAAATTTCAAATGATTTCACTGTAGTTAAGCGAAGTTTATGTAACAAGTTATTTCAAGTATACTACTGTTTTAAGGGATGGAAAAACTAAAAAAAGTTCTTCGTAGATGTATAGAAAAATCACCCAGTTGACTGGCTAATGTATCTTAAAATAAACAATCAACCATTACAAAATTAGTAATGTAAAACTTGAATAACTTGAACAAATTTTAATAGATTTTCATTCAACTTAGTAACAAAAGTTTTTAAGGTTGCTGAATAAGAATCTAAAATCGAATTTTTAAATTTCAAAATGGCAGAACCAATAATTTATTAAATTTTTTTTTAATGTAGTTGACGTTCTGTTTACATTTACCCCGAGTTTTCGAATTCTCGGAGTAAATGTAAACACTTAATTATTTATTAACTAAATTGACGTAAATCAAAAATCAAAGTCAATTTTTGTTAAACCATTAATAAGGAAGAATTACAAATTTTGGTTTGATTTTTTAATTTATTTTTATGCAAATGCGAAACAAAATACTGAAACAGTAAAATTTTGATTTTCAATCTTTTTTGCATTAAAAAATAACTTGTACTATGGCATTGCCAATTGTCAAAATAAAATATTGGCAATAATCAGAACATCTTGTAGGTGAGCTGAGGTAAAAATATTGACGTTGTACTTATTTCTAAATTTAGCTGAAACATCTATTGTTTACATTTACCCCTTGTTTACATTTACCCCAAATGACCCTAATATTGTATTAATAATTTTAATTCCCAACATTTATATCAGTATTTTTACACTAAGCGATTAATTCATAATATTGTATAAATTAGGGAAACATTTGGGAATTTTATCAAAAGTACTGAAAAAATATTAAATTTCTAAAATTGAGAACAAAATTCTTGTTTCTTTCATAATATGCTAAGTTTCGAAGGTGAATTGAAAAAATTATATTTTCAATTTACCTTCGAAACTTAGCAATCATTACAAATTTTAATTAAGCGAATTAAGACTAATTTTGAAAAATTACGAATTTTTCAACTTTTGTCCAAACATTAAAACAAAATATAACAATTTTTAGTTTATTTAGTTAATTTTTTTCTATAAAAAGAATTTTGTCAAGGAAAATAATTTTAATGTCAGTAAATTGTCAGGAAAATTGATAAACTGAAACTTGTGGCCACTCTGCTTTAGACTTTTTTCATTTCTTTCAATAAATAATTGAACTTTATAACATGTTAAATTAATTAATTTTAAATAATTAAATTATTGAATTTTTTAAGATTTGTGATTGCAATTTTTAAAAATGATTGAGTTTTAGAAAATTGTATGTTTATAATAATTTTTGTAAATCCAAAGTCATGTAAAAAAATAATAATTACTAGTTCAGTTAGTTAATAATAATTAAATAATTTTTGCTGATACAAAATTATATTTTTTTCTACTAATAATTTTACGGTATCAAAATTTATTCGAGGAAAACTAAACAAAATTAAATTAAATTTTATTTAAAATCAATTTTACCAAACAGTACCTAATTAACTTTTTCAATTGGAATGTTCGTATAATAATAATTATTTTAAAAAAATTAATTTATTTTAATTTAACTTTTGTTTTTAGTTCAATTAATTTTAATTTTTTCTATTACTTTAATTTTTATTATTATTGTTTTACTTATTACTTATATTAATTATTGTTATAATTATTATGTCGCAATAGTGTAAAAATGAATAGAAGATGAATGAATAGAAAATTTCGCAATCCTCCTCTTTTTCAATCTTAACTTTAAGATAGATTTACTTTTGGAACTCAAAATCATTTTTTGGCCTATTATCAGATTAGTTGATTTCGTTCAGTTATATTCCTCGCGTTCCTTGCATTTTACGAGTGATCACGAGCGATTCCGATTATAATTCGGCTTAGCCATTACATTTCACATATGTGTGCGATCTCACCTATTTAGGCAATATATATAGCTAACCACCTAAGCTTAGGACTTTTGGCCGCGAGGGGGCAGACTTTCAAAGGAAAGCATACTTTGCATTACGTGCGTACTCTCAGTTTCTCTCTGTTAAAATGTTAGAAAGAAAAAATTTTTTAATTCTTGGAACAATGGTGTTAGTTCTGAAGATGATATAGTTATATTAAATCAACATAAAAAATTCTTCCAAATAATAATAGTGATCCTTTGATCAAAAATCTCACAAATACAATTATTCCAGATAATGTTAATGATATTTTAAGACTTGGTAATAAATTTAACTCATCGTTCATAACAACAAAAAATTCGCACGTTTTCAATATTGTGAAAGATTAAAAGAGAGGCATAATGAGTATTCCAAAAGAATGTAGAGAAGAAATAAGACACAAAGTTTTAACATTAAGTTCCACTTACATTAAAAAAGCTATGCACATATCGGATTCTGACAGAATTATTTCTAAAAATATTAACATTACAAGAAATTTTCTAAAAAATAACAAACACCTTTTTTTTACAAACGCATATAAAGGGAATACTACAGTCATTCTAAATAAACAGGAATATCTCAATGATGTTAATCTTATGTTAAGTGACGATAGTACATATGACTCAATTAATGAAAATCCACTAGTTGCTTTACAAAAAAGAGTGTTTAATAAACTGAATAAACTAAGAAATAATGACTATCTCAATGAAAATATAAGTAGAAAAGATATTATTACTTCTAATACTAATATTTCAAGATTTTATGGTTTACCTAAAATTCATAAAGTTAATTGTCCACTCAGACCAGTTGTTTCGACTATAAATTCACCTACTTCTTTTATGTCAAAAATATTCACCGAAATTTTAACTAAATCTTTACCAAAACCTTCTTCGTATATAAAAAATTCATTTACTTTTAAAGAATCAATTTAAAAATTAAAAATTCCACAGGATTATATAATGATGTCTCTCGATGTTTCCTCTTTATTTACCAATGTTCCAATTGATCTTGTCATGAAGGAAATTGTAGACAGGTGGCATTATATTGAAAAAGAAACTAAAATTCCGAAGGATAATTTCAAAAATAGCATAGTTTTTATCATGAACAATATGTATTTTCAATTTAACGAAAAATTTTACAGACAAAAGTTTGGTACTCCTATGGGTTCTTCTATTTCTCCAATCCTGGCAGATATTGTTATGCAAGATTTGGAGGAATATATTATTAGAAATTTAGATTTTAAAATCATCTCATATAAGAGATATGTTGATGATACATTTCTATGTGTTCCACAAAATAAAATTAAAATTGTTATTGATGCTTTCAATTCCTTTCATGACAGATTGCAGTTCACTCATGAGTTGGAATGTTATGGAAAAATTAATTTTTTAAATATTAAAATTATTAGGAAAAATAATGATGATGGTATTATTACTAATTGGTACAGAAAAGATACATATTCTGGTACACGGAAAAACTTTTTTCAAGAGTCATTACTAAACTTATTCAAGAACTCAGGATATGGGAAAAATTTAGAACTTGTTTTAGAAAAGTTAAATATTCATTAAAGAATTTTCAGGAGTTTTTCTAATGGCTTGGAAATAATTGTTCTTGACGCTGCGACTGAGTTCTTCAGTCACTGCGCCCTGAAAAAGTCTCGAACTATTTAAGAAAGAAGACGAAGCGTAACCAATAGGTATACAGCGCCACTTGGCTTTAAACGCTTTAAAACGATCTAAAACTAAAGTATCGTAACGCGTCCCTGCAGCCGAGTGGCATAAGGCGGAGCGATCTTGAGTCTCGAGGTCTCAAGTTCGACTACTCAGGCGGGCAAATTTTTTTCGCTAATTTTACATTTTTCTATTCTTAAACCAGTTCAGGACTTTTTCAAGAAAATTCAACAAGTAGTCCAGAAATTTACTACAGTTATCCCCGAACAGCTTAAAATAATGTTTCAATCTATGGTTTTGTAGCATTTCTTGTTTTATTTCCATATCCTGAGTTCTTGAATAAGTTTAGTAATGACTCTTGAAAAAAGTTTTTCCGTGTAGACTTTTGAATTACTATTTTAACCATCCTTTACAACATTAAATTGCAATTATTAAAAATTTAGTTGATACAGCATTAAAGCTTTCAAAGAAAACTTTTTATAATGAAAATATTAACTTAATTAAATTATATTTAAAACTAAACAATTATCCTAATAAATTTATAAATCAACATGTACAAAAACGGATTTCAGAAATTAACTGTGTTTATAAATTTGAATGTAATTGTGGGAAATCTTATATAGGACAAACAAAAAGACCATTACATATTCGTACTAAGGAACATAAAAGTAATATTGATTTAAATGTAAAATATCATAATGTTATTAGTAATCATTTAATAAATTTCAAAAATGATTCTATTCCACATTTTATAAAATGGGATAAATGTGAAGTGTTAGATGGCGAACCAACTCTTAGTAAAAGACTTTTCTCAGAAATGTTTTTTATAAAAAAGAGGGAAATAATAGTTTAACATTAATAGTTTAACAATTGATGTACAGAATCGATAGTGTTTGGAGTTCAGTTTTATTTTTGACTTCACACGCAGAGTTTTGTTTTTAATTTATTTGTTTTAATTTATTTAAGTATTTTTACAAAATTAACTGTGATGTGTTAGTATAAATGTTTAATTTTTTGACTATGGTGTTATTGTTTATTTATTTATTTTATTCTAAAAAAATATCTGATCAGAAGAATCAAAAAAAGTTTTTAAAATCCTTTCATTGCATGAAAATGTTTGAAGTTTAAATTGAATATGTTCCATTTTCAATATTCTTTGTTATAAATGTACAATAGAAACCAAAATTGTCAAAATTAAATAATATTTTATGATCAAAATTATAATTTCATTGCTGATCCATCACGCCCTGACCCGAGGCGAAATTGCTCACCTTGCATTTCTCCAAAAACATTGTTCTAGAAGAAAAGTATAAGAGGGCGTATATTAGGACGTAATTCTTTTAAATTAAAAGCTGAGATGTTAGGCTCAGATTTACACATTATGAAATTTTTATTAACCCTTTAACGACTGGAGTGCTGCTTTTCAACATGAATTTCAAACGCCTACAATTAGTAGAAAGAAGCTATAAAATATTTAAAAGTCCACATCCTATTATTTTTGGGGTCGCTCTTTCGAATGGCCTGGTCAAAATTTTCAAAAAATGATATTAAACCCATCTTTTTTCAAAAATGCTTAAAAATATGTCAAGGTTTTTGAATAAATTTTTGTTTAAAGAATTTTTTTCTCCGCCATAACATTTTATAAATAGATCAAAACTTATCAGAAACGTGTTCCCGATAGTTGTACTTGAAAAATAACCATTTCTAATTTTTTTTTCGATTTTGAAATTAAAATGGCGCTTGAAGGACAAAAAATTTCCTAATTTTAAGTAAGATCACAAACTTTTTCAAAATTGCTCAAATCTAATTGAAATTTGTCACTCAGGGGTTTTAGGGGTCGCTGATTACGAATCTGAAGTCAGATTCAAAAAATTCAAAATGGCGGATCAAATATGGCGGTCGAATTTTGTGATACTCATTGAATTCAGATGAAACTCGTTACTCGAAAGTTTTTAGGGCCGCTGATCACGAATCTTAAGTCAGATTCAAAAAATTCAAAATAGCGGGTCCAAAATGGCAGCTTAATTTTTCAAAATTACTCAGATTTGCTTGAAATTTGTTACTCGGGGTTTTTTAGGTCGCTGATTACAAATATGAAGTCAGATTTAATAAATTAAAAATGGCGGATACAAAATGACATTTAAGTTTTCCAAAATTACTGAGATTTGCATGAAATTTGTTACTCTGGGGTTTTCGGGGTCGCTGATTTTGAATATGAAGTCGTCTTTAGCCTTTAAATAATTAAGGTTGCCCAATTCTCACCACGAGGACGTAGGCGATATAGAGAATCAATTTTTACTTTTTCAGTGATTTCTAATTTTTTTTGTTTCTTAGTTTTTTTATTTTTATAATTTGCTTCTTTCAACTTTTTATTAAAAACTATTAATTTGTATTATGCGCCTTTTTGAAGCAATTGTCACAGTAATATAACTTTCATGATTTGCAGTATTTCCTTGATCGAAAAAAGAAAGTACAAAATTTTTGGCTTTGTGCATCAGCAAAGATTATTTGAACAAAATATGCTCCCAAAAAAGATACATAAGAAGAAAACGAATTATATATTAGGGTCGTGTTACATTTATCTGGATTACATTTTATTTTTGATTATTTAAATTTGAAACCAATATACATATATATATATATATATATATATATATGGGGCAAAATTTCTCAATTGTCCTAACTTAAAATTGAAAGTCTTCAAATCGGGCTGATTTTTGCACAATCTTTAGTACTATAGGAGAGTACTTTATCCACAAAATATTAAAATATTTTATTAAAAATTGCAGAGGGGGGAGGGGGTTAAAGTTTTTGGTAACGTGTGAAAAGTGGATTTTTTGCTAATGTAGCTAAAGTACAGTAGAGTGGCCAAAATTTTGCCCTGTATGTTTTCGAAAGGTTTTTTCCTCCTCTTTCGAATGGTGTGAAAAAAATTTTTTTTTAATTAACAATTTAAGTTAATTTTTTCAAAATTAAAAATATTTTTGACTTTTTTTTGAAAATCGGCTTTTTTTTCTCTTTCTTTTCCTTAAAATAAAGCTTATTATATGTATTTCCCATAACCCTTTAGTAAAAAATGCCGTTTTTTTTGTTTTCGAATTATTAATTAATTAATTAATTAATAAAAATCAGTAAAAAAATTACTAAAAAATGGAATACTTTTTAAGCAAATAAACTTTTCTTAATTATGAGCTGATCATCGTAAAGCTGACTAAATTTCGCATCTAACGAGTATAAATACATATATTTTTATACATAATTGTTAAATAAATAAATAATCAAAAATTTATTTATTAATTTTTTGAAAAAAATTACATTTCTTTTTTTATTTAAAATAAAGCTTAATATGTGTACATTCAATACGGGTTAAGAAAAAAATGCCGCTTGATTGGTTTTCAAATAATTAATTATTTAATTTATTAATTAACTAATTAATAGTAGTAAGAAATTACTAAAAAATGAAATACTTTTCAAGCAAATAAACTTTTTTCAATTATGAGCTTATCATCGTAAAGCTGATTAAATTCCGCATCCAACGAGTGTTAATACATCTAATTTTTATAAATAATTGTTAAATAAATAAATAATCAAAAATTAATAAATTAATAAATTTTTGATAATTTATTTATTAATTTTTTGAAAAAAATTACATTATTTCTTCTTTTTTGCTTTAAAAGAAAGCTCAATAAATGTCTAAATTCAATACCGGTTTAGGAAAAAATGACGCTTGATTGGTTTTCAAGTAATTAATTATTTAATTAATTATTAACTCATTATAATAGTAGTAAAAAATTACTAAAAAATTAAATATTTTTCAAGAAAATAAACTTTTTTTAATTACGAGTTTATCATCGGAAAGCTTACCAAATTCCGCTTCCAACAATCATAAACTCAACTGTTCTTTATAAATAATTATTAAGTTAATAAATAATTGATTATTTATTTATTTATCAATTTTTTATAAAAAATAGATGTATTTACACTCGTTGGATGCGGAATTTAATCAGCTTTATGATGATAAGCTCATAATTGAAAAAAGTTTATTTGCTTGAAAAGTATTTCATTTTTTAGTAATTTCTTACTTCTATTAATTAGTTAATTAATAAATTAAATAATTAATTATTTAAAAATTAATCATGCGGCATTTTTTTCTTAACCGGTATTGAATGTACACATATGGAGCTTTATTTTAAAGCAAAAAAGAAGAAAGAAATGTAATTTTTTCAAAAAATTAATAAATAAATTTTTGATTATTTATTTATTTAACAATTATTTATAAAAATAGATGTATTTATACTCGATAGATGCGGAATTTAATCAGCTTTACGATGATCAGCTCATAATTGAGAAAAGTTTATTTGCTTAAAAAGTATTTCATTTTTTAGTAATTTTTTTACTGATTTTTATTAATTAATTAATTAATTAATAATTCGAAAACAAAAAAAACGGCATTTTTTACTAAAGGGTTATGGGAAATACATATAATAAGCTTTATTTTAAGGAAAAGAAAGAGAAAAAAAAGCCGATTTTCAAAAAAAAGTCAAAAATATTTTTAATTTTGAAAAAATTAACTTAAATTGTTAATTAAAAAAAAAAATTTTACACCATTCGAAAGAGAAGGAAAAAACCTTTCGAAAACATACAGGGCAAAATTTTGGCCACTCTACTGTACTTTAGCTACATTAGCAAAAAATCCACTGTTCACACGTTACCAAAAACTTTAACCCCCTCCCCCCTCTGCAATTTTTAATAAAATATTTTAATATTTTGTGGATAAAGTACTCTCCTATAGTACGAAAGATTGTGCAAAAATCAGCCCGATTTGATGACTTTCATTTTTAAGTTAAGACAATTGAGAAATTTTGCCCCATATATATCCGTCGTTTAGCTTAATGCCTAGACTTTAAGCTAAACGTGGACGAATAGGAAAATGATCAAGTAAATGACAATTATTCTTTTAATCGCCTGAATTCTTTAGTCAATTAGCTTATGCCTAGGCTTTAAACTAAACGCCCGAAGAGCGCCAGGCGAATAGAAAAATTGGTATCGATTGATCAAGAATAAACATAATGAAATTTCAATTAATAATATTTTAGAAAAAAATCAAATTAAAGACAAAAATATTTTTCAAAAAATTACAATAATTTATTGTAATTAATTGGAGTCAATTGGGAAGAAAAAAAATAGCAATTTATTTATTGCAGCAAGTTAAACTTTTGTGGCATCGAGAACTGCAAGTTATTTTTAATTTAAAGCAGGAGCACCTATTTGTCTTGCATTGATTTGCAGCCGCTTTGCAGTTACATTTTTTAAATCCTTGTCCACCGCATATAGATTGATGTGATGAAGCTTTTCTTAAAGTCAGAGTGACATCTGTACAAACTGCGTCAATTTTAAAAATTTCAGTTTTTGATTGCGATATATCAGTTCGCGGAAACCAACCTTTAATGATGCCGTTTTTGTACCAATTTGGTAATCATCGTTTTTAATGTCCATTACGACGCCAACAATCGTAGAAAAATCTAACAGGCCACGATCAACATTAGGTACCACCAAAGTTACGCAATAACCTATTTCTAATAGAGGAAATTGTTTTTCGGAGAAGTTAACCATTTTTCAGCTACGATTTGTTGTCTATTAAAACAATCTTCTTGATTCGTAATTATATTTTCACCCCGAGCACAAAAAGAACATATAATCATATAATCACTTATAATCTACATCAGGACATGAATGGGAATCAATTAAATTGACTTGTCCTTTGCTATTGAAACCATGCGTAACAATAGGTTTGATGACGACACCTTTTCGTATTGTTGTCCTTTTACGAGCACAAGTGTGACAACAATTGACAAATATTTTAACCGCCAATCTGGATATACACCATTTTTGTTTAATATAATATAACATTTTGTCTCTTCCTCCGTAACCGGCAATTGATTGGTCCTTGGTTTCGAGTCCCAGCAGGGTTAATCCCCCATTTTTTCATAGCTTTAAATTTGTTTTTCCATTAAATAATTGTTTTGACGGTGACGTCTAGGTTTAGATATCGTTACTTCTTCTAGAATTTTGAAACTTGGTCGATATTGTAGGTTTCTGCTTCATGTATAGTGAAGGGTCTTACTAATAAGTTGACAATTGTTTTGTGAAAAATTCTGGGAAAATTTAAATAATAATATTATATTGTAGGTATTTTGAATTGAAGATCGTTTCTAAATTTTTGTTTATTTTCTTTGCTTTTAAATATTCTTAGTAGAAAGTACATTTTAAAAATATTATAGAATATTCAAAATTATATTCAGTCTCTCTTTGCTTTACGCGAGTGCAAGATTACTTTTATTTAAAATGGAATGTGTTTCTGTAAATAGAGATGAGTTTAAGGAAAAATGTAGAGAAGCAATTGAAAAGACGGGAAGTAATCGGTGTATGTGGAGTCGTAGTCACCTAGAAAAAATTAAACCTATTGTTACGCATGGTTTCAATAGCAAAGGACAAGTCAATTTAATTGATTTCCATTCATGTCCTGATGAAGATTATAAGTGATTATATGATTATATGTTCTTTTTGTGCTCGGGGTGAAAATATAATTACGAATCAAGAAGATTGTTTTAATAGACAACAATTCGTAGCTGCAATAATAATAAATTGCTATTTTTTTTCTTCCAAATTAACTCCAATTAATTACAATAAATTATTGCAGTTTTTTAAAAAAAATATTTTTGTCTTTAATTTGATTTTTTTCTATAATATTATTAATTGAGATTTCATTATGTTTATTCTTGATCAATCGATACCAATTTTTCCATTCTCCTGGCGCTCTTCGGGCGTTTAGTTTAAAGCCTAGGCATTAAGCTAATTGACTAAAGAATTCAGGCGATTAAAAGAATAATTGTCATTTACTTGATTGATTATTTTTATTTTCAAATAATTTTCTCTTAATATGCATGCATAGTAATAAGTTAGAGTAAGTTAGAATAAATTAACCCGTAGGTAAAAAGTGCCCTTAAAATTGACCTACATTTGGAGGGTTGCAGGAATTGTTTGTCAAACATTGACATCTAGGTCAAAACTGACCTCAAAATTGACCTTTATTTTAAGGGTAGCGGGAATTTTTTGTCAAATTTTGACTTCTAGGTCAAAATTGACCTAAATTTTGAGGGGAGAAACTACAGGTCAACCATTGACCTGTAGGTCAGAAAATCTTTAAACAGCGGCAATATCTTTTTATATTATACAAAGATATATGGACCTCCACATGAAAATGTCCCATTTTGTCGGTTCTAGTTTTCGAGGCAATCGTAATTTAGTAATTTTTTAGAAAAATCTTGATTTTTTTTATTTTTCATTATCAGTCTATATGATTGGACAAGTCAAATCATGCGATTTTAACTAATTTATTATTAATTTAAGTGTTAACAAGGAATACGCCCATATATATATATATATATATATAAGTTCAATGGTGATAATATGGGCCGTTTTTATGTGGATGTCGCATATGGGCAAATCTCTGGAAACTTTAACATTTGAATTTAAATTTTAAAAAAAAATTTGTGTGCACAATTTTGATATTTTAAGTATTACATCTTCAACCAAAATAGATGGGACGCATGAATGTTCCACAAATCTCATTTGACATAATAACAAGTAACCGAAATCCACTTCGCCGAATCACTATTTACCATAAGATATATGTATTAGAATTATTATTTAATCTAATTTTCATTTTCCCGATAATTCATTTGCTCTAATTTTTATTTTGCAGATATATTTTTTAACATAGATTTCGTTAGTCCAAAAAACATTTGATATAATTTTTATTTGTCCAATTAATTGTTTGGACTAATTTTCGATTTTCCGATATATCATCTGTTATAATTCCTATTTTTCAAAATCATTTATAAACAATTCTTTTTTAATCGAAATGTTTTTTAACCTAATTATCAATTGCTCTAAATGTGATGAATTATAAATTCCATTTAATCGAAATGTCATTCGTTATAATTACCATTGTCTCGAATAATTATTTACCAGTATTTACGTTTTACAGAATTGTCATATAAACTATATTAGGTTAAAAAACATTTCGATTAAAAAAAATTGTTTATAAATGATTTTGAAAAATAGGAATTATAACAGATGATATATCGGAAAATCGGAAATTAGTCCAAACAATTAATTGGGCAAATAAAAATTATATCAAATGTTTTTTGGACTAACGAAATCTATGTTAAAAAATATATCTGCAAAATAAAAATTAGAGCAAATGAATTATCGGGAAAATGAAAATTAGATTAAATAATAATTCTAATACATATATCTTATGGTAAATAGTGATTCGGCGAAGTGGATTTCGGTTACTTGTTATTATGTCAAATGAGATTGATGTCAAATGAATTTTATGTGAAATGAATTTTATAACAAATAAAATTTACGTTAAATGAATTTTATGTCAAAAAAAATTTATGTTAAATGATTTTTATGTCAATAGAAATTAAGGTTACATAATTTTTATGTCAAATTTTATCTCTTAGACTTAAGAAAGTTATTTTTCAGTATCACAAAAACATAATTAAACATGAAAATAAATATAATAAACGTCTAATACAACTAACAAGGACAACATTCCAATAAAAAAAATTAATAAAAATTTTTTTACGTATAATTATTTGAATTAGTAACATGAACTTTTCTAATTATTTGATTGGCTGAATTGTTTTGAAAAAATATCGAGGATCTTAATATAACCTTTAAAAAACACTAACAGTTTCATGAACGTTTAATAAAAAATAAATAAATATTACTTAAGTGCCTTCCGTTGATAAATTTTTTATTTCGCGTTTCCTTTTTCTCGTTTTTTGTTTTATTTTCTTTGCTTTTCATTCATTTTGTCACTTTTTATTACTTTTTTGGTTAATTCGTGATAAATAACATGGAACAAATAAATGCGAAACTTCAGATTGATTGGAAAACGATTGATTTGACCAAGCGACAATTTGAATATCCACGTAAAAAAATAATTAAATAAGAATTAGGATAAATAAAAACACATGCACAGTTTTTAGTACATCTAAAGTAATATGTGCCCCAATTTTTAAGCAAATTAAATAAGAAACTTTGGAGAAATTAATGATTTGACGAGCGACATATTTTTCGTACTACACAAGTATCACAAATAACCAACAATTTTTTTTTAAATATAGTTGAAAATAAAAATAACGCACATAAAATTTGAATTACTTCAATTGTGCCTCATATTTCAATTTTTTCACTAAGTTTTTTAATGTTTATTTTATAAAACCATTTTGATTTCAACAACGACATAAAAACTGAGCGACACTTTATAGAAGATTACATCTTTTATAATGTTTACTTTTTATTTTTCTTAAGTCTGTTTATGGAATTCTTAAGATATTCTTAAATAGTTTATAACAGTAAAAAAACGTGTTTTCCAAAAAAATCTTATTTAAACAGTTAAAATACTTTTAGAAAAAATGAAAGTGACACTTGCAAAATCATGGTATTGTGAACTTTAATAAAGAAAAACATATAAAAAAAAAAAACAAAATAATTTTTCTTCATACCTAGGTCGAAAGTACGTACTTCCCGCTGCGATTTCGCAGCAGAAAGTCAAACATTTGTGATTTGGTTGATTTCCATACACAACCTCTATTGAAGCGGGAGTAAAAGAATTATCTGTGGGTTAAAATACAACTGTCGGTAAATAAGAAAAATTTAACTTCCATGGCAATTTAACAAGTAATTGTTATTGCAATACAAAATGAGAAAAAAAATTATCAAGAATACTTTTTATACTTTATAAATTTATTATTTACAATTTTCTTAAAAAATAAATTAACGAGCGTACTGTCGACCGTATATAAAGAAAAATAGTATTCATTACACGGGCAGAAATTCGAAAGCCCTAAACTACGCGCAGTGCAGGAATTTCGAACTTTCTGCCCTTATAATGTAATATACTATTTTATTGTATGAGAAATGTTTTACTGAATATACTTAAACTTAAATTTTCTTTAATGCTTTAAACGAAAAAAGTATTGAACATTGGAAAATATAAACTTTGAATGTCAAGATATATTAAATTCATTTTAACATTGTTCATGTTCTTTCATGAATTACGACTAATATAATATATTGTATAATATAATATATTGTATATATAATATATATTACTGGGGAGAGATGTCCCCGGGAGACTTGTCCTGAATTTGCCCTCATTACAAAATAAGCATATATTTTCCATGCCAAAAAAGTGTTTAGAGCCTCTCTAAATTTGAATTAGTAGAATTCTACTAATTCTTAGTCAAATTCTACTAATTGAAAAGGGGAAAAGTCTTCCACTAAGAATTAGTAGAAAACTACTAATTGAAAAAGTAATTTTTTGCTACTAATTGAATTAGTAGAATGTAGAATATGTTAATGCGCATGCTCCCGCGTGCGTCTTTTTTACTCGCTAATATTTGAAATTTTCTATCGTGTTTATTTTTCAAAAACTTATTTAAAAAAATAAAAGATACACAAACTAATGAAAATAAAGACCAAATTAAAGCTTTATAATTTAAATTTGATCAAAATTTTTATTTAACTTTTGTATCTTTAATTTTCATTTAAATATGTTTTATGATAGAATTTGAATTTTACATTTATTGGAAAATATATATGTTTAATAACACTGGCACACAAAAAAAAATTGATGCTCTGAGCTTTTGATCAGACTATGACTACTTTATGTTTTTGGGGTCTCTGAAACCGAATCTGAAGTTCATTTAACCCCATCACGTCAGGGTTTTGAGATAACCTCAAAAAACTCAAAATTTGAGACAAAAATTTGTTAATCATCACAAATTTTTATTTTTAAGTCTTACAATCACTACTGTATGTTTGTGCGGTCGCTGAAACCGAAACTGAAGTTCATTTAACCCCATCACGTCAGGGTTTGGAGATAACCCCGAAAAAACTCAAAATTTGACCCTAAATTTTTTTTAACCAGAAAAATATTTATTTTCATGTCTTACTATCACTACTTTATGTTTTTGGGGTTGCTGAACCCGAATCAAAAGTTCATTTAACTCCATTACGTGAGGGTTTTGAGATAACAAAAAAAAACACAAAATTTGACCCCAATATTTTATTCAATTCTTTAAATCAAGAAGAAAAATATTTATTTTCATGTCTTACTATCACTACTTAATGTTTCTGGGGTCGCTGAAACCGAATCTAAAGTTCATTTAACCCCATCACGTCAGGGTTTTGAGATAATCTCAAAAAACTCAAAATTTGACCCTAAAAGTTTTTAAACAACAAAAATGTTTATTTTCATGTCTTACTATCACTCATCTATTATTTTGGGGTTGGTGAAACCGAATCAGAAGTTCATGTAACTCTATCACGTCAGGGTTTGGAGATAACCCCGAAAAAACTCAAAATTTGACCCTAAAATTTTTTTAACCAGAAAAATATTTATTTTCATGTTCTATTACTACTTTATGTTTTTGGGGTTGCTGAACCCGAATCTAAAGTTCATTTAACCTCATCACGTCAGAGTTTTGAGATAACCTCAAAAAACTCAAAATTTGTTTAAAAAAGTTCTTGATAAAACTTTTTTTGTGTCAATTTTTAAGTTTTTTTAAGTCATCTGAAAACCTTGGTGTGATGGGGTTAAATGAACTTTAGATTCGGGTTCAGCAACCCCAAAAACATAAAGTAGTGATAGTAAGACATGAAAATAAAAATTTTTATTGTTCAAAAACTTTTAGGGTCCAATTTAGAGTTTTTTTAGATTATCTCAAAACCCTGACGTGATGGGGTTACATGAACTTTAGATTCGGTTTCTGCGACCCCAGAAACATAAAGTAGTGATAGTAAGACATGAAAATAAATATTTTTCTTCTTGATTAAAAAATTGATTAAAATATTAGAGTCAAATTTTGTGTTTTTTTTGATATCTCAAAACCCTCACGTAATGGAGTTAAATGAAATTTTGATTCGGGTTCATCAATCCCAAAAACATAAAGTAGTGATAGTAAGACATGAAAATAAATAATTTTCTGTTTTAAAATATTTTAGGGTCAAATTTTGAGTTTTTCGGGGGTTATCTCTAAACCCTGACGTGCTGGGGTTAAATGAACGTCAGATTCGGTTTCAGCGACCCTAAAAACAAAAAGTAGTTATAGTAAGACTTAAAAATAAAAATTTTTGTGTCAAATTTTGAGTTTTTTTGAGGTTATCTCAAAACCCTGACGTGATGGGGTTAAATGAACTTCAGATTGGTTTCAGCGACCCCAAAAACATAAAGTAGTCATAGTCTGATCAAAAGCTCAGAGCATCAATTTTTTTTTGTGTGCCAGTGTAATCATTTGTTTGTTTACAAGATATTAAAGAAATAATGATTTTTTACAGTTTAAATAGTCTGAACACATTATATGGATTGCAATAAAAACAATTAAAAGAATAATTAGCGTCTTTAATAACAAAAGATTCTTCAAAAATGATAGGATGATTTTTCTTTGAGCAAACAATAATAAATAAAAATTATTGGTATTACTCAATCATTATATAAATAAATTTTGCTTCTTTGATTTTATAAAAACATGTTATCTAAAGAATTGTAAAACTATTTAATTATATTGATTGATTTAAACTTTTATTCAGATTATAATTATTATTGAAAAAAGAAAAGAATGTTTGAGGTTAGGAGTTTATATACTATTTTTTAATTATTAAAAAAGAGAATTGAATATTATATGTTAACTATTTTATCGACAGTATATATAATACAGTAAATAATATACACCATAAAAATGTAGTTAATACACATTTTTTGTATGCACGTTTTCATCATTCCAGCATGCAATGATGAAAATACCAGCGTCTAAAGATATATATATATATATATATATATATATATATACAAACAAAAAAAGAAAATGAAGAGAATGTGTACACACTTTCCCAGTTCTAAAAAAGTGATGAACGATGATTTCAATATCACTTCACGCACTTGTTGTTTGCATAAATATTTTTTGAAGTTTAAAATCTTGGGAAAAGATTGCAGCTTGCTCAGGAAAAACCTTTGACACTACACAACAGGAAGCAAATGGCCGTTTAGTGTTACCGAAAGTGAACGCTAAAAGCGCTCCTTCCGTCACCTGACTTTTACTAATTCAAATAGTAAAAACTACTAATCAAAAAAGTAAAAATTCTTACTCATTTGAATTAGTTATATTTTTGCGTCGACATTCTACTAATTAATTAGTCATATTTCATAAAACTACTATTTCATTAGTAAAATATTAAACTACTAATTTAAATAGTAAAAATTCTACTAATTCAATTTTAGAGAGTAAAAGAAAAACGAGTTAAAACATAACAAGGAACAAAAAAGTCATCTTCTAATGCAATAAATAATTAGAACTTAACTATTTTATTATTTGGATAAAGATGTCCTGAGGATTTCTTCTTGCGGATATCTTTTTGACTTGTACAAAAGACATCTTTAAGATGTCCTGTAAATGTTCTATGTTTTGACCATTAGACGTCTATAAAATGTCTAAAAGATGTCTTTTTCATTCAACTTTTAAAAATAGAAAAATTTTTATAAATAGAGAATATTATTTTCTAAGTTCAACTTGGACTTAGGAACTGATTAATATAAAAGTTACTTGAATTTTTCTAAGTTAAATTCATTTCATTGACAAGTAAGATCGTAAACATTGTGGAGGTTCATCGTCTCGAACGGATAAGGTTTTAGAAGCAGTGCTTTAAGCCCAAAGTACCCGACTTCAATCCCGGCTTAGTAGAAATTTTTTCATTATTTCTATACATTGCACAGAAAAAAACCCGACTCATTTTTGTTGCAACTCATTTGGAAGTCGGTCTCGAAATGAGTAATCGACAACTTCAAGTGACTCGAAATGAGTAATTGGCAACTTCAAGTGACTCAAAATGAGTAAAATAACAATATTCTAATCCTTTTTTTTGTGTTTCGCATGTTTCGTGTTCCATGGTTGCCTATCCCTGTCTGTCAATTGACAAATTTTATCGTAAAGAAAAAATGAAACCCCTTAAGACTCATTTTGAGTCTTTTCCCTAGAAACTCAGAATGAGTCGAAGGGGTATCATTTTTGTTACAGTTCAAAATGAGTCTCATATGCGACTCCTTTTTAGTCCGGTTTTTTTCTGTGTGTAGATAAAATCAAATGAAACTTTAAATAAATTTAATACAATATTATTGTGTTTTAACTAGAAAATATTATAAAATAAATGTCTGTTTAAGACCTGAAGGAATTTGAAAAGGACGCCCAAAAGACGTCCAAAACATGTTTTTAAGACGTACTTTAGACAGAGTGGTCCTTTCTTATGTCTTTTAGATGTCTTTTGGACCAGACATAGGATGTCTTTTAGTTATCTTTTTGATGACTTAAAGACATTACAATTTTTTTCCTCGAATGTCCGCGGACAGAAAGAAACGTCTTTAAGGCGTCCCTGAGTCCAGTGGGAATTTATTATTTAATAAAAACAACTAAAAAATATTTGAATCTAATAATTAACTTATTGATATCAAACTAATAAGGTATTTGAAATATTGGATTTATTTATTTTACTCAATTACTTCAAACTATTAATTTTATTATTTCATTCAAATAAATGAATCCCAAGTGCGAATACCAACGCAGCCCAACGTTGGCCCAGTATTTGCAAAGCTGCAATCGAGACTTGGCAGACAATTTTGGTCCGACTTTGCGCCGACTCTTGTGGTGTGAACCACAGTTGGACGTCGGCAGCCAGATCTCAGCAGACATTAATGGCCCAATATTGGCTGCCATTACTCCCCCAGTGTTGACAAAATAAATTTTTTTATATTTAATTAACTAATTAATTTATAATATTTATACGTTTTATTTCTCTAAGTTAAACGCAAACTTACAAATATTTGAAAAATTCTTACCGTTCGCGGGGCTACATACCTGAACCTGATGCACTACAGCCTAACACTCTGACCATTCTGCTACTCTGACGTGAAATCGAGGAAGCAAAAGTGTTTTGATAAGTTACACTACACTGGCCGATACTGTGCTATTATTGGGCCGAGCTACGTCACATCACTGGTAATTTAATTTGGACATTAAAGATTGATCAACTTTGCCAATATTGTGCCATTATTGAGCCAAGCTACGCCCCGATAGTGCAAATTATAATTTGCATTCAAAGATACAAAATGTTTGCCATTAAAGTGCCACTACTGTGCCTTTAATAGGCCGATCTTCGTCACATCATTGGTAATTGAATTTTTCCATTAAAGATTTATCAACTTTGCTAATAATGTGCCGTTATTGGGCCAAGCTACGCCTTAATACTGGCAATTATAATTTGCTATCAAAGATACGAAATCTTTGCCATTAATGTGCCAATAATGAGCCATTAATGGACCGATAGTCGGCACAAAACTGGTAAATGTCTTTTGCCATTAAAGATTGATCAACTTTGCCGTGAATGTGCCATTATAGGGCCGAGAGCTGGCCCTATTCGGTATAAATAACTATTTATTTGATACGATAAAATAATGTACTCATATCTAATAACTATTTACTTGGTGCAAACAAATATTTATTGGATAATAGACAATTAAACTATTTAACTGAGTCAATTATTTATGTTCAAATCAATTAAATTCTTTTAGGATATTTAATGAACAATTAATTAATAGTATATTTAATTATTGCTTTTTTTACTTAAGTAATTCGTATTTGGTATAAATAATTATTCATTTGATGCTATAAATTAAAATATTTATGTTCAGTAAATATTTATTTAGCTCAAATATATAAAAACAAATAAGTTTATATAAAACCGAACGAGCGTTAGCGAGTAAGGATATTTCGCTAGTATTCAATAAATACTTATACAGGTAGACACTTTTTTTTAACGAAATATTTTTCAATTTAATTTAGCAGTTTTTTAATTTTAACCAGTAAGAAATAACTAATTCTTATTCTAAATAAGTAAAAATCCACTCATGATATATTATATATAATTTATATTATATTTACTGACTTTCAAACTTTTTTCGAAAATTAAGAAATAATTTCCGATTTTGTAGAAAAAAATTTTTTGTCCTACCTGCCCGGAAGTATGTCATTTCGGGCACTTAGAGCGGGCGCAAAGTAACTCATTACCACCCAAGGGTAGGGGAAGCGGGCGCAAAATATTTTGCGCCCGCTTCCTCTACCTCCGAGCAGGCAGAAGAGTATTTTGCGCCCACATGTTAATTATTCGATTTTCTTCAATAAAATATGATATTTTCGAGTTTTTTTTATGTTGACTATAAAAATGCAAACATTTTCAACTAGTTTTATTTTGTCTAGAAAAATGTGCAATTTTTTCTCGATTTTCTCTAAAAAGAATTATGACACATTTGGTTTTGTTCACATTTCGGTTATACAAATTGGCAATTACTATATTTCCAGAATACATTGTTGTCTTATTTCTGTATTAAAACTTGTCTCATTATAGACTTCAAAGATTTAACATTTATATAGAGTTTAATTTTTAACTAATATGAGCGTTTAATCGTTCGTGCCCTCAATGACATGCTTTCCATGCAGTTTGGACAAAAAATTATGTTAGCATCATGGGCGCAAAATAGGTATTTCATTTAACTTTAAAAATAATTTATCATAATATTGGCAAAAATACGATTTTTGTCGAAAATATTATTATTTCACTTAATTTCGGAAGTTTGTCACATGGTAAAAAAAATTGGTATAAAATACCATACCATACCAAAATACCAATATGGTTTAGTATAAAAATACTGGTAAAAATACACTACCTTTAGAAACTTTTCTGAAAATTAAGGAATAATTTCCGATGTTTATAAGAGTAATGGTTTTCCACCTACTTTTGTAAATATTTCCTATTAAGTATTCGGAAATAATTTTTTTCTACTCATTTTTGAAAAATTTCCCTTTATATTATCAGAGAAAATGCCGAAATTTTTTGAAGGCATAATATGTGTTTTAAGTAGAGACATCAAGCGTCTTGTATTTCCAATCAATCACAACAGTTATTTGTATGAACTACAAAGAAAGCACAAAATTCTATTGGCGTTTCATCAGTAATTATTTTATAACTAGGGGTGTGAAAAAGCTCAAAGCTCGATCGAATATTTTCAAGCTTTTCATTTTTCGAGCCGAGCCAAGTCTAATCAGTTCGAGCTCGAGCCTCATAAAAAGCTCGAATAATTTCGAGTACTTGATTGAACTCGAGCTTTTAAATTACTAAAAAAACTATTAATAAGTAGAAAATTTCGAGTACAAGGCATATACTGATCGTAGAAAATCGTTAGGTGTTATAATAACTGACTTACTAACTAAAGTAAGACATTTAGGGGGAATTCGATATTTTCTACTTATTATTTTTTTAAGCTCGAATTTAATAGTGTACTTGAATTCAATGGAGTGCTCGCAAAATTCGAGTACTCGATACATCGAGCCAAGCTCGTAAAAATTGTCTCGGCTCGGCTGAATAAAAATTACAATACGGACATTTTCGGCCCTACACTGAGAAAAAATTGGACGAACCGTTGCTTTAGCAGTAGCAGCACATGTCTACTTTATGTTAGTGCAACTTCTAACCTAAATTGGGCGAACGTGTCGCCTAAATTTCGACGAGATGTTTTCCTACCCATTAAAGCAAACAGGTAACTGCCACCTGTCGGCCAAAAGTTGCTCCACTGAAGTCGAACCGTTCGACTAATTGGGCGACACGTTCGCCCAAAATCAGAGCAAGCGGTTGACCCGCATTTAACATAACAGTTGTACATCAAAAGTCAACTTCTCACCCAATGTTTTTTCAGTGTAAAATTCATTACACTTACACACTTACAATTCCCATTGGTATAATCCCTTCTACGCCTACCTGTCGATTTTCCACCGTATAGAAGTTTGCCTGTAATTTTTGTTATAGAGTTTTAGAAGAGCACCAACTGTGAAAAAAAGTATTATTAAAATAGAAAGATACTACGTTTAACAATTCGTCTAAGCGGATATTAATCTGCGTACACTGAAAAAAATGTATTTGATTCAAATAACCGATTATTTGTCTATAATCAAATAAATATTTACTTTAATCAAATAATTTTTATTTGAATCAATTAATTAGTATTTGCTTCAAATACTTAAATATTTGATTCAAATACAATTTATTTGATTCAAATAAAAATTATTTGATTCAAGTAAATATTTATTTGATTATAGACAAATAATCGGTTATTTGAATCAAATAAATTTTTTTTTCAGTGTACATATATCAGCGTATCTCGATTCAATGCTCCTTAGCACAAGCTATTTTTGATATAAGAAACGGGTTTTTTATAGTACAATTCTAAGTTTTATGTAACTATTTTAATAAGAAGTATGTCGGAAAACCAATGTCAGAGACAACAGGTCGTAAAGGAGAACCTTTTTTGTGGTTTTTCGGTGATCCAAAGAACTTGGCTAAGTTTCTTAGGTGTTAAAAATCCTTGATTCTCGTAATAAGAAATTTTGTCCAGTTTCTTTGAAAATTGATGCACTCTTTTAGCAATCTGAAATTTTCACATTATTGTAACTAATAACCCCGAGGTGCTAGCGGGCTGGCACTTTACAGAGAAATTGTTATGACCAATAGGTATAAAAAAACCAATAATACATAAATACAGTTTCTTCCATATTGGAGATCTGAGAAAAGGGGCTCTATCCGGGAGGGGCATCTATCCGCACTTTACCCTAATATAATTTTTCTACCGTTTAAATTTATATACAAATTTTCTTTTCTCAAACTTGTGGAAACGTTACAAGATATTATTTTATTACATAAATATGAAAGGTAAGTAAATATAATATATTTATACAATTTTCGGCATTCTTAAGTGAATTTTTACAAAAATCTCAAAATTACTCCCGGAACTTTTCTACATGGGATTTGACCTAGAGTCGCACTGCAATGCGGGTTGCGTACACAAATATTAAAACAATACTTGCAAAATTTATCGATAGTTTAAAATTTATCAATTTTAATTTTTTTTTAAATTAAAAAAAACTGGACAAGTGAGAGTTGCACTCGCACTGAATTGGCAAGTTCCGTACAAAAATGTAAAAATAATACTTGTGATATTGTAACAACAATTGTTAGGATTTTTTTTTACTTTTGTATTATTTTGGTAAATTGAATTTTCGACACTAGGTTAAAAATAAATAAAGAAAAATGAAAGTATTACATATTTTATATTATAAGCAATAAGCGCAGAGGAACCAATTATTTTTAATTTGTTCCAAAATTGGTTCCTGTTCGCTTATTGCTTATAATATAAAATATGTAATACTTTCATTTTTCTTTATTTATGTTTAACCTAGTGTCGAAAATTCAATTTACCAAAATAATACAAAAGTAAAAAAAATCCTAACAATTGTTGTTACAATATCACAAGTATTATTTTTATATTTTTGTATGGAACCCGCCAATTCAGTGTGAGTGCAACTCGCACTTGTCCAGTTTTTATGATTATAAAACTGAATAAAAACGTTAATTCGACAGTGTTTTGTTCATTTCGTAGTTAAAAATAATTATTTAATTCTGAAAATCATCAAAATTGCATCTCAGTTCAATATAATTCCCATTATAGCTTTTAAAATAAGTGAGCAGTGAGTGGCCCAGAGGCGCTCACTGCTTGTACCAAAGCACCAAAGCACCAAAGCCGACCATTTTTGAAAGCGGCAAAAAATCGGGTACAATGTGAAGTAATTTTCACCTGTACGATACAAATTTTTGTTTTCAATATTGGCTTTTCGTATACAAATATATAACATTTCACGCTTTCCGAAAATATTTATAATTTTTTTTTAATGATTTTTTGACAGGCACATTTCCAATAAAAGTCTAACATTTTTCAGGGGCTCCTCAATTATTTTAAAAGTTATAATGGGAATTATATTGAACGGAGATGCGATTTTGATGATTTTCAGAATTAAATAATTATTTTTAACTACGAAATGAACAAAACACTGTCGGCGAGAAAATAATAGCATTTTCTCGCCGATAGTAGTACAATGTACTAATGTTTTAAAGATAATTTACAAGTTACCTATCTTTCAACTTGGTTTTAGAAGTCACGTAAGTTAGCGGATTGTTTTGGATAGTGCGTATCTTTCCCGTTCATGCAGAAAGTACGTAACTCAGACAATCGCTTTAGAATGTCTACTTATGCACTAAACAATTTACACGGAACTTGTTATCCCTTACGAAAAAATATGACATGTAATGTACGACATGAACAGTTGCAGTAATTTGCGTGACGTTAATTCGCGACGCCACAAACAAAACATTATCATGTACAAACTTCAAGGCACAAAAACCTTTAACAGGATTATGTATATAGTTTAATTGATATTTGCTGTCAAATCTTTAATAATTATCTATCACAACTAAGAAGTTTGCGATGACAGCGGACCACTTCGTTTTGTCAACCATCATCAGTATTTTGAGTCAGTTTGCTGTCATATCAAATAGGTTCGAACCTATTTGATATGACAGCAAACTTGTTAGCTATGTTCCTATTTCAACTAACCAATAGTTCTATGCGTGTAAGATTACTTTAAAATTCGAAAAACTATGCAAATTTTTTGTTGAGAGGCGGTTGAAGGGGTTAAAGGACACAAAATAAAACTATAATATTAATACATATCATACTGTCCGATAGAAAACAAATTTTATTTTTACTTCTAATTAGAACTTTTGATTGATAATTTAATAAAGGTGAAACAAGTTAACAATATCTCCGAATCAATTTTGATAATTTGGTTAGATAACCTGACAAGTTAAAAACAATTTGACATTCTCAATTGTGTTTTTTTTCTTGGCGTCGCGAAAAAACGCCACGTAAATTACAACACTCATTCATGTTGTAAATTACATGTCATACTTTTTCGTAAGGGATACTCGGGGGTTTTCGAGGTTTCTGATTACGAATCAGATTTAAGATTTCCAAAATTCTAAATGGCGGATCCAATATGGCTGACGAATTTTCAAAAATTGTATGCAATTTAAACGAAACTTATTCTTCGTTTAAAATAAATTGTTTAAGGAAGTTTGGTGTTGCTGATTATAAATCCAACGTTAGGTTTTAAAGATTAAAATTGAAATCTTGATTTTAATACATTTTCAAAAATTCAGTCGTCATATTTACGACAACAATTTTTAATTTTGACATCAAATTTGGATTTAGTGACCCTAAAAAAAATTTAGTGACATTTTGAATTTTGAAAAGCAGACATAAAATCCGAATTCAGCGGTCCCAAAATCCCTCGAGAAATAAATTTTGATCAAATAGCATCATTCTTGCAATTATCCGCAATTTTGAATTTTGGAAATCTGACATCATATTCATAATCAGCGACCTCAAAAAAATTTTTTTTGAAAGATTTGAAAATTTTTGGCTCAACGCTATTTTGAACATAAGCACATGTGTATCCTGGCAGAATCTGCCAAGAAACTGAGAATTTTGCACTGTGAAAAATGGTAAATTAGTCGGATTGAAAATTCTTAATAATTTTAACTTTTTTTATTGTCCCAGAAAACTGAGAATGAATTCGAGGAACAAAATTCAAGATAATATTTTTTAAATAAAACATAAAGTAATGTAACAATGATTTAAATCTTTGTTAAGTACAACTATTTGAAATTATTATCCAAGTGTACATTTGTATTAAAATGTTTAAAAATAATATTTACACATTTTCTTACTTTAATTTTCGTATTAGGAAACGCCAGGAAACTACAAAATTTGGCAATTAAATGCTCATTTTTGTTAAAAAAAACTTTTTGAAATCGGGTTACGTTTTGTGACATATAATAAAAACCATTAAGTTTTATAATTTCCATTGATATAATTTCCTTTCTTTCAAATTTAATGTAAAAAATAACCTTGGACATCACAAATTCCCTCGCGTTTGTAGAACTACTCATATATTATATTGAGGAAGCTAAATGTCTATGGAATAAACAACTAGTTTATTTATTATTACTGGAAATTAATAAAAATTATTCTGTACTTTATTCTTATGAATCATTTTATTAAAAATAAAATAGGGGAGTGCTGTTAGGGTTGGACAGGTGTTAGGGTTGAGCCATCGCGTTTATTTTGTTCTATCACACTAGCGCCATATGTTTTTGTACTTAAATTCTTGCTACTAATGCCAGTCAACTTTTGACATGAGTTTCAGTCAAGTATACGAACGTATACTTTTGTTTTTTGCGAGTCATTGTTATACGCTCAACAGAAACTTTTTTGTGATGTCAAAAAAAGAGAAGTAAATGTAGAAGAAATATGCCAAAGACAAAGTAAATTTATTGAAATTGTTTATTAAGATGTTATACGAAAATGTGAAAAGAAATTTAGGGGTTTTGTGTGACGCGTTTGTTTTCTGTGTGGTATGTCGCAAAACGACGCGTGAGTTAGCGTTGAGCCAGGCGGTGTCGTAAGGGTTAAACCGCCTAAAATATTGCAATTACGAAGCGTAATTGCAACAGAAATTCATTTTTTGACTTAAGGAGGTGTCAAAAACTTTGTTTCTAACGAAAAAAGAGAAAACAAAATTTTTCTATAATCTTTTTTTATTGTTTTAATTTAAAAATTTTTTCTTTCATTCTTAAGAAATAAAATATCTAATGTTATGCAAAAATGCACAATATGGGATTTTATTTTAATTTCATGGTTCCTTTCCTCATATTAAAGTGTCATTCTATTATTTGAAGGACATTTTTAACCATTTACCTAAATATTTCATTGATTTTCAACGGTGGCTCAACCCTTACACCCATGTTCAACCCTTACAACATTATTTTTTCTTTTAAATTTCTTATAACTTTGAAACTTTTGGTCGAATTTTTTTGCAATGTACAGCAAAAACATTGCATTTGAGTTGATCTTTCCAACAATATGCGCGAAAACGTGAAATTCGCACTGCAGAGGAAGTTATGAAGAAAATTCAAAACTATGTACAACCCTGACAGCACTCCCCTACCTATTAAAAAACCATATAATTGTTGTTCATATTTATTTTTCAGCATTTTTATGATAAAGAATTTAACACATATATTAATAAAAACATATAATTAGAAAATAAATTAACAATTATAAACTACTAAAAATACACTTTAAAGCTTCTTTCACAATTCAACATTTTTTTGTTCCCATGTGAAATGAATTCGGAAACATTCCGGAAGCGGTTTCCAGCAATTTGCCGGAAGCCATTTCCGTAAACATTCTGGAAAATTTCCGGAAATTATTTTTCTTCCGGAAGTTAATTTTGTTCCGGAAAGTTTCCAGAAAATTTCCGGAAATCTAATTTATTTTGACAGGAGATATTCTTCCGGAAGATTTTTTTTCTTCCGCAAATAAGCAAGGCAATCTAACCCTTCATTTTTCGAATCTTTATTAATAAAAAAGTATATTTAATATTTGATAATTTTTTCTCATAAACATAAATCCATTTTTTTGTGTGTCAATTTGATTTAATTATTCTAGATTAAAAGGTTATAATTAAACCAAATTTAATGAATTTCCGCAAAATTTCCGGAAATCTAATTTATTTTGACAGGGGATATTCTTCCGGAAGATTTTTTTCTTCCGCAAATAAGCGAGAGAATCTAACCCATCATTTTTCGAATATTTATTAATAAAAAAATATATTTAATATTTGATAATTTTTTTTCTCATAAACAAAAATCCATTTTTGGGTGTCAATTTGATTTAATTCTTCCTGATTAAAAGCTTAAAATTAAACCAAATTTAATTAATTTCTGGAAAATTTCCGGAAATCTAATTCATTTTGACAGGAGATATTTTTTCGGAAGACTTTTTTTTCCGCAAATAAGCGAAACAATCTAACCCATCATTTTTCGAATCTTTATTAATAAAAAAATATATTTCATATTTGATAATTTTTTCTCATAAACAAAAATCCATTTTTTTGTGTCAATTTGATTTAATTCTTCTAGATTAAAAGCTTATAATTAAACCAAATTTAATTAATTTCTGGAAAATTTCCGGAAATCTAATTTACTTTGACAGAAGATATTCTTCCGGAAGATTCTTTCTTCCGCAAATAAGCGAGACAATCTAACACATCATTTTTCGAATCTTTATTAATAAAAAAGTATATTTAATATTTGATAATTTTTTTTCTCCTAAACATAAATCCATTGTTTTTGTGTGTCAATTTGATTTAATTATTCTAGATTAAAAGCTTATAATTAAACTAAATTTTATTAATTTCCGGAAAATGTCCGGAAATCTAATTTGTTTTGACAGGAGATATTCTTCCGGAAGATTTTTTCTTCCGAAATAAACGAGACAATCTAACCCATCATTTATCGAATCTTTATTAATAAAAAAATATATTTAATATTTGATAATTTTTTTTCTCATAAACATAAATCCATTTTTTGTGTGTGTCAATTTGATTTAATTATTCCAGATTAAAAGATTATAATTAAACCAAATTTAATTAATTTCCGGAAATCTAATTTATTTTGGCAGGAGATATTCTTACGGAATATTTTTTCTTTCACAAATAAGCGGCACAATCTAACCCTTTATTTTTCGAATCTTTATTAATAAAAAAGTATATTTAATATTTAATAATTGTTTTTCTCATAAACATAAATCCATTTTTTTCTGTGTCAATTTGATTTAATTATTCCAGATTAAAAGTTTATAATTAAACCAAATTTTATGAATTTCAGGAAAATTTCCGGAAATCTAATTCATTTTGACAGGAGATATTTTTTCGGAAGACTTTTTTTTCCGCAAATAAGCGAGACAATCTAACATTTCATTTTTCCCATATAGCACAAAGAGTTCCAGGAAACTTCCGGGAAGTTTCCCGTGGGAACCTTTGGAAATTACCCTCAGTAACTTCCTCGAATTTTCCAGAAAATACAATAATGTCCGCTGGTTAGAAGCTTCCCAAAGAAACTTGCTTGTACCTTCTTAGATGCTTCCAATTGGAACTTTCTCGAAAGTTCTAGGAAGTTACTAGGAAGTTTCTAAAAATTATTTAAAAAATTTTTTAGTGAATTTAAAAAGGGTAACTTCCGAAGGTTCTTACGGAAACATCTTGGAAGTTTCCTGGAATTTTTTTCGTTTTTCGGATCATCATTATTCAAAAAGTATATTTAATATTTGATAATTTTTTTCATATAAACATAAATTTATTTATTTTTTGTGTAAATTTGATATAATTATTCCAGATTAAAAGATTATAATTAAACTAATTTAATTAATTTCCGGAAACCTAATTCATTTTGACATAAGATATTTTTCCGAAAGATTATTTAATTTGTTTTTGAAAATTTTCCGGAAATTATTTCTGAAAGTTGGATATCTTCCGCTAATATGCGAGACATTCAAACCTTTCCAAAATTGTTACTCGAGTTTTTGTAAAAAAATATAGTGATTTTAAATGAAGTGTAATTGAAAATTAAATATTTTAGCCAGTGAGAGAGAAGTTTTAAGCAAAAAATTCAAATAGACGTATTATTCTATCAAAAAGGTAAGTGGAAAATTGGTAGTATAAAGGCAAAAATTAAGGTTAACAAAATGTGAATAAAACATTTTTAAAAACAATTAAATCTAAAGAAAATTTTTATTTGTACGTAATTAATAATATATTTATCATTAACTAATTTAAAAAGAAATTATTTATAAACAGTAAATAAAAAATGAATATTTAAATACCCATATGAAAGGAATTCGGAAACTTTCCGCAAAATTTCCGGAAATTATTTCTCTTCCAAAAGTTAATTTTATTCCGGAAAGGCTCCGGAAATCTAATTTATTTTGACAGGAGATATTTTTCCGAAAGATTTTTTTTCTTCTGCAAATAAGCAAGACAATCTAACCCTTCATTTTTCGAATATTTATTAATAAAAAAATATATTTAATATTTGATAATTTTTTTTCTCATAAACATAAATCCATTTTTTTGTGTGTCAATTTGATTTAATTATTCTAGATTAAAAGTTTATAATTAAACCAATATTAATAAATTTCCGGAAATCTAATTTATTTTGACAGGAGATATTTTTCCGGAAGATAATTTGTCAAAGTTCAAAATTGAAAATTTTGTACTCTAAAAAAAGAAAAAATTAAAATTTTTTGCTCCTATATTTTCCCCATGTTTTCTGTAAAGTTCAAAATCGCAAATTTTTTTTATCTAATTATCTGTGTAAATTATATGTGTAAAAATCTGTGCCCATGTTTGTCAGATTTTGCTATCTTTTGCCCATAGTTCGTTTTCCACGCGAGGTAAAACTTTAACAATTTCAAAAAGTACATAATTTGCACTTTTTCTGAAAAATATAAATAACAATTAATTTTATACATTTTTCTAAAATTTATACTTTATGTACTATTAATATTAATAATAATATTATTAATAGAATAGTTTTCATGTCAGGGATGTAATTTTTACAAGAAGTACTTAAAATTTAGATGTTGAAAAAGTTTTTCAAAAAATTTTGTAGGTATATTTGGAAAATCCTTGTGTAAGTTTCTAGGTAACAATGACAGCAATTTACTTACAAAATTTCAGTAGAATTTACTAAAACGTGTATTAAAGAATTTCTACATAATATTTTGTAAAATACTTATTATTATATTAAAAAAAATTTGTCACCTTAGAATTATAAGATTTACTATTTTTAAACCTTCTTTTGTCTGAAAAAAATTTATTTTTTATCGAAAAAAAAACTTTACAGGGTAATCAGGATGAGTCAGGACAAATGCAAAGAAGAGGACAAATTTAATTGGATTTTTAATTTTTGTGAATTCAGTTAATAATGACAATCTGTCCGCATTTACCCCATGAACTTAAAAATTGAGAGTAAATTCAAACAGTTTTTATGAAATTTAAAACACTAAAGAGTTTGTGTGTCTGTGTGAAAAAGAGAAAAAGATGCGCTCACGTACCGACGGCAAGTACACTGCAAAATCAAGTATTCCATTTTAAGACGTTTTGTCCCCACATTTGCAACACATAAGATATCTTAGTCCACATATTTGAAACAGATATGTGCCTCATTTTAAAACGATGCAAATTTCTCACACATTCAGCACTACATTTTAAGACACGTTATGTGTCTCAAATAGCCGCCTCAAGCTAAAGACGTTTTACGTGTCTTATAATGATCATGAAAAAGTACTCAGCCTATAAAAATCTAAAAAAATTAAAAATAGCTTTGCAATGAATAGGTTTTCTTTTTTTACATAAATAGTCGACTTGAACGATATGGAAATTCTGTATATTCAGGTCCGAATAGTCGTAAAGTATTTTCGGTAGAAAAATCGTTTTGGAAAAGTACTCACCCTATAAAAATTTAACAAATTTAAAAAACCTTTACAAAGAATTAGTTTTCTTGTATTTAGAAGAATAGTCGACTTGAACGTCAAAGAAAATCAGCATTTTCAGACCGGAATAGTCGCAAAGTATTTTCGGTAGAAAAAACTTCATGGGAAGGTACTTTGCCTATAAAAATATAATAAATTCAAGAGTTCTACCCAAACCTTCGTAAGAGTCAGACGTGTTTGTTGTTTGCTCATTCGAAACGGCCGTTTAAATTTGATAAGTTCTTTTATTTTATCTCGCTGTCTAATTTTATCGAGTTATTTTATCCAAAACTTATGGTGATCTTCATCGCAATCTTTATTGTGTGAAGTGTTGGTGTCGTGTAAAGTGGTTTACTTTTCGAAATTGTTGTGTGTTTCTTTTTATGAATTTCGTTTAACCATAATGGAGCCCTCCATACAAAAGCAATTAAGTAAGCTGACGGAGTGTATTCAGGATTTAACGAAATCACACTCGGACTTGAGGCTGGATGTAAAGAACTCATGCAGTTTTATTCAGGATTTGAATTATAAGGTCTCGGCTTTCGAGAAAAGCACTGATTCTTTGGAAAAAGGTTTCGACATCGTGAACCAAAAAGTCAAGAAGTTTGGATAAAGATGTTCGTGAGAAAAATGAAGAAGACAAGGAGACATTTACTACCCCAGGCATGGAGACGAAAAGGGGTCCAGGGCGTCCAACCAAAAAGTATTTATGGAAAGAGTCGGCTACGATGGACCAATACTTGAGTAAAGGCGACGCCACACCTGTGTCTGTCAAGGGTCTGCGTTAACGAAAAATCTCTCAAGCTTAGCATCTAGCGCCCTACATGCAGGAGGAGGAAAATTTGAATGCGCTAAATCCGGATCGGTACAGTAGTCATGTGCAGACAAGAATCATCTTTTGGAATATGCGAGGGATTACTAACCTTTTTCGAAGCCACGACGTCGTTTGCTTATACGAATCTTGGTCGGAGTATGATGTCACAAAATCGGTGAGGTTTCTAGATTTTTTAGACGTCTTTTATGTACTAGCGGTGAGGGATGCAAAGAAGGGAAGAGCCAAAGGAGGCTTGATTTTAACTATAAATAAAAGATTTTATTCTTCGCATTTGATTTTGTCAGAACCGGATATTATGATTGTAAAATTATGTTTTAACAGTTTTTCATTTTTAATTGTATTTGTCTATGTTTCTCCCGCAACTGAAAGTATTAGTTTTTTTAAATAATTTTAATTTGAGACTGAACACCCTAAAATCTGAATTTGAGGATCTCCCTATCGTCATTGGGGGTGATTTTAATGGCAGGGTGTCTAACTTAAATTACCTCGATGATATTATTTTTGAAGGAAATAACCATTTTACTGCCAGCCGGTCTTCGAGGGACTTATTTGTTAAATTCAGAGGTAAACTTTTAATTGATTGCATGGAGGAGAACGAGTTGGTTTTGTGTAACGGGAGGTCTGCAAGCGTCTCACCAGCGCACCATACTTATATTAGCACCCTGGGTTCGGCGTGATAGACTTAGTTTGGTGCTCACTGTCTTTTCTACCGTTTATTCGGGATCTAAAGGTGTTAGAGTTGGTCACGTGCTCCGATTACCTCCCGGTCGCTGTTCACCTGTGCTTCCCCTCCCCTTCGATCGGTTCGTGGTCTCAGGGTCCGGAGAAGTGGAAATTTCATTTTGACTTCGGTAGGGCAAATGAGTACACCGAGCTAATGAGCATCATGCAGAATGATGAAAAACAGCCTAATCGACTCCTTTTCTTTGTATAAAATCGCTAAATTTGATCCCTCCTTACGTATGTAATATATCAAGTTACAATCTGAATACAGAAAATTGTTAACCGCAAAAAAATAGGTATGTAACCGCATTGACAGACCAACTTTCCCAGGCAAGAAATTCTAAAGATTTTTGGGCTGTAATTAATAAAAAGAAAAAAAATGTAATGTAAATAACAAAATTAGCGTCGAAAGTTGGTACAGTTTTCTGCGAGATTTATATCCTATTAAGGTCTCAGGGATCTTTTTAGCTCCCTCTGTGAAACACCCTATCCTGGATAGCGCTATTTCGCGCGATGAAATATGTAATAGTCTCAGTAAATGTTAGGAATCCAAGTCACCCGGTTGTGACGAAATTAATTACAGTTTTTATAAGAACCTCCCGGAGAATTGGATTATTTTCTTAGAAAATTTTTTTAACAAAATTTTTGATTCCGAATCAGGCCCTAACTCGTGGGGACAGTTAAAAATGTGCATGCTTCACAAAAAGGGGGACTTGGATACTCCTGGAAACTACAGACCAATTACTCTAGTTAATTGCGTAGTAAAGATTTTCACTCAAATTTTAGCGAATAGACTTTTGGCCTGGGAAAGAGAATATAAAATAATTCCAGAATTCCAATCGGGTTTCAGAAGAGGTAGGGGCTGCGTAGACAATTTATTTACACTTCTTGCGCTATTGCAGATTCATTTAAGCTATCTGAAGTCGTTTGTCTACGCAGTCTTTATAGATTTTAAGAGTGCATTTCCCTCGGTGAACCACGATATTCTTTGGCATGAGTTGCACTCTCTGGGGGGTAGTACAAAGTATATTAATTTATTAAAGAATTTTTACGACAGTTCCATGGCCAGCATCAGCACTCGTGAAGGGGATACTGAACTTGTGAGGGTTTCGCAGGGAGTCCTGCAGGGGGAGACTCTTAGTCCCCACCTGTTTTCCTTATTTACGAGCGACTTCGAGAATTTCTTAATTGATAAGGGCTGCAGAGGTTTGTCAGTAAATAGTTCGCTTGAAGTGAGCTTACTCGCGTACGCAGACGATATAGTTCTATTGTCAGATACGCCCACCGCACCGAATAGAAAGCTTAAAGCTCTGTGCGATTATTGTGAAATGAAACAGCTGGTTGTCAATTCTGAAAAGACCAAAATTGTTATTTTTAGAAAAGGGATGAATTCGTCTGTGAAAAATTTTAAAGCTTTTAATTTCGGAAAAGAAAAAATAGAAGTTGTGGATGGCTACACCTATGTGGGAGTTATTTTTAGGAATTCGTGTTCCTTTGAGTCTGCAAAAAATACATCTGTTGGGTCGGCAACTATAGCGTCAGGTTCCACTCTGCAACTAATTAATAGCATTAAGGCGGACACATGGGCAACCTGTGAGAGACTATATGATAGTTTTGTTTGTAGTAACCTTTTGTACGCGATTCAGGTTTGGGGACTGAATTACAGTCAGGATATTGAGAAAGTTCAGTTGACCTTCTTCAAGAGACTATTGCATGTTCCCAGATGTACCCCCAATTATGCTGTACGTTTGGAGACCGGAATGCTGCCCTTGTCATGTAGAGTTCTTGGTAGATCCCTCTCATGGATTGAGAAAATTTCCAATATGGATGGTTCTCGATACCCGAGGGGGTGTCTGCTAAGACTAATGTCATTGTCACGCTGCAAGCGGTCGAATATGAGGCATAATTGGTTTGGGCAGTTAAAACCGTTTTTTGTGGGAGAAGAGTTGCAGGTTTTATGGCAGACTGGTCCACTGGACTTGATAGTGAGTAACCTAAGTAAAATTAAGCTCAGCTACGAGATGCACTGTTTTAATAATGATATTAACTCACGTTCAAGGTCTAAAAGTCTACAGGTCTGGCCGTTTGTCCGTCTGTTCCCCGGAACTCAACCTTATTTAAGGAAAAAACTGCAACTGCAGGTGAAGAGATCGTATGCTCAATGTCGGTTGGTTAATTTGCATAATCGGTTTTTTAGAGTGGACCTGGAGAGATTGGAACTGCCGGATTCTGAGCGCTGTATGTGGTGTGCAGAAGAGTGTGAAGACTTCCATCACATGTTATTTGTGTGCAATAAATACTCTACTATTAGAGAGAGTTTTTTCCCTGAGATACTTTCTTGTGAAACCCCTAACATTTTTTGGACCGAAATTTTATCGTGTGCGAGGATGCTTATAGCTATTTTGTTAAGCCGTCGAGGATCATAGTGTGGTAGATTTTCGTGTATCATATTTGTATATTTATCAAATATTAGTTTATCTGTATGTAGGCCGAATAGCCAAATTAAGTTCAAAGTTATAATAAATTTAAAAATAGCTTCGCAATTCATAGGTTTTCCTTTTTTTACATGAATAGTCGACTTGAACGACATGGAAATTCTGTATATTCAGGTCCGAATAGTCGTAAAGTTTTTTCAGTAGAAAAATCATCATGGAAAAGTACTCAGCCTATTAAAATCTAATAAATTAAAAAAAAGCTTTGCAATGAATAGGTTTTCCTTTTTTACAACAATAGTCGAGTTGAACGATAAGGAAAATCTATATTTTCTGGTCGAAATAGATGTAAAGTATTTTTGGTAAAAAAATCTTCATGGAAAAGTACTCAGCCTATAAAAATCTAAAGAATTTAAAAATAGCTTTGCAATGAAAAGGTTTTCTTTTTTTAGAAAAGTAGTCAACTTGAACGACAAGCATCTTCTGTATTTTCTGCACGGAATAGTAGTAATGTATTTTCAGTAGAAAAAATTTATGGAAAAATACTCAGCCTATTACAATCTAATAGATTTTAAAATAGCTTTACAAAAAATAGGTTTTCTATTTTTTACAAGAATAGTCGACTTGAACGACAAAGAAAATCAGCTTTTTCTGCTCGGAATAGTCGTAAAGTATTTTCGGTAGAAAAATCATCAGGAAAAAGTACTCAACCTATAAAAATATAAAAAATTTAAAAAACCTTTGCAAAGAATTAGTTTTCTTGTATTTACAGGAATAGTCGACTTAAACGACAAAGAAAATCAGCATTTTCTGCTTGGAATAGTCGTAAAGTATTTTTGGTAGAAAAATCATCATTAGGGTTCCGTACACCTTCGGTGTACCGTCGGAACCCTATTCAACATGGAGGGCTAAAATTAGGATTCTTGTGTATTTTAACGCGCATATTACAGGAAAAATATAGAGAACCTGCATATGTCAAGGAAAACCTAAAAAAAAATAACAAAAATTTTTTTCCCTAATTTCCACATTTTTTGACCTAATGAGCTTAAATTTGGTTTATTAGTATATTTTTACAGTCTGATCACAAAGAATATATTAAAAAATCTAAAAAAATATTGAAAAGATTTTTTTTTCTTATTTCTACATTATTAGATCTCATTAACTAAAAATGGGTTTATTAGTATATTTTTAGTCTAATCACAAAAAATATATTAAAAAATCTAAAAAAAATTATAAAAGTTTTTTTTCATTACAAATTTTTTTTTATTTCCACATTTTTTTACCTAATGAGCTGAAAATTGGTTTATTAGTATATTCTTACAGTCTAATCACAAAAAATATATTAAAAAATCTTTAAAAAATATTAAAAAAATTTTTTTCCTATTTCTACATTATTTGATCTCATTAACTAAAAATAAGTTTATTATTTTTTTTACAGTTTGATCACAAAAAATATATTAAATTTTTTTAAAAAATTTAAAAATAAAATAAAAAAACTGGACGGGTTCCGTACAAAAATATAAAAATAATACTTGTGATATTGTAACAACAATTGGTAGGATTTTTTTCACTTTTGTATTAGTTTGGTAAGTTGAATTTTCGACACTAGGTTTTCTAACCTATAAATAACAAAGAAAAATAGAAGTATTACATATTTTTTATTATTATCAATAAGCGAAGAGGAACCAATTTTTTAAATTTAATCCCAAATTGGTTCCTGTTCGCTTATTGCTAATAATATAAAATATGTAATACTTATATTTTTCTTTGTTATTTATTTTTAACCTAGTGCCGAAAATTCAACTTACCAAAATAATAAAAAAGTGATAAACATCCTACCAATTGTTGTTACAATATCACAAGCATTACCCAGCCACACAAAAAAAATATGTGTTCGAACCTAGAGGTCTCACTATGTGTACTTTATGTTTTTGGAGTCGCTGAATCCGAATCCGAGGTCCATTTAACCCCATCAGTTCAGGGTTCTGATATAACCCCAGAAAACCAATATGGCGGACACGTTTTGAAAAAATTCATCGGATTCGCTTAAAAATCGTTACTCGGGGGTTTTAACCCCTTGGCTGTCGACGAGATTTCCACTGTTTTGGCCAAAAGTGTGTTGTAAATTTTTATTTTTTTATTTTTATGAAACTTGGTATCCTAAGGTTTTAGGGATCGCTGATTACGAATCCAAGGTCGGTTTTTGCTCCATGATTCTATCACATTGAATCTGTCACCTGGGATTCGTAATCAGTAATCTCGAAAACACCCCGAGTAAAGATTTTCAGGCAAATTGGATCAATTTTTCAAAATAATGTTTGCCATATTAGATCCGCCATTTTGAATTTTGAAAAACTAACATCAGATTCGTGTTCAACGACCCTCAAAATCCCCGCGTTACCATTTTCAAGCGAATCCGATCAGTTTTAAAAAATTGTCCGCCATTTTGAATTTTGAAAAACCGACCTCGAATTCGTAATCAGCAATCCCGAAAACCCCCCGGGTAGAGATTTTCAGGCAAATCGGATTAATTTTTGAGAATGGTGTCGGCCATATTGGATCCGCCATTTTGAATTTTGAAAAACTGACGCCGGATTCGTGTTCAACGACCCCAAAAACCCCCGAGTAACCACTTTCAGCGATTTTTAAGAAGTTTTAAACCACCTTTTTAAGTTGCGCATATATGCGTCAAGAGCACTTTTGGCCAGTTTTAAATCCGCGCATATATGCGTCCGCGACAGTCAAGGGGTTAAGGGTCGCCGATTACGAATTTGATGTCAGTTTTCCAAAATTCAAAATGGCGGATCCAATATGGCGGACACTTTTTTGTAAAATTCATCGGATTTGCTTGAAAATCGTTACTCAGGGGTTTTAGGGTTCGCTGAACCCATCAGGAGTGGGTTTGATCCAAACCGTAAAAATAATGTTGTCTCTTCTTTTGAATTTTTGAAAACTTACATCAAATTGGGATTCAGCGACCCCTAAAACCCCTGAGCAACGATTTTCAAGCAAATCCGACGAATTTTACAAAAAGTGTCCGACATATTGGATCCGCCATTTTGAATTTTTGAAAACTGACATTAAATTCATAATCGGCGACTCAAAAAACACCTGAGTTACGATTTTCAAGCGAATCCGATGAATTTTACAAAAAAGTGTCCGCCATATTGGATCCGCCATTTTGAATTTTTGAAAACTGACATCAAATTCGTAATCGGCGAGCCTTAAAACCCCCGAGTAACGAGTTTCAAACGAATCCGATGAATTTTTTCAAAAGGTGTCCGCCATATTGGTTTTCTGGGGTTATATTAAAACCCTGAACTGATGGGGTTAAATGGACCTCGGATTCGGATTAAGCGACCCCAAAAACATAAAGTCCACATAGTGAGACCTCTGGGTCAGAACACAAAATTTTTTTTGTGTGGCTGTGTTATTTATATATTTTTGTACGGAACCCGTCAATTCAGTGCGAGTGCAACTCGCACTTGTCCAGTTTTTTTTAATGACAACACCAAATTTTCAAGAATTAACTGTTTACTGATAACAAGGCGTCAGTTTCAGCTTCATTAAAAATATCATAATACTACTTCTTAAAGAGTAAACTTTCTACTTCATAACATGTAATTCACATTTAACAGAAAACGTAACAGTAATAATCATTATCATTCTAGAACCATTCTGAGGAGTTTTAATTATTTGTGACCTTAGTTGACAATATTTATTTATTACACTTTAGAAAAATTGTAATTTTATAATTACATGTAATTATTTTAAATGTTAATTAATTAAAGTATATATAATTTAATTTTAATTTAATGAATAATTTAATGAGTAAAAGTGACCAAGTCTGTAAAAAGCCTAAGAAAAGTTTTTAAAGAGAGATTGAAAACCTTGTTAAAGTCATGAGTCAAGTTAAATACTGATTTTGCCACTACCCTTGCTAACGAATATTTTTGAGGGTCTGGGAAATGCCTGGATAAAGACTAATAATAGAACTTATAATTTTTATAACAAAATAATTAACTTTTCCATGGTCAAACCATGTCTAGAATTTTGCAATAAGAATGTTAATTATATTCTTCATTAATATGTTAACATAATTGTTATTTCAATCTTTTTGAACAAGTCCTAATCCTTATAGTATGTCTGAATTGGAAGATGTGTATAATAGATTAACCTCAAGAAAAACTTCAGAAATGGATATTTTAATTACTTCGTCTTTATCAAGTTTAAATGAATTCATATTTGATAATGATGATGTTCAAATGGAAGAACCTATTCAACATGCTTCAGAAGATGAAATATAACATAATGAAGTAAACGAACAAAATTTATCAATAAATACTGTAAGTGTATCTTCGCCAAATTTAAATCTTCTCGAATCAAACGTTTACCTGTCCTCATCTTCTGAATCGCTCTTGCGTACAAACTCTTCATCAGATGAAAGTGATAATAACATTGATAATGACGAAAGCAGAAATGGTTGGCTGGAGCAACCAATATATACAGGCTCAACAATTAACGGCGGAGATGCTTTGTACCAAATATTAAAGATATACGTTTCAAACAGATTAACCAAGAAAACCATGAGCGATATGTTATCAATCATCGATTTATTGCTTTCCAAAAATCATACAATACCTACATCAAAATTCAAACTATTGTCTTTAATTGATAAAGTATTAGATACTTATCAGTCAGATTTTGTAGTAAAGCACAGGATTTGTGCAGAATGTTTTAAGTATATAGGAAAATGGTCTGATGTGCCTGTAGAGCAATGTATACGATGTAATAGTAAAAATCTTGACAGCTTTTTTTAGAACTGAATTTAGAGTCTCAACTGCGAAATGCCTTTGAAATTCAAGACCTTCACGTTTTAATAGATGATTTTCGTACTCAAGGTGCAAATCAAAATAAAGAAAATTGTACGATTTAACATCAGGTTCTGAATTTCGTCGTCTAAAAATAGAAGCTATACCAGAGTTATACGATTTGTTCCTACTTTGGATCACAGATGGAGTTTAAGTATCCAAGAGTGGAAAAAGTCATATGTGGCCCATCTACGCACAAATAGTAAATATAGCATCAAAATATAGAAGAACTTTCCAATTTGTTTGTGGAATTTTTTATACTAATCGATCTAGTAAAAAACCTGATATGAATTCATTTTTGCAACCTTTTGTTTCTACTTTGCAACATCTATACGAAAATGGATTTGAGTGGAACAATAAAATTTTTAATCGTACCGTTATTAGTAAAGTTGTAGCTTCTATTGCGTGCTTAGATGCTCAGGCAAAAGCAGGTACACAAAACACAATGCAATATAACGGAGAAAATAGTTGCGGAAGTTGTGAAGAAAAAGGAGAAAGTTCTGAAACAGGAAGTGGGTCGAATTGGGTTTTTCCAATTGTTCATGATATTGCTCCTCTAAGGACTGCTGAACGAATGAATAAACATACTATGATTGTAGAAAAATATAAACAACTAAAACATTTTAAAGGAATTAAAGGAAGTTCCATTGGTACTGAAATACCTCACTTTGATAGAGCCAAAGGTTTCGTTCCTGACTACATGCATGCTGTTTTACTTGGTGTGATGAACATACTATTAACAATGTGGTGCAATACAACGAATAGTGATGAAGATTATTATTTGAGTAAAGAACATCGTAATAATATTGATGAGATTTTAGCGTCAATAACGCCACCAGATTATGTTACGCGTACACCAAGAAAGCTTTCAGATCTTAATGTTTGGAAAGCCTCAGAACTTAGAGCGTTTCTTTTATATTATGGACCAATCGTGTTAAATAATCATTTAAATGTTGCGCATTATGACCACTTTCTATTGTTTTCCCAATCGATTTATCTCTTATCAAAAGAAGAAATAACCGCTACTGAACTGAATTTAGCAGATACACTATTGCACATTTTTGTAATCGATGTAGAAAAACTATACGGTCGTAACAAGTGCTCTTACAACATTTATCAGTTGAAGCATATCACATCTCACGTCAGAATGTGGGGACCTCTTTGGGCTTGGTCAGCCTTCTCATCAGAAGACCATAATGCAGAACTAATCAGAATGGCACATGGTACTAAAAATGTTGATGTCGAATTATCAAATACAATTAAAATTATCCATGCTCATCAAAGCATAAAATATTTGATGAATCAAAATAAGCAGAAAGTCGGAGATGAATGGCACACTTATGGGCCATCAATTACAGGAAAAATAGACGATAGCGATCTTCAAGCAATTTTGCATTCTACAGGTCTCACGAAACAGCAGTTTCTAGAATTAAATTTTTTTATTTTTAGCAGATGCTTAGTGAACAACGAAATTTATACATCTCATACTAGACAAAAGAAACGACCAAATTTTCATGTGCAATGGACAAAGGACAATATTATTTACTTCGGTGGAATAAAGTACTTTCTAACCATCAAAGGAAAGATATACGCAATAGTTCGCCAAGCTATAGCTTCTGCTAATAAATCTAAAGAACATAAAAACAGTGAACTTGAGTGTACCCTTAATGACATTATACGAAATGTATATGATTCGTATTGCATTCATGCTATTCCAGTTTCGAGAATATTATCAAAAATACTCCGTGTGCATGACTACATATGTATATTTGCGAATGTCGTTGAGAAGAAATAAGGTCTTTTATTATGAATTGTATAAATATTGTAGTTTCCAATGGATTGAATCCTACTTAGGCTGAAAATGATAGTTGGAAAGTTGATATTTAAAATAGCTGATACAATATGGAAGACATTTAAAAAAAATAAATTCGCCTAAAAGTGGTTACTCGGGAGTTTTTGAAATCACTGATTACGAATTCATCATTAATATGTAATACAATTCAAGCGAATTGTTTGGTTTTAAAAATGTATTACCATATTAGGTCAGCCATTTAAAATTTTTGAAAAGTATGACATTAGATTCATAATCAACTAAGGAATCTTCCAAATAACGCGTTTCAAGCGAGTCGCAAAAAATCAGATTCAATACATAAATATTGTTCAAATTCCAATCAAATATTCAATACAATTGGAATCAATTATAAAATAGGCGTTTCGAATATCAAATTGTACAACTCGACTCAGTTTACATTCGATTCGAATCGACCAATTTCAAATTTGAAGTTACGACATTCGAATTAATGGACTTGATTTGAAAATGAAGTCGAGTTGTAAAATTCATAATTCATAATTCAAGCTATAATTTAAGCCTAATTAAAGACTTCTAGCACGTCGGCATCATTTTCTAAACGTGATCCAAAAACCAAAAACAGCGTTTTCTGAAAGTTTGAGTACATTTTTTCAAAATCTCGACGTGATGGGCACTTTTGAAGGTCAAATTCGTGTTCAGCGATAAAAATTCTTCAAGAATATCATTGTCCGATCTTTGAATCAGAGAAAAAATAAATTTTTGTAAATCAGTGTTATTAGGAAAAATTTAATTTTAAAATTAAATTTTAAATATGCACTAACAATCTATTATCGTCTTAATTTTAACATTAATAATTTGATTAATATCAATGTATTTTTATATTGTGATAAATGTATTGTATAACCTTATTTAATAAAATTATACTGTCTTAAGAAGACTGCTTTGCTATTGAAAAAGTTAGAGAAATTGTTTTACTTTTTACATACGACTTAACTTAGAATTATGATTAAATTCAACACTTACTTAAAATTAAATCATTAGACATTTTTTCTAATGATTTAATTTTTGAGATTGAATTATCTAGAAATTATTTAAAAATAATAACATTGCATCAAAAAAGGTTACAAAGTGTCGCCAAAAAAAGAAGAAAATAAACTTTTAAAGGCGATTTACAGAAAAAATGTTTAAACATAAAAATTTAACTTTTGCAGAATATTATAATAATAATAATAATAAAATATATTATGATACAAATTCAAAAAATGAAAGGTTCGATTGTCTCGCTTATTTGCGGAAAATAAATCTTCCGAAAGAATATCTCCTCACAAAAAAATAAGATTTCCGGAAATTAATTAAATTTGGTTTAATTATAAGCTTTTAATCTAGAATAATTAAATCAAATTGACACCCAAAAAAATGGATTTATGTTTATGAGAAAAAAAATTATCAAATATTAAATATATATTTTTATTAATAAAGATTAGAAAAATGAAAGGTTCGATTGTCTCGCTTATTTGCTGAAAAAAAATTTTCGGAAGAATATCTCCCCTCAAAATAAATTAAATTACCGGAAATTTTCCGGAAATTAATTAAATTTGGTTTAATTATAAGCTTTTAATCTAGAATAATTAAATCAAATTGGCTAACAAAAAAATGGATTTATATTTATGAAAAAAAAGTTATCAAATATTAAATACATATTAAGGGTTAGAATGTCTCACTTATTTGCGGAAGAAAAAATCTTCCTGATGAATATCTCCTGTCAGAATAAATTAGATTTCCGGAAATTCATTAAATTTGGTTTAATTATAAGCTTTCAATCTAGAATAATTACATCAAATTGACACACAAAAACAATGGATTTCTGTTTATGAGAAAAAAAATTATTAAATATTAAATATATATTTTTATTAATGAATATTCGAAAATAGAAGGGTTAGATTGTCTTGCTTATTTGCGGAAGAAAAAATCTTCCGGTATAATATCTTCTGTTAAAACAAATTACATTTCCGGAAATTTTTCGGAAATTAATTAAATTTGGTTTGATTATAAACTCTTAATCTAGAATAATTAAATCAAATTGACACCCAAAAAAATGAATTTATATTTATGAGAAAAAAAATTATGAAATATTAAATATATTTTTCTATTAATAAAGATTCAAAAAGAGAAGGGTTAGATTGTCTTGCTTATTTGCGGAAAAAAAAATCTTCCGGAAGAATATCTTCTGTCAAAGTAAATTAGATTTCCCGAAAATTTGCGGAAATTCTTTAATGCGGTTTAATTATAAGCTTTTAATCTAGAATATTTAAATCAAATTGACACACAAAAACAATGGATTTATGTTTAGGAGAAAAAAAATTATCAAATATTAAATATACTTTTTTATTAATAAAGATTCGAAAAATGATGTGTTAGATTGTCTCGCTTATTTGCGGAAGAAAGAATCTTCCGGAAGAATATCTTCTGTCAAAGTAAATTAGATTTCCCGAAAATTTGCGGAAATTAATAAAATTTAGTTTAATTATAAGCTTTTAATCTAGAATAATTAAATCAAATTGACACACAAAAACAATGGATTTATGTTTAGGAGAAAAAAAATTATCAAATATTAAATATACTTTTTTATTAATAAAGATTCGAAAAATGATGTGTTAGATTGTCTCGCTTATTTGCGGAAGAAAGAATCTTCCGGAAGAATATCTTCTGTCAAAGTAAATTAGATTTCCCGAAAATTTGCGGAAATTAATAAAATTTAGTTTAATTATAAGCTTTTAATCTAGAATAATTAAATCAAATTGACACCCAAAAAAATGAATTTATATTTATGAGAAAAAAAATTATGAAATATTAAATATATTTTTTTATTAATAAAGATTCAAAAAGAGAAGGGTTAGATTGTCTTGCTTATTTGCGGAAAAAAAAAATCTTCCAGAAGAATATCTCCTGTCAGAATAAATTAGATTTCCCGAAATTTTACGGAAATGCATTAAATTTGGTTTAATTATAAGCTTTTAATCTAGAATAATTAAATCAAATTGACACACAAAAACAATGGATTTATGTTTAGGAGAAAAAAAATTATCAAATATTAAATATACTTTTTTATTAATAAAGATTCAAAAAATGAAGGGTTAGATTGTCTTGCTTATTTTCGGAAGAAAAAAAATCTTCCGGAAGAATATATCCTGTCAAAATAAATTCGATTTTCGGAAATTTTCCGGAACAAAATTAACTTCCTGAAGAAAAATAATTTCTGGAAATTTTGCGGAAATTTTCCGGAAAGTTTCCGAATTCCTTTCACATGGGTTGTTCCACGATAAAAATTCCGTATAAAAAATTTTCCGTGAATTGACCCCTTAAGAGTGTGTATTAATTAAAATTAAAAAAAAGAATGTAATACTTTTATTAAGGCCTTTCTCCAATAGGTTTTAAAAACTCTGCGTTACGTCTGCGTTGCCTAGGTTGCTATGGCAACAGATGCTAAAATCAACGCAACGCAATCATTCGCAGACTTTTGCGATCCTATCGGAGAAAGGCCTTTATTGTAAGTTAGTGAATGTACAATTAAGTTATTTAAACATTTTTCAAAAGTATGCAATTTTATTCAGTTGAGACTTTGTGCGACATCTGTACAAATTACTTGCGATTATAAACTACACGTATCTGGCAACCCTGATGCCGGTCGTTGTCTCCGGGTGATGCCACGGAGAGGATAAAAAGTAAATATCAAATATCAACGTGACATGCTAGAAATAATTGAAGTAAATCTCTCTCTCTCTTACATGTCGCTTTTGAAGTGCCCTCGATGGGAGTCATAGTAATTTCTAGTCTGCTACAGAACATCGCTGTTCGCACGCTCCCCAGATTGACGAGAGAGAATAAATCTTCTTTATTCCATACACCGGTCCAATTAATGTACCACATGACGTTTCCGATGAACGGAAATCGGAGTGGGCTCGTAAGAGGCTGATGAAACAGTTTACAGTATATGCCAGACATCAGTATCCTCTCTTTTATATACAGTCGAAGTTAATTGCTAATCACTAAATTCTCCGTGTCTCTCTCTCTCTCTCTCTCTCTCTCTCTTATTCTTTTGTTCTACGTGCATCATATGGGTTTACAGTTTTCAGATTTTTAAATTTTTTAATTGTTAAAGATGAATTGTTGATATTGTAATTTACTAATCAACATTTTTATTTCTACAAAAAAAAATTTCATTTGCTGAACCAATTAGTTAATCACAAAAATTTAAATAAAAATATCTCACAATAAAACATTATTCGCCCTTCGAAGATAATTTATTTATCTAAAGGTAGTAGACCCTATCTTAGGCTGTTATTACCTATTCAACAATTCCGGATAGACGGTATTTATATTTAAAATAAAGGAATAATGTAAAAAGAAAGCGTAAAAAAGATAATTGTAATGAAACACTACAATGTGTGTAATATGATTTGTACAGTTTATTCAACTTTAAATTCTCTAAGATTAGAAATAATAATGTGTATCTTATATTTTTACATATGTGACCTGGAATGTTAAAAGGGACCTTACGTCCAAAATCAAGTTTTCGAGAAAAACGTTCTTGAAGTTAAACCGATATTTATATATCTGCATATTAAAATGGCTTGAAATTCTTTATTCGGGGGTTTTTGGGGTCGCTGATTACGAATCTGCTATCATAATTACAAAATTCTAAATGGCGGATCCAATATGGCGCAAAAAATGTAAGAAGCAAATAGATTCGCTTAAAACAGTTTGCAAACTTATCAGATTTACTCTATACATTAGGGTGTCCGTTATTTACCAAGTTGTTTATATTTCTTGCGACGCCCCCTAAATTATTAGTTTACCATCTAAAACAAAATGTCAGACCAAAATAAACCCTTAATATTCACAATAAACCTTGCCCCAAAGACGATACATTATCTATTTAAAATACATAGGATTTTGCTGCTTTTTACAAATTAATTTTTTTTTGTTAAATATTTCATTTTACATCAATGAAAAAAATATATTCTTATAGGCAATTTAACGCTCTAAAAAAAGGTTTCTTATCTTTTTTTTATGAACTATCTCCTTTAAGAGTTATTTAAAGTTAAAGTTCAACACTTTAAATTTGAAGAATTTTTACTTTAACGACAAAATTATTATGAAAGGATCCATATTAAATCATGCAGGCATTTTTACGAACATTTTAAGATTTTATCAACAAAATTAATTTCTTGTATTTTCTTCTATAAAATTGCATAATTTTCATATTTTTTGTTGCTCTTGGGGCTCATATTTCCTTTTATATATTCTTTTATGTAACATTACGCAAAATAAAAAATAATAAAAAACAAGTGATACAATTTCAATTTAAAAAAAAAAATTTCTGAAAAAGAACATCTTTTTTCTCTTTTTATTTTTAGGATTTATTGATAATCATGTGTAGTATTTAACATAAAAATACAATTTTGTATTTTTTTGTATATTAAGTAAAAAAATTACCTACTTATAACTTACCTACTCATAATAAGTTATGTTCAATTTTATTGACAAAAAATTTTAACCTTATTTCAAAAAATTTAAACGTCTTAAATATACTAGTCGGGATACTTAACATTTTCGAACATCATCATTATCATATAGATAATTAACATAATTTTCGGACATAAAGTTAATTATCAATATTCTTTACTATTGACAAGATTTTTCAAACTGATGTTAAAATTTAAGAAAATAAGCGATAGTACGAAAATAGAAACCTAAAAAGTTGCGAAACATGAGTACAAATACAAGAAATTAATTTTTTGATAAAATCTTAAAATATTCGTAAAAAGTGCAAACAGAATCCTATTCAAAATTTAAAAAATACGCATTTTAGTAATTCGCAATTTATATCGTCGAAATGCCTGCATGATTTAATATGGATCCTTTCATAATAATTTTGCCGTAAAAGTACAAAAATCTTCAAATTTACAGTGTTGAACTTTTGATAACTCCTAAAGGAGATAGTTCATAAAAAAAAGATAAGAAACCTTTTTTTAGAGCGTTAAATTTCCTATAAGAGTATATTTTTTTCATTGATGTAAAATGAAATATTTAACAAAAAAAAATTAATTTGTAAAAAGCAGCAAAATCCTATGTATTTTAAATAGATAATGTAATGGCAAGTGCAATATGGCGGACAAAAATTTAAAAAATTATTTAAAATTGCCTGAAATTCATTCCTTGAAAGTTTTCAGGGTTGCTGGTTACGAATATGACATTATATTTTCAAAATTCTAAATGTCGGACAAAATTTTTTAAATTATCTAAATTTGCCTGAAATTCATTCCTTGGAGGTTTTTGAGGTTGCTGATTACGAATCTGACCTCTGATTTTCAAAATTCAAAATAGCGGATCCAATATGGCGGACAAAAATTATAAAAATCTAATTCTATATTAGTAATCAGCGACTCCAAAAACCCCTAAGAAATGAATTTCAGGCAAATTTAAATAATTTTTAAATTTTTGTCCGACATATTGCATCCGCCATTTTGAATTTTGAAAATCGGATGCTAGATTCGTAATCAGCGACCCCAAAAACCCCCGAGTAACAAGTTTCAAGCAAATCTGATCACTTTTTATACATTTCTTATGTGCTGATGTTTTTCTACGTTTTTTAGCCAATTGCGTCCATCTTTAAAGCGCAATTATAAAAAAACAAATAAAGCTAGAGGTGTGGGATTTATTGTGCGGAAAAGAGTAGACCGTTTTCTATAAGAATCACTAAAAAAACTGAAAATCGATTTTTTTGACCTAATTAAGGTCCCTTTTAACATTCCAGGTCACATATATTGACAATTATAGTTATTCCAAATAAATAGCTTACAATGATTATTTTGATAATTCTTTAGCAATAGTTACTGCACATTTTATATTTAGTTGATATAAACAGAAAAAGACTTTCTAGAACTTGTTAAATTCATATAAAATTGTATTGTGTATGATTCTAAGTGTGTATGTGAATACTGTTAGTTAACTAACAATTTGACTCACCAAAAGAAAATAACATATTTTATATATTGAGCAATTCCAAGCCAAGTGATCATGAGGATTTTTGATGATTTTAGCAATTTTAAAAATATTTTGTGAATTTGTTCCTTTCTATGCATGGAATAAGAATGTATAAAAATTTTTTCAAAATTTTCAAAATTTGTTGAGTTATGTCTTTTTCAAAATTTTGATCGTTTTTTTAAAAAAGGCACGTAACTTTTTTTCTTGTTGACCGATTAAGATAAACTTTTTTGGAAAATATTCATAATAAAAAGTATTTAAAAGAAAAAAATAAAAGAAAAAAAAATTTCAAAAAAATTTTTGAATTCAATTTTTAGAAAAAATATACCTTCGATTTGAAATTTTTTTTTGTAAATATTGTCAATAAAGTAAAGAATACTTCCTATAAATTTAATTATGGGACAACAATAACTTTACGAGAAAAAAAATAAAATGTCCAGTGCGGCGCGTCGGGACGTGTGCAGTATTTGCTTATAGCCGCGCAAGTTTTGTTTTAAATCTTTTTAAAGGTCATACTTTTTTGCTAAAATGATTTTTTTTTTCTAAATTTTGTAATTAAAATTAAAAATTGATTTCTCGAGCGTTATTTTTGAATTTTTACATACAAAATTTTTTAAATAACAATAAGTATTAAAATAATGATAAGACATATTTTTTTGGTTTTATTGATTAAGAAAATTAATCAAAAATCTTATTAAAATAGTATTGGATTCACAAAGAAATAGAAAATTATTTTGTTAAATATTATTTTAACAATTAAAAGTAATTATTATCATCATGAAGTGTACTTAGAGCTAGAAATTTATAGTTTTTTCTATATTTTGCATTGAATTGTATTTTGAACATTGAAGTGTAAAATGAAAACTAAAAATTTATTTGTTAAACATTATTTACACTATTTATTTTAGTTTTTTAATTTACTACAGTTAAAACAAGAAATTCTTAGATTTTCTTAATTGTGAAAAAATCAATCATGGGCTGACTACGTTGATGCCAATAATTGGCAGCCACCATTGGCACATTAATGGCAGCCAATAAAACGCCAATAATAAAATTTTTTTTAAATTAACAAAAATTATTAATTAAAAATATTATATTTACTTAATTACAATATTTAAAAATTGTTTATTGATTTTTTTAAATTAATATTTGTAACAGAAAAAAGTCATCACAGTAATTAGCGAAATATTTTCTCTTTCAAAAAAAAATTGCCTCACATCCTGTGCAAAAAAGGAGAGGCAGGGGGAAGAAATATATTCTACGAATGGACCTGAGCAGTTCAGCCTTTATATGTACGGTCTGAAGTAACTTCGATGCGAGTGGAAGTGATGTTTGCTCGCCCTATGCGGCACGGTTGGAACTAACGTGAACACGTGTGCGCATTGTGCTTGGAAATACTATTTTAATAAGATTTTTGATTAATTTTCTGTATATAATGGATCCATAATTTGAAAAGAAGTTTAAGCGCGATCGCTTCCCAGCTTGCGTGGCTATGCGGTATGTGTATTCGGCTTGCGTCCTCGAGGTCTAGGGTTCGATTCCCCGTACGTGTGCGATACTTTTTCGTCTTATATTTAAGTGTTTTATGTATAATTTTTAATAGTGTTACATAAAGTATAAGTTTAAATAATTATTAACTATAAGAATAATAATTTAGTAATTAATTAAAATAAATAAGAATGTCTAAATTAATGAAAGAAAATAAGAAAACTATATTTTTTATAACGCGGTGCTAAAAAGGACACATCGCCTACAGTTTATTCCAAAAAAGTCCTCATTTAAAAATTGTCAACTGCTAGCACTCGTTACGAAATATACTAAGATTTTTAAACTTATTTCAATAAACCAATTCTAATAAATATTTATATTTTGTTAACACTCATATAAGTTTATTTACTGCAGAAATATTAATAATTATTAGTATTCATTAAATTACTTGCCATGCTTTGATTATTAAATAACTAGCTTTAATATTAGCTAATAAAAGTAAATTTTGTTTTCGACAACGCGTTACACCATTTTCCAAATTTGTTAAATTTTACCTGCGAATCAGTAATAAGGCGGTATTGTGCCAGTAAGATTTCAATACTGACCTAGTACTGACTACCAGTATAAAATCAGTACTGGACAACGTTACCAGTTAGGGTTTTCCCAGTACTGATTCAGTACTGGAGTTAGTACTGCTATACTGGTAGTCAGTACTGGGACAGTACTATGTCAGTATTACATTTCTACTTGGGATATTATTGAAATCTAGAAATATCGCAAACCTATGACAAAAATCGTTTGAGTAGTAAGCAAGCAGTAAGCATTGACACCACACTGGTATTTCTCATTGAGCAACAGAACAAAGTAATACAAAATATTGCGGGTTTTCTTTGAAGTCACGATTATTAGCTGTAGGCACCTATAAGAATTTCATTGAAAAAAATAAAAGTATTGTGAATTGAATTGAATAAATTTTCGACTTGAGGAGAATTTATTGTTACAGTTTTTTTATTTTTTTTTTTTTGTATTTATAAATTTACAAAGATGAAAAATGATTCGCAGAGAGATGAATAGAAGTGTGAACGTTTAGAATAAAAGTTTAAATTAGTTTTGTAGACTCATGAGCTCGCGTGCCATGTGGCGAGAGAACACCCCCAACCGATTTTACAGAAAAATGTATTAAGAAAGAGAGGGAGAGAAGTGAAAAAATAGATGTTCCAGGTCGATGATTCTCTACGTGTATATAATACTGCATAACGGTTTCCCATCTCCTGGCTGGCCTCTTAGACTCATCAATTAATTGGTTAATTAGCCATAACTAATATATAGTGGAAGCTCTGCGCTTGACATTTGAATAAAAATATAATCATAGCGATGACAAAGATAATCTATACAACTAGCATGGCCATAAGTGCACGTTACGTCAGATAATATTCATATTTAATATTCAAATGACCATATGGCCTTTTTTAAATAAATTCTAAAACAGTTATAAATCGTTTCACATATGTTTTTATTTGTTTTTTCAATGTATAAAAAAAGTATTACTACTTTAAACTTGGAAAATATGGTTTAAAAATTAGACTTTACAATGAAGCGAGAGTTTATACTCTACTGATTTAATGCAAATATGTAAAATTTGACATCCTAAATTTTGAGTTACGGCTCGCCTCTTCCAATTTAATATTGTTTTTATTGATAAATTTTGATTATATTGATTTTTAAATTCAGTCCGAGGTCTGTACTAACTTTTCTCAGAATTATTTCGGAAATAATGAAATTTACTCTAGAGTACTTTCATTTAAACTTACTTACACTGAAAAATTTATTGAATTTATTATTTACTCCATTGGTTACTTTATTGGTTTAAAGTTCATTTATTGGCTTATAGTGAATTTATTAGTTTAATTTATTATTTTATTATTATTATTAGTTATAATGGATTTTTTTACAAATAAATGTAAGAGCAATTATTGTAACAATGTTAATTTTGATTTAATTAAAAGAAATAGGGAGAATAATAAATGACAATAAAACTCATGATGGAATATGAAGTGAGGATATTTGTCTATGTATAATCAATTATAATGGAAAGCACACATATATATATATAGTGTTTTAACATAGATGTTTTGAGTGTGAGTACCTCGTTTTTTGAAAGTTCCCAGACACGCGACCTACAGCAAACACTTAGTAAAAAGATAAAATATAAAAACTATATAAAACTAACACGTGCTCGTTTATTGGGGTTTGCGGATGGAAGACAATACGGGACAGATGCTCTTCTTCTGCTGTTACTGCTGCTGTTGACGCTACTTATAGCCACTGCAGCTTTCATTATATATGCTGGTTCATTCGTAAATTTTACAGTCTTGCACGACACGTTTCTTTAAATCTCTTTCTCTTCTTCTTTTAGTTTTCAAAAATCTCATTTTCTACCCACATGTAATATAGGTACTAACAAGTGCGGTTAGAATAATGCGAATTTTGAATTATATAGGTTCTTTCATCATGAATATATAATTACTTTTGAAAAATTAATAATGAAGGCACACTTTCTTTTGAGATGCTGAATTTGATACTTGTTACCAATAATAATCATACTAAAACATTAAAGCGAATTATTATATTACTGAAACAACGAGAAAAAATTTTATTAAAGTCGATTATATATATGAAAAGAATAACGTGTCATAAAAGGAAGTTAGAAAATTACACATTGATTTTTGACCCCAGTAATTTTATTATTGCGTGCAACCAAATTGTATTTGCGCTTAAAGTATAGGAAAAGCAAAATAATTCTAGTTAATAAATATTGAAATTACTATAATGATTTGGACAAATTCATTATAGTCAATTCAAGAAATTCATGCTAACATACAAAATCGATAAAAGCTTAGCTTAAATATTTAATCTTTACTCGCCGAAAATTGGCCCGCCTGATTGACTCTGAATATTTTATTACAATGACCTCTTTATTATACTTAAAGGTCTTTTATACAAAACGAAATTCAAATTTTCAATTCATTAATGAAAAAAGAACATTTTTTACACTTAAAATATTGATTGTGATATTCCTTTGTTTAAAAAAAGATATATAAATTTTTAATGCCGAATTCAGTTTGTTGCACCAAAAGAATAATAAAATAATTGAATCATATGGTAAAAATCAAGAGAAGCATGATGGTGCAAATATTTTTATTTTTCTTCGAAATGATTAATCAATTTTTGTGCTATATACAAAGTATGGATAAAACACATGTTATACGCAATATAATTCTTAACCATTAATAGACAGTCCAACAAAGAAAAAATAAACAAAAAAATTAAGAAGTACTTCAGAAAATTTTAGTAAAAATTGAGGAGGTCAATCAAATTTCTCATATGAAAAAACAAAATAAGTTTTGTTGAGAAATTGAATTACCTAAGATAATACAAACAGTCTTTATGTATGCAAAATGTTAATGACTTTGCTCGCATCTTGGTATATATGGGCGTGAGATTTCAGTCGACCGCTTAAAATCGAACAAAAATATTTTTTTTCTATTCTGTATTTTGATTAGAGGCCAAACTTTTGAGTTATGACTTATGAATTTCCAAAATTTTTTTACAATTTACTTTTCAAAACTGTCTACAGCGTATAATTTCACTGGTTTACAGTGAAATTGTCAATTAAACAAAACATTTCTTTCTCGAATAGTAGGTGTTTTTTGAGTAAGTTTCCCTTGTGCAGTTTTTCTGTAGCTTTAAATTTTGCATTTTCGAGGTGCGACGCCACTTAAATTTATCTGTAGAAAAATTAGCCTGTCAAAATATAATAAATGAGGCATCATTGGAAAGGTTATTAAATTATCTTTCGATCCATAGGTTAAAGAATAAAATTCAATAAAAATTGAGAGAGTTACAGTCGATTAAAGATAAAATTTCATGGCAATTTTGATGAATTTTAGATATTTGAGTAACTTCTACTATTTTTTTCTACATCAAACAGAAAAGAATGTTTGGGTTTTAATTTTTTTTATTGATAGACTATATCATTACATAAATTTTGAGCCCTTGTGGACCTCAATTGGATTAAAAATGACAATTCTACACTAAATTTAGTGAACGAAACTATATCTACGATTTCTGAAATCCTTGATTAGTGATTTTAGTAACTTCAGAGCTTAACGAAATTCTATTACTTTAATTTTTGCTGCAAATGTTTAAGAGATACCAAAAATGAAGAATGTAGTTTCGTTCACTAAATTTAGTGTAGAATTGTCATTTTTAATCCAATCGAGGTCCACAAGGGCTCAAAATTTATGTAATGATATAGTCTATCAATAAAAAAATTAAAACCCAAACATTATTTCCTGGTTGATGTAGAAAAAAATAGTAGAAGTTACTCAAATTTCTAAAAATCATCAAAATTGTCTTGAAATTTCATCTTTAATCGACTGTAACTTTCTCAATTTTTGTTGAATTTTATTCTGTGACCTATGGATCGAAAGGTAATTTAATTACCTTTCCAATGATACCTCCCTTCTCGGCACAGAACATCAGGAACGTTTCTAAAACGTTTCATGTCTGGTAAGGGACATGAAACGTTCTGAAAACGTAAGGCGATTTTTGTGTCCACTGATTATATTTTGACAAGCGAATTTTCCTACAGATAAGTTTAAGTGGCGTCGCACCTCGAAAATGCAAAATTTGAAGCTACAGAAAAACTGCATGAGGGAAAACAATTAAAACTATTATTTTCTTACTCAAAAAACACCTACTATTCGAGAAAAAAATGTTTTGTTCGATTGGCAAAAAAAAGTTTTTTAATTTGTAAACCTGTGTTTTTAATTTATTTGAGTGTTCTTTGCTTTAAATTGAGGAGCTGGTTCTAGAATCCAGCTCCTCAATTAAAGGGGAATAATTCCTCAAAATATTCTTACATGAAAACTTCGAAATATTCAATTGTTTAAATAATTTTTTTTCAACCAAACAGTTTCCCTCTCCTCTGACGAGAAAACCTAATTAACAGGTGGTCCAGGCGAATGCGCCCGTGTGGAAAAATTTTATGGAAGTCTGCACGGAGAGAAAAATCTAGCTTTAATAGTATAACACTACCTATAGTAATTTCGCATGGACTATAGTCACGCTTCAAATGCATGAATTCATACCCAAAAAGCGTGGACTCATGGTTTTTGGGTATGAATTTCATGCATTTGAAGCGTGACTATAGTCCATGCAAAATTACTATAGGTAGTGTTATACTATTAAAGATAGATTTTTCTCTCCGTGTGGTGTCTACAAAGAGACTAGACAGTCATAGTGTAGCTCGTCTAATCCAGCTTGTCTTGCTATCGGCTAAGGAGCAGCTTAATAGACCTAGTTGAGTCCGTCTATCTAGACGGTCTTTTCAAGCTCAGAGCAGTGACTCGCAAGACGCAATAAGTTATGACAGCTTACAGTTGGCGTGCATAACATTCAGTTGCTATTACACATGGTCGAATTTTAACCAAATTTTGTAATTATATTATATAAATTAAATTAAAGTTAGAATACATAATTTTTTTTAAAACTTCACAATCCAATTATGTTGTGAATCTCCTTGTTTTTAAATAGTAGAGGTAAGTATCCTATTGTAATTACAAAACATAACCTAAAAAAAATTGACAAAATGAAAAAGTAAAATTATCCGTGTGGAAAAATAAAGAATAAGAAACCTAAGTCAAATATGTCCGTCTAGTACGGTGTTATTAAGACCGTCTAGATTTGATCTAGGATGTTATATGCGCATGCGTCGATGTGTGCCCAGCTGTTAAGTAACATGGCGCCTAATAGCGTCGCGTTGTTTGGCGGCATTAGATCAGTCATCGTATGGTACATTTTCTTTGTGATTTTTAGTATTCGTTGTGGTTTCTGTTTTTTGTGAATAATAATGTGCTATGTTGTTGTTGTTTTCTGTATAAATTCATTTTAAATGTGCACTGAAAAAAATAGATTTTAATGTGTTTCTATGAGTTTTGATTACTCGGCTGAAGCTAGCAGTCGTACTCACCATCAATGTTTAGGCGTCATCTATCAATATGCCTCTCCTTTCAATTTAGTAATACTTAATAATTTAAAAAACCATCGAGTACTGTTGTTTGAGAATCAATATCCACTAAATAGCAAATATAGTAAGTTTCTATTTATTAATTTCATTAATTAGTGGTTGACGATTAAAAATTGGTGATGAATACAACTGCTAGTTTCATCCGGCTGTTTTGATATGCAGTAAATTTTATTTTACAAAAAAACTACTATCTCCAATGCCAAAGATTGGGAGGGGCACAAAGACTTACGCTTAAAGAAAGTTGATGTGAAAAATACAGAAAGTTAAAATATTTTTTTATACTTTTTATGTAAAAAAAGTCATTAAAATTATTTCAATTACACTACCGGTCAAAATTGAGAGACCACCCATTTTCAGGCGAATGAAAAACGTTTTAAAACATAAGATTTATTGAAACTAAATATTTTCTCTGTTCATTTGTTGATAGATGATGAAATTTGGAAAGAACAAGATATTTCAGAAGTCGTTTGGCCAATAATTTATTTAGATATTTTTAAAAAATAGTCCTTTTCAATGATTTATAAAAATTTAAATAACTTCTAAAATAATGAACGCTTTTTAATGATCTTAGGCTTATTTTAAAGGTCATTTGTTACACTATAAGAATTACTTATAGGCATTAACGTGTAATTTTTTTCCTAGAAAATGCAGGCCGTCAAACTTGGACCAAAAAAATTCAAAAAATTTGGAACATTCTTATTAACAGAAATATAATTTTTAAAATTCAAACGTATTTTTTTATTAAATTTTCTTAAAAAATCTACACCATATGATGTTTTAAATATTTCTTAGAATAGTTTTCAGTACAGAAAAATTGTTCCAAATTTTTTGAATTTTTTTGGTCCAAGTTTGACGGCCTGCATTTTTTAAGAAAAAAATTACACGTTAATGCCTATAAGTAAGTCTTATAGTTGAACAAATGACCTTTAAAATAAGCCGAAGATCATTAAAAAGCGTACATTATTTTAGAAGTTATTCAAATTTTTGTAAAACATTGAAAATGACGATTTTTTAAAAATATCTAAATTAAATATTGGCCAAATGACTTCTGAAATATCTTGTTCTTTCCAAATTTCATCATCTATCAACAAATGAACAGAGAAAAATTTTAGTTTCAATAAATCTTATGTTTTAAAACGTTTTTCATTCGACTGAAAATGGGTGGTCTCTCAATTTTGACCGGTAGTGTATACAATTTATAGGTATACAATACGTAACAAATTTTATAAGAAGAAATTAAGAATCTTCTGTGATAGGAAAGGCAAAGATTTTACTTTTTAAAACTATATGTGAGGCATTCCATTTCAAAACGATCCTCCTTATAAACAATTGACATTGTAAGGCAATTTTTAAATCATTATTTCTTATATTTCTTGAAATATATAAATATATAAATATATATAAATATATAACTTTAATCATTGTAATTTAAGAAAAACAATATTTAATTACGTAAATAATGTCATTGATAAATAAACATTCAAATATGTTTTTAAATCCTTTGTGAATATCCGGGAAAATTATTCAAGAACCCGGGAAAAAACCGGGAATTTTAAATTGACGAATCACTAGACACCCTGATGTGTAACATAACCTATATGGATTGCTAGTTCGAACCAAAACCACCAAACATACACGTTTGTCTGTTCTTTCCAAAGCCTTTCATTCAGTATACTGTAGGTTTATCTCCATAAATTGTATTTCCACTGGTAAAGCGAAATAATATCTCGAAACGGTGTTTTTAGATTTTTCTTAAATGACCAGGAAAATTTTTAAATGTTTTATTTTTGTTTCCTGTAAAATCATGAAATTGTTGTTTGACCCCTTTTGTCATGCCACCCTTCATATATATATATATATATATATATATATATATATATATATATATATATATATATATATATATATATATATATATATCTATATCTATCCCTATTAATATAAAATCATATCGCCGCCGCCGCTGTTTCAGAAAGTTCTAAGGGTGCCCTTTTCCAAGAGGCCGTCAAAACTTACGTCAAATTTGACCTATTTTTTTACCTATAGGCCAAAAAGAGGATAAATAACGGTCTCACATTTACCCTCAAAATTTAGGTCAATTTTGAGGGCATTTTTGACCTAGACGTCAAAATTCGACAATTTTCGCTACCCTCAAAATTTAGGTCAATTTTGAGGGCAGTTTTGAACTAAACATCAAAATTTGACAAACAATTCCCGCTACCCTAAAAATTTAGGTCAATTTTGAGGGCAGTTTTGACCTAAACGTCAAAATTTGAGAAACAATTTCTGCTACCCTCAAAATGTAGGTCAATTTTGAGGGCAGTTTTGACTTAAATGTCAAAGAATTTCTGCTACCCTTAAAATTTAGGTCAATTTTAGGGCAGTTTTGACCTACGGGCAAAAAGAGGCCCACAAGCGTCTCTTACATTACGTCGAAATCTACATGTAAATTTTAATTCTTCTTTTACCTACATGTCATAAATGACCAAATAATCGCCATTAATTTATGTCAAAATTTATGTCAGATTTGATTTATTGTTAAAGCAAGTAAAAAGAGCATAAATAATGCCTTTGATGATACTGCAAAATCTATGCCAAATTTAACCAATTTTTTTACCTTTAGGTATAAAGAAGTATCTATAAGGGCACTATGAGATCATAATCATGTCCGTAAAGTAAAATTCTTTTTAAGTGCTTTCTTCTAGTATCGCCTGATATAATTTACTCTAACTTATTACCATGCATTCATATTAAGAGAACATGATTTGAAAATTAAAATTAAAATAAATATAAGAAGTAGCTAGGGGGTTGGCGCGCGAAGCGCGCAGGGGGGCAGAGCCCCCCTAGTATATATATATATATATATATATATATATATATATATATATATATGGGTCATTCTCACAATCGGGACAAATGACCCGTACATTAGACTTTTTAAATAAATAATAATAATTTTTCAAAACTCTTACCTCCTAATAATAGCATTCATCATGATTTAATCGGATCCTATGAAAAATAAATAAAAAATTTGAAATATTCAGAGATACACGTGTTTATATAGTATAAAAACTCCCCTCCGTTACTGTTCATAAAGAAAGTTTCATTTATAAAAGAGGTATTATATTAATTTTGCAATATTAAAAAAATTGCCGGGTAAAATCTACTTATTATTCTATTTGTAATTGATTCATCAAGAATAAAGTAAAATATTTGTGAGGTATTTTTTCTTAGAATTAAATTCGTTTTGTGCAGAAATAAAACTCCCCTCCGTTACCACTCACAAATATAATTATAAAATATAGAAAAAAACGACAACATAAAAATAAATAAATCAAAACTCTTTGTAGTGTCAGTATAGTTATGGTCATTACATAAAATGATGAAATAAAAAGAAAATAGTCAGTTTTAAAAGGACTTTTAGTGTGTCAGTGTTCATCGACATAATAAAAACTCCCCTCCGTTACCGCAATAAATTTAGTTTTTTGAAAGTAAATAATAATAATGGTTAATAATTTTATTCACATTGTTTTATTTAAAAACAAAGAAAACTAAAAATGTTATTAATTTATTTATAAAATTGATTTTTTTGCAACACAATGAACATATTTCGAAGCTGTCTTATAAAAGAAAACTCCCCTCCGTTACCGATGGTATATACTAGGTCAGTATTGAAATCTTGCTAGCATAATACCGCCTTATTACTGATTCGGTTTAGTTATTATGGGTCCGTTATATACAGTGCTATAACAATATAAATTGACTGTATCATATTTTTTTAGAAAAAAATTATTCTATGTGACACGGACAGTTAAAAGGGACCTACGATCCGAAAAAATCGATTTTCACTTTTTTCTCTATTCTTATAGTAAATAAGCCGCTCTTTCCAACGCAATATGCCGCAGCTTTCTATAGCTGCATTAGTTTTCTCATAATTTCACTACAAAGTTAGGTACTTTCACAAAAAACAGTGCAAAAAAACTAACTTGGTAAACTTCGAAGTCGTTTTTCACGACATCTTTTTTTCGGGTCGTAGGTCCCTTTGAACTGTCTGTGTCACACACACACACACATATATATATATATATTGAATTAATTAATTAATTAATAAAAATAATTAATTAAAAAAATAACGAAAATTATTTATTTAATCATTCATTAAAATAATAAAAAAATTTTATTTATTTTATTAATAATCTCTTTTATTATATTAACTTAGAGAACGACCAACCGACCGACCGACTCACACCATAAGTATATATATTAGGGTGTCCGTTATTTACCAAGTTGTTTATATTTTTTGCGACGCCCCCTAAATTATTAGTTTACCATCTAAAACAAAATATCAGACCAAAATAAACCCTTAATATTCACAATAAACCTGGCCCCAAAGACGATACATTTCCCATTTAAAATACATGGGATTTTGCTACTTTTAAATCGGAATACTTTCGGTTTCTTTGTGTTTTGAGTTGTTATTTCACTTCCGTGGAACAATTTTATGGAGAAGTAAAAAATATGGTTATCATTGAATTGTACACTGAGAAAAAATACTGTTGGTTCAATAGCACCGATGCTATTGAATTTAATTTTTTTGAAGCAATAATTTCTGTATTGAATTCAAAAAATATTTGCTAAAATATAATAATTCATAATTTAGAACTAGAAGCATAATGTTGTCTAATAAAACATGCAAAATGGTTGAGATGAGGGGTTGATACAATTTCATTAAAAAAATATTAATTTGTTTGAAATAAGTGTTGCAATTATTTCAAATAAAACTTTGTTAAATTAATAAATAGTATTTACAATTAGTATAGATGTACATTTTAGACGATGCAATATGCTTTTGAATCAATAGCACGATGGTATAAAATTTACAGTGCCGTGCTATAAAATTGACAGTACCGTGCAGTAAAATTGTAGTCATACATATTTGAGTTAAAAGTATTATGTATTGTCTTATTCAAATTAATTAATTTACAAAATTTCATGTTAATGTTTTGGAAATACTTGAATGAGGGATTTGAAATTTAAATTTTTCCTGGGAATATATCTTTGTTTTGTGATTGGTTACTATAAATATACACTAAACACACTTGAAATATTAATTTTTTCTATCACAAGCGGTGATAGTTTCATTACTTTTGTATATAAGAAAATTCAAATCAACATCATTTAAATGTATTATGATATGTATGTATGTATAGGGGAGAGTAGGCTACATTGAACCAGCGTCAACAGTGAACCACTTTAATTTTCTAAGAAATGCCTGAGTGGAATTTTTTCTTATTTAATATATAAATTAGTATTACCGAAAGCGACTACGTCCAAAAATTTCGAGCACGTAGATTTATTATTTACAAAGAAAAACGAAAAAAACTGTTTTTCACGTACAAAACAAAAAATTTTGTGGAAATATAATGAATTTTTTTTATTCAAATAGGAAGTTTTAAAAATTAGTAAACTTGTGATTTATGTCGCTTAGGGTGTCAACTTCAATATTCCGATGTGATAAAGAATTTTAAGCATTACATAAATTTATTATAAACAATTTTTGTTGTGACTGTCATGTGAATGCAGTGAGTGCGGCATCATTGAACCACCCGAAAAAGCAATGAATTTTCAATTTTAAGAGTGGTAAAGTTGTCTGCTCTACTAATTAGTAAGAAAAATACTAGAAGACATGCTTTCATCACAATTGTGAACGAGATAAACTCAAACTGTCACTTTACCTACCTAACCTGACATCAAAATATATTAATCTCCTATATTAACAAATAATAACTCTTTAACAACAATTTTCTATTTTTTTGAGTGAAAAATAATATTTTTTACAATGTGTAAGTGGAAATATTATTTTTAAAGTAAATTGTAGTGTTTTATTAAAGGTGGTTCAATGTAGACACAGATTCTTCAAAATAAGAAAAGTGTAACTTGTTAGAAAAAATTAAACTTAATTATTTAATCATAATAATTTGTGTTTGTAACGTGTATATTAACTAAAGGAGTACTTCAGCTTAATGTTGATACAAAAACCTGATCAAAATTTGTGAAATTTAATTAGTTCTTGGACTTTAGAAAATACCCGGTTCAATGTAGCCTACCCTCCCCTAATGTTAAATAGTATGTTAAGTATATGTTACAATAAAATTTAATTTTAGTTTGAGTTGTAAACTTATAAGTTATATCTCAAATTGTATGTATTGTATGTGAATTACAAAAAAGTGTATCTTCAAATAGGTAACAAGATGTGAAAAAGCAAAAATATATCTATTTCTCAAAATATTTTTTTCAAAAGAATTTGAAACTATAGAATTATGCTATAAAATTGAATTTTAATTCATTAAAATCTAAAGTGTGATGTATTCTTTTTAAAATTATATGTTATTCAAACTATATATGAAATTGATAGCCTATATTCTATTGATTTGAAAGTACATGCTATTAAATTTATAACAGATTTAATTATAGGTATGAAATGCATTTCTTGATATTATAGCATTTTTCGTTAATACTATAATTTCTGTAATAATATTATATAAGATTTATTTAAATCTATAGTGCAGTAATTAATAGCACATGTTATTGAACGTACAATATTTGTATTCGAACGATATTGAATATGCCGTTTATTGCGACAAACAAATATTTCGTTGATTCAATAGCATTTTTTTCTCAGTGTAATAATCAACTGTTCCTATTTACCCCTAAATTTTTCAACTTTGCTAAAATTTAGGGGTAAATAGGAACAGTTGATTATTTCTTACGAAATTTGAGAAAAAATCAATTTCAAGTCTGGAAATGTTAAGAGATATAAAGAATTAGATAAAAATGGTGTTAGTCATAAAATAATTCAAAATAAGAAATAATAATGCATTATATAAGTTTAATAGTATTCCATACCAAAAATTCTAACACATTACACAATTATAAAGGTTTCAACAGCTTTAAAAAATTTCAACAGATTGGTTTAACATAACTCTCGGTCTCTCTTAAACTCTCTCATTCTCTCCTATTCTCTCTCAATCTCTCTCATTCTATCTCATTCTTTCTCGGTCTCACTTATACTCTCTCATTCTCTCTTATTCTATTTGCTATAAAGTACCTATATAACAATTCTGTAGTTGTTAAATACTATGTACCGATGCGATTATACATGAATACTATTTTCAATGCATTTTTATAATGCTGAAAGTAGTGTTGAGGTTGATAGAAACAATTTTGTCTTTCTCAATTATAAGAAATACTGTTAAAATTTCTGTTCCGATTTACCCCGAATTTCCAGTTTTAAGGGGTAAATAGAAACAGTCTCCTATTTTTAAGAAAAATTTCCAAAATGAAAAAATCAAAGTTGTTTTTTGTTGTAGTATTAATAAGAGATAATTATAAATTTTTATATGAATTTTTAGCTTATTTTTTTCAAATGCGAATCAAAAAAGTGAAAGGGTGTCTTCTTTGATTTCCAATTTTTTATGCAATAGGAAATATTTTTGTAAACTAACCGGGATAAATAACAATTTTCGGACATAATGTTAATTATCAATATTCTTAACTTTTGATAAAATTTTTCAAACTGATGTTAAAATTTAAAAAAATAAGCGATGGTACGAAAATAGAAATCTGAAAATTTGCGAAATTTTTTGATTTTTATTAAAAAATTGAAAATAATTTTTTCTCTTAATAGATAAACAAAACAATACAAAATGGTATTTTTATGTTAAATGCTACATATGAGTACCAATAAATCCTAAAAATAAAAAGAGAAAAAAGATGTCCATTTTTAGACATTTTTTTTTTAATTTAATTTGTATCACTTGTATTTTATTATTTTTTATTTTGCGTAATTTAACATAAAAGAGTTATAAAATGAAAAAAACTGGACAAGTACGAGTCGCACTCGCACTGAATTGACGGGTTCCGTACAAAAATATAAAAATAATACTTGTGATATTGTAACAACAATTCATAGGACTTTTTTCACATTTGTATTATTTTGGTAAATTGAATTTTTGACACTAGATTAAAAATAAATAACAAAGAAAAATAGAAGTCTTACATATTTTATATTATTAGCAATAAGCGAACAGAAACCAATTTGGGAACAAATTTTAAAAATTGGTTCCTCTTCGCTTATTGCTAATAATATAAATTATGTAATACTTCTATTTTTCTTTGTTATTTATTTTTAATCTAGTGTCGAAAATTCAACTTACCAAAATAATACAAATGTGAAAAAAGTCCTATGAATTGTTGTTACAATATCACAAGTATTATTTTTATATTTTTGTACGGAACCCGTCAATTCAGTGCGAGTGCGACTCGCACTTGTCCAGTTTTTTTAAATTTTACTTTTAAATTTTATTTTAAAATTTTTTTTTAGATTTTTAAATATATTTTTTGTGATCAGACTGTAAAAATATACTGTACCAAATTTGAGCTCTCTAGGTCAAATAGTTTAGCCGCTAGGGGGGGACCCGATTTGGCTACGGACAGAAGAGTCTCACCAATAGGGTTCCGTCGGTACACCGAAGGTGTACGGTACCCTAAAAATGAGCCCCAAGAGCAACAAAAAATATGAAAATTATGCAATTCTATGTACGAAAATGCAAAAAGTAAATTTTTGCTAAAAACTTAAAATATTCGTAAAAAGTGCAAAAGAATCCTATTCAAAATTAAATAAAATACGCATTTTATTATTTTCCGAGTAGGATAACATGTCATTGCGAAAATAATTCGCAATTCATATCGTCAAAATGCCTGCATGATTTAATACGGATCCTTTCATAATAATTTTGCCGTAAAAGTACAAAAATCTTAAAATTACAATGCTAATCAAATGGGGACGCGTTGCGTCTTCGTTGCGTTTTGGCTCATTCTGGAACAACCCTAAGAGATTCCAGGGTAAGACTCTGTCAGAAAATACGCGATTTGCATGGGGTCTTTAGATTAGGCTGTAATTTGGTAAAATTGTAGTATTGGATACCAGAAACTAGTGTGCCAAAAATTTTTAAAAAATTTTGAAATTTGTTGAAAATGCGCCATTTTGAATTTTTTTGTTTTAATTTTTATAAATCTTAATATTTCCGAAAGTTTTCGATGAAACTTAATAAAATTTGGAAGGCTTATACTTGAAATCATGTTTCTTCTGATTATCACAGAACAAAACAAAAAAAATTGTTTGCCCAAAAAAAGTCAAAAAAAATTTTTTGAAACTGTTTTGCCCGAGCGAGACCTATTTTTGAGTTTTCTTGTCAATTAATAAAATATTCCTTATAATTTCACCTTTCATTAAAAAAAAGAAGTCGATGGAGACTCAAATAGTTATGAGATATTGCAATTTTTGTGGAAGCGCGACCACGTTTCAGTGCCCGGGACGCCTCGCACAGTAGGATTCTTACACTTTACCGTTCAAAATTGCCTAGAGCCTACAAATTTTATCCGATTTTGATGTTCTTAGTCTTAAATGAAAGAAGATAAATTTTTTAACAGTTTCCTCTAAACCGTTGTTTCAATTTTTAATTGTTTATATATTTTTTTGTGACTCAAAGTTAACAATTTACAAGATTTTTGAATAAAATCGTGTATATTTTTTATTTTTTCATTCCTTATGATCAAAATCAATTTAAATTAGTCTAGCATGACCACCCGATATATATTAATGCATAATTCAATTAATTTAAGGGGGCAATCGCAGTTGTAGGGTAGAGTGGGGTAAAAAGCCATGGTGTAAAAAAGCCATTTGAATTTTATTTGAAAACTATTAAGCCGATTTATCAGCTGTTTAGAATATAAATACTATTAGTTACAACGTAATTTTTGAATCTAGTTTGAATGTTGTACCTAGATTGATATTGTTTTTATTGTAATTTTAATTTTTTGTTGCTTTTTTGAAAACATTTTGGTGAACTTTTCAAACATTTTAACTTTGGAACTTCTTTTTTTGTTAACTCAAATCTAAATGAAGTACTTTTAGAAAAAAAATCGATTTTTAAAAAAAGTTTAATGGTTTACAAGAAAAAAATTCTTGAAAAAATGACTATTTTTTGACATTATAACTGCGATTGCCCCCTTAAAATGGATAAAAATCAATGTTAATTAATAAATATATAACTCTGGTTCTTCTTAAAAAAATTATATTTCATGCAGACAAATTTATGTTTATTTAAGTAATTTATGTCTATTTTCATAAAAAATAATTTTAATGTTAATAATTATGATTTAAAGTATAAGCCTTCTAAATTTTATTAAATTTTATCGAAAACTTTTTGAAATGTTAAGATTTAAAAAAATTATAAAATAAAATTCAAAATCGATCAAATTCAACAAATTTTAAATTTTTTAAAAAATCTTTGGCACATTATTTTTTAGCATCCAATACTACAATTTCACCAAATTACAGCTAAATCTAAAGACCCCATGCAAATCGTAATTTTTCTGATGGAGTCTTACATAATAATAAATTAATTACATAAAATTAATGTTATTGTTGATTATTAATGTTTTTAAAAATCTTAGAAAATATTTTAATAATATATCAAACGTATATTTTAAATAAATAAATAATACTTAATAAATCAATAAAATGTTGATTTAATGTTTAATGAGTTTATAACAAATTATGTTTTTTTAACTTCTTCGCAGTACTTATTTGTGGGCGTCCACATGAAGAGGGCCGATTTTGTCGGTTCTAGTTTTCGAGTTATTTGCAATTTAATACTTTTTTGAGAAAAACCTTCATTTTTTTTATTTTTTATTATTAATCTACATGTTTTGACAAGTCAAATCATGAGGTTTTCATTAATTGAGCCTTCCAATTCTATAACTCGCCCGACGCTCGGATGCACGCGCTATTACCAGTCGGGTAGCAGTGATAGGCCCAGAGGCGCTCACTGCTACCCGACTGGCATTAGCGCATGTCTCCGAGCGTCGGGCGAGTTATAGAATTGGAAGGCTCAATTTATCGTTAATTTGAGTGTTTAACTTTATTGGTTCTTTAGAATAAGAAAAGGATCCATTTTGTCGGTCCTTTGCAAAAATATTCCGTATTTTTGAAATGGAGGGTCAAAAAAATTAAAACCTTTTGATTTGTCATCTTTTAAGTACCCTGAACTCAAAACAATTATTATCTGAATAACTTCCAAGAAAAACCAGAGATATTAATGTTAGAGTCATTGATTACGTAGTCGTAGATGTAAAAAATGTCGATATTTCGTTAAAATTTCATAATAAAACCTGTTAAAATTTTTTTAATAAGTTTCATTTCTATTATTTACCTTCAAATGACACAATAAAATTGTTCCCAATTATTAATCTTGTCCAAAAATGGTTTATTAATAAGAAAATCGCCTTTTTAGAAAAAGACCCATTTTGTCGGTTTTTCGTATTTTCAAACTGAAAGGGGGGGGGGGGTTTAAAAATTTTAAACCTATTGGTTTTTCATCTTTTTGGTGCCCTGTACTGACAACAATTATTATCTGAATAACTTCCCAGAAGAACCAGAGATATTGATGTTAGAGTCTTTGATTACGTTGTCGTAGAAGTGAAAATTTCGATATTTCGGCAAATTATTCATAATAGAGACTTTTAAAAAATTTTAAATAAGTATATTTTTTATTCTTTACCTTCAAATGACACAATAAAATTGTTCCCAATCATAAACCTTGTAAAAAAATGGTTTATTAATAAGAAAATCGTATGTATTTTTAAAATTAAGGGGGGGGTGGTTTTAAAAATTTGTAACGTATTGGTTTTTCATCTTTAAGGTGCCCTGGACTGAAAACAATTATTATCTGAATAACTTCCCCGAAGAACCGGAGATATCACAATTAATAGGTATCACAATCTTTAATTCCGTTTTTCTCGAAATGAGGTATTTGTCACTATAAACTTTGAAATTATGTAACTCATCGAATTTTTGACCAAAAAAGTTGTATGACACTCAAAATTTTCGTAATTTTGCAAGGAATTCGCCCATATAGATAAGTCCAATAGTGTCAAAATGGGCCCTTTTCATGTGGACGTCGACATTTGGTCTTAAGCCAGTTTTCTGCTAGTACTGATTTTAATAGTTTTTTTAACTCCGGCATTGTACTAATTCGGTTTTGGAGTCAGTGTTCTGCCAGTACTGACTGGGTTCCGAGAGTACAGTACTGACCTACGGTCAGTACCATGCCGGAGTTTAACTCCATCATAGCTCCGGACATTTCTACTTGGGATAGATCACATTTTCTGCGCAGCTTTTAACTCTCAAATACAATGGGAGATTATATACAGAGTCATTCCATTATATTTTGACTAAAGTCGTTGCCGACTAATTTTAAAAAATTGTAATATTTTGCAGGAATGATTTTAAAGATATTAGGATTACTGAACAAAACGAATTTTTTAAATATTTTTTATATTTATTGTAAAATAAGCATCTAAAGTATATGAAGTCGTTAAAACTGTCACATTTTCATCTATTAGAAAATATTAAAGAAAACACATAATTTATTATAAAAACGTAAAAAAAATTTTAGATTTTATTAAGAATGAATTATTTTATTATTATAAATTGGTAGAAACAATTCTTAATCAGAAATATTAAATAAAAAATGATTTTAAAGTTCACCTGGTAAATAACCTATTTTTGCAAATTTCATTCACTAAATGTGAGAAATAGAAATCATTAAATTGAATAAAACCTTATGAAATATAAAGTACCTGTGATTAACTTTTACTTTTTCTTAACACTTTCTTCCTTTTTTCTTCATAAATGTTAAAAATTAAGCAATTAAAACTGGCACTTTGCTTATTTTCACGATTTTAAAAAGTAAATAACTTCTGCCCAGAAAAATGAAAAATTACAAAAATTGGCCAATAATTAATTGATCACTAGATACACTCACTGGAAAGAGATTTTCTTTGGTCCCGAAGCTATTTTCCGAATTAATTAACTTTAAACTTTTTACTATTTTTGTCAGGTTAATACATGTGTTTTTTAAATGACGAAGTTAGCTCTTCTTGTTTAATCGTTTTGAACCAACTTCAGTTTTAAAAAAATTACATGTATTAACCTGATAAAAATACTGAAAAGTTTAAAATTAATTATTTCAAAAAATAGCTTCGGAACCAAAGAAAATCTTTTTCCAGTGAGTGTATCTAGTGATCAATTAATTATTGCTCAATATTCGTAATTTTTCATTTTTCTGGGCAGAAGTTATTTACATTTTAAAATCGTAAAAATAAGCAAAGTGCCAGTTTTAATTGCTTAATTTTTAACATTTATGAAGAAAAAAGGAAGAAAGTGTTAAGAAAAAGTAAAAGTTAATAACAGGTACTTTATATTTCATAAGGTTTTATTCAATTTAATGATTTCTATTTCTCACATTTAGTGAATGAAATTTGCAAAAATAGGTTATTTACCAGGTGAACTTTAAAATCATTTTTTATTTAATATTTCTGATTAAGAATTGTTTCTACCAATTTATAATAATAAAATAATTCATTCCTAATAAAATCTAAAATTTTTTTTACGTTTTTATAATAAATTATGTGTTTTCTTTAATATTTTCTAATAGATGAAAATGTGACAGTTTTAACGACTTCATATACTTTAGATGCTTATTTTACAATAAATATAAAAAATATTTAAAAATTCGTTTTGTTCAGTAATCCTAATATCTTTAAAATCATTCCTGCAAAATATTACAATTTTTTAAAATTAGTCGGCAACGACTTTAGTCGAAAAATAATGGAATGACTCTACAAGTAGATTTCCGTTATCAATTTAAAATTGATTATAGAAGGACTATTCAACACTCTTCATAAGCAAAGGAAACATACACTTTTTGTTTTAAAAGCAGTGCTATAAAATAAATATATGCGTGCTATAGATTCAATAGCATTTGTTTCTCAGTGTAGCTTCGGATTTTGACAAATCATTACGAGTTATGATGACAGTTGCGAATAGATGCGTTTTTGTTTACGCGACCGTGCAAACAACAGAATGCGTATACTCATGTCAAAAAGGAAAGTGTTCAAATTTATGTTTTATTTTTTTTCTCAAAAACTTCTGGCTGTCCCACGATAAAACTTGTAGGATAAGTTCAGCACTTAAGTGCTGAAAAAATACACGTATAAATACACGTATAAAAACATGGGTTTTTTCATGTACAAATACACGTGTATTTATACGTGTTATAATATGTACGAATTTGAAACAAGATTTAGACGTGTATTTATACGTGTATTTTTACATGTATTTATACGTGTATTTATATGTATTTATACGTGTATTTATATGTATTTATAATTTTTGTAATATTTATTTCTACTAAAATATATACTAAATTTTTGCTTACACACAGTACCTACACAGTACCTACAAAATTTTATAATTAACTAAACAGAGTAGTATAATATAAATGATTTTTTAATTATAAGAATTCAATAATTGTTTAAGTAAATAATTGTTGTTATTTACAAATTTCTGACACAACATTTCTAAAAACATTACAATCTATCTTGATTTTCCAATTTTACAAACTGAATATTATTGTAAAAAAGAAATTAAATAAATAATAATTAATTGTTTAAACAAATATAAAGTTTTTTTAACATAATAGTAATAAAATAAAAAAATTCAATGTAATTGTGAATAAAATTTTGATTGTATTGGGCCTTTTTTGGAAAATACAATTGAGAAAAACTTCATTTACGTAGGTTAAGTTTCAATCTTCGAAGTTACTTAATAGCTATGTATAGAAAATAATTTATAGCTATATATAGGAATAATTTAACTAAAATTATTTCACATTTAGTGAAATATATTCTGCGAAATTCAAAAAGTTTTCATAAAATATTTCAAGAAAATTATAAATGAGTATATAAAACAATGTTTTTTAATTATAATTTATTTTTCCATTTTTAACCTTAGATCACCCTCAACAGGTTAAAAAAATTTTCCGTATGTCAATTAGCATTTGTATATATTACATTTCTGACTAGCATTTGGAAAAAATACATTAAAAATCATAGTAAAATTTATAATCATCTCTTATTAATGCTACAAAAAAAATCAACTTTGATTTTCTCATTGTGCAAACTTTAATTAAAAATAGGAGACTGTTTCTATTTACCCTTAAAAACTGTAAATTCGGTGTAAATAGAAACAGCAAAAATTTCAATAATATTTCTTATAATATAAATGAAAAATTTGTATCAATCAAACTACAACACTATAATAACAGAGAATAAGATAGAGAACGGGAGAGAATAGAAGAGAAGAAACCTTTATTTATGTAACGTGTTTCAACTTTTGGCATGCTTTATTTTTAAACTTATATAATGCATTATTTTTTATTAGTTTGAGTTATTTTGTAACTAACAGAACAGAACTAATAGAAACAGACTTATTTTTTATAATTAAAGTTTGCAAAATAAAAATCATAGTTGATTTTTTTTGGAGTATTAATAAGAGATGATTATAAATTTTACTATAATTTTTTACTTAATTTTTTTCCAAATACGAGTCAATAAAGTGAAAGAGTGTCCTTTTGATTTTCAATCATTTATGCGATAGGAAATATTTTTATATATACTGCTGTTAATTGACAAACGGAAAATAGGAAAATAATTAAGTACACAATACACAAGAAAACCGAAAGTAATCCGATTTAAAAGAAAAAACTTATGTTATTGGTGTAACTTAGCAAATCTGTTTATGTTTACCCCAACTATAACCCTATATCTTTTCGTATACAACTTTTAAATTTATTCTTTTTTAATAAATTTTAGAATCATTAAAAAATTTCCGAATAATCGAAATTTTGTTAAATTGTATTTGCAAATTCTCAAAGAACTTTTTTAAAAATTATTAAAATAGTCGATTTAGAGAGAAATCTTTAATAAAAAATTCTAGAAAATAAATATTGAATTGAAATAATAAAATAATAGTTTTAAGGAAGTAACAGTAAACAATATTTATAATATCAAATAACGATATATTTATAAACTGTTTAATTTCAAAAAGGTTTAGATTAGGATATTTTAGAATATCTGCTCTCTAAATCTGAATATGTGAAATTTCACTTATTCTATGTTATAAGTCGTTTTCTCGATCAATAAGTGCATATACACTTATAAATAAGTGAATTTTTCACTTATTTTGAGTGAAATTTCATTTATTACAAGTGTATATGCACTTATTGATAGAGAAGACGACTTATAACTTAGAAATAAGTGAAATTTCACATATTCAGATTTAGAGAGTGAATTTTTATGGGAAAATAATAAAATTAATAATAATAAAATTTTTATTTCAAAAAGAAGTTTTTGATGTTTTCGACTAAAGAAATTCGAAAACAAATATAACAAAACATTTTTTGAATAAAATTTTTTCCTTTCCTTTCTAAAAATATAAACAATTTTAATGTCGTAAATTAAAATTTGCAATTCACAAATAAAATATACAAACATTTTTTCCTTTATTTTTAAAAATTTAATTTTATTAAAGCAATTTTTTGTAATTCTTTTAATTCAAATTTTGAAAAAACTATCTCTTCAATTTGAAAATTATTTTGTAGATATTCTCTATAATGTAAGGAATACATCTTGTTTACTCTCCAAGGTAAATAACAGCTGATCGTCTGTTTCTATTTGTATTAATATCAGATGTGAATATACTATTATTTTATGAAAAACAAAAAGTGTTAATATATGGGTGATTAAATTTAAAATGTCATTTTTGATGCTACTGACTTTGATTTTTGCATGTTGGATTTTGAACTTAACGATACTCTATTTTGGTTGATTAAAATATTTATTGGAAAAAAATAATAGTGGTCGAGCATGTGGAAGCAAATTTTAATTTTCATCAGCTGAAAAACGATAGGTAGAAAATACAAGAAAATTTCTTATTTAATTTATTATTTCTTAAAATAATTTCTTATAACTTTAAAGAGTTGAAATATTTCTAATTACAATAATGAATGTTTTAACATGACTTGAAAAATATTTGTGATAAGTTTTGCCATAAATTATATACTTTTGAAGACCAAACAAACATATAAAATTTGAGGGACACCACTGACATTTTTGAAAGATTTCACTGACAATATTTTTTAAATGATGAGAATAAAATCAGCTTATAAATTAAAAACCAATATCAGATTTTCATTAACTACACATAATATGTAAATTTAACGCAAATTTATTAAAAATAAAATAATATATTGCAAGAAACAGAATTTTAAGCGGACACCACTGACAATTAAAATATTAAAATATAAACTCTCAGTAGTGCATTATGATTTTTCTTGTACTAAAAATGTGAGAAACAACAATTTTTATTAATAGTTAAAGTTCTGATTTTTTAAGTGCGGACAGGGGACACCACTGACATTTTGCCATTGTTAATTTAAGTAAAAGAAGTGATTAAGAAAATTAATTGACTTCAAAAACTTTTATATATGAACTAGTATTCCAGATTTTTGGACAGGACATGAAAATGACATTTTAAATTTAATCACCCATATATTTGTTTTCAAGAATATTGACTTTCAAAAAAACAGTTTTTATTTTGTGTTTCTCACAAAACAGAATGTTATGTAAGTTTCAGTTTTCAGTGAAATAGCATGTCTCTCAAGTCGTGAAATATTTCACCATGTGGTATATAAGAACAATTCGATACGTACTTTTAAGTGCTAATTTGTAGACAATAACTACAAAAAATGTTTCAAATCGAAGTAGTAATTTTTTCCAAAATTTGAATTCAAAAAAAGTTTTCTTTTTTTTTATTAAAGTGCTTCTTATAATGAGTATTTTACAAAAAAAGTATCTTAATCGGTGAACAAGAAATTTTTTTTTTCAAAAATCTACCAAAATTTTGAAAAAATTTTTATACATTTTTATTTCATGTATATGAAGAAATATATTCAGAAAGTGTTAATAATTTTGCTAGAATTTCACCCTTATGAAAATTGAGAATTTTTTAATAAAAATATTTGTAAAGAGGAATATGTAATTTTTTTTCCCAAAAGAAAAGAATGAATTTGTGAACAATATTGTTGTTAAGAAATAAAAATTAAACCTAAAATGGATAAAGTTCTTATTTCATAATCATAATTTTTAACAATTGACAATTTTTTAATAATTTCTAATAAATAAAGAAGCAACAAATATGCATAATTTATATCAGTCAAACGAAATTTGTTATAAAAATTTTATTGAAAGTCAAGAAAAATATCTGCACATTTTCGATTTTTCACACAATAGTTTCTAAAGAAAAGTATGAACAAAAAAAATACACAAAAAATAACTTCAAAGTATGACTAGACATTCTCGTCAAAATTTCAAATATATTTAAACATAAATAATAAAATTCTCAAATATTCAATTATTATTGAAAATTGTAATACAGTTCTTGACAAAATTTTAATTAGTTTCCAAAATTTTCCATAATTCAATATTTTTTAATATCAACTATTTTAACATTTGGACTTTCAGAAAGCGTATAGTATGTGTAAATTTAATTGCAATATACTATTAGAATCATTATATTATTTTCATGTAAATAATATATTACTAAAAATAAATGTCATGAGAAAAGATACAATATTCAGTTTCTTTATTATCGTGTGCACTAAACAATATTAAATAAAATATTTATAAATTATTTAATATTAAAATATATAAAATATAATATAAATATAAAATAGTTTTTTTGATAATATTTGCAAAACGGTTAATCCTAGTGTAAAACTTATTAGCATAAATATTTGTTACACCCTAATGAACTACAATTTATATTCTAATTCATTTGTATTATTAAATTTAAACAAATTAGTTAATTATACTAAAACAATTATATTATCGTATATTAATTATATTAATTAACTAGCTGTCAAACCCGCCTTTGACGGGTTTTAGTTTCTACGAATACATTCAATATTATCAGGGTTGCCACAGGTCTGGAAAACCAGGAAAACCGGGAAAAGTCAGGGAAATTCAAAAGTACCTGGAAAACCGGAAAAAGTCAGGGAAAACGATGAAAAAACTGGGAAATTTTTTCCTTTTTTTTACATTAAATTTTTTTATATTATAGAATAAATATATTCAAAATAATCAATATATGTGGACGTCCACATGAAAAGGGCCCCTTTTGTCGGTTCTAGTTTTCGTGTTATTTGCAATTTAATACTTTTTTGAGAAAAACCTTAATTGTTTTTTATTTTTTATTATCAATCTACATGTTTTGACAAGTCAAATCATGAGGTTTTCATTAATTTATCGTTAATTTAAGTGTTTAACTTTATTGGTTCTTTAGAAAAATTAAAGGGCTCATTTTGTCGGTCCTTTTCAAAAATATTAATTTGTACAAGATTAATGATTGGGAACAATTTTATTGTGTCATTTGAAGGTATAGAATAGAAATTAAACTTATTAAAAAAATTTTAACAGGTTTTATTATGAAATTTTGACGAAATATCGACATTTTTTACATCTACGACTACGTAATCAATGACTCTAACATTAATATACCTGGTTCTTCTCGGAAGTTATTCAGATAATATTTGTTTTGAGTTCAGGGTACTTTAAAGATGACAAATCAAGAGGTTTTAATTTTTTTGACCCTCGATTTCAAAAATACGGAATATTTTTGCAAAGGACCGACAAAATGTGCCCTTTTCTTTTAATAAAGAACCAATAAAGTAAAACACTTAAATTAACGATACATTAATGAAAACCTCATGATTTGACTTGTCAAAACATGAAGATTGATAATAAAAAATAAAAAAATTAAGGTTTTTCTCAAAAAAGTATTAAATTGCAAATAACTCGAAAACTAGAACCGACAAAATGGGCCCTTTTCATGTGGACGTCCACATATGTTTTGCGACTATTTTATTTTATCTGTAATTTAATATCTATAAAGTCAGGGAAAAAGTTAATTTTGTACCTGGAAAACCGGGAAAAGTCAGGGAAATTCAAAATTGAGAAATTGTGGCAACCTTGATTATGTCTACCGGTCTCGAAAAATGGGAAATAGTATATTGTGCACCTAGGGAGGAAAATAGTGCTTTTCCCGAGGATGAAGTCGAGAACTGCAAAACACAAGGCGAAAATCATTTTCTTTCCGTGGTGCACATACTATTTTTTCAAACACACGTAAACGAAATTACAAATATGCAATTATTTAAAGGAATTTTTTGTTGTAATATTTATTTTAAATCTATTATTAATTAAAAAAATAACAATATGATACATATTTAATCTTAAAAAATATTTAGCTCTTTTTATATTTTGCGTTTATTAAAACAAATTACAAATTATTATAGCAGTAGGAAGAAAATATTACTTTCTCTCCCCGTGACATCACAGCGGGGAGGAAAAGTAACATTATCCCCCTGCCTCCGGGAAAGATGTACTTTCCACCCTCTTTATAGGTGAGAAATGTACTTTCGGTGCGTGTGTTAGAAAAAAGTAATATTAGCTATCATTACCTATTTCATTAGAAAAATATTACTATTTTAAATCAGTGATTGACTTTTTATTATCAAATAATTCATCTTTAAATAATTAAAATGCAGAAAACAATGTTTGTCAATTATTAGTAGAAATTTAATTATTGTATTATAAGTTAATCCAAAATTTTCAACAGTTTTTGGAGTTATAGTAAAGTCAAATTCGAACTAATTATATCACAATTGCTAAAATCTAAAATAAGACTTATATTGTAAGCTGAATTCACAGTTTTTCACGATTAAATTAAATTCCTGCATATTTCCAGTTTCTTTAATTCGTAGAACCCCTGTGAAAAGTATTTGTAAAAACAAAAACCCGTCGAAGAGTATCTTCATAAAATAAGTAAATGTTTGTAGTCATTTGCAGTTTTATTTATCGTGAATACTTATCAAGAAAATGTATATTTCATAAAAAAGGATACACCTGGAAAAATTTTGACAAAGCTGGGAAAAACCAAATACAGTCAAGTCCGGTTATAACGACATTCAAGGGACGAAAGATTTCCGTCGCATTAACCGGACGTTGTTGTAAGCGAAAAAATATATGCATTTTGTACAAATTTATTTAAGTGCTGAAAAAATCTGTAATTTTTGTTTGTTTTTTATTTACAAGTAGTTCATAGTAAGAACTCCGGATAATATTGTGAAGTCGAGACATGGCACTTTTAATTTTTTCGTCATCGTAAGTACAATGACGTCATCCAGGCTTTTCGATTGTTCTTATATTCAACTGGTAATGATCGTACACTTTTAAAACATCTGGGATTTTTAGATTTACCTATAATTAAAAGCTTTTTTTTAATAGAACCGCTCATATTCGCTGCAACCATAACAGTGATTCTTTCTTTCGAAAGTTTGCCACCCGCACATGTTTCACCTTTAATAAAATTTGTCTGGTGTTAATCTAAAAAACAACCCAGTCTCATCTGCGTTAAATATTTGATCATCAGTAAATTTTGCCCGCAAATTTGGCCACACTCTTTCTAGCCAATCACTTACATCACTTTTATTCACAGACATTGATTCCCCACTGATCTTACCGGCGATAATATGAAAATTGCGATGCAAAGAAATTAGATTTTTCCTGCAATATAGGTCCATTCACAGGAATCCCTCGGCTTCGTTGCACTTTAAACCACTGCAACAACGCCGCGTCAATTTCTTCGTATGCAGATGTCCTCATGCGTTTAGGGTTTAAAACATTTGAATTAACCGCATATTCAATTTTGTTTTTATTCTTAAATATTGTTGATATTGTCGAGTGAGACACATCAAACTCTTTTGCAGGGGATGAATTAGACTCTCCTGCTTCTAATCTGTGAATTATAACACTTTTTTCTTCAACTGAGAAGCACTTTCTACGCTTAGGTGCTGACATTTTCGCGCGTGTCATTAGAGAAGTTTCTCAATTGATAGTCAATGCGAAACTGATTTAATAATTTAATTAACTGAAGTAATAAAAGTACAACAGAAAAGAAGGTACAGCTCATACAAACACATTATTTGTTTACAAATAGTAGTTAATTAACTTGATTGAACTGCTCATCCAAAGCAATTATTTCTATAGAAATTTAGAATTTGTCGTTATAACCGGACGAATTTTACCAGTTTTGAATAAAAATGCGTCGTTATATGCAGATAGTCGTTATAAACGAAGACGCTATAAACGAACTCATGTTCATAGTAATTTAAATGTAAACCAAACTAAAGGGCCCGATAAGGTCGCTATAAGCGGACAGTCGTTATAAGCGAAGTCGTAACAACCGGACTCGACTGTAGTTTGTTAAACAAAAATAATTATAGACACTCTGTTTAACTTTTGCCTTTATAATGCTCAAAACATCCCTAAAAATTAAATCGAGAATTAAAATAACAAAACATTTGACTATCGAATTCTTTTACCAGTAGCATAATGCAAGTATCGTATCACAGGTATTCTCGAATTTCTGCAGTATCAATTTTATAAAAAAAAATCTTCATTTTAAAGAATTGAAAAATATTAGTCCATTGTATTAAAATTATTTTTAATGCAATGAAAATGTTAAAAATTGTAATTGATATTAAAAAATATTAGTCCATTGCATTAAAATTATTTTTTAATATCAATTACAATTTTTAACATTTTCGAAGATTTGCAATTGAAAATTTTTTGATTAATTGGATAAACAAATAATTCTAAATTCCTTTATTTTTACGTCAAAAGATTATCAGAGACCCCAAAAATACTACTGAATTAAGCTTGATAGTAATTGGTCTGTCAATTATAATTTTTCAATTTTTTGGAATTAAAAACATTTTTATACGTACTTCCATGTTATAGATGGTTGAAGGACAGTATGTTCTTCAAAATTATGCTAAAATATGACCAAATAACATGTAATATTTAATTACAGAAAGTTTAGAAGATATATGTTCAAAAATATATAATTTGGAAATTTTCCATTTTTTTCAAAATATTTATTTAATTTTTTTTTTAATTTTGTTGAAAAAATTGAATACCTTCCGTTCGAATTTACATGTTTAAAAACTGTAAATTTATTGTTTACAGTATATTACAAAAGTCATAACCTATTGGAACCCTATTGGTGAGACCCTGTGTGTCCATAGCCAAATCGTGTTATCCCCCCCCCCCAAACGACTAAACTATTTGACCTAGAGAGCTCAAATTTGGTACAGTTACGTATTTTCACACGTAGATTACAGGAAAAATATAGAGAATGTGATTGGAGGTAATGGCCATAGCGTTGTCAAAGAAATAACAAGATTTTTGTCCAAAAATGCATAAAAAGTGAACATTCCCCCCTTTAACTTCTAAACTACTCAACATAGAATTCTACCTATTATCGATAAATGTTGCAAGTATTATTTTAATATTTGTGTACGGAACCCGCCATTACAGTGCGAGTACAACTTGCACATGTCCAATTTTTTTCATATTAGTATTATTTTCTAATTCAATTTATTATTATATATCTTTAGAATCATTAATATTATTAATAAATTAAAAAATGTATGCCAATCTACAAAAATTGAAAAAATACATACATACATACAGGAAATTTTCTTTTACCATTTTTGGATTCTCTATTGTTTTAATAAATAAATCATGCTAGTAAAAATTTTGTTACAAAACTTTAATTTTTTTTTGTATAAAAAATGAAAGAAGTTTGCGTGCTGTTGACTTATCAATTATTATTACAAGATTATAAATGTTTTTTTGAAAATTGCATTATTTCTCTTTTTTAATGACAACTATTTTGAAAATATCCAAATTTATCATTAAAAATAGAGAAAAAAAGTTTGCAGATTTTCTATTTTATAAATTTTCATAATTTTCACCTCATTTTAAAAGTTGACACAAACAAAAATTATTAATTATACATAATTCTTTTCAAGTAATAAACATTTTTTATGATGATCAGCAAATAAAAATTAATATAAAAGAATGTGAGATATGCGCGGGCACATTTCAGTTCAATTATTAAGAAAATACTAAATAATTAATTAATCTCTGTCAACTATTAAAAGAATACAATTGATAGTTAATTAAATTCATACAATTTTTATTTTTATTTATTTGCAGTATTAAATTTAAAAAAGAAATTACAAAAAAATAGTTAATTGAGCCAAAACATTTGTTATCATCTATCTCTAAAAACAACAAAATAAATTTTATTAAACATTATGTTTATAAAATTAAGAAATTATTCCAGTTTTTCAATCTTTTTTTAATAACATTTAACATTTTGTTAAATAATTTTCAAATTTTGCTAGAAATAAATAATAGAAACTATAGAAATTCAATTTGTCGGACAATATGTTTTTGACAACACTTATTTTAATAGAAAAGAATAAAAGGAATTTTCATGATTTTTATTTATTACCAGCACCTGTTTAACTTTAGAAATAAAATTTAAAAGTTAAATATTTTTTGTTTTAAATCCAATATCGAATTTTAAAAAATTAAGTAGGACTGGTAACTGAATGCAAGTTTCAGCTTCATCAAAATACTTAACTTTTAAAATTAAATTTCTAAAATTAAGTGGGTGCTGATAACTGAGTTTTATCTTGGATAACTGCCAGTTTTATCCTCATAAATTTTGTAAATGTTTATAATTTAAACCTTATTTCAAAACTTAGTACAGCAAAGCAAAAAAGTAAATTAAATCAATAGATATTTAATTTAATAATTATTTTTTAGAATTATTAAAAAATAAATAAGAATTCAATTCAATTATTATTATCGAATTCAATTCAAATTATTAAAAAAATACTAATTAATTAATTCTTATTAGGGGAGAGTGGGTCAAACCGGACCCTTCTCAATATTTCCGAAATGGCGAAATTGGAAAAAGTGTTGTTTACAAATTTAAAACCACCATGTTTAGTATACCTAATTTTTTCAATCTGACAGTTTTAGCTTGCGTTTGTGCGACGAAGGGAGCAAAAGTTTTTGTTTTAGTTTTTTTACACTTTTACGACTTGTTTCTTAAGGAAATTCTGAGGAAATCGTATAATGTTTCCAAACATTAGGTCTTAGGTTTTGAAGGTACACACCTCAGGAATATTTACCATCAAAAACTTTGATGAATTTGCAAAGCGTTTCTTTTTGACAAACATTTATTCTCAAAATGGGCCAGTGGGGCACAACGGACCGTTATCGGTGGCGCAAACCGGCCATAGGATATTTCCGTTGAATTAAAGATTCATAAAAATTATTTTTAAATAAAATGTTTCTTTTATTAAAATATTTACTTAGAATGAAAAATAATTGTCTTCTAATGAGAATTGGACCCTTTAATATTGTTTCTCTGATAATGATTCGTTTAGTCACAAGAAACAAAAAACCGTTAGGTTGCCCAACTCCCCCCAATTTATTAATTAATACTTATTAAAAAAAAATTTTTGATTTTGTTAAAAAAATTGTGATAAATACATAGAAATTATGCAAAAAATACTACAAATTTTGTAAAAACAATATGATTGTCAAAATTAATTGCAAAATGGAAGTTTAAAAAAACGTTGATTGAGAAATATAAATAGTTCAAATTACTTTATTTTTTCTTCGATTTTAAATAAAGAAAAAGAAATTATGCAATTTTCTTATTAATTTCTAGATAAAACTTAAAATAAATTCATTTTTAGAATGTTAAAAAATTTAATCTTATTAAAGAAATTCTTTTAAAAAATTAAATATTTTGTTTTTTAATAAAAAAATGTGAATTGTGAATAGACATGATTATTATATTATTGTATGAAAATGTTTAAAGTTTAAATTAAATATGCTCCATTTTCATTATTCTTTGCTATAAATATACAATAGAAACCAAAATTGTAAATACCGTAATAATATTTTATGATCTACATTATAATTTCATTGCTGATCCATTACGCCCTGGCTCGAGGCGAAATTGCTCACCTTGCATTTCTCCAAAAACATTGTTCTAGAAAAAAAGTATAAGTGATATTAGGGCGTCCTTTTTTAATTGAAAGCTGAGATGTTAGGCTAAGTTGTCCACATGATGAAATTTTCATTAAAGCAAGAATGACGAAGTTAAGCAACAAACTGTGAAAAGTGATTCTTTACGTCCCGGTCTCCCCTAAATTTATAGCAAATCTTATTACAAATATTTTTCAAGTCATGTTGAAACATTCATTATTGTAATTAGAAATATTTCAACTCTTTAAACTGATCAAATATTTAACGCAGATGAGACTGGGTTGTTTTTTAGATTAACACCAGACAAGACTTTAAAATTTAAAGGTGAAACATGTGCGGGTGGCAAACTTTCGAAAGAAAGAATCACTGTTATGGTTGCAGCGAATATGAGCGGTTCTATTAAAAAAAAGCTTTTAATTATAGGTAAATCTAAAAATCCCAGATGTTTTAAAAGTGTACGATCATTACCAGTTGAATATAAGAACAATCGAAAAGCCTGGATGACGTCATTGTACTTACGATGACGAAAAAATTAAAAGTGCCATGTCTCGACTTCACAATATTATCCGGAGTTCTTACTATGAACTACTTGTAAATAAAAAACAAACAAAAATTACAGATTTTTTCAGCACTTAAATAAATTTGTACAAATTGCATATATTTTTTCGCTTACAACAACGTCCGGTTAATGCGACGGAAATCTATCGTCCCTTGAATGTCGTTATAACCGGACTTGACTGTATTTGGTTTTTCCCAGCTTTGTCAAAATTTTTCCAGGTGTATCCTTTTTTATGAAATATACATTTTCTTGATAAGTATTCACGATAAATAAAACTGCAAATGACTACAAACATTTACTTATTTTATGAAGATACTCTTCGACGGGTTTTTGTTCAATTAATGAGCCCTTTAATTTTTCTAAAGAACCAATAAAGTTAAACACTTAAATTAACGATAAATTAATGAAAACCTCACGATTTGACTTGTCAAAACATGTAGATTGATAATAAAAAATAAAAAACAATTAAGGTTTTTCTCAAAAAAGTATGAAATTGCAAATAACACGAAAACTAGAACCGACAAAAGGGGCCCTTTTCATGTGGACGTCCACATATATTGATTATTTTGAATATATTTATTCTATAATATAAAAAAATTTAATGTAAAAAAAAGGAAAAAATTTCCCGGTTTTTTCATCGTTTTCCCTGACTTTTCCCAGTTTTCTAGGTACTTTTGAATTTCCCTGACTTTTCCCGGCTTTCCTGGTTTTCCAGACCTGTGGCAACCCTGATAATATTGAATGTATTCGTAGAAACTAAAACCCGTCAAAGGCGGGATTGACAGCTAGTTAATTAATATAATTAATATACGATAATATAATTGTTTTAGTATAATTAACTAATTTTTTTAAATTTAATAATACAAATGAATGAGAATATAAATTGTAGTTCATTAGGGTGTAACAAATATTTATGCTAATAAGTTTTACACTAGGATTAACCGTTTTGCAAATATTATCAAAAAAACTATTTTTTGTCGAACGTGTGCTACCTTACGACTAAGTATTACCAACTCAACACATACGTTAAACTCTTGAGTTGTTAATGCTAAGTCGCAAGATCGCATACGTTTGCCAAAAAATAATATTTTGATAATATTTACTAAACAGTTAATCCTAGTGTAAAACAACTTGGCATAAATATTTATTACACCCTAATAAACAATTTTTACACTATAAGTTTTTGATCATTGAAAATTTCTCAGATAAACTAAATTCTTGAACTTTAAAAAAATTAATTTAACACTGTGCAAGAAAAAATTATATATAATTTAACCAGAAAAATTATCATAAAAAATATTTTAATATTAAATAATTTATAAATATTTTATTTAATATTGTTTAGTGCACACGATAATAAAGAAAATGAATATTGTATCTTTTCTCATGACATTTATTTTTAGTAATATATTATTTACATAAAAATAATATAATGATTCTAATAGTATATTGCAATTAAATTTACACATACTATACGCTTTCTGAAAGTCCAAATGTTAAAATAGTTGATATTAAAAAATATTGAATTATGGAAAATTTTGGAAACTAATTAAAATTTTGTCAAAACTGTATTACAATTTTCAATAATAATTGAATATTTGAGAATTTTATTATTTATGTTTAAATATATTTGAAATTTTGACGAGAATGTCTATTCATACTTTGAAGTTATTTTTTGTGTATTTTTTTGTTCATACTTTTCTTTAGAAACTATTGTCTGAAAAATCGAAAATGTGCAGATATTTTTCTTGACTTTCAATAAAATTTTTATAACAAATTTCGTTTGACTGATATAAATTATGCATATTTGTTGCTTCTTTATTTATTAGAAATTATTAAAAAATTGTCAATTGTTAAAAATTATGATTATGAAATAAGAACTTTATCCATTTTAGGTTTAATTTTTATTTCTTAACAACAATATTGTTCACAAATTCATTCTTTTCTTTTGGGAAAAAAATTACATATTCCTCTTTACAAATATTTTTATTGAAAAATTCTCAATTTTCATAAGGGTGAAATTCTAGCAAAATTATTAACACTTTCTGAATATATTTCTTCATATACATGAAATAAAAATGTATAAAAATTTTTTCAAAATTTTGGTAGATTTTTGAAAAAAAAAATTTCTTGTTCACCGATTAAGATACTTTTTTTGTAAAATACTCATTATAAGAAGCACTTTAATAAAAAAAAAAGAAAACATTTTTTGAATTCAAATTTTGAAAAAAATTACTACTTCGATTTGAAACATTTTTTGCAGTTATTGTCTATAAATTAGCACTTAAAAGTACGTATCGAATTGTTCTTATATACCACATGGTGAAATATTTCACGACTTGAGAGACATGCTATTTCACTGAAAACTGAAACTTACATAACATTCTGTTTTGTGAGAAACACAAAATAAAAACTGTTTTTTTGAAAGTCAATATTCTTGAAAACAAATATATGGGTGATTAAATTTAAAATGTCATTTTCATGTCCTGTCCAAAAATCTGGAATACTAGTTCATATATAAAAGTTTTTGAAGTCAATTAATTTTCTTAATCACTTCTTTTACTTAAATTAACAATGGCAAAATGTCAGTGGTGTCCCCTGTCCGCACTTAAAAAATCAGAACTTTAACTATTAATAAAAATTGTTGTTTCTCACATTTTTAGTACAAGAAAAATCATAATGCACTACTGAGAGTTTATATTTTAATATTTTAATTGTCAGTGGTGTCCGCTTAAAATACTGTTTCTTGCAATATATTATTTTATTTTTAATAAATTTGCGTTAAATTTACATATTATATGTAGTTAATGAAAATCTGATATTGGTTTTTAATTTATAAGCTGATTTTATTCTCATCATTTAAAAAATATTGTCAGTGAAATCTTTCAAAAATGTCAGTGGTGTCCCTCAAATTTTATATGTTTGTTTGGTCTTCAAAAGTATATAATTTATGGCAAAACTTATCACAAATATTTTTCAAGTCATGTTAAAACATTCATTATTGTAATTAGAAATATTTCAACTCTTTAAAGTTGTAAGAAATTATTTTAAGAAATAATAAATTAAATAAGAAATTTTCTTGTATTTTCTACCTATAATTTTCAGCTGATGAAAATTAAAATTTGCTTCCACATGCTCGACCACTATTATTTTTGTCCAATAAATATTTTAATCAACCAAAATAGAGTATCGTTAAGTTCAAAATCCAACATGCAAAAATCAAAGTTAGTAGCATCAAAAATGACATTTTAAATTTAATCACCCATATATTAACACTTTTTGTTTTTCATAAAATAATAGTATATTCACATCTGATATTAATACAAATAGAAACAGACGATCAGCTGTTATTTACCTTGGAGAGTAAACAAGATGTATTCCTTACATTATAGAGAATATCTACAAAATAATTTTCAAATTGAAGAGATAGTTTTTTCAAAATTTGAATTAAAAGAATTACAAAAAATTGCTTTAATAAAATTAAATTTTTAAAAATAAATGAAAAAATGTTTGTATATTTTATTTGTGAATTGCAAATTTTAATTTACGACATTAAAATTGTTTATATTTTTAGAAAGGAAAGGAAAAAATTTTATTCAAAAAATGTTTTGTTATATTTGTTTTCGAATTTCTTTAGTCGAAAACATCAAAAACTTCTTTTTGAAATAAAAATTTTATTATTATTAATTTTATTATTTTCCCATAAAAATTCACTCTCTAAATCTGAATATGTGAAATTTCACTTATTTCTAAGTTATAAGTCGTCTTCTCTATCAATAAGTGCATATACACTTGTAATAAATGAAATTTCACTCAAAATAAGTAAAAAATTCACTTATTTATAAGTGTATATGCACTTATTGATCGAGAAAACGACTTATAACATAGAATAAGTGAAATTTCACATATTCAGATTTAGAGAGCAGATATTCTAAAATATCCTAATCTAAACCTTTTTGAAATTAAACAGTTTATAAAAATATCGTTATTTGATATTATAAATATTGTTTACTGTTACTTCCTTAAAACTATTATTTTATTATTTCAATTCAATATTTATTTTCTAGAATTTTTTATTAAAAATTTCTCTCTAAATCGACTATTTTAATAATTTTTAAAAAAGTTCTTTGAGAATTTGCAAATACAATTTAACAAAATTTCGATTATTCGGAAATTTTTTAATGATTCTAAAATTTATTAAAAAAGAATAAATTTAAAAGTTGTATACGAAAAGATATAGGGTTATAGTTGGGGCAAACATAAACAGATTTGCTAAGTTACACCAATAACATAAGTTTTTTCTTTTAAATCGGATTACTTTCGGTTTTCTTGTGTATTGTGTACTTAATTATTTTCCTATTTTCCGTTTGTCAATTAACAGCAGTATATATAAAAAAAAATTCCTATTGCATAAATGATTGAAAATCAAAAGGACACTCTTTCACTTTATTAACTCGCATTTGAAAAAAAATTAAGTAAAAGATTATAGTAAAATTTATAATCATCTCTTATTAATACTCCAAAAAAAATCAACTATGATTTTTATTTTGCAAACTTTAATTATAAAAAATAAGTCTGTTTCTATTAGTTCTGTTCTGTTAGTTACAAAATAACTCAAACTAATAAAAAATAATGCATTATATAAGTTTAAAAATAAAGCATGCCAAAAGTTGAAACACGTTACATAAATAAAGGTTTCTTCTCTTCTATTCTCTCCCGTTCTCTATCTTATTCTCTGTTATTATAGTGTTGTAGTTTGATTGATACAAATTTTTCATTTATATTATAAGAAATATTATTGAAATTTTTGCTGTTTCTATTTACACCGAATTTACAGTTTTTAAGGGTAAATAGAAACAGTCTCCTATTTTTAATTAAAGTTTGCACAATGAGAAAATCAAAGTTGATTTTTTTTGTAGCATTAATAAGAGATGATTATAAATTTTACTATGATTTTTAATGTATTTTTTCCAAATGCTAGTCAGAAATGTAATATATACAAATGCTAATTGACATACGGAAAATTTTTTTAACCTGTTGAGGGTGATCTAAGGTTAAAAATGGAAAAATAAATTATAATTAAAAAACATTGTTTTATATACTCATTTATAATTTTCTTGAAATATTTTATGAAAACTTTTTGAATTTCGCAGAATATATTTTACTAAATGTGAAATAATTTTAGTTAAATTATTCCTATATATAGCTATAAATTATTTTCTATACATAGCTATTAAGTAACTTCGAAGATTAAAACTTAACCTACGTAAATGAAGTTTTTCTCAATTGTATTTTCCAAAAAAGGCCCAATACAATCAAAATTTTATTCACAATTACATTGAATTTTTTTATTTTATTACTATTATGTTAAAAAAACTTTATATTTGTTTAAACAATTAATTATTATTTATTTAATTTCTTTTTTACAATAATATAATACATATAAATACACGTATAAATACATGTAAAAATACACGTATAAATACACGTCTAAATCTTGTTTCAAATTCGTACATATTATAACACGTATAAATACACGTGTATTTGTACATGAAAAAACGCATGTTTTTATACGTTTATTTTTTATAAATTGAAGGTAGCATATTTTTTCTATGGCTTATTAAAAATTTTAATTAATTGTTTAAACAATTAATTTAAATAATTTTTTCAATTTAAAATTTTTAAATAAAAATATACTTTAATACGAACAAATTAAGAAATCTGAAACTAAAATCCGTTAAAAAGAACCAAAGATATCGAATTTTCAAAAAAGTACCAAAAAATTGAAAATTCAATATGTCCGTCAATTGTTGAAATTTTTCAAAACCACTTGGGGATTTTATTTATTACCACCAGAGGATATAATGTACCTAATGTCAACTAAATTTGTTTATAAAAAAAGTTTTTTTTACTTATCTTAAAAGTCGAAATCAAACTAAAATTTTCATTCTATGACTACAATTAAAGAAATACGTATTTTGATTGCAGTTCCCTCAAAAGGGGGGTATGTTTGTTACATTTGGCTCACCTTGTATTCTTTATGTATATGTACACTGAAAAAAAGTGCTGTTGAATCAAATAGCTCCATGCTATTGAATTTCCCGTTATTGATTCAATGACACATTTATTAATCGAACAGCATATTGCTTAAAACGAAAAAATGAAACTGTTTAAATTAAAAGTACGGTACTGTTAAATTAATGATATTCTACAAATTGTTTTTATAGTTCATCTATATATAGCAACAGAATAATTTATTGCTTCTTTGACATTATTCATTTGAAGTATCTAATAGATAAATTTGAAGAAAATGCGTGTAAATTTGAATCAAATGAAAAGTTGTTTGCTCCAAAGAAGCGCGGTTTTGAAAATGAAAGCATATGCTTTCGTTTCAATGAGTGGTGCTATAGCGGACTGCCTATAGCATATGCTATAAAAATAAGGACACTATGTATTTGATACATTGACAGGTGCTAAATTTATTGAAATACTTATCCACACTTATTTATATGTTTATTAAACCTGTCGTTTTTGAGATTCTTATATAAAAAACTATTATTTAAATTGTTTTAAAGAATTAAGGACTAGTTAAATATAAATTCCCTATATAAATTCCCTTATTTACGAGAAAAATCTCGCGCACGGTATTTAACTACAAAGTAACTGCTCAATGTAAGAAGCGAATGTATTACATTGCAGCGCGTCAGTTCTCATCCATCACTAAAGTTAAGCACGTTTGGTCGCGGTTACTACATGGATGGGTGACCGATTGGGAACAGCGTATTTTTCAGACTCAAAAAAATATAAAGTGTGTTTGAATGTGTATGTATGTGTGTTTGTCGTTGGAAAAAATGAAAAAAATAATAAAGATATGTATGTTAGTGTGTAAAATTGAAAAAAAGATGTATATAAGAAGTGTTGTGTTAAAGGTGTGAGAATTAATTATAGTATATTAAAAATATGTGAACAAAAATTTCATTTTTTCAATTTATCGTTCGTATAGCTTTAACCACATAAAAGAATTGACTTAACAGTATGGTGTTATTCAATCGATAGCAACAACTAAAAAAATTAAAAGTACAAATTTTTGAATCATAAAAATGATGCTTTTAAATTGAAAAACTATAGTCATTGACTCAAAAGCATATACTGTTAAATTAAAAAATTTTGATCGTTGATTCAAAAGGAATACCTTCAAATTAATATAGTATGCTGTCAATTTGAGAAATATGCTTTTGTTTCAATGAAAGTGATACTATCGAATCATTAGAATCGGTGCTTTCAAAACAACAGCATATACGTTTGGCAGCCCGTTATGACACTATTCAATGAATCAAACTCATATGTCATTGATTCAACAGCATTTTTTTCTCCGTGTATATATACATATACTCACAACAGACGGGGTATCGTCCGTTTCAACTAAACAGACCAACTGACTCGTGGCTCGGCACGCGTCGCCACGTGTTCCGGAAAAAACTAAAAGCCACTCTGAAATGTACCACCCTCATTTCTTTTGCCTCATCTCCAGTAGAAAACTGTAACACCTTTGATGTCAATGCTACCAAAATTTATTACAATCGCCAACTGTAATTTAGTGGGATTAGTTACGCGATATAAATCGTATTGTAAGTTCGAGAAGCAGATCTAATCCTCACATTGTGAATTTATTGCAGATTTCTCTTTAGTCACTTTAAATCTTAAATACTTTTATAATCATCACTATATGTCACGGACAGGAAAATAATTCTTCTATATATAATATAAACCCGTTTTTTCGATATTACAATATAAAGACATATTTTGAAATTTCAAGTGGGATCATAGAAGTATTTTTTTATACTTAAATTATTGGAGAGGTTAAGAAAAAGTTTATAGAACTGGGAATTTTGTTAAGAAAATTTGGAAAAATAAATATCTAATATTTAAAAAAGTTTGCTTAGAAGGTTTGTGGTAAATTATCTCGAAAAAGAAATTTTGTAGAAGCAGTTTGTTTTTATTAACGAATTGTGGTTTAAACTTACTTTCAATCTAGCCTTAAATTAAATCTATAATTAAAAATATGTTATATGACTACAGAAAGTAAGTATCCTATATCATAAAGCAGTTTAAAACAAAATTATCTACTAAAAGGCACAACTGAGTCCGTAACGTTCTGCGTTAAGTCTTTAGCCACCCCTATAGATGTGTACGAGTGTGTACATGTTTAATTGTAAAGATCATGGAGAATAGACTAGAGTCGAACGAACTGGTATAATTGTACTTCAATACAATCGATCAGTTTTGCGTCTGAAGTAAACCGTAGTTTAAAACTTGTCAGTGGAGCATGCAATGAATGAAATTATTCGTGATTACTGTGAGAAATCTGGCTAATACAGACATATTGTATTGTTGGATTTGATACTGTGATAAGGTATCACTGTTTTAGCCATTCTATTTTGTTAGTTTCGAATACGTCTGCACACAACGCTTTTAACAACCGCACCTAACCTTCTGTTTCACATACAAAATCTGTGTTTTGAATACTTACACTCAGTATGGTTGAATAAGCCAGAAAACGAAGTAGGCAAAACTAACATAAAAATTATGGTAATACGAAGAGACAAATCACAGCTTATTAATAATATTCTCAATGTAAAACAGACAAAATAAATGTTTCAACTGAACACCTTTGTCAGTCAAAATAGTACTTATGTTTTTCAAAATTGTGTTTATTGTTATTATGATGCGTATGGCTAAAATAATTTATTCACACGCTTATGAAAATATTAAATTCACACTTGCAAACCCTTGAGGGCCCTCAACATTGATTAGCAAAAATTTTTGTAAAAAATATTTTTTTTACATCAACAAATTAATGTTTATAATGATTATACACAGTATAAAATGCATTTTTAACAGAAATGTTTTGACATTTTTTTTAATAATAAAAATATTAATTTATCAATATCTATCGTTTATTATTATAGGTATTATTAATAATGTTATTATTATTAATATACTTTTTATTTATGACGGAGTATTAGTGTTAAAAAATGCTTTATTGAATCATCAGAAGCAAGTCAACAAGTCACTGACAATTAAACGTTGGTGTTCAACTACACTGAGAAAAATAAACATAACTGGGTACTGTCCGGACAGGAATGATCCCAGTCCAAAATTTTTTTTCCGTTTAGACAGCACTCTTTGATTTCTGGACAGGAACCATTCCTGTCCATAAAGGACTCACTAATGTCTTAGACATTAATAAAACAGACAGTAATAAACAATGTCTGGACAGGAACCACTCCTGTCCAGACATAAATAGCAACTCCCCGCAATTAAAAAAAACATTGTACATACATATAATAATAATTGAAAACATTTAACATTAAATCATCTTATTTCAATAAAAAAAGATTTAATCACTTGGTTAATGAAAGCAACTTCTTTTAAGTTTTTAAAATATTTTACCACATCAAAATCGATTTTCTAACCTGTCATCTAAGTGCTTTTCATTTTTTCAATACGTTAAACAATTATTTAAAACATGAAAATAGGTACTTTATCAATTTTTTCTAAAAGTTATGATATTTAAGAATAATTTTCTAAGATATGAATAAAATATGTCGTGTAGTTTTTTTAAATATAAAAAATGAAATTTGTCATGTAGTACCGCGTCATTCCTCTCACTCGTTGAATATTATCCAATATTTTTGCTGTGGGTAGAGATATTGATTAATTATTGTGATCAATATCTAAATTAACATCTCTAATATTAATTTCTTAAGTTACTTTTTAAAAAATGTAATTATTTTGCATTAAAAAAATTAAAATTGAGACATAAGCAGAGATTCACAACCTAAAGCGTCATTCCTCTCACCCCTAATAAAAACAATATTAATATGTATAAATTGATCGCAAAATTTTTTCACATAAAGTTGTCCTTTATAAACATGATAGGGCATTCTCAGCTGGAGGAAAATTATTTGTCAATTAAATATAATTAAAAAATGTTGAAATTGTCATTCCTCTCACTTTTTTGAATAAAAATTAAAAATTGATATGATTGTCGATTGTTTACAAACTGCAAGTGAAAAGTGATCCTAAAATGTATGAAAAATAATTTTTGACAATTGTTGGCCCATTTTGTCGGTCATTTGCAAAAATATTCCGTATTTTTAAATGGAGGGTCAAAAAAATTAAAACCTCTTGATTTGTCATCTTTAAAGTACCCTGAACTCAAAACACTTATTATCTGAATAACTTCCAAGAAGAACCAGAGATATTAATGTTAGAGTCATTGATTACGTAGTCGTAGATGTAAAAAATGTTGATATTTCGTCAAAATTTCATAATAAAACCTGCTAAAAATTTTTTAATAAGTATAATTTCTATTATTTACCTTCAAATGACACAATAAAATTGTTCCCAATCATTAATCTTGTACAAAAATGGTTTATTAATATGAAAATCGCCTTTTTAGAAAAGGGCCCATTTTGTCGGTTTTTCGTATTTTCAAACAGAAAGGGGTGTGGGGTGGTTTTAAAAATTTGAAACCTATTGGTTTTTCATCTTTAAGGTGCCCTGGACTGAAAACAATTATTATCTGAATAACTTCCCAGAAGAACCAGAGATATCACAATTAATAGGTTTCATAATCTTTAATTCCGTTTTTCTCGAAATGAGGTATTTGTTACTATAAACGTTGAAATTCTGTAACTCATCGAATTTTTGACCAAAAAAGTTGTATGACCACTCAAAATTTTCGTTATTTTGCAAGGAATTCGCCCATATAGATAAGTCCAATAGTGCCAAAATGGGCCCTTTTCATGTGGGCGTCGACATATAAGCAAGCAAAGGAAAGATTTTCTGATTAATTGCACACGTAGCGATCTTTTTCTAAAACACATAGATAACCTAACAAAAAATATTTCAAAATTAATTTTATATAGCAATTCTGTCAAGAAAAAACTTCATTCTATTACATACAATATAAGGTATCAAATAAGAAATATTGAAATTCTTGACATTCATAATCACCTAAATTATTTAAACAAATTTAAAGGAAAAATTCTTGGTAAACTAAATAATTACATTCCTTCTAATAAAATTCAAAAAATTGTAAATTATAATAAACAATATAATACAAAACAGAATCGTTATAATAGAAAGTTTGAAAAATTGAGAAAAGATCATAATAATAATAATGAACATTTTGAATTAAATTTACATAAAAAAATCCTCAAAAACAATATCAATGATCCATGGATCAAAAATTATACTGACACCATTATACCAGACGAGATAAATGACATTTTAAGATTGGGTGACAAATTTAATTCTACTTTTATGACTTCAAAAAATTCACACGTTTTTAATATTGTTAAAGATCTGGAGAATGGCTTAATGAGTATTCCAAAAGAAAATAGAGAGGAGATTAGTTTTAACTCTTAGTTCTTGTTATATAAAAAACCCTAAATTTATTTCAAATTCTGACAGAATCATAGCAAAAAATATTAAATTAACCACAAATTTTCTAAAAAGCAATAAAAAACTTTTTATTACTAAGGCCGATAAGGGTAACACGACTGTAATTTTAAATAAACAAGAATATTTTGATAAGGTAAATTCCATGCTATGTGACAAAAATACATATGATTTAATTACTGAAAATCCATTAGTAAATTTACAAAACAGAGTTTTTAATAAATTGATTAAATTAAGAAATAATGGTTATTTGGATGAAAATATAAAAAGAAAAGATTTAATAACAACAAACACAAATGTAGCAAAATTTTATGGTTTACCAAAGATACATAAAAATAATTGTCCGCTTAGACCTGTTGTTTTAACTATTAATTCTCCTATCTATTTTATGTCTAAATTTTTTACAGATATTTTGAGCAAGTCATTACCTAAATCTTTTTCTTATATAAGAAATTCGTTCAATTTTAATGAATCTATTAATAATTTAAAAATACCACAGGATTATGTTATGTTGTCTCTTGATGTTTCGTCCTTATTCACTAATGTACCTATTGAACTTGTAAAGGGTATTGAAGACAGATGGTCATATATTGAAAAATGTACCAAGATTCCTAAAGACGAATTCAAAAATTGTATAGTATTCATTATGAACAATATGTGACGCTCCACGAAAGAAGGGACCTATCCCCGAAAGAACATTAGGCTCAATTTTCCGTACACAATGCATGAAAACTGAGCCTAATGTTATTTCGGGGATAGGTCCCTTCTTTCGTGGAGCGTCACATATGTTCTTTCAATTTAATAACAAACTAGCAAAATTGCGCGCTAAAGCGCGCCTAAATTTTCTATTTGTTTTTGTTCAATTGTGAAATAAAACTTTTAAATTACAATAATGTAGTGAATAGAGAATTTTTAAAGGTAAGTTTTATTATTATTGGTATAATTATAAATATGTAAATTAATTATATTTATTGAAAAAAATAATCGTTTTTAGGGGTCATCGGGGGGAGTCTATATTACCGAAAATATATATTACATGCTTTACGGACAATCCCTTATAAAAAATGTAATTTAAACAAATTTTTTAGAATCTTTGTATGAAGGTGTACTTTTTATAAAAAATGAAGAAAAAATTATAGCAAGGCTTATTTAAATTAATCAATCCCTTAACAATGTAGTCTAAATAAGGTTTTTATGCCACAAATATGTTAAATTTTGTTTTTGTAACTGTTACATCCCAGTAACAAAATTTTCTCCTTGAAATTTAATACATTAGCTATGAATCACTATAGATCAACGCGTGTAAAGAAGTTTGAGATTAGAAGAGTTGCGTTTGATATATACAAATAACAAAAGAATAGCAATAGATAGAAAGTAATAAGAGAATCTTTAAAGAAAGAATGTTATTACTTCAGTAATTTCATAGATTTAATTAAACCTCAATTATATACAATATTAACTAAAATTAGTAAGAGATATTATATAACAAATTTGATAGTCATTTCTCACGCAGCTTTTCATGTTCTCAAAATTCAATACTATATATTTTGGAATTTAAGAAGGAAATGTATCCTTCTACTCTCTATGCATTGTTTTCTAAGAATAATTTTGCAGCTGCATGGAGAGTAGAATGTTTTTCTAAATAGTTCATCTGTTTATCGATCCTCATAGTTGACAAATAGAATGCGATCATCTACTCTTCATAGAACTGAAGCTATGAGATTCGATATAAGGATATACACTAATAAAGAATTATAAATAATGTTATATACGCACTGCGAGTGGACTTGACTCACAATAGTATGTGGCTAGATGCAAGCTTAGTTTTCTTCCTGGGAGTGTTTACTATCCCATGGAATAGTGATACTCGCGATATACTATATGTGATGCAGGTGTTCACAAAGCTCCAAGAACTGATTCAATTCTTGGGATGATCTAGGAGTCAAGCTTGGAGATGGGGGTGATCTTTGATCTTTTGTCTCCCACTAGGGAAGATTTGCTACTATAAAAACCCATGCAAATCCATTGTCATCCGTCAGTTTATTTCGATACAAAGTCATCGTTACGTTCGCGTCGTGACAGCTTCATCTTTAAGCTTGACCCTTCGGTAATCATAATTTCGGCCGTAAATCTTGCATTTTCAAACAGTATAAAGTTTACTCGTTGTTCTAATTATTGAGCAAGTATTCATTATCGCCAGACTTGTGAGTCGGTATATTCAAAAAATTAATAGATTATCCGTCGTAGCCTAGTCTATTCTCGAGATACGATTTGCAAACGTGACGTGTGTGCTTTCGGAGAATAAGAACTAAAAACTGTGACAAAGTCCCAACCGTTCTTTTTCAAGAGTTGTAAAACCTCACAGTGTCAACGACTAAAGGAAATATATTCCTTGTCAAAAATTCATCAATTGTATCTGCCCTCGTAACAGAGGTAATTGTAAGTACCATTTTAAACAAATTGTAATTTCACACCATAAACACATTCTAAATTTATACATTTCATTCTTTCTTGTAATCAAAGATAATAAATATTTTTACCATAAAAATTTAAGATCATTTATTTATTTAATTCAATATTATTAAAATTACTAAATTATTGAGAAAAAGTAATTATATAACAATTATATTTTAAATAATTGCAAGACGATCCCCGTAGGATCGATAGAAGAGAACGTACCCACATAAAAATAAATGGTCAAGCTTTACCAACTTGACTTAATCAGCCTACCATTCCTCCGAAATAAATTAAATAATAATTAAAATTTTGAAATAACCTCGCTTTCCGCTCGGGATGTAACAGCTGATTTGGTGGCAGCGGTGGGATTCTGTTCTTTCTTAAACATTATCAAAAATTGATTGTTTTACCTTTTTTTATTTTTAAAACAAATCCAATTTATATTGACATAGTTAAGAAGAGTGGCTAGAATTGTTCTTATGCCGTCCGGCAAATTACAGTTCTACGTTTGACATTTTATGCCGTCCGGCAAACTTGTCATGCTACATTCTTTGCAGTGTCAATAAAATTCATATTCCATATTAACAATATTAAGACTGCATAGCTGGAAGTGTTCTTATGCCGCCCGGCAAATTACATTTCTATAAATAACATTTTATGCCGTCCGGCAAACTTGTTAAGCTTGTAATCTTTCTTTGTTAATTTCAATCCTAAAATTTTAATAATCATAAGAAGTTCAGTAGGTATTGATTTTATGCCGTTCGGCAAACTGCAGTACTAAATTGACATCTTATGCCGTCCGGCAAATTTGTCAAGCTGAGATTCTTTAATTATTAAAAATAATTTCCCATCGAAAAATTCTTTAAAGCCTTAACAGAACTGTTCTTATGCCGTTCGGCAAATTATAGTACTGCAATAGACATTTTATGCCGTCCGGCAAACTTGTCTATTAAGGTTTTCAAGAAAATTTCTTACCATTTCGATCCATTTTAACAAAAAAAAAAAATTATTAGTCAAAAAAAAAAGAGCTTTTATAAAATTTAATTTAAAAGTCTTAATTAAAAATTATTTTAAACATTTAAAAATCACAAACACAAACAAAAATAATATAATTAAATTCAAAATTTTCTAAGTCCATTATGTTTCTTTTTACAGTAAAATCAAAAACATGGGTGACAGCCCTGATGTCAAAATTCTAAAAATTAAGAAACGTGGAGGCTCAAAGGCTCAAAGACGATTCGAGAATAAATTAAATTTAAAAAATAACGAAATAAATAACCTTTCACCACGTAAATTAAAATTAAAAATTTTCAAATCAGATCAAGAATTTTCTCAATTTTTCGAAGTAATATTAAATAAAACTCAAGAAATTATTGATAATAATTAAATACTACGAAAAATGTGTATCGTATTGTTTAATTAAAATATATAGTTGTACGAATCAAAATTGTTTTAATTTATTTCCTGATAAATTTCTAAATTCCTGAAATTGTTAAAATAATTGCCTTTTCAAGAAAATAAATTAAAATTAAATTAAAATACTAATTTCAAAAAAATAAATGTCATCATATTTTGCATTTTTGGAACGTCGAAAATATGCTTATTCATTTATTAATATAATATCACAACAACTAAAATATTTAGAAGGAAGTTTTATTGTAGATATTAATCTATCAATTAATTTGATAAGGGAAAGTGAGTTGGCTTCCTCCGTGAACATAGACAGATCTCAGGTTTACGTTCTTAGAAGTGCAACAATAGTAACAAGTGGTGAAGTTGATATCCAAGTAGGAGATTCTTTAATAAAGTTTCAAGTAATTTCTTATGATAATAACTCTCGACTATCTGGTATATTAGGATCTATTTTTGATTTTGATTCAAATTTTGAATCTAATTCAATCTAAAATTTGTCTAAAAGATATGCTTAAACATTGGTCACAACAAATTTTAAAACGACCTACTAACATTGTACTCTCTTTGTCATCAGATTATTTAATTAAAAAAGACGGAGATTTCATTTACAATCCAGATATAAAAATAAATTTAATAAGCAAAAATACACTAACAACATTTTCACCAATTAATTATTCAAAAATATACATATTAAAAAGGTATATGATATCAACTATAGGAGTATTGGAAATTGCTGTGTTAAACAAAATTGTTAAATTTAGTGTTATAGATAGTATACCTAATTCAAATATAGCAGGTTTTATTGGGGGTCCTCTTTTAAGAGAATTGTGCTTACCTATTCCCGACAATTTTAATTAAAACAAAAATAAAAATATATATATATACATCGATAATTCATAAATTTTATTTTAAACAAAATGTCTGACAAAGAATCAGATAGTGATCCTGATAACAGAGATAGAGAAGACCACACAATTGATCCAAGGAATAATCGTGGAGGAAACTCTATTAATAATGCTGGAAATAATTCCACAGAAAATGCTGCGAATAACTTAACAGGTACAATTAATCGTACTCTTAATGATTCTATGGTAGCTACTATGGCTGAATGTTTCGTCCTACAACAAGCAACAATAAATGTACCAATTTTTGACGGAAAAAATATGCCTATTAGAGATTTCGTAGAAGATATACAAAACGGAGAAGCTAGTGTGCCCCCCAATTGTGAAAAGCAATATATAAAAATTATATTATCACGTCTTAAGGGTGCAGCTAGGAATTGCACTCATGGAAAAGAATTTAATACTGTAAATTCTTTAATTCAACACCTTAGACAACGTTTTGCCCCAAGAAAAACATACGCTTGGTATTTGCATGAAATTTCTACGATTAGGATGTATCGAACGGAAAATGTAAGCGAATTTTATGACAGAATTACTGCACTATTATCAGGCGCGCAAGCGGCATTAAAAGATAAATATCCTATTGACGCACAACAAATGGAAAAACCATTAATTGATTGTTCACTTGAGGCATTTATTCGTGGATTACCCGACAATATATCTAGTATGGTAGAAGCTCAAAATCCAAAAAAATTAGAAGATGCATTAGCTTTTGCAATTAAATATGAAACACGATATCAGGTTCAATATCATGGTTATCAAGATTATAGATATTCTCAATCAAACTATCGAGATCGAAGTTTAAGCCCTCAGGTAAGATTTGCATCATTACCAGAAAAAAGCCATTTCCCAAAACAATATCCACCAGGAAATAATATAACTACAGATAAAAGTAACAATTATAATGGTCAAGCATTTCAAGGTAACAGTTATAATAGGAGTGGATATGTGACACCGCCGAGAAGTCAGTCACCCTTATCAACACGACCAACTGATACTTTAAACTACAACAGTGCTCGTCGCCCAGACGCAGTGGCGAGCGAAGAGAAGATAGAGCGTCAGTCAAGTGTTCGAGTTCTATTGAAACGCGAGTCTGCAAAACAAGACTCAATAGTGAGTCACCCATCATAATGTTTACTTCCCCGTACATGAAAAACAAACAAGGATACTTCCTTATAGATACTGGAGCAGATGTCAACATAATCAAATTAAATTCTTTAGATGAGGAAGTATTAGTTACTGAAAGCAATGCCATGGAAATAACTGGAATAACCGAATCTAAAATAAATACTTTAGGTACTGTTATATTACAACTTGGAGATATAGATGTACAATTTCATGTTGTTTCACCATATATTACTTTATGTGCAGATGGAATTTTAGGTAGAGAATATTTACGACAAGAACAAGTTCAAATATCTTTCTGGCATAATACCATTGTTACCCAATCAAATCCTATAAATCCAATTCCATTTGTAGATAAGGAATCATTAGAATTTAATAAAATATTAGAATCTGAAAAGAAACAAATTAGGTCTATCACACTTAAATCTAGGACTAGACAAGTAATACCTGTAAAAATTTTAAATAAAAAAATTAATGAAGGATATTTACCATTCATAAAAACACAAAAGGGAGTGTTTATTGGAGAAGCAATTGTAACAAATTCTAATGGTTGTTGTCATGTATATGCAATTAATACTACTGAAAGGGATATCGAGATAACATTACCACCACAAGAACTTGTCCCATTTGAGTATTATAATTTACCAGGAGAAGACTCTAGTGAAGATACAGATACTGACATCCTTTCTACTTCAGATAGATATCAAGCAGTAGTAAATAATCTACGACTTTCACATTTAAATGAAGAAGAACAAGATCATGTTTTGGAAATAGTGGAAGAATATCAAGATATTTTTCATTTACCAGGTGAACCATTAACGGTAACTCCTTTAGTACAACATCAAATTTTTACAAATGATGATATTCCAATAAATACGCGACCTTATCGATTCTCACCCTCACAAAATGAAGAAGTTGAACGAGTAATAACAAAAATGGTATCCGAAGGAGCTATAAGGCATTCAAAATCACCTTATAATTCTCCATTGTTAATTATTCCAAAAAAAATTGATAGTACAGGAAAGAAAAAATGGAGAATTGTTATTGATTTCAGAATGTTAAATGAGAAAACAGTAGGCGATGCTTATCCTCTTCCCTGTATTTCAGAAATTCTTCAGAATCTCGGAGGAGCTACTTATTTTTCTATATTTGATTTAGCTAGTGGTTTTCATCAAATAGAATTATCTCCAAAAGATTCTGTAAAAACAGCCTTTTCAACTTTGAGCGGCCATTATGAATATGTAAGGATGCCTATGGGATTAAAAAATTCTCCTGCAACCTTTCAAAGACTAATGGACCAAACACTATTAGGACTTCAAGGAACTGAAGTATTTGTCTACCTTGACGACATCGTAGTATTTGCAACCGATTTAGAAAATCATGGTAAAAAATTAAAGAGACTATTTTCAAAATTAAGAAGTGCTAATCTTTCCCTACAACCGGAAAAGTGTGAATTCCTTTTCAAAGAAGTACAGTATTTGGGCCATATAATTAGTAGCGAAGGTGTAAAACCAGATCCAAAAAAGATAGAAGCAGTTAGTTGTTTTCCAACACCAAAAACACCTCGAAACATAAAACAGTTTCTAGGACTTGCAGGATACTATCGTAGATTTATTAAAAATTTCTCTGAACGTGCAAAACCCTTAACAAATCTTTTAAAGAAAGGAATTACATTTACATGGGGAGAAAAAGAAGAAGAAAGTTTTAAGGATCTAAGAGCAGCATTGTGTACCAGCCCCATTTTGCAATATCCTGAATTTAATAAACCATTTTCACTTACTACTGATGCTTCGGATTATGCAATAGGAGCTGTTTTAAGTCAAGAAAAAGATGGAGTAGAATTACCAGTAGCGTATTATTCCCAAGTAATGACACCTGCAGAAGAAAATTATTCAACAACAGAAAAGGAATGCCTCGCAGTATTACATGCTATTAGACATTTTAGACCCTTTTTATATGGACAAAAATTTACATTAATAAGTGACCACGAGCCTTTACGATGGATTAATTCAGTCAAAGAACCAGGCCAGCGATTAATACGATGGAGGTTAAAATTGCGTGACTACGACTATGTCTTTAAATATAAGCCAGGAAAATTAAATACAAATGCTGATGCTTTGTCTAGAAACCCAGTAATAAATAATATTGATAAAATAAATGACAACGATAAACAACAATCCTTTCAAGCTAAAGTATTAATGTTTACACGCCAAAGTAAAAAATTGGAAGAAGCTGAGAAGAAACTCAGAGAAAAACCGTCAACATCTGGAGTATCCTCAAGGACAATTGCGCCAAAACAAAAAGTAATAGTCGAAAGTTCCAGTAAGAAATCTTTAGGGAATATAAAAAAACCAACTTATGCTACTATTCTAAACAAAAGGCAAAAAATTAATAAAGATACAATTAAAATTACAGACCCAAAAGAAATTGCAAATGAGAGTACTATTGGTGGACGATTATTGCAAAGAAGAATGGAACATCAGAAAAATGTAGCTCGACGCAATTATTGTGAAGAATCTATTACTTCTGAAGAAATAGATACCGATCAGGAAGCACCACCTATATTAAGAAGAAGAAAAAGTGTTTTACCTAGTTTAGATATTCCTAAGGTAACATTTATTGATGATCCCGTATCTAAGAGTGCTCCTGTTGAATCTTCTGCAAATAAAAATTTATTTTTGGATCCAGTGGAAGAAATAGAACATGTAGTAACGATTAACCCTCCTCTGTCTGACAGCGATGAAAGCAGCTCAGAAGAAGAAAGAGAAGAAGAAATGCATTCAACTGTAGGAGATAGAATTTCAGCCATAACAAAAGAACAATTACAAGAGTCTTTTTCAAAATTCGATGATTATATACAATCCCAAAAAACAAAACCGCAAAAAGAATATTTTGAAACAACTGAAAAAATAGTACCAGATATAATGGGTGTATCAGAAGGAGAAGAAGATAGTTTTATTTTGAATGCAATAGAAGAACTAAGTGTTGATGATGATAAAGAATTAGATCAACGAGTTGAAAAGGTTATAAATTGGACTCAACAAAAACTAGAAGAACAACATGATTTCAAAGAAAAGTTTCAAGAAGATTCAGATAGCGATAATGATTCAACGCAGATAAAAATACCAAAACGAAAAAGTGTAGTTTTTAATCCAAATTTAGAAATCCAATCCTTCCTTTCTGAAACTATTCCCTCTACACATATTAAACCTAGAGCAGTTTCAACACCACATCCTGAAAGAAGCAAAGAATTACCTCGAAAATTAAAATTTATTCCAACATCAAGTACAATTACGGACTCAACAAAAACTGAAATTACGAAACATGCTGAAATAGAAAGTTCCATGAAGGAAATTTCCACTTTACCACTCTATATTACTGAACAACGAAATAAATTAAATAGTAGTAGAGAAAATTTGACCTATGTAAAAAGTAACTATGTTCATTTTTTAGCCACCGATTGTGAATTTAACACTCCTATAAGTAGACTTTTAATAGAAACTGGAATGTTAGATCCTCAAGAAATCAAAAATACAAAACCTACAATAGGACAAGTAATAATAACACCCCGAGGAAAATATAAAATATACACCTTAATAGTACAAGAAAATTATTTTGATGAGATACGTAAGGAAAATTTAGAAAGATGTTTTCAAAATTTATTAGAAGTTTTGAATTATGATAAAGTTAATTATTTTAGAATTTCACATTCCGGTGATTTAACGGATGAATTACCAAAAGGGCAATTTTTAAACATATTGTCAAAAGTATTTCCACCTCACGAAATTAATGTAATCGTCTGTTATGGCAATGTACTAATTCCAAAAGAAGAACTAAAAAGGCAAATTATAATAGAAAACCATTCTAGTAAATTTGGAGGTCATAAAGGTATGAATAAGACTTATAGACGAATTCGAGAAAAATATTATTGGCCTGGTATGAAAGATCACATTACAGAATTTGTAAGAAAATGCACTACATGTCAAGAACAAAAATTGGTAAGAGCAAAAACACATGAGCCTATGATAATCACAGATACCGCTCTCGATGCTTTTGATAAAATATCAATAGATACAGTTGGAAAGTTGCCTACCACTCCAGATGGCAATAAGCACATTCTTACTATACAAGAAAACCTATCTAAATATTGTATTGCTGTACCTATACCAGATATTACAGCAACTACAATTGCACATGCATTAGCTACAAATTTGTTTTGTCAATTTGGTTCACCGAAAATAATTTTATCCGATCGAGGAACTGCATTTACAAGTATATTGTTTCAAAAACTTTCTAAAATATTTGGAATTAAACAAGTGACTACGTCAGGATATAGACCTCAGTCAAATGGAGCATTAGAAAGAAGTCACGCAGTTTTAATGGATTTTGTAAGATCATATGCTGAAAATTTTGACGATTGGGATAGATTATTACCTTTTGCCATGTTCAGTTATAATACGTCTATACACCAGTCAACAAATTTTACCCCTTTTGAGTTAATATATGGAAAACCAGCACGTACCCCTATATCCTACCCTATTAACGAAAATCTAGAGACATATGGATCATATTTGCAAGAACTTATTATTAGATTAAATGAATTAAAAGAATTAGCTGCAGAAAATTTAATAAAGCACAAGCAAAATTCGAAATTAAATTATGACAAAAAGGTTAAACCATTTTTAGGGAAAGTAGGAGATATGGTCTATGTTCAAAAGGAGGTTAAATTACATAAAAAGTTAGATAGCCATTATCACGGACCTTATAAGATTAATAAAATTTTAGATAAACATAACGTTCTTTTAGAAAATACACAAGGGAAACTTTTTCAAAAACACATGGACAAATTAAAACTTGCTTATTTATAAATGAAACTAATATGCATTATTTGTCTAGGAAAATGGAATACATTCAAACAAAACCATTGCAAGGAGAAATTTCCCCATCTTCTATTCTTCCCAAGGGAAGAATAGAGGAATATGAATTTCCTAAGGCTCAACTTTCCGAATTGTCAATTGAGTATAATTTTTCTCCACCAATCTTCACTTTGGAACGTGAGGAAAATGGATCTAAAAATAATAAAATATTCTATATAAAATGTATTGTAGAAGATAAAATAAATGGCAATAGATTTGTGGAAATAGGAGATGGAGCAACTACAAAAAAACAATCTATGCATTCTGCAGCTAAGAAAATTTTAACCAAGATGCAAGGTATATATTATTTTAGTGAGGAGGAAAGAACTATTTATCATCCAGAAAAAAGTTATGTTTACTGTTTGGATTGCCCTTCAAAGACGTTAAGATTAAAATTATATAAATGGGAAAATGCTTGTCAATTATGCTATTCCAGAGGACACCTTATGTATAATTGTCAAGGAGCGGTAAGAAACAAAAAATTTTCGCATTACTCCTCAGTCACCTATACGCAACATCCATCTCTATACTCCCGTCTCCCGCTTCCTCAACCCCGCTAGTCACCCCGGCGTTTCACCACTACCTCTGAGCACCTACAAACTTTCTATCAAGCGTAAAGGCGAGTGGAGTCGCGGGACGGCATTCGAACATTCGAGCATCCTATATGCATTTATTCATGATGAAATATATATATATAATACACATATATAATTTCGCTTTTAGAGTGCTTAATCAAATAATCAAGCTTGATAGTTGCAATAATGATTACCATTAAAGTAATCACATTTTGATAAAATGCATAATAAACTAAATGTAGGAAAAAAACTATTTAATCACTTACACTAATTTTACTTTGTTCGTTGCTGCTTATACATTAAACTAGATTTAACTTTATATTTTATTCACTCTATTCATTCAGACAATGTTTAGTTAAGGAAAATACTATTTTAATTACGATGCGTTGCCTTGCGAAAATAACATTAACTTTAAAAAACCTAAGTTTTCACCAGTCTAACGAAGTGTGCATGACCAAATGAAGAAAATACCCACTACCCTTAATCTAATAAATACAATAGTTATACCAATAATTAAAATACACAAAGTTATTGATATAATTATAAATTAAGACATTTTTAAATATACAATTCTGCATATTCTACTTATATCTAATCGTTAACCATTTCAACATTAATAACAAAAAAAAATATATATATATTCGCATTACAATTATACTAACTATTATCACAGCTACATAACTATTATTATTTTTTTTTGTGACTCAATATTTTCTCAGACCTAATTCTTATATAAATAATTATAATAATCAATATAATTAATCAAATATATATGCGTAAAGTTTTCTATACTAATATTAAGATATCCGTCACACTTTTATAATGCACGTACTAGTTATAATCAAATTATTTTTATTTCCGCATAAAAAGCATAGTTCATATATAAAGAACATTATACAACTAGAATTAAGAAAATGCTATCAATATACAGCTTATGAAAAAGGGAAATGTCGCAGTAACTATCCTTTACAAGTATTATCACATGAAGAAAATGAATGTTACAATAAAGTATCATATTACATACACTATGGTGTCAGAGTTATTAAAAGATTAATTTACAATTAAACACTAAAACATAATATTAAAAGCAAATAAAAACATTTATAAATGAAAATTTTTTAATGATTTTAAGTGCTTAAATAAAATATTTAAATTAATAATACTTTTACAATTACATATATCTAATTTAGCATTCAAGTACTCTTACAACAAAAACAAAATTTTAATAAATACATTTTAAGCATATATAATCTCTTTTAATTGTTAGAAATGTATTGAACCAAAATACAATTCTAATAATAATAATAATTAAATATTAAATAAAAAAAAATACATTTATTTTTAATTTAAAACAGTTTTATATCTTTATATTCAAGGAATTAAAATAATAACTTTAAATAATATTTCATTATGTTAATCAATATATTATTCCAATTATAGTTTATAAATAATAAGAATTATTTTACCAGTTCAATTATATTATTATACATTATTCAATAATTACTAAAATAATATAAATTTTTTGTCACATTTTATTATATAATTGCATGTGCATACTATAAATTTGCACATAAGCAATAAGATAATCTTAATCATTCATATTTTAAAAATATATTCTATATATATCTATCCACAACCAGCATATAGATTTTAACAAACACATATAATCAAACAAGAAAACACTATTAACCATTGAAGTTAATAAAATAACTCAACCATATGAGATGTTTTATTGAACAAAATCTTTCAAGTATATAAATAATCATTTTGATAAAAATAAAAGTTTTAATAAAATATTATTTCTTTTTAATACACATAAATTAAAAAAAAAAAAAAAAAACGAAAGAAAATTAGAAAAACAATAAATAAATAAAATACTAAAATTTTAATTATTTCGCAGATGGACATATTTATTCCTGATTGGTTCATCAAGATCAAGGACAACATCTTAACCGTCTTCCGTATCGCAGTATTCATTGCAGTACTTATCATATTAAGATATGCATACAACTGTTTCAAGGCTATTTATATGAGACGACGAAGACATAGAAACTCCACCCAAAATCAAATAAATATACCACTTTCTTGATTACATCGAGGACGATGTAAAATTTTAAGGAGGGAGGACGACACAAAATTTCAAAATCCAAATAAAAATTCTAATATCAACAATTCATCAAAAAAAAATATATATATAAATAAAATTGAATAATTCAAGCACTTGTCTTCCCATGCGTCATCAACAACCAGCATCTGTTACGCGACAGAACGCATAGCAAAAGAAGAAGAAGAAAGAACCATCGCAACACTCTAACATCGATACAAGGCGATAAGGGATAAAGCGATATATGTATATATATTTCATTATGCGAAAATCTTATTTTATTGTTTTAAATAGAAATAACGTTTGATCATTTTCTCAAATACAAAAGAATTTAAAGAAGAATTTTAAGTAGTAAACTTGAAATAAATAAATGAAGTATATGATAAAATGATCACTCTAAAAAAAAAAAAAAAAAAAAAAAAATTTTTATACATGATTATATATGTATCTATCTATATACATATGTATTCATGTAAACAAAATGAAATCTTTGACAAAAGAAAGAAAAATTAAAAATAATAAGACAAAGGAAATGTTTTAAAATTTGAGACATTCAAATAGAGAGAGGTACTGCGTTTTTGAGAAAAATATATAAATCTATTTAAAAAATACTTACAAACATTGACACTTTGACGATATTTACATAAAATACACTATACAATTAATAAATACTCAATTCAGTCTAAATTAAACACAACACTGACACACTAAACAATTCAGTCCAACTGGAGAGGGTCATTTTCCTCCAAACAATGTCCTTCAAAAGTATTGGGGATGTCATCAATCCACACTTCCTCAAAATATGGCATTTCTACGTCTAAGATTTCGTCCTTGACTTCTATCTCAGACTCCATATCTTCAGATAATTGGGATGAAGCCATCCCCTCCACCGCCATTGGTACTGGAGTTTCCGTAACTGATTCCTCGTTACTGCAATCTCCACACCAGCACCTGGGAGGACGGGAGGGATTTCTGAAACAAGATAAGAATAACAATAAGTTATAATTATACAAAAAACTTAAAAATTTTACAAAAATACTTCACAACTAAAATACTTACGTCATGGAAATCATCAACTCTGCAAGCTCCGTTGAAGTCTCTAAGGTTTCCGTTCGCAAGACACTAAATTCTTCCAAATTTATAATTGGACCTGAATTTTCGCTGCCTGGAGGGTTTCTTCGACTGCAACGACGTAAAAACAGAGGGTTTTCTCTAGCTGCGTCATCTATTTCTTGCCACACCTGAATATTATGATGCAGCACAGTTGACAGAACCATGATTCTGTCCAAGAGGTCCTTTTGATGAACTGGGCATATCGGAGGAACCCGCCCTACAAAAGAAACAATAAAGAAAATTTTATTTTGAAGAAAAATAAAATTTTGTAATTATGTATATATATATATATATATATATTATATATTATTTACCTGCAACAAAATCTTCAAAATTCACCGTCTCTGCTGAAGATGGTCTGCTCTCCATGGTAAATGAATAAATACTAATGAGAAATTGAAGACAAAGAGAGAAAAGGGGTATACTGATACATACCATCAAGGACTACATGACAAAGAAGTTAAGATCATACGATGATAGAAGTCATTGCTCTGAAGATATCACTGATAACACTTACTCTAATTACACTACACATCACACATATAGATATATGTTTACTATCGAAAGCGCATAGGCTTCCTACTTCTGAATGTCATAACTTACAATAATGTATTACAATATTATATCAATGAATGGAATGAACGAATGGGTTTCAAATTGTCAAAATGTGCACGTTTGCAAATACTCAAAATTTCAAATGTTCAATCGGGACGATGAACAAATTTAAGGAGGGAGGACTGTTACATCCCAGTAACAAAATTTTCTCCTTGAAATTTAATACATTAGCTATGAATCACTATAGATCAACGCGTGTAAAGAAGTTTGAGATTAGAAGAGTTGCGTTTGATATATACAAATAACAAAAGAATAGCAATAGATAGAAAGTAATAAGAGAATCTTTAAAGAAAGAATGTTATTACTTCAGTAATTTCATAGATTTAATTAAACCTCAATTATATACAATATTAACTAAAATTAGTAAGAGATATTATATAACAAATTTGATAGTCATTTCTCACGCAGCTTTTCATGTTCTCAAAATTCAATACTATATATTTTGGAATTTAAGAAGGAAATGTATCCTTCTACTCTCTATGCATTGTTTTCTAAGAATAATTTTGCAGCTGCATGGAGAGTAGAATGTTTTTCTAAATAGTTCATCTGTTTATCGATCCTCATAGTTGACAAATAGAATGCGATCATCTACTCTTCATAGAACTGAAGCTATGAGATTCGATATAAGGATATACACTAATAAAGAATTATAAATAATGTTATATACGCACTGCGAGTGGACTTGACTCACAATAGTATGTGGCTAGATGCAAGCTTAGTTTTCTTCCTGGGAGTGTTTACTATCCCATGGAATAGTGATACTCGCGATATACTATATGTGATGCAGGTGTTCACAAAGCTCCAAGAACTGATTCAATTCTTGGGATGATCTAGGAGTCAAGCTTGGAGATGGGGGTGATCTTTGATCTTTTGTCTCCCACTAGGGAAGATTTGCTACTATAAAAACCCATGCAAATCCATTGTCATCCGTCAGTTTATTTCGATACAAAGTCATCGTTACGTTCGCGTCGTGACAGCTTCATCTTTAAGCTTGACCCTTCGGTAATCATAATTTCGGCCGTAAATCTTGCATTTTCAAACAGTATAAAGTTTACTCGTTGTTCTAATTATTGAGCAAGTATTCATTATCGCCAGACTTGTGAGTCGGTATATTCAAAAAATTAATAGATTATCCGTCGTAGCCTAGTCTATTCTCGAGATACGATTTGCAAACGTGACGTGTGTGCTTTCGGAGAATAAGAACTAAAAACTGTGACAAAGTCCCAACCGTTCTTTTTCAAGAGTTGTAAAACCTCACAGTGTCAACGACTAAAGGAAATATATTCCTTGTCAAAAATTCATCAATTGTATCTGCCCTCGTAACAGAGGTAATTGTAAGTACCATTTTAAACAAATTGTAATTTCACACCATAAACACATTCTAAATTTATACATTTCATTCTTTCTTGTAATCAAAGATAATAAATATTTTTACCATAAAAATTTAAGATCATTTATTTATTTAATTCAATATTATTAAAATTACTAAATTATTGAGAAAAAGTAATTATATAACAATTATATTTTAAATAATTGCAAGACGATCCCCGTAGGATCGATAGAAGAGAACGTACCCACATAAAAATAAATGGTCAAGCTTTACCAACTTGACTTAATCAGCCTACCATTCCTCCGAAATAAATTAAATAATAATTAAAATTTTGAAATAACCTCGCTTTCCGCTCGGGATGTAACATAACATTAACCTGTAAAATTTAATTTTACACGCAGAAAACTGTAAACTTACGCACTTGTATCATAAATAAGTATTGTATTGGAAAATATTGCTCATTTCAAAAATAAACAAATTATAAATAATTATTTAATAAAACATAGAAGTCTGGACCTATCTATGGAACTAAAATATTTATAACTTTGTCAATTTTGCTTCCATTGACTTGAGATTTTAACCTAATATTCTGTAGATATTATGCATTCATTAAAAATTTTCAAACCTTACCCCCCTTAAAAGTAAATTTTCATAAACATTTAATGAACTCAAAAGTTTTAATTACTGTTTAATTTTTCTTGAAAAATAATTATACATTATTTATTCTCCTTGGCCACATGGTTTGAGGATCCCCATACATATTTTTATAGTAAACTTAAATTTATTTACGAAGAATCCATTACTATTCCAAAATGATATTTATATAGTTTTATTTTAAAAATGTAAAATTTACAATAAGAATAACAAAACTTTTTTCCTTTTGAATTGGAATAATATTATCAAGACTATATAAATATAAAGAACTTTGCATATTGAAAACAGAATTTGATACATTTTTTAACAATTTTGCAAATTCATGTATGTGATCATCCGTTAACCATCAAAACAGAATTTGAAACATTTTTTAACAATTTTGCAAATTCATGTATGTGATCATCCGTTAACCATCAAAACAGAATTTGAAACATTTTTTAACAATTTTGCAAATTCATGTATGTGATCATCCGTTAACCATCCATCTTCATTCTCTATAATTTTAAAATCTGTTTTACTCAATGTAACACAACTTTCTTTGTTTGCCATGATTTTTAAATTTATTAGTCTTATAGAACTCATGAACTCATGTAAATACTTATCAACTTTTGCATATATCTCATAAATCTCTTATATTGCTCATATATCTCATATATAACTCATAAATCTCATATATATCAGAATTCTCATATGTAATTCATAAATCTCATAAGAAATTACTCATATTTGCATGTAAATATAAGCATAAAAATAATAAAAATATATAATTATATTCACTAGGAATCACAAATTTCAACTTAAGCAAAAATCACTACGTCTCACTCTTTGCACTTAAAACGTCTATTAACAGGAACATAAAAATAAATTTATAAAAATAACTTTTAAAACACCATTTTTTCAAAATATATTACACTTTAAACTTTAATAACAAAAAATTAACAAATTGATATGATTTAGTTCACTACGTACCACAAATTTCACCTTAAACAGAAATTACAGTTTTCATGTAAGAAACTGTATAAAAAAAGTACTTAAAGAATTCACTAATTATAACAAATTACACTTTAAACGTAAATTACAAAAAACTAACAACAAAATATCATTAAATGCAATGCATATTACAAATTGCACTTAAAACAAACTACAATTTTTATTGTTATAAGAAATAACTTGTAATTAAATTATAAGTCACAAGATTTTGTAATTAAACTACAAAATCGCAAAAAATGTTTCCATTAAATAATTAAGAAATTTTTCACTTGAAGAACTTTCACTTTACAGCCGAAATTCATATTAGAGATTCCCTTACCAGTAAAAACCCCCACTTATTTTTTCTTTACACTGTCATAAAGAGATGGAAAATTATCTACCAATAAGGAAACATTACGCCCTTTGGTATTTTCGCTTAAATGTAAAAGTCCTCACTTTTAACTCCCCTACCACTCTTTTACTCACTCCTTCTATCTGTCTCTGAAAATAAAGAAAACCATGATGCCCAAACGAAAAAAAGTAGGCGTTACTTTCTTAACTATTCGCCTCTCTTTCGCTCCTACTCTAAACTGAAAGAAGAGACGATACTTCCCTCTCTTACTCTGTATCGTGCTTTCTCTCTCATACTCTGACAGACAAAATGAATTTTAAATACGAAGATTAATATAGTTAATTATTATATAACATAAACATACTATCAAAGTATTTCTTGGAAAACAATATTTTTAATGTATAATTTTTCCGGATATTTTAAGTTCTTGACTACAACATTATCAAGGACTTGAATTTTTTAATTTTCTTTAGATTTGACTCTGGAACAACCAACATAAACTTGACCATGACCAAATGCAGAAATAGATAGAAATATTCCTACTTTATCAAAAGATTGTCTTTGAGATTTATTGATAGTCATTGCATAAGCAAGTCTGATTGGAAATTGTTTTCTAACTATTTTAAAAGGAAATATATGTTCTGAAGGAGATAAATCAACACGAGGAATAAAAACTATTTCACCTTTAGATTTTCCAGTAATTATTTCTGCAGCAATAACGTGTTTCAAAAAAGATTTTACAACTAATCGAGTCCCATTACATAATCCTTGAACCAAATTCATATTTCTTAAAAGCATAATTATACATCCTTTTTTAAGGATGATTTATGAGGAGGCATACCATCTGGTGTTAAACTATTTAAAAATTCTACTGGAACAATATTATTTACATCTTTTTCATCATCGTCAGCTACATATGAATCAATACTATAATAAATTACTTCTTCTCCTTCTAACTTTGACAAAATACGATCATTTAAGTTTAATACTTCTGAATTAGTCAATGATAGAATACAAGAAGAATAAACACTTACATCATTTGGATTTATCGATGGCCCATATATTTCATCAATTTGAAAACTTTATCTGATTCTCATGTAATCTAACGTTAATCTTCAAAGACCTAGTTCCAAAGTATTGCCACAATTTACTATTTTTTACACATACCTCAACAATATGAGTGCGACTACCATGCGAAACAATTGCCAAAGTTTGCCTAAAATCTCCTGAAAGCAAAATAACTTTACCTCCAAACGGTTTATTACATTTTGTAATATCTCTTAACATAGATTCCATTGCTTGTAAAGCATATTTTGGGGCCATTGTAACTTCATCCCAAATAATAATTTTTGCACTCCTTAAAATTTCAGCATGTTTCGACATTCCACTTATATTACATGTTAAATCTTCATTGATTGGTATAGGGAATTTAAACATAGAATGTGACGTTCGTCCTCCTTTTAGAAGATTAGCCGCTATACCAGTCCAAGCAACTGATAAAACTACCATTTCCTCACTTTCAACTGTAGTAATAATTGTAAAAGCTATTTAGCTTTTACCACTTCCTCCAGGTCCATCAAGAAAAAAATATCTACTACCACATTTATCATTATGTACGGCCATCATAACATCATTAAAAACTTGCCGCTGTTCATCATTCAAACTTTTGATTAGAGTATCAGCTTCATCTTTAAGCAATTGTAATGTTAACGCATTATCTTCCTTACTAACAGAATTATAATCTTTAAGAACTTTTAGATCGATATTTGGTAAACCAAATTGATTTAACGTAAATCCATGAAAATTAAATACTTCATTAATTAAAACTAATGATTTTTGATGCGATACTTCTACAGGTAAATTATTATCAAAAATCATGTATACTTTAAACTTATTCCATAAATCAACAGCATTTACAGGCAAACCAAACACACATATATATGCAAATAAACGACAAAGTTCTTTAGGAAATTTCATACACACGGCTTCACTCAAACAATTATCCCACTCATTATCGTCTACCAACAAATTTATTGCACGTGCTGCTTCTGTATAAGTATTGTATGTAATACCTTCATATGTTCTCATATCTTCAAACGATTTAGCACCCCGTACATGAAGTAGTAACATTTTCAAGAAATATCTTTTAATATCTTTTGGACTTACAAAATACATTCGACAAAGTATGGGTTTATTAATTCGTTCTCTTCTTTTCCAAATTTTAGATGACTCAAAAAAAACATACTTATGTGGTATTTCTGAATATAAATACTTTCGTGCATCAGGATCTTCTCTATTTAATTGAAACCATGCTGTTAACATTGTATTTTTGAATTTCTCAATTGCAGTTTGCTCCATTCCTTCTTGAAAACATATTGATTGTTGATTAGGCAAATGTACAGCTAATCTATACGTTGTATGTGATTGCTCGTGCATATTAAATTCGTGAAGTGTATGCATTGCTTCTGGTGCACACACATAGCGCGTATTTAAATAATTTTGAATTTCATCATAATGCATTACCTGATTGTCATCTTTATAACCTATTATTGCACAATCATGACCTTTGTAACAATATTTGAACAAATATTTAATACCACCTATGCTACCACATGCTACAACGTTAATATGACATGCAAATTTTTTACTTAAATATGGATTATATGATACAACCATCGAATTATCTGCAGTACATTTAATAGATCCATCTTTGTTGTAAAAAATAATTTTTTTAACCATTATTTCTTCGTTTATATTCCGGAAATTTTTTTGATTAATAATTTGTTTTTGAAGAAAATGGTTTAGGATAATTTTTCATACAAACTTTTGTTTCAGGATTCATACAAGGCGAATTCATGTTTTGTTTTCCACAACGTCCATGAATTTGAAACTGCTTTACAATATTAAAAAGTTCTGGATTCTTCTCTTCATCAGGAGTTTCTGCACATATTATTTTATCTACAATTTCTGCATCACGAATAGCAAATTCTTTCTGTAAAAGACAATTAAGTGTATATGAGGCAATCCGCGATTTTGAAATTCTATTACATATATATATGCAATGACTGGTCCAAAAATTTGTTTATCTTTTAATTCACTCATTAGCTCTTTTACTTTTTGTTGAAAAACTCTAGCAACAATATCTGGTCGATCAGATGCAGTTTCACAATCCAACATATTTTCTGTAATCTCACGCCATTTTGGATTACATGTCATTGTAATAAATAAATCTGGTTTTCCAAATTCTTGTACTAATCTCATAGCATCCATAAAACATTGTTGATAATATCGTGGTCCTCCAGTAAATGTTGATGGTAAAATAGTAATTCTCCCCGCTCGAACATTCTCTTCTTTTGCTTTATTATGTAAATAATCCATTAATCCACAATACATTTCAACTCGAAATTTAGTTTGATTTAAATAATTATAGCTCATACGCCCACCTTCTACTTTTGACCAAATATCAACTATAAATTGTTGACTTAATTTTCCCATTTGTATACATGGATTAAATGTTCCTCTGTAAGAAAGGCGATACATATAAAATTGTAAAGCAGTAACATTACGAACACTATTAATTTGCTTGATGTTTACTGTCCATCCTCGATCACCTAAGGGAAACATTAAAGGATATATCATAGGATCAGCGTTTGCACTAAGTATGGAAATTGGAATACTTTCAGAACCTTTTGGATGTATACATATATCACGTTCCACTGGAGGTTCACCATTTTCACTGACAAATACGACTGCTATTTCATTACAGGATGGAGCATTAAATTTTTTTTGATTTAATGACCTATCGCGTTTGATCCACATTTGAATATCTCTTACAGGTTAATTTTCCAATTTTGCTCTAGTTTCTTCTTCTAATTCTACTTCTCTCATCATTTTAAATCCTTCTGCATATGGACTAACATGTCTTAGTAATTTATCTATTCCTTCTAATAATGATGGCAAACATTTTTTATTTGATTCATTTTTTAATCGTTCTGACACTGCTTCATTAGTATCAAGAATTTATAGCAGGCCATATTTTAGACTGTCACCATCATTAGGATGAAGAGCATATGTATTATGATACACTTGTCCATGTATACGAAAAACATAAGGACCATTTCCTTTAGGAATTTCCAATTTAGCACCCATACTGGCAAAAGCAGAAGAACTATTATAAGAACGAATATTTTCCCTAAAATTTTTACCTTCAGAATTGGAATCATTTAGTAAATTTCGTAAATAAATTGGATAGTCACTTAAATCGTCTAATTTTACTTTTCCCTTATGACAACAACTACTAAATTTTTTATCTGATGGTCTTTCACACATAAAATGTAATGCAGCACAAAAGACGCACTTAACATCCATCAAACCCAAATAATTTTGTTCAAATTTACATTCATCAAAAAATTCAGGAGAAATAATTCCAACTCCTATTGTTTCTTATAATTTATTACTTTTTTTATTCATTAAGTTGTTTATTTGGTGCTGCTTCTTTTTAACATCCGTTTCCAATGCTAATTTAGTCTTTTTACATTTCAAATTTTTTTGTTGACGAATTTCCCTTTCATTCTCCGTTTCAGAAGGGAATTTTCTTTTTTGACGATCATTCATTTTATCATCCGACTCTGAAGATAATTTTTTGGTTTTAGATTTCAAATTATTTTCTTTTTGATTTATAGTTTCAAACTTTGTTTCTAAAACTAATTCTTTCTTTTCATTTTCTAAATTTTTTTTTACTTTTTTTCCATCATCAGTTTCTAAAGATAATATTCTGTTTTTATTTTTATATTTTAAATCATTTTGTAGACGTTTTTTCTTTTCATCTAACGTTTCTGTTTCTCGACGACAACGTTTTCTCAATCTATCATTCTCTAATCTAATTATTCTCTGTTCATATGTTTCTTCAAGCCTTGCTGTCCTTTTTCTTTCTCTATTTTTTATTGCATGAAGCATCTTTTTATCATTTTCTTTATTGATATCTAAATATTCTGTTGAACATTTTCTGTTCATATTAGTATTGTTATTAATATTAATAACAGTATTTAAAAAAGAATTTCGTTTCTTAGGTACAAGTTCTGTTCTTCGATCTTTAAAAAGACACTCCCAATCATACTCGATAATCATACGTCTAACGTTGGATGTTCTTACTGACGGAAAAACAGTCATAGTGTTCTTTTTAAACATTTCTTTTAAATGATTTCTCATTGCACTACATTCGCGAACATAATTTAAGTTATTCCGCATCACATTAAAATATAATGATGTCGCAAACACTATTGAATATACTCCACAATCTACACTGCCAGTTGGCTGTTCATCAACAGCTGCAAAAACTACTGGAGGTTTAAAAGGATATAATCTATTTAAATATATTTTTTGATCAGGGTTTAAACAACCTTTATTCAAACTGTCAAAAATATAAATTTTTTCTCCATCGTAAAAAGTACATATCCAATGACCAGATTCATTCAAACCACTAAACAGTATTTGAATATGCTTTTCACCTATTTGAATCGGAATAATATTATCAAGACAATGTAAATATAAAGTACTCTGCATATCGAAAACAGAATTTGAAACATTTCTTAACAATTTTGCAAATTCATGTATGTGATCATCCGTTAACCATCCATTTTCATTCTCTATAATTTGAAAATTTTTTTTACACAAAATAACACAACGCTTTCTGTTTGCCATATTTTTGTAATTTATTAGTCTTATAGAACTCATAAACTCATATAAATACTTATCAACTTTCGCATATATCTCATAAATCGCATATATTGTTCATAGATCTCATGTATATAAATCATAAATCTCATCTATATATATATATATATATATATATATATATATATATCATAATTCTCATATGTAACTCATAAATCTCATAATTACTCATATATTTTCATTTTCATGTAATATAAACAAAAAATAACAAAAATATATAATTATATTCACTACGCATCACATTTCAGCTTAAGAAAAAATCACTGCATCTCACTCATTACAACTTAAACGTCTATTAACAGTAACAGAAAAATATATTTATAAAAATAACTTCTAACACACAAATTTTTATTCAAAAACTATCACACTTTAAACATAAATCACAAAAAATTAAGAACAAAACATAATCAAATGCGCTGCATATCACAACTTGCACTAGAAACAAACTATTATTTTTATTGTTATAAGAAATAACTTATAACTAAATCACAAGTTATAAGATTTTGTAATTAAATTACAAAATCAGAAAGAAGAGACGATACTTCCCTCTCTTTCTCCTTATCGTGCTTTCTCTCTCATACTCTGACAGACAGAATTTCAGACTACGGACTTTAATATAGTTAATATTATAGACAAAAATTTGGCACGCCTGTGGGTGCTTCAATTTCTCCAATTCATGCTGACATAGTTATGCAAGACTTGGAAGAAAATATTATCAATAATTTAGATTTCCCAATCATTTCATATAAAAGATATGTGGATGACACATTTTTATGTGCTCCAATTAATAAAGTAACTCAGGTTGTTGATGCCTTCAATTCCTTTCATGATAAGTTACAATTCACTCATGAAATAGAATGCAATAACGAAATTAATTTTCTAAATTTAAAGATGATAAGATCGGAAAACAACAACATTATTACTGATTGGTACAGAAAGGATACTTATTCAGGAAGACTATTAAACTATTACTCGAATCATCCAATACAACATAAAATTGCAATTGTTAAGAATCTAGTTGATACTGCTTTGATGCTTTCCGATAAGAAATTTCATAATAAAAACATTAATTTAGTAAAAGTGGACTTAAAACTTAAGAATTATCCGGATCAATTTATTAACAAACATGTGAATAAAAGAATTATTGAAATTAATAATATAAAATTTTCAAATAACATTAGTAATAACAACAATAATAATACACTAGTTAAGAAAATAGTTTTTCCTTATTATGGATCAATATCGGAAAATATCAAAAGATTGCTTAAAAATTTTAATATTCAAACTGTTTTTAGCGTTAATTCAAAATTCAATAAATTCATTAAACTTGGTAAGGATAGACTCGAGCGACAGAATCAATGTAATTGTGTTTATAAATTCAAATGTAACTGTGGTAAATCATATATAGGGCAGACAAAAAGACCGCTACATATTCGTAAAAAGGAACATATGAGTAATTCTAACTTAAATGACAAATATCATAATGCCATTACTAACCATTTGACAAATTCTAATAGTGACACTTCTCCACATTCTATAAAATGGGATGATTTTGATATTTTTGATATTGAACCAAGTCTTAACAAACGATTACTGTCAGAAATGTTTTTCATAAAAAAGAGGGAGAAAATAGTTTAAATAAAATGACCGATTTAGATAATTTTGATAAATCTTACGAAATGATTCTAAATTTTATTTCAAGTAATTAACGTGATAATGCTCTTTGTGTTTCATTCTCTGTTCTTTTTCATCTTATTGTTTTTATTTGTTTTTTTGTTTGTCTCTCTTCAATTAATGTTCATTGTAAAGTGTCGTTAGAGTTTGGAGCTCCGTTTTAAATTTGACTTTGCAGTTTGCAATACAATTAATTTTATTATTTTGTGATTTTTATTTTTTTTATTTGTGATTTATTATTATTTATTTATTATTATTTATGTGTTTCTAAGACGGATTATTTATTTATTATGGTATGTTAATTTTATTTTTTATTTCTTTTCACTTATTCTTTATATAAAATTTTAATTGATTTTTCAAATATTTTATTTATTTATTTATTATTGTTTCTTCTTTGAGTTTATTATTATTTACTTAATTTATTTCTAATTTTTCCAATTTGTATTTATTTCTATTTTTATTTTTGATTTTTTCTAATTCAATTTTTATTATTTTCTGACTCCAGACTCTACTCCATCGTCAGGGTTTAAATTTTAAGTCTTCGTTTATTTAATTATTATTTTTTTGGTAAGATAATTTTTTGAATATGTACTTTAATTATTTTAATTATTGTTAAAATAGTTTTTATTATTTTTTAATTTTGTATATATTTTTTTAATAGACTCCCTGAAGAGGAAATCGATTTGATTTCGAAACGTTGGAGTAAATAAAATTTGTTACTTTGTCCGAATGTTTTCGTTTTCATTAATTTGACAAGAAAATCATAAATTATGTCATTTATTAATATTTGAACTTACTTGTTATTATTAAATAATTAATTTATTAATTGAATTGAAAATTAAAGTTGAGGGCATTTTATGAAATCCACGAGGGCACCTTATGGAAAATCTATATGTCTGTACATTGCATGAAATTAATTTTTTTAGCATAATTTATTTATTTGATAGACGGAGAATCCAAAAATGAGAATAGAAAATTTCCTGTTTGTATGTATGTAGGGTCAGTCGGGGTAAATCCGAACGCTTTTAGTAAGTTTCAACAATAACATAAGTTTTTTCTTTTAAAAGACAATACTTCCGGTATTCTCGTGCATGAAGTTGTTGCTTTACTTCCATAGAACAATTTTATGGGGTAGCAAAATTTTTTGATAAATTACAATCGCAGGATACTTAGCGTTCGTATTTACCCCGATACTTTGCAACTTTCCTAAAATACCGGGGTAAATACGAACGCCACTGTATTTCAGAAAAATCTTTTGGAAAATAATTTTAAAGTATTGCAATTGTTAAACTTATATAAAAACTCAAAAAATACGATAATAAACCTATTACGTAATAATGCATCATATATAAATACAAAAATCAAACAGGTTAAAAATTAAAACCTTCAATAACTTTATCAAATCATAACGGATTTTTGCAAAACTTGGTACAGAAAGTATTTTGGAGTGATTAAATGTAAATACAAAAATAAAAGTCAAATTTTTTAAATTCAAAATGGCGGATTCAATATGGCAGACTCTCCTAAAACTTATTTTTAAAAATGATCAAATTTGTTTGAATCTTGCCACTTGGGGGTTTTCGGAGTCGCTGAATACGAATTTGAAGTCAGAGTTTCAAAATTCAAAATGGCGGATCCAATATGGCGGACGAAAATTAAAAAATTCATTGGATTCGCTCGAAAATCGTTACATGGGGGTTTTCGGGGTCGCTGATGACGAATTGAGCATCAGAGCTTCATCAATCAGAATGGCGGGTACAATATGATGCACAAATTTCATAAAAATTCCTCCAGTTTTAGAAATTTTAATCCGCTTCTTTTAGTTTTTAAGTGATTTTTTAAATTTTGAGAAACTGACTTCAAATTCGTAATCAGCAACCCTGAAAACCCCCGAGTAACAATTTTCGAGCAAATCCAATGAGTTTCTTAATTTTCGTCCGCCATATTGGATCCGCCATTTTGAATTTTGGAAAACTGACTTCAAATTGGTAATCAGTGACCCCAAAAACCCCAGAATACTAATTTTTATTAAGATCCTGAAAAACTTTTTTCAACAAACCATTTGGCAAAAAAAGTGGAACACTCCTTCGAGAGAACGGAGATTAAGTTTCTGCTTATTAATTACTAACGAGGATACATATAGAAAGAAAAACTTTTTTCTATGTACTTTTATAATGTTAAAATAATAGTGTAATCAAATAAAATCAATAATTATGTGTGGCTCTGATATAAGAAAAAATTATTGAAAATACCGTTCGGATTTACCCCGGTTTTCCAATTTTCCGGGGTAAATACGAACGGTCTGATATTATTAATAAAAGTTAACAGAAGGCAAAAATCAAAAATAGTTTCTGTTCTAGTATTCATAACAAACAATTATAAATAATAAAATGAATTTTTAGCTTCTTTTTCTTCAAATACGAGACGAAGTACTGGAAGAGTGTCATCTTTGATTTTCAATCATTTTTGCAATACTCGTTATCTTTGTTTATGCTGTTGCTAATTAACAAACGGAAAATGGGATAATACTTAGAATCTTTTGAAGAGGATCTGAGGTAAAAATTTTCATGTCTAACTTATTTTTTAAAATTTTAATGAAGCTGAAATAATTAGCGTTCGGATTTACCCTGCGTTCGGATTTACCCCGGCTGACCCTATGTGTGTATTAGGGTGTCCGTTAGTTACCAAGTTGTTTATATTTCTTGCGACGCCCCCTAAAATATTAGTTTACATCTAAAACAAAATGTCAGATCAAAATAAACCATTAATATTCACAATAAACCTTGCCCCAAAGACGATACATTTCCTATTTAAAATACATGGGATTTTGCTACTTTTTATAAATTAATTTTTTTCCTTAAATATTTCATTTTACATCAATGAAAAAAATATATTCTTATAGAAAATTTAACGCTCTAAAAAAAGGTTTCTTATCATTTTTTTTATAAACTATCTCCTTTACGAGTTATCAAAAGTTCAACACTGTAAATTTGAAGATTTTTGTACTTTTTGGGCAAAATTATTATAAAAGGATCCATATCAAATCATGCAGGCATTCCGAAGAATGCGAATTATTTTCGCAATGACATATGTTGTCCTACTCAAAAAATACTAAAATGCGTATTTTTTAAAATTTTGAATAGGATTCTGTTTGCACTTTTCACGAATATTTTTAAATTTTATCAAAAAATTACTTTCTTGTATGTTATTCTTTAAAATTGCATAATTTTATGTAAAAAATTTTTATGTAAAATTACGCAAAATAAAAAATAATAAAAAACAAGTGATACAATTTCAATTTAAAAAAATCTGCCCGAGCATCGCGCGGAGGGCTCGCTTTGGTCGCAGATTTCAGGGCGCGCGAATATTGATCGTCGCGCTTCGCGCTCCGTGTGTTGTTAAGTGTGTTCTTCCTGTTAAGAAAAAATTATATGTTACATAAAATATTTTTTTTAAAGTTACTACGAATTTAAGGATTACATTCTCATCACATGTTTTTGCTGATGGCAAGGGGATTTAAACCTTGATGACGTCACAAATGACAAATTTGAACATTGAATTTTGCCAGACGTGTCAATTTTACAGTTATGAATATTTTATGTTGAAAATTTGCAGAGAAGTTTAAAATAACATATGCTTGAGGTGGTAGGTGTTTGTTTTTAAAAATTTTGTTAAGGCTTAAAAATAGCGCTTTTTTAAGAATTTTTTTAGGAAGGAGAAAAATAACTTAGTCCTCCGGGCTTTTTAAGATGTTTTTGTACATATTTAAAGCATTTGTGAAAAAAATTTTGACATGAAATATTAAAAAATAGATAAGTTAAAATTAATTGTTGATAGTGGTGCACATTTGGACTTAAAAAACAGTGGGCACGATAGAGACCGCAATTCTTGTTTGAAACATAAAAATAAAGAAAAATGTTAAAGTTTACATATGTAGTTTCTATTTGAACTAAAAAAATTCCAAAGAAATAGTGAAATTCGATAATTTTGAGTGATAAAAATAGAAAAATCATTTTTTTGAAAAAAAATAATGACTATAATTGGCTCTTAAAATTGTTAAAAAAATTTTTTTTTAATTTTTTTAGTTCAAGTAGAAGAAGGATTAATACTGAGTAAAACAAGCCATCATTCATTAAAATCGGTCCAGGCGTTTTCTGTCAATCCGGCCCACGAGTTAGTAAATTTCGTAAAAAGTGAAATTCGAGAAAACGCGCTTTAACTTTCGCGCTACCGACGGGCCACCCGGCGGGTGGCCAAGCAATTATTAATGTTATAAATCTGCTCGAATTTTGCATAAAAAGATCGCGATTTTAAGTCACTGAACAAAATTTTATCTACTTTCGAAAAATAAAAAAATAAAATTTTTTTTTATTTCCTCTAGTGTATTTATAACAATTCAACAATTGGTTGTAACCTTCAATGTTTTTTAACTTAACTTTTTACACTCGACAAAAATCAACGAAAAACATTAAAAATAATTTAGATTGGCCTCTAAAACTTTAGGTACATATTCTTGAATGTATTTTCTAAAGATTTAAGCAAAAAAAATCGATATTTTTTACCATGTAAAGTAGGCTCACCCCTTAAAATTTTTTTTTAAACAAATTAAAAATTGCATGTGTTGAATGCACGCGGTAGCCTAATGTCAGGCGTCTCTGAGTATTGGTGAGCACCTTGCGGGGTAATTTTGAATACTTCGCTACTACCCAGGGTTCCCTAATGAACCTTAATAAGATCAAGCGTGTTATCCTTTGTACCGAAACAAACAACAACATAGAATCTTGGGCAGTTTCCTTTGTAAAATCATTTGTAAGATCTTCCAATAACAATAATCTGGAAGTAAAAAACTCAGCTTAAACAGGATCCTCTAGGGATCCTGTGTAGGTTCCGATGCAGGAACTTTAGCTATTAAATGTTCCTGCAAGGGTACTGTACAGGAACACTTGCAGGATCCTCTACAGAAAACTTTTTAATTTTTTAAATGTTAAGTTTTACATGTTTTTTTATGTTACGCAGCATTTGACAGACATAAACTTCATACTTTAATATGTTAGGCCCGTATAACACTGTTGGATAGAAAAATGGTTTGCGCATTCGAAAAACTCATAGGAAACTACTGCGCAGGAGTTAAAAATATAAATAAATTAATTGAAGAAACCGTATAGGATATTTTACGGGTCCCTTACAGGATCATTTACACTTAAATACCTGCAGTTTACAAAACTGCAAAGGTTCCTGTACAGGAACCTCTACAAAGTTTCTTATATAGGTTCCTGCAAGTGTTCCGGTACAGAAACCTTTACATGAACCTTTAATAGCTAAAATTCCTGCATCGAAACCTGCACAGGATCCCGAAAGGATCCTGTACGGGAATTTTAAACTGAGTTTTTTTATTTCCAGATTGATAATGCAAGATCTTGCAAATGATTTTACAAAGGAAACTGTCAAGGATGCTATGTTGTTGTTTGTTTCGGTACAAAAGATAACACGCTTGATCTTATTAAGGTTCATTAGGGAACTCTGGGTAGTAGCGTTCTTATGTATGAACTTGCAAAGGATCTTACGAATATTCGTGAAACAGGATCCTGTATAAGATCCTTCACAGGAATTTTTAACAGGGAGGAAAGTGGAAATTGTTGTTGTTATTATTATTGTAAGATTATATATACAATGTATATTATCAAAGATTTAAATTACAGAAAAAAGGAGGTAACCATCCCAGTTTTATTTGTATGTTATAGCAGTAGAAATTGCGTGCGTAGCGATTATAGTTCGCATAGTTTCCGAAATCAACGGAAGATGGCGCTAACCGCGACCTGCTCTGTTTTGGTTTGATTCAATACATTTGCAGTATTGTCATTGTCAAGTGTTGTTAGTACTAAATGTTGTTTTCTTTGAAGTCGAAACTAAAAACTACATCCCCTACATCTAATTAAAATTATAACTTGAATGTTCATATAAATTATATGTTGTGAATATAGTAATTCTTAACAAATCATGCCTTATAAAGGACATTCTTGCATTGCTCCGAATTGCAAGTCGGGATATTCCTCAACGGAAAAAAGTGAAAATGTGGAAAAAGTCCACTCCTTTTCAGTTCCAAAAGGAGAAGATGTAGTTAAAATGTGGCAAAAGGCGATTCCACGATCAAATTTCACTGTTAAAAGTGGACAAGTAGTTTGTCAAAAACATTTCCTACCAGAAGATGTCAATTGGAAACGTGAAGTAAAAGATTTGCATGGAAACGTAATGGCAACGGTGAGTATACTTTTAATATTAAAAAGTATAAATCCATCATTTATTTAATAATATTTCTATGAATATTATATATATATATATATATATATATATATATATTTATATATATATATATATATATATATATATAAATATAACATATAATATAATTTAATAATATTATTTTAAATGGATGTTACATTTAATAAATTTCTAATATAAATTTCTAGAATTAAAAACGTTTTTTCCGCCATTTCTTTTCGTTAACGAAATATTTTTTTCTTGATTCAATGGTTCTTTATTTTCATCGATACCTTTTAATTATCTCCGTTATTTTTGTCCCTGATTTTAAAATTTTTTTAAATATGGTATAGTCTAAAGTTTTTTTATATTCATTTACTAAATAATTTATTTCTGATAACATTTAGTATAATAATGTAATATTTCTAATAATATTCTAACACCTAATATTTCTTAGAAAAAATAAAATAAAAATATTTTATTTCTAATAAAAATAAAAAATTCATTTTCAATCATAATTAACAAATACAATGTTATTAATGCGATTATTTTTTTAATAGAAACTGGTATATTTTTTAGGAAAATTACAAAGTTCCCAGATTAAAGAAGGGTGCATTGCCATCCATATTTCCAAATTGCATAAAGTCACAATTTCGAAAATTAGGAGAGAAAACTAATTTAATTACTGAGGAATCTTTACAAAAAGAATAAAAGAGCACAATATTGCAAAAAATGAGAAAACCGTGATTTCTGAAATTTTAAATGCAGCCAGATGTAAGTTGTAAAACTTTCTGTTTTAGTTTCGTGTCATCTCGAAACTAAAATAAAAACTGAATTAAATTATGTGTCAACTCAAAACTAAAATAATTAACTGAATTTAGATTCGAGTTGATACAAAAGTTAGTTCAGTTTTTAAAATTTTTATTTCATTTTTTATAAATTATGTATCTTTAATTTTTGACACAGAACTATATTCTGTACCTTTACAGGTATTTGTCTATAATGGAAACGGCCTGTGGTTTTCATCAGCCACTTTTCGACTTAATGGCTACCACATTGAACAAAATACCAGAAATTCAACGGCAGGGAATTCTTCTCATGGATGAAATGTCAACGAGAAAGAACATTCAATTGGACCAGAAATCTATGTCGTATAAGGGCCTTGTTGACTTTGGAGACAATAAAGAAAAAGGAATTGATGAAATGGCAGATCACAGACTGGTTTTTGTCTTTCAAACGTTAATGGGAGACTTCACGCAACCAATTGCAGTATTCGCATCGAAGGGTTCTACTCCTGGCATCACTTTAGCAAAATTGGTCATTCAGGCTATCGCTCTATTGGAAAGAGCTGGTGCAAAGGTGGATGGAGTAGTTACAGACAGAGCTGCAACGAATAGAAGATTTTGGAAGGAAGTCAGAGTAAATGGAAATTTAGATAATAGTCAACACTATTTTGCTAATCCTTTTAATCCAAAACGCGTGGTCTACGTGTTTTCTGACACTCTACATTTAATTAAATGTGTAAGAAACATATTATTTACTCGAAAACAGCTGCAGGTAATTTTATAAAACATTTAAATATTGATGTTTATTACAAGTATATAATATATTATATAAATATATATTTAAAAACGTCTTGTTTACTCAATTCTAGATTGATGAGGACCAAATCGTAAAATGGGAATATTTTGAAAAATTATTTGAAATTGATCGCAGTAACATAAATGGACGAATTTGTTCTAAACTTACTGATAATCACATCAATCCAAATAATTTATTAAAAATGAGGGTTTTATTAGCTGCACAGGTGTGTTTTACATCATTATACATATATAAGTTGATTTAATATTATGATCTTACAGAAAATTTAATACTCTTATTATGAATTTTCATTATTTCTAGATTTTTAGCAAAACAACTGCCACGGATTGTTAGATTATAGGAGTTACTACCCAGAAATGGAAGGATGCGAGGCGACAGCTGAATTTTGTATGGTGATAAATAATTTGTTCGACGTTCTAAATAGTCTGCTGGAGATATATAAATTTGACTACGGTTTAACTGGGAGGATAAATCAAGATTCCTTGGAGGTATTTGGAGACATATCGTAAATAGATAAAAGTAAAAAAACAATTCAACAAAAATTTACAATATTTTATAAAACATTTTCATAAAAATTTTTAAACTATCACGACTAACTTAATTATAACTAAATTTAGTTATATTTATATGAGATTTATATTCTTTCCATTTCATAATTAATCCTTAATACAATTTATTATGTGATGACAACTTATTATCCTTTGGATAACGTTTTGGTCTTAAAACTTTACCACTTTTATATTTTGTATTTGAAATTTGTAATATTTCTTTAAAAATTTTAAACTCTATTTTATAATATAATACCAACTACATCAAAAAGAAATTGATTTGCTATTTTTATACAGATTGGAGTAGAAAATGTCAACAATAGTTTTTAATTAATTTAAAAAGAACAATTAAACATTTTGTACTTTTTCATTTTAGCATTTTTTTTGGTACTATCCGAATGTCCGCGGGAGCGAATTAGTTGTTCTTTAGGATAATGACAATCCTAAAGAAAATATTGTTGAACCTGAAAATGTTAATGAAACCCAAGATGACGTTAGAAATTTGCGAAGTCAAACACTTACATCAAAACAACATTCTTTGGTTCATGCCCCCAGACACTTTAAACGTTATGGTCCGCTCGTACAATTGTGGTGTATGAGAATAGAAGGAAAGAATTGTATATTTAAAAACAAAGCCAAGTGCGTTCACAACGCGAAAAATCTTCCATTTACGCTAGCGAATTAGCATCAGTTGAATCAGGCTTGGCAGATGCTACATCCTTTAACAAAAGATTTAAGAACTGGACCTCGAAAAACAGTTTTTACTGAGACATTGAATTATCAGAATTTATATCCCGAAAATCCTGTGCTTATCTTAGTTCCTTGGATACGTTATAATGGGACAAAGTATGTTGCTACAAAATGCTACATTCCTGTAGGATATAATCGACAAAAATGTTTACCAATGTTTGCTGAATTGTATAGCATTGTCCTTGAAAATAATTTGCCAGTATTCATTTGTCGACCTGTAGCAACAGAAGAACATAATGTGAGATTGATGGCTTACAAAGTCGTGACGGACAAAAATAATTACGTTAAATGCAATTTGGAAGATCTTTTCGCTCCAAATATCTACCACAGTCATATTACGAAAGTTGAAGCTTACGTAATAGTCAAGCAAAATTTCGGCGACTTACATTAAGTGTATAAATATACATATTCTTAACACTTTCAATCATTTTTAGGGTTCCGTACACCTTCGGTGTACTCACGGAACCCTATTGGTGAGACTCTTGGGTCCGTAGCCAAATCGTGTCCCCCCCCCCCTAGCGGCTAAACTAGTTGACCTAGAGAGCTCAAATTTGGTACAGATACGTAAATTACAGAACGTAAATTACGGGAAAAATATAGAGAATGTGAATGGAGGTGATGGTCATAGCGTTGTCAAGGAAATAACAAGATTTTTGGCCAAAAATGCATAAAAAGTGACCATTCCCCCCTCCTTAACTTCTAAACTATTCAACGTGGAGGGCTAAAATATGGCATACTGGTGTAATTTAACGCGAATATTACAGGAAAAATATAGAGAACTTGTTATGTCATAATGGCCATAGCGTTGTCAAGGAAAAACTAAAAAATTAAAAAAAAAATTTTTTCTTCTAATTTCCACATTTATTGACCTAATGAGCTAAAAATTGGTTTATTGGTCACAAAAAATATATTAACAAATCTAAAAAAAAATTTAAAAAAGATTTTTTTTTAAATTAAAAATTGTTTTTTTTCAAATTTCTCATTATTCGATCTAACTAACTAAAAATGGGTTTATTAGTATATTTTTACAGTCTGATCACAAAAAATATATTAAAAAATCTAAAAAAAAATTTTTAATAAAATTAAAAAAAACTGGACAAGTGCGAGTTGCACTCGCACTGAATTGACGGGTTTCGTACGTAAATATAAAAATAATACTTGTGATATTGTAACAACAATTGGTAGGACTTTTTTTACTTTTGTATTATTTTGGTAAGTTGAATTTTCGATACTAGGTTAAAAAAATAAATGTATTGTCAAAAAAAATCGAAATAAAAAACCGTCACATATCCTAAAAAACGATCTCAAATCAGGATCACAACACATTTCTCCATATACAGTTATAAGTTTAAAATCTTTTGCACTCACAATAAAAAATATTAACTTTGGTAATAACTTTGGTAATAACTTGGTTTTTTCACAATACGTCCACATCTTGTCATAGTTTTCTCTATTATTTTTTTCTTATCACTCATTAATATATTTTCTACATCATTTGTTAAAACTTCGTCAGAAACATTCTTTTCTCGAATTACATTATTTAAAACATCGCCAGCCTTATTTCTCATTTCTCATCACATCTCCTCAAATAATCTATAATTTCTAGTTAATATTTGTATCGATTAGTTAATTTAGCTCTATTCACCACATCAAAGTCTGGTGTTTCCGTTTCTTTAATCTCATGTAAAAACATCGATGGAGTTAACACCTTTAAGTCGTCAGCCGATTCCGCAATGTAAGTCAAAGGTCTTGAATTCAACACAGACTCGCAGTCACATAATACAGTGGACATTTCCTCGAAATCCAAACAAGACTTTCCCAAAATTCTACGTAGAAGACCTTTAAGCATTCCTACTAATCTCTCCCACCATTCTCCCCACCAGGGGGCTGATGGGGGGTTGAAACGCCACTGAATCCGTCTGGTGGAACAATAACCATTTATACAGTTCCGATGTAATGACTTAAATGCATTGTTCGCACCAACAAAATTCAGCCCGTTGTCAGTATATACAACAGATGGTCTCCCTCCAAAAAACCAAAAAACACTCAAGAAAGTCTGCGTTAACAACGAAGTAACCAATTCTAGGCGAATCGCTCGATACACCGCGCAGGTAAACAAACAGTACCAACCCTTTTGACCTCCTCTTAAAATTAATGGACCTGCAAAATCCACACCCGTGATTTCAAAAATATTTGCGTATCTAACACGATCATTCGGCAGAGGGGCGGAGCCGCTTCAACATTTTTCGCATTAAATCTTCTGCAATGTACGCATTTAGATATCACTGACTTAATCGATCTTCTCATAGACAGAATCCAATATTTTCCTCTTAATTGACACATTACAGTTTGTACTCCCGCATGACACATGTTTTTGTGAGTTTCTCTAATAAGTAACTTTACTACTTGATGTTTACCGTCCCAACTCGTTAACCTTGGATCATTCTTAGATAGAAACATCTCTAATTGTAAAGTTCTTAAAAATTTAAATTCTATTTTATTTAATTTTTCGCATGTAATTTGTATTCCCTCTTCACTTCCAATCCCTAGCTTAAAATTCCTAAATCGATACATAATTGTAAAAAATCTAATTAATTTGCTGTAAGACGAAAAACTGCTAATTATGTTTATATTTTGTTTTTCATTCAACGAGACCATCGAGACATGTGTCGTTTTCTTCAATTCTGTCTCTACTTCACATTCGTTAATATTACATTTTTCTTGTGGACAATTTTCCTTGCCATCACGAAGCCACGCAGGTCCCTCCCACCACCAAGAATCAAGAAACTGTTTCGCACTACAACCTCGAGAAGGGAGGTCCGCAGGGTTCATTTCTCCCGGCACATGTTTCCACGATCCCGTCTGTGTCAAATCGCGAATCTCACGTTTTAGCAATTTTAAAAATATTTTGTGAATTTGTTCCTTTATATGCATGGAATAAGAATGTATAAAAATTTTCAAAATTTGTTGAGTTATGTCTTTTTCAAAATTTTGATCGTTTTCTTAAAAAAGGCACGTAACTTTTTTTCTTGTTGACCGATTAAGATAAACTTTTTTGGAAAATATTCATAATAAAAAGTACTTTAAAGAAAAAAATAAAAGAAAAAAAAAATTTCAAAAAAATTTTTGAATTCAATTTTTAGAAAAAATATACCTTCGATTTGAATTTTTTTTGTAAATATTGTCAATAAAGTAAAGAATACTTCCTATAAATTTAATTATGGGACAACAATAACTTTACGAGAAAAAAAATAAAATGTCCAGTGCGGCGCGTCGGGACGTGTGCAGTATTTGCTTATAGCCGCGCAAGTTTTGTTTAAATCTTTTTAAAGGTCATACTTTCTTGCTAAAATGATTTTTTTTCTAAATTTTGTAATTAAAATTAAAATTAAAAATTGATTTGTCGAGCGTTATTTTTGAATTTTTGAATAAAAATTTTTTTAAATAACAATAAGTATTAAAATAATTATAAGACATATTTTTTTGGCTTTATTGATTAAGAAAATTAATCAAAAATCTTATTAAAATAGTATTGGATTCACAAAGAAATAGACAATTATTTAGTTAAATATTATTTAAACAATTAAAAGTAATTATTATCATCATGAAGTGTACTTAGAGCTAGAAATTTATAGTTCTTCTTTCGAATCAACACTAGTCGTACAATTATCTACGTAAAATGAACTTTTTAATTTTTTAATTGTTTTTTCCGACCAACGATTCTCAAAAAACTTTTCTGATATAGCTCGTAACATATTGGATAAATGGAGTTCCAAAACTGCCCCTAACAAAAAGGGACTACAGATTAATCCAAAAACGACCCTTTTGTGTCGAAAAATTCGAATTTTTCCTTTTTCGTACCACGGAAAACGTAAAAAATCTCGATCATGTTTATTTACTTTGATTTGTAAAAAGGCTTTACGTATATCTGCTATGACGGCTATTTCGTTCTCTCTCAAACGAAGCAATGAAGTGGGGATCAACTCTATAAAATTTGTTCCCTTTTCCAGACATTGGTTTAGGGAGGGTTGCCTTTTTTCACAAGCCGATTCATCAAAAACCGGACGGATCATTGTCGTACTATATAATTTAATTTCATGGCGATGAGGTAAATAATGAGCGTCATTATCAACCTCATCATCATGCACAATCTCGACAATGCTATCGTCTAGCCATTCATGTATAACCTTATCGTAATCCTCGAAAAAAACATCTGTCCTTAACTTTTTTTCTAAATTATTTAATCTTGTTTTCGCAATATTAAAATTTGAGGACACTGGTGCATGATTCTCTGTCCAGGGTAAACATACATTGTAACGATTATTTTCTTTTAAAGTAACAGTATTTAAAAAATTTTCCTTTACGCGTTTCTCTTTCTCCAAACGATCTAATTTTTCTATGGGATCTTTATTGCCGATTGTATCCAAACTCCAAAGGTCCGAGGCCTTTGCTTCGCTAACAAACATTGAAATAGTCGTCATAGCAACATCATTTCGTTTATTTTTTGGGACTCTGCCTATTACAGTCCAACCTAATCGCGTTTCAAAACTGTTAACCCGTTAGAACAATCGTATTTTTCCCCTATCATTAATTTTCCTACTATATTTGCGCCGATAAGCATGTCAATAGATTCTCAAGATTTTTGCGAATTCGAATCGTAATCACAAAGTTGAATACCTTTTTTCTTTAACTCTACACAGTGGTCTTGAAGCAAAATAAAGTTTTTCTACGTCGCCAAAAAAAATCATTTGTACAATCTTTTAAAGCGTTATCTCAAGATTCAAAATCAATAAATATTGAAATCCCAGCTGCTCGTCCTAGCGTTTTTAAAAAAATTTGATTTTCATTTAAAAAAATTTTATATTTCTAAAATTATTTTCTTTACGTATTAATAAATTAATATATCAATTTAATTAGAGTTATATTTTATAATTTGTTATATAAAAAAATAAAAAAATTAGCAATGTTGAGTGCATATAAAAGTTAATAAAGAACAACTGGTTGCAAATAAGAGTAGTATTTTGTTAATAAAATAGTTACAAATTTATATGATTTAACAAACTGCTGCTACAAGAATACACAATATACACTTAATTTAATGTATATTTATAAAACATAATTCAAATATTCAGAGAATAAAATTGTGTAACAGCACTTTCCAATTTTTCTAGGTATGCAGGATGATTTAAATCGTTAACCTTATAACTTTACCAAGTTTCCAAAAAATGTCGATGAATAGAATCACCTGCTTATTCCAAAAAAAGTCCTAAGCCAGAATTATCGTCGGTAATTATTTACCAATCGATAATTATTCTTTTCATAATTTGTGAAAAAATGAATGTGCCATTGCGATTAAACTTTACGTAATCAAACGACAATTACTATACCCCCAAGTGATGTCACACATACATACAGATATAAATATATATATACTCAGGTGCGAATTTCCCTACTGAAAAAATACACGTATAAATACACGTATAAAAACATGCGTTTTTTCATGTACAAATACACGTGTATTTATACGTGTTATAATATGTACGAATTTAAAACAAGATTTAGACGTGTATTTATACGTGTATTTTTACATGTATTTATACGTGTATTTATATGTATTTATAATTTTTGTAATATTTATTTCTACTAAAATATATACTAAATTTTTGCTTATAAATGGATGTGTATGCGTGTTTTTACACGTATAATTACACGTGCATGTACATGTGTTTTTACATGTGTTTTTACACGTGTGTTTACACGTGTTTTTTTTAACTTATTAAAACTTTTATTATTTTTTATTTCTTTGTTACTAACTATTAATAATTGTGTAATAAATTTATATTTTTCATATATTTTATTATTTTATTATTTTAACAATTTTTCAATTTTTTAAAATAATGATTATTATATTTACTAACTTTTCACACAGTACCTAGAAAATTTTATAATTAACTAAACAGAGTAGTATAATATAAATGATTTTTTAATTATAAGAATTCAATAATTGTTTAAGTAAATAATTGTTGTTATTTACAAATTTCTGACACAACATTTCTAAAATCATTACAATCTATCTTGATTTTCCAATTTTACAAACTGAATATTATTGTAAAAAAGAAATTAAATAAATAATAATTAATTGTTTAAACAAATATAAAGTTTTTTTAACATAATAGTAATAAAATAAAAAAATTCAATGTAATTGTGAATAAAATTTTGATTATATTGGGCCTTTTTTGGAAAATACAATTGAGAAAAACTTCATTTACGTAGGTTAAGTTTCAATCTTCGAAGTTACTTAATAGCTATGTATAGAAAATAATTTATAGCTATATATAGGAATAATTTAACTAAAATTATTTCACATTTAGTGAAATATATTCTGCGAAATTCAAAAAGTTTTCATAAAATATTTCAAGAAAATTATAAATGAGTATATAAAACAATGTTTTTTAATTATAATTTATTATTCCATTTTTAACCTTAGATCACCCTCAACAGGTTAAAAAAATTTTCCGTATGTCAATTAGCATTTGTATATATTACATTTCTGACTAGCATTTGGAAAAAATACATTAAAAATCATAGTAAAATTTATAATCATCTCTTATTAATGCTACAAAAAAAATCAACTTTGATTTTCTCATTGTGCAAACTTTAATTAAAAATAGGATACTGTTTCTATTTACCCTTAAAAACTGTAAATTCGGTGTAAATAGAAACATCAAAAATTTCAATAATATTTCTTATAATATAAATGAAAAATTTATAAGTACCCTGAACTCAAAACAATTATTATCTGAATAACTTCCGAGAAGATCCAGAGATATTAATGTTAGAGTCATTGATTACGTAGTCGTAGATGTAAAAAATGTCGATATTTCGTCAAAATTTCATAATAAAACTTGTTAAAAATTTTTTAATAAGTTTAATTTCTATTCTTTACCTTCAAATGACACAATGAAATTGTTCCCAATCATTAATCTTGTACAAAAATGGTTTATTAATAAGAAAATCGTCTTTTTTAGAAAAGGGCTCATTTTGTCGGTTTTTCGTATTTTCAAACAGAAAGGGGGGTGGGGTGGTTTTAAAAATTTAAAGCATGTTGGTTTTTCATCTTTAAGGTGCCCTGGACTGAAAACAATTATTATCTAAATAGCTTCCCAGAAGAACCAGAGATATTAATGTTAGAGTCTTTGATTACGTAGTCGTAGAAGTAAAAATTTCGATATTTCGGCAAATTATTCATAATAGAGACTTTTAAAAAATTTTAAATAAGTTTAATTTTTATTCTTTATCTTCAAATGATACAATAAAATCATTTCCAATTATAAACCTTGTAAAAAATGGTTTATTAATAAGAAAATCGTCTTTTAGAAAAGGGCCCATTTTGTCGGTTTCATGTATTTTCAAAATTAAGGGGGGGGTTGATTTTAAAAATTTGAAACCTATTGGTTTTTCATCTTTAAGGTGCCCTGGACTAAAAACAATTATTATCTGAATAACTTTTCAGAAGAACCAGAGATATCACAATTAATAGATATCACAATCTTTAATTCCATTTTTCTCGAAATGAGGTATTTGTCACTATAAATTTTAAAATTCTGTAACTCATCGAATTTTTGACGAAAAAAGTTGTATGACCACTCAAAATTTTCGTAATTTTGCAAGGAATTCGCCCATATAGATAAGTCCAATAGTGCCAAAATGGGCCCTTTTCATGTGGACGTCGACATATATTTGTTTTCAAGAATATTGACTTTCAAAAAAATAGTTTTTATTTTGTGTTTCTCACAAAACAGAATGTTATGTAAGTTTCAGTTTTCAGTGAAATAGCATGTCTCTCAAGTCGTGAAATATTTCACCATGTGGTATATAAGAATAATTCGATACGTACTTTTAAGTGCTAATTTATAGACAATAACTGCAAAAAATGTTTCAAATCGAAGTAGTAATTTTTTTCAAAATTTGAATTCAAAAAATATTTTCTTTTTTTTTATTAAAGTGCTTCTTATAATGAGTATTTTACAAAAAAAGTATCTTAATCGGTGAACAAGAAATTTTTTTTTTCAAAAATCTACCAAAATATTGAAAAAATTTTTATACATTTTTATTTCATGTATATGAAGAAATATATTCAGAAAGTATTAATAATTTTGCTAGAATTTTACCCTTATGAAAATTGAGAATTTTTCAATAAAAATATTTGTAAAGAGGAATATGTAATTTTTTTTCCCAAAAGAAAAGAATGAATTTGTGAACAATATTGTTGTTAAGAAATAAAGATTAAACCTAAAATGGATAAAGTTCTTATTTCATAATCATAATTTTTAACAATTGACAATTTTTTAATAATTTCTAATAAATAAAGAAGCAACAAATATGCATAATTTAGATCAGTCAAACGAAATTTGTTATACAAATTTTATTGAAAGTCAAGAAAAATATCTGCACATTTTCGATTTTTCAGACAATAGTTTCTAAAGAAAAGTATGAACAAAAAAAAATCACCAAAAAATAACTTCAAAGTATGAATAGACATTCTCGTCAAAATTTCAAATATATTTAAACATAAAAGATAAAATTCTCAAATATTCAATTATTATTGAAAATCGTAATATAGTTCTTGACAAAATTTTAATTAGTTACCAAAATTTTCCATAATTCAATATTTTTTAATATCAACTATTTTAACATTTGGACCTTCAGAAAGCGTATAGTATGTGTAAATTTAATTGTAATATACTATTAGAATCATTATATTATTTTCATGTAAATAATATATTACTAAAAATAAATGTCATGAGAAAAGATACAATATTCAGTTTCTTTATTATCGTGTGCACTAAACAATATTAAATAAAATATTTATAAATTATTTAATATTAAAATATTTTTTATGATAATTTTTCAGGTTAAATTATATATAATTTTTTCTTGCACAGTGTTAAATTAATTTTTTTAAAGTTCAAGAATTTAGTTTATCTGAGAAATTTTCAATGATCAAAAACTTATAGTGTAAAAATTGTTTATTAGGGTGTAATAAATATTTATGCCAAGTTGTTTTACACTAGGATTAACTGTTTAGTAAATATTATCAAAATATTATTTTTTGGCAAACGTATGCGATCTTGCGACTTAGCATTAACAACTCAAGAGTTTAACGTATGTGTTGCGTTGGTAATACTTAGTCGTAAGGTCGCACACGTTCGACAAAAAATAGTTTTTTTGATAATATTTGCAAAACGGTTAATCCTAGTGTAAAACTAATTAGCATAAATATTTGTTACACCCTAATGAACTTCAATTTATATTCTTATTCATTTGTATTATTAAATTTTAAAAAATTAGTTAATTATACTAAAACAATTATATTATCGTATATTATATTAATTAACTAGCTGTCAAACCCGCCGTTGACTGGTTTTAGTTTCTACGAATACATTCAATATTATGTCTACCGGTCTCGAAAAATGGGAAATAGTATATTGTGCACCTAGGGAGGAAAATAGTGCTTTTCCCGAGGATAAAGTCGAGAACTGCAAAACACAAGGCGAAAATCATTTTCTTTCCGTGGTGCACATACTATTTTTTCAAACACACGTAAACGAAATTACAAATATGCAATTATTTAAAGGAATTTTTTGTTGTAATATTTATTTTAAATGTATTATTAATTAAAAAAGTAACAATATGATACATATTTAATCTTAAAAAATATTTAGCTCTTTTTATATTTTGCGTTTATTAAAACAAATTACAAATTATTATAGCAGTAGGAAGAAAATATTACTTTCTCTCCCCGTGACATCACAGCGGGAGGGAAAGTAACATTCTCTCCCTGCCTCCGGGAAAGACGTACTTTCCACCCTCTTTATAGGTGAGAAATGTACTTTCGGTGCGTGTGTTATAAAAAAGTAATATTAGCTATCATTACCTATTTCATTAGAAAAATATTACTATTTTAAATCAGTGATTGACTTTCTATTATCAAATAATTCATTTATAAACAATTAAAATGCAGAAAACAATGTTTGTCAATTATTAGTAGAAATTTAATTATTGTATTATAAGTTAATCCAAAATTTTCAACAGTTTTTGGAGTTATAGTCACAGTGATCTTCAACCATGTTAAGGTTTGACTAAAATGACGTCAAAAACGGAAAACACAGCTTTATTAGGACTCGATTAAAGGTAAAAAAACTACTTGATGTAAAATCGTAGCTGCTTGTATTTTCGAGAAATCAGGATATTAGCATTTTTTATTTTCACCTGCTTTAACAACTTAGCAAAGTATGTATAATTTTTTGATTTTTAATTTGAATTCTCTGATTTACCACTCTTAGCTTTGCCCAGAACTAACGACGTAGACATGATAGTTTTCTGGTTCCATTTTTTTTATAATTTAACATTTTTTCCAACTTTTTAAAACAAAATTTTTATACTTTTTAATTATTTTTGTTTTTTATGTTAATTATTTTTTATATTTAAATCTTCATTAACGCAATGAATTTCGAAATCACAAATCGTTTTTAACCCATTAACGCCAACCAGGACGCAAAATGTACCATAATTTTATGACTCTTATTTTGTATGAAATAATTAGTTAAAAAATTTAGGAAATACCATTTTCGACGTAAACCATAACTACTTTTTTGAAATTCAAGATGACGGATATGAAAATAATTATTTTTCGAAAATGCAAAAAGCCGAAAAAAATTTTCGGACAATTCATTAAAAAGTCATTAGATTTGATTAAAAATGGTTACTCGGATCCAGTATGGCGGACAATTTTTTTAAAAGTTACTAGATTCACTTGAAAATGATTACTCAGGGGTTTTCGGGGTCGCTGATTACGAATCTGAGGTTACTATTTTAAAATTCATAATTGTGGGTCCAATATGGCTGACATTTTTTTAAAAAGTATTTGTATTTGCTTGAAATGGTCACTCGGTAGTATTTGAGGATGCTGATTACGAATCTGACTTCAGAAAAATATAAATATCAAACAAGTCAGTCTTTGTGGAAATAATGAAATTCTTGATTAGTAGAAAACAGAACAGATTCGTGAAAAACAGAAGATCATTATTCCCAAAAAGACTAACTTGTTTGATATTAATAAAAAACAGAACAGTTTTTTACTAATCGATAAGATCATTATTCCCACAAAGACTTGAGATTAATTATTTGCATAATAACGAGCGCAAAAAGACAGAAACGATTTCGTAGTAGTAAAGAGATTGAAGTGGAAGAAACTAAAGAGACCATAGATATAAAACAAAGAAGTAGCTTTTTAGCACGTAGACCTCCTGATGGTATAAGAGCTGGGCAACGTCGATAAAATTTTGTTGACTGCTACCGGACGTGAAGGATAAACATAATATTGTTCTGAAGTGAGATTCGTAACCAACATCCTCAAAAAACCCCGAATGACTATTTTTAAGCAAATAGAATTATTTTTTTAAAAAATGTCCTGCATATTGGATTCACTATTTTGAATTTTGAAAAAGTGACATCAGATTCGTAATCAGCGACCCCAACAACCTCTGAGTAACCATTTTCAAGCACATCTAATCACTTTTTACAAAAAAATAACATCAGATTCGTAATCAGCGACCGAATTCAGTGACTGTTTTCTTCAAATTAGTTTTCGACATGCATTTCCCTCAAAATCCTCACCCTGATAATTTTTAGTAATAATCTTAATTTTTTGTCTCAATAGAGCTCTATCTCGTCCTAGAAGTAGCACTAAACCTTCCCAAAGAAGATGATTGACAAAACCTGGTAGTGCATGCAATTCAGGAACTACGCATTTCTGAATTACATAGATGTCATCAGCTTCGTCAAAAAGGGGAGCATTTATTGTATTGTGAGAATGCATGGCATTTTTTTTTTTTCACCGAGGGATCAAAAAGTTTGATAATGATTTCTTAAGTCTTCATAAGTCTTTAATCTCATACATTAATTATTGCAAGATTTTAAGCAACTTGACTTTGTAACGGTATTAACATCGTTTTCTTCATCTTTATCGGCGCATTCTTCTTCAACACTCCTTAATTCTTTCAATGTCACGAAGCAATAAGGACTTGGATATGTTGATGTTGCAGTTTGCAGTCCATTAACAATAAGGATAACTTTGAAGTCTGATATAAACTTGAATGGAATATTATTAATATTCGTTAATTTAAATAACAGTGATATATATTTTCATAAGTTTCCTCTACATCAGGTACTTTACCCAACATAATCAATCTATGTACACCAGTCAACTTTCCTTTTTTTGCCAATACTTCCACCTTCAGAGTACAGAGTTCTTTTTTTATTGGGGTATTGTAATAATTTTCTTAATCCGCATCAACAACATTACAGTCCAATTCTGGTGAATAATTTTCTGGAAAAATTGTCAGACAAATCTTGAAGAAATCTTGACCTCCGTCAACCATAACTTTGATAAGAACGTTGCCAGTTTTACCCCTTTCTTCTAGAATAGCATTCAATAATTCCTCGGCATCTACCCAAACGGCAGGTATTTTCTCCTTTTTTATTTTATTTTTGCCAATATCGAAATCAAATACACGTCTTCTTTATACACATCTTCTAATTTTCTAGACTTTTCGACAACATGTTTCGTGTTATAAAATGCAGGCACAGACTGTTTACCAGCATTAGATTTCAAGAAATTTGTCACTTTTTCATCTGATTTGATGATACACTCATATTCCTGAACTTGATTTGACAACTTGAAAGTTGTCTAAATTTTTTACTGAAAAGACCACATCCTTTTTTTTATTTACAACAACAGTTTTTTGGAATCCTTTCGTAGATAATTTAAACTCAATATTATTACGTTGACTATCACTGATATCACTTGGTGCATCTATTTTACGTTTTACGATGAAAGATACAATTTGCTCCTGTTGCTTCTGTCAAACTTGTTTGACCCTTTTTTACAATTTCGTAACCTGTCCCGCCTTTGGTATTACAAGAATACCTTTTAGCTCTACTAATTTCTTAAAAACAAATTGTGTATGTCTTAATAAATTTTTTGGGCATCTCAACTTTCAGTGGTTGAGTCTTTTGTTTAAATTTGGAAACATCTGAAGACGTATAGTGACAATTCGCTGCAGTGATAACATTACGCACATCTCGTACGTGACCTTTACCTTCATCATGCTTTGAATGACCAAATTACCTTCATGTTAAGCATATGTAATAATTGCAGAAATCTGTATTGCCCCTGGTTTCTTTTTATACAGCAAATTATTATCATAATAAGACATTTGCTGTAAATCGAGGAGAGCGAAACGATACGTATTTGCAATTGCTTAGAGGAAACATTTGATTTAAAATATCATAATTGCTACTTACAAAATTTTTCACAAGATTTTGAAGTTTTTCAGTTAAAAAAATTGTTCAGGTTTTCTTTTCTCGAAAACAATTTTTTTGTCACACGGACCACAAACTATCCTCTTGTTCTTTTTATGGTCATACTTATGATTCATGTTAACAAAATACAATCATAAGAGAATTTAGTTTAATTTTATTTGCATGTGCACTTAATAATTTTATTTTTTTGTAACATACAAGCAACTGGACATACTCTTTGACAGATGCCTACTTCGACATGCGACATAAAAGTTTTTCTTGCCTTGTATTATCTAACAATAATATAAAAAAGTATTATTAATATTTAGTATTAGTTAATTTAATAACGGATAGTAAGACAATATGAACGTAGGAGTTACGGTGACTAAAGACGAACTAAACCGCTAGATTCGCCACTATCGTTTACCATGTCAGTTTCTCACTAAATGCGTTTTTTAGCATTGACTATATAACTCTTCTTTCCATGCAATCTACAGTAATTAAAAATTTAGAGACAAAAAGCAACGCGCTGCTAATATTTAATATGACTTACGTCTTAAACAAACTAATTTCCTGATTTTTCGAAAATACAAGCAGCTTCGATTTTAAATCAAGTAGTTTTTTGACTTTTAAATAAGTCCTGATAAAGCTGTGTTTTCCGTTGTTGACGTCATTTTAGGTAAACATAAATATGGTTGAAGATCACTGTGTAGTAAAGTCAAATTCGAACTAATTATATCACAATTGCTAAAAACTAAAATAAGACTTATATTGTAAGCTGAATTCACAGTTTTTCACGATTAAATTAAATTTCTGCACATTTCCAGTATCTTTAATTCGTAGAACACCTGTTAAAAGTATTTGTAAAAACAAAAACCCGTCGAAGAGTATCTTCATAAAATAAGTAAATGTTTGTAGTCATTTGCAGTTTTATTTATCGTTAATACTTATCAACAAAATGTATATTTCATAAAAAAGGATACACCTGGAAAAATTTTGACAAAGCTAGGAAAAACCAAATAGTTTGTTAAACAAAAATAATTATAGACACCCTGTTTAACTTTTGCCTTTACAATGCTCAAAACATCCCTAAAAATTAAATCGAGAATTAAAATAACAAAACATTTTACTATCGAATTCTTTTACCAGTAGCATAATGCAAGTATCGTATCACAGGTATTCTCGAATTTCTGCAGTATCAATTTTATCAAAAAAAATATTCATTTTAAATAATTGAAAAATATTAGTCCATTGTATTAAAATTATTTTTAATACAATGAAAATGTTAAAAATTGTAATTGATATAAAAAAATATTAGTCCATTGCATTAAAATTATTTTTTAATATCAATTACAATTTTTAACATTTAGAGGATGTGTTTCAAATCATCGATCTTTTTTACTTTTTTGATTCTTTTTGATTCTCATGTAGGGATATTCAATAAGGCGGATAATGTTTTTCACATGGGATTTGGTTTAGGAGTTGACTGGGAAAAACATGCAGTATTTCATGCGGGAATTCATATGGTTTTATGCATGGAAGAACTGTTCAAATTTCCCATGTCTATTCCTAACTAAAATTCTGTCTTAATTTCGCATATGGTTTGACATGGTAAACCATGTGATTTCCTTCATGGAAGTAGGGTTTTACATGGTTTTTGACATAAGATACCATGTGGTTTCCCATATGGAATTTTCAATAGGGATAAAAAGTAAAACAAATTCCATCGATTTTAATATTAAAAATTAAATTGTCATACTTTCTTTTGTCTTTTTCCAGGCACTGGAAACTAATTTAGTATTCCCAGGAAATATTCAAAATAATGAAAGTAATGAAAATACTGATAGTCATGAAAATAATGAGAGCAATGAAAATAATGAAAATAGTAAAAACAACGAAAATGCTGAATCAAATGAAAGGAATGAAAATACTGATAGTCATGAAAATAGTGAAAACAACGAAAATTCTAAATCAAATGAAAGTAATGAAAATACTGATAGTCATGAAAATATTGAGAGTAATGAAAATAATGAAAACAACGAAAACACTGAATCTAGTGATAGCAATAAAATTAATGAGAATAGTGACAATAATGAGAGTAATGAGAATAATGAAAATAGTGAAAACAACGAAAATTCTAAATCAAATGAAAGTAATGAAAATACTGATAGTCATGAAAATATTGAGAGTAATGAAAATAATGAAAACAACGAAAATTCTAAATCAAATGAAAGTAATGAAAATACTGATAGTCATGAAAATATTGAGAGTAATGAAAATAATGAAAACAACGAAAATTCTAAATCAAATGAAAGTAATGAAAATACTGATAGTCATGAAAATATTGAGAGTAATGAAAATAATGAAAACAACGAAAACACTGAATCTAGTGATAGCAATAAAAGTAATGAGAATAGTGACAATAATGAGAGTAATGAAAATAGTGAAAACAACGAAAACACTGAGTCTAGTGACAGCAATAAAAGACTCAACCACTGAAAGTTGAGATGCCCAAAAAATTTATTAAGACATACACAATTTGTTTTTAAGAAATTAGTAGAGCTAAAAGGTATTCTTGTAATACCAAAGGCGGGACAGGTTACGAAATTGTAAAAAAGGGTCAAACAAGTTTGACAGAAGCAACAGGAGCAAATTGTATCTTTCATCGTAAAACGTAAAATAGATGCACCAAGTGATATCAGTGATAGTCAACGTAATAATATTGAGTTTAAATTATCTACGAAAGGATTCCAAAAAACTGTTGTTGTAAATAAAAAAAAGGATGTGGTCTTTTCAGTAAAAAATTTAGACAACTTTCAAGTTGTCAAATCAAGTTCAGGAATATGAGTGTATCATCAAATCAGATGAAAAAGTGACAAATTTCTTGAAATCTAATGCTGGTAAACAGTCTGTGCCTGCATTTTATAACACGAAACATGTTGTCGAAAAGTCTAGAAAATTAGAAGATGTGTATAAAGAAGACGTGTATTTGATTTCGATATTGGCAAAAATAAAATAAAAAAGGAGAAAATACCTGCCGTTTGGGTAGATGCCGAGGAATTATTGAATGCTATTCTAGAAGAAAGGGGTAAAACTGGCAACGTTCTTATCAAAGTTATGGTTGACGGAGGTCAAGATTTCTTCAAGATTTGTCTGACAATTTTTCCAGAAAATTATTCACCAGAATTGGACTGTAATGTTGTTGATGCGGATTAAGAAAATTATTACAATACCCCAATAAAAAAAGAACTCTGTACTCTGAAGGTGGAAGTATTGGCAAAAAAAGGAAAGTTGACTGGTGTACATAGATTGATTATGTTGGGTAAAGTACCTGATGTAGAGGAAACTTATGAAAATATATATCACTGTTATTTAAATTAACGAATATTAATAATATTCCATTCAAGTTTATATCAGACTTCAAAGTTATCCTTATTGTTAATGGACTGCAAACTGCAACATCAACATATCCAAGTCCTTATTGCTTCGTGACATTGAAAGAATTAAGGAGTGTTGAAGAAGAATGCGCCGATAAAGATGAAGAAAACGATGTTAATACCGTTACAAAGTCAAGTTGCTTAAAATCTTGCAATAATTAATGTATGAGATTAAAGACTTATGAAGACTTAAGAAATCATTATCAAACTTTTTGATCCCTCGGTGAAAAAAGAAAAATGCCATGCATTCTCACAATACAATAAATGCTCCCCTTTTTGACAAAGCTGATGACATCTATGTAATTCAGAAATGCGTAGTTCCTGAATTGCATGCACTACCAGGTTTTGTCAATCATCTTCTTTGGGAAGGTTTAGTGCTACTTCTAGGACGAGATAGAGCTCTATTGAGACAAAAAATTAAGATTATTACTAAAAATTATCAGGGTGAGGATTTTGAGGGAAATGCATGTCGAAAACTAATTTGAAGAAAACAGTCACTGAATTCGGTCGCTGATTACGAATCTGATGTTATTTTTTTGTAAAAAGTGATTAGATGTACTTAAAAATGATTACTTAGGGGTTTTTGGGGTTGCTGATTACGAATCTGAAGTCACTTTTTTAAAATTCAAAATGGTGGACAATTTTCAAAAAGTGATTAGATTTGCTTGAAAATGGTTACTCAGAGGTTGTTGGGGTCGCTGATTACGAATCTGATGTCACTTTTTCAAAATTCAAAATAGTGAATCCAATATGCAGGACATTTTTTAAAAAAATAATTCTATTTGCTTAAAAATAGTCATTCGGGGTTTTTTGAGGATGTTGGTTACGAATCTCACTTCAGAACAATATTATGTTTATCCTTCACGTCCGGTAGCAGTCAACAAAATTTTATCGACGTTGCCCAGCTCTTATACCATCAGGAGGTCTACGTGCTAAAAAGCTACTTCTTTGTTTTATATCTATGGTCTCTTTAGTTTCTTCCACTTCAATCTCTTTACTACTACGAAATCGTTTCTGTCTTTTTGCGCTCGTTATTATGCAAATAATTAATCTCAAGTCTTTGTGGGAATAATGATCTTATCGATTAGTAAAAAACTGTTCTGTTTTTTATTAATATCAAACAAGTTAGTCTTTTTGGGAATAATGATCTTCTGTTTTTCACGAATCTGTTCTGTTTTCTACTAATCAAGAATTTCATTATTTCCACAAAGACTGACTTGTTTGATATTTATATTTTTCTGAAGTCAGATTCGTAATCAGCATCCTCAAATACTACCGAGTGACCATTTTAAGCAAATACAAATACTTTTTAAAAAAATGTCAGCCATATTGGACCCACAATTATGAATTTTAAAATAGTAACCTCAGATTCGTAATCAGCGACCCCGAAAACCCCTGAGTAATCATTTTCAAGTGAATCTAGTAACTTTTAAAAAAATTGTCCGCCATACTGGATCCGAGTAACCATTTTTAATCAAATCTAATGACTTTTTAATGAATTGTCCGAAAATTTTTTTCGGCTTTTTGCATTTTCGAAAAATAATTATTTTCATATCCGTCATCTTGAATTTCAAAAAAGTAGTTATGGTTTACGTCGAAAATGGTATTTCCTAAATTTTTTAACTAATTATTTCATACAAAATAAGAGTCATAAAATTATGGTACATTTTGCGTCCTGGTTGGCGTTAATGGGTTAAAAACGATTTGTGATTTCGAAATTCATTGCGTTAATGAAGATTTAAATATAAAAAATAATTAACATAAAAAACAAAAATAATTAAAAAGTATAAAAATTTTGTTTTAAAAAGTTGGAAAAAATGTTAAATTATAAAAAAAATGGAACCAGAAAACTATCATGTCTACGTCGTTAGTTCTGGGCAAAGCTAAGAGTGGTAAATCAGAGAATTCAAATTAAAAATCAAAAAATTATACATACTTTGCTAAGTTGTTAAAGCAGGTGAAAATAAAAAATGCTAATATCCTGATTTCTCGAAAATACAAGCAGCTACGATTTTACATCAAGTAGTTTTTTTACCTTTAATCGAGTCCTAATAAAGCTGTGTTTTCCGTTTTTGACGTCATTTTAGTCAAACCTTAACATGGTTGAAGATCACTGTGACTATAACTCCAAAAACTGTTGAAAATTTTGGATTAACTTATAATACAATAATTAAATTTCTACTAATAATTGACAAACATTGTTTTCTGCATTTTAATTGTTTATAAATGAATTATTTGATAATAGAAAGTCAATCACTGATTTAAAATAGTAATATTTTTCTAATGAAATAGGTAATGATAGCTAATATTACTTTTTTATAACACACGCACCGAAAGTACATTTCTCACCTATAAAGAGGGTGGAAAGTACGTCTTTCCCGGAGGCAGGGAGAGAATGTTACTTTCCCTCCCGCTGTGATGTCACGGGGAGAGAAAGTAATATTTTCTTCCTACTGCTATAATAATTTGTAATTTGTTTTAATAAACGCAAAATATAAAAAGAGCTAAATATTTTTTAAGATTAAATATGTATCATATTGTTACTTTTTTAATTAATAATACATTTAAAATAAATATTACAACAAAAAATTCCTTTAAATAATTGCATATTTGTAATTTCGTTTACGTGTGTTTGAAAAAATAGTATGTGCACCACGGAAAGAAAATGATTTTCGCCTTGTGTTTTGCAGTTCTCGACTTTATCCTCGGGAAAAGCACTATTTTCCTCCCTAGGTGCACAATATACTATTTCCCATTTTTCGAGACTGGTAGACATAATATTGAATGTATTCGTAGAAACTAAAACCCGTCAAAGGCGGGTTTGACAGCTAGTTAATTAATATAATATACGATAATATAATTGTTTTAGTATAATTAACTAATTTTTTTAAATTTAATAATACAAATGAATAAGAATATAAATTGAAGTTCATTAGGGTGTAACAAATATTTATGCTAATAAGTTTTACACTAGGATTAACCGTTTTGCAAATATTATCAAAAAAACTATTTTTTGTCGAACGTGTGCGACCTTACGACTAACTATTACCAACGCAACACATACGTTAAACTCTTGAGTTGTTAATGCTAAGTCGCAATATCGCATACGTTTGCCAAAAAATAATATTTTGATAATATTTACTAAACAGTTAATCCTAGTGTAAAACAACTTGGCATAAATATTTATTACACCCTAATAAACAATTTTTACACTATTAGTTTTTGATCATTGAAAATTTCTCAGATAAACTAAATCCTTGAACTTTAAAAAAATTAATTTAACACTGTGCAAGAAAAAATTATGTATAACACAGGCCGACAAATTTTAATCAACTGCATGTTGCCTAAAATATTACTGCCGATTCTTACAGGATTTTGTCCGTAGAATACGAATCTGACCTTGAAAATATTGGATTGGCTCTAGTTTTTAATCAATTTACGTTTCAATATACAAAATATGCATTTTTAGCATTTTTTGAATGAATGTACAACAATACACCGAATCAGTAAATCTGTCCGCATAGCACAAAATGAAAGTTTAAACACTGCTCTTCAATATCCAAAAACAAAAAATGTAATTTATGTACACTTTAACCTGTAATGTCAAAAGAGACATTCGCTGTTCCACAAGCATATTGAAAACAACAGTACTTTTGACCATGTAAGGTAATTTAAATAACAATTAGTCTCTCTAGGGGTTTTTATGGTCGCTGCTTACTGATCTGTATTTAGATTTTAATATTCAAAATGGCGAATCCAATATGGCAGATTTTTTTTTAAATTTTAAATTTTTATCATAAAAGGCGTAAATTATCTTTAAAAATTTGGTCCGCCACTTGTAATTTTTATATTTCATAGCAGATTTGTAACTAGCGATTATAAAAACGCCAGAGACACTAATTTTTACTTGAATTACCTTACATGGTCAAAAGTAATATTAATTTTAATACGTTTATGGAACAGCGTATGTTTTTTTGGTCATTATAGGTTAAAGTGTACATAAATTACATTTTTTGTTTTTGGATATTCAAGAGCAGTGTTTAAGCTTTCAATTGGTGTTATGCGGACAAATTTACTGTTTCTGTGTATTGTTGTACAATCATTCAAAAAATGCCAAAAATGCATATTTTGTATAATGAAACGTAAATTGATTAAAAACTGGAGCCAATCCAATATTTTCAAGGTCAAATTCGTATTCTATGGACAAAATCCTATAAAAATCAGCTTCTATTGGTTAGGCCACAAAATTTTGTTGGCCTGTGTAATTTAACCTGAAAAATTATCATAAAAAATATTTTAATATTAAATAATTTATAAATATTTTATTTAATATTGTTTAGTGCGCACGATAATAAAGAAACTGAATATTTTATCTTTTCTCATGACATTTATTTTTAGTAAAATATTATTTACATGAAAATAATATAATGATTCTAATAGTATATTACAATTAAAATTAACACATACTATACGCTTTCTGAAGGTCCAAATGTTAAAATAGTTGATATTAAAAAATATTGAATTATGGAAAATTTTGGAAACTAATTAAAATTTTGTCAAGAACTGTATTACGATTTTCAATAATAATTGAATATTTGAGAATTTTATTATTTATGTTTAAATATATTTGAAATTTTGACGAGAATGTCTATTCATACTTTGAAGTTATTTTTTGTGTATTTTTTTGTTCATACTTTTCTTTAGAAACTATTGTCTGAAAAATCGAAAATGTGCAGATATTTTTCTTGACTTTCAATAAAATTTTTATAACAAATTTCGTTTGACTGATCTAAATTATGCATATTTGTTGCTTCTTTATTTATTAGAAATTATTAAAAAATTGTCAATTGTTAAAAATTATGATTATGAAATAAGAACTTTATCCATTTTAGGTTTAATCTTTATTTCTTAACAACAATATTGTTCACAAATTCATTCTTTTCTTTTGGGAAAAAAAATTACATATTCCTCTTTACAAATATTTTTATTGAAAAATTCTCAATTTTCATAAGGGTGAAATTCTAGCAAAATTATTAATACTTTCTGAATATATTTCTTCATATACATGAAATAAAAATGTATAAAAATTTTTTCAAAATTTTGGTAGATTTTTGAAAAAAAAAATTTCTTGTTCACCGATTAAGATACTTTTTTTGTAAAATACTCATTATAAGAAGCACTTCAATAAAAAAAAAGAAAACATTTTTTGAATTCAAATTTTGAAAAAAATTACTACTTCGATTTGAAACATTTTTTGCAGTTATTGTCTATAAATTAGCAATTAAAAGTACGTATCGAATTGTTCTTATATACCACATGGTGAAATATTTCACGACTTGAGAGACATGCTATTTCACTGAAAACTGAAACTTACATAACATTCTGTTTTGTGAGAAACACAAAGTAAAAACTATTTTTTTTAAAGTTAATATTCTTGAAAACAAATATATGTCGACGTCCACATGAAAAGGGCCCATTTTGGCACTATTGGACTTATCTATATGGGCGAATTCCTTGCAAAATTACGAAAATTTTGAGTGGTCATACAACTTTTTTCGTCAAAAATTCGATGAGTTACAGAATTTTAAAGTTTATAGTGACAAATACCTCATTTCGAGAAAAACGGAATTAAAGATTGTGATACCTATTAATTGTGATATTTCTGGTTCTTCTGAAAAGTTATTCAGATAATAATTGTTTTTAGTCCAGGGCACCTTAAAGATGAAAAACCAATAGGTTTCAAATTTTTAAAATCAACCCCCCCCTTAATTTTGAAAATTCATGAAACCGACAAAATGGGCCCTTTTCTAAAAGACGATTTTCTTATTAATAAACCATTTTTTTACAAGGTTTATAATTGGAAATGATTTTATTGTATCATTTGAAGATAAAGAATAAAAATTATACTTATTTAAAATTTTTTAAAAGTCTCTATTATGAATAATTTGCCGAAATATCGAAATTTTCACTTCTACGACTACGTAATCAAAGACTCTAACATTAATATCTCTGGTTCTTCTGGGAAGCTATTCAGATAATAATTGTTTCCAGTCCAGGGCTTTAAATTTTTAAAACCACCCCACCCCCCTTTCTGTTTGAAAATACGAAAAACCGACAAAATGGGCCCTTTTCTAAAAAAGACGATTTTCTTATTAATAAACCATTTTTGTACAAGATTAATGATTGGGAACAATTTCATTGTGTCATTTGAAGGTAAAGAATAGAAATTAAACTTATTAAAAAATTTTTAACAAGTTTTATTATGAAATTTTGACGAAATATCGACATTTTTTACATCTACGACTACGTAATCAATGACTCTAACATTAATATCTCTGGATCTTCTCGGAAGTTATTCAGATAATAATTGTTTTGAGTTCAGGGTACTTTAAAGATGACAAATCAAGACGTTTTAATTTTTTTGACCCTCTATTTCAAAAATACGGAATATTTTTGCAAAGGACCGACAAAATGGACCCTTTTCTTTTTCTAAAGAACCAATAAAGTTAAACACTTGAATTAACGAAAAAGTAATGAAAACCTCATGATTTGACTTGTCAAAACATGTAGATTGATAATAAAAAATAAAAAAAAATTTATAGTTTTTCTCAAAAAAGTATTAAATTGTAAATAACTCGAAAACTAGAACCGACAAAATGGGCCCTTTTCATGTGGACGTCCACATATGGGTGATTAATTTTAAAATGTCATTTTCATGTCCTGTCCAAAAATCTGGAATACTAGTTCTGTGACGTTGTATTTTACAACGCCACAAATTATGTCGTTCTTCGCAAATTTAAATTTAAATTTACAAAACTTCTGGTCTCGATGCAGCTCCATGGCGTGAATTCTTGTGTCAATTTTGCGTTTTGTCTTCCGTTTCTAATTATTGTCGGGTATTAATTTCATGTTCTCCTCATCACTTGGACCACCTACGGAGCTGGGAGGGACATCGAGTGGCTTAGAGAGATGATCTGGATTTCTTGGTTAACCTACATTATCCGAGTTGCGTGGTAGACTCTCAATCTCAAATCTGGTGGATTCTCAATTTCAAATCTGGTGCGAGACTTACAGTGTGCCCAACCTATCTATCAGCGGAGGTGACGCAATGGAGTTTCCGAAATTTCTTTCCGTTTGTTGGATTTTTGCCGATTTTGCGTGACTGAGACAACATTTTGGAGCTCGGTCAAAATTTTATATCCTTACAAGGACAAGATTCTAAATTTTAACGATGAGTCTGAGTTTGGATTTTCTTTCGGATCGTCGCGAGACCCTCGTATTGCCAGGTGAGCCTCGATGCCGAATTACCATTGGTGGAACAAGGGAACGACGTCGGAAACATGCCAGCGGAACTAACGCCAGGTTGCCGCCAAATTCTTCACAACTTCGAGAGTTGATCAAACAAGCCAATTCTCTCATTCTGAAATATTTGGGAAATTGATTTAACTAAACTAATAGTTTTTAAATACGTTAAGAGATTTTCTACCTTTTAATATTTCAAGAAGAAGATATTGCCAAGGTTTAGATTTTGCGCAGCAAGGCTTCTAACTACTAACCGAGTCTACGTCACGTCACGTGAGAATTCCTGATTATGGTGGGGATTTCGACCACCCGAAGCAATAAAACCAAGAGGATCCAGGAAATCGTCCTCTTTTTCGCCTCGTCTTCCGACTCAACGCCATGGACGATCTTCGTTGGACCATTGTGAAGCCGTCCTCGAGAACTAAAGATTTGTTTTACTATTTAGCGTTTTGTTGTTAGTTAAAATTAAATAAAAATTCACTATGCTGTAACTGAGAGTTTCTTTTGAATCTAACTGAGCCGCCTTGGAAGTTTGGACTAGCGGGTGACTGTTTCTTCGGACGAGGGTAAGGTCTCTCTCTTTTCTCTTCTCTAAAAATTGTATATTTAGTGATTTGATGTCTCGTAGAATACCCTTGGTGATTCGATTGAGGATCGATTAATTTTATTGAGATTGCTTTATTGCATATGATTATTAGAGGTTAAATCGATCGAGTTACCACGTGGGAAATTAAAATAATAATCTCCGTTACTGATTTCGAGTCGCGTAGAGAAAAGTCCAAATGATTCTGGTTAAATTCGCATATTTGGTTTGCTCTTGGTAACAAAATTGTCTATTCGTCGAATTTTGAGATTATCTGTGTAAATTGTGCAAAATTTGCGGAAGACGTTGGCGAGAAATTGCGTTAGAATTAGTATTTTGTTAATTGTTGTGAATTATCCGAGTAGAATTGTTAATTGTCTGAGTAATGCTGTGAAATTTGTCGCATTTCAAATTCGTGTTAAATCTACGAGAAATTTTGTAAAGATTTTATTTTAAATTATAATAAATCTAAATTTTCTTATGTTAAAAATTTGAAGTTTTCCTTTACGAGAATAATTTCTAAGAATGCCACACCTCTCCGACATTTTGAGTAGCCGAGTTTAATTTGTTGTCAGTTTCCGGTACACGAATTTTCTAAATATCACTGATTTTGAGATTTGTCGTTTCGTATAAATAAGATTTTGTCGTTTTGTTGGTTTTGCGTTGGTCTATGAGTAGACCTGGCGCCCCGGATTTTATTGTGAGAAATATCAAATAGTAATATTATACGAAAATTCGTGCCGAAGGTGCTTGTCAATTAAATCCTTAATTTTGGCTAGGGACAGACAAGGAGAAATCGATTCTCATCTCACAGTTCATATATAAAAGTTTTTGAAGTCAATTAATTTTCTTAATCACTTCTTTTACTTAAATTAACAATGGCAAAATGTCAGTGGTGTCCCCTGTCCGCACTTAAAAAATCAGAACTTTAACTATTAATAAAAATTGTTGTTTCTCACATTTTTAGTACAAGAAAAATCATAATGCACTACTGAGAGTTTATATTTTAATATTTTAATTGTCAGTGGTGTCCGCTTAAAATTCTGTTTCTTGCAATATATTATTTTATTTTTAATAAATTTGCGTTAAATTTACATCTTATATGTAGTTAATGAAAATCTGATATTGGTTTTTAATTTATAAGCTGATTTTATTCTCATCATTTAAAAAATATTGTCAGTGAAATCTTTCAAAAATGTCAGTGGTGTTCCTCAAATTTTATATGTTTGTTTGGTCTTCAAAAGTATATAATTTATGGCATAACTTATCACAAATATTTTTCAAGTCATGTTAAAACATTCATTATTGTAATTAGAAATATTTCAACTCTTTAAAGTTGTAAGAAATTATTTTAAGAAATAATAAATTAAATAAGAAAATTTCTTGTATTTTCTATCTATCGTTTTTCAGCTGATGAAAATTAAAATTTGCTTCCACATGCTCGACCACTATTATTTTTGTCCAATAAATATTTTAATCAACCAAAATAGAGTATCATTAAGTTCAAAATCCAACATGGAAAAATCAAAGTTAGTAGCATCAAAAATGACATTTTAAATTTAATCACCCATATATTAGCACTATTTGTTTTTCATAAAATAATAGTATATTCACATCTGATATTAATACAAATGGAAACAGACGATCAGCTGTCATTTACCTTGGAGAGTAAACAAGATGTTTTCCTTACATTATAGACAATATCTACAAAATAATTTTCAAATTGAGGAGATAGTTTTTTCAAAATTTGAATTAAAAGAATTACAAAAAATTGCTTTAATAAAATTAAATTTTTAAAAATAAAGGAAAAAATGTTTGTATATTTTATTTGTGAATTGCAAATTTTAATTTACGACATTAAAATTGTTTATATTTTTAGAAAGGAAAGGAAAAAATTTTATTCAAAAAATGTTTTGTTATATTTGTTTTCGAATTTCTTTAGTCGAAAACATCAAAAACTTCTTTTTGAAATAAAAATTTTATTATTATTAATATTATTATTTTCCCATAAAAATTCACTCTCTAAATCTGAATATGTGAAATTTCACTTATTTCTAAGTTATAAGTCGTCTTCTCGATCAATAAGTGCATATACACTTGTAATAAATGAAATTTCACTCAAACTAAGTGAAAAATTCACTTATTTATAAGTGTATATGCACTTATTGATCGAGAAAACGACTTATAACATAGAATAAGTGAAATTTCACATATTCAGATTTAGAGAGCAGATATTCTAAAATATCCTAATCTAAACCTTTTTGAAATTAAACAGTTTATAAAAATATCGTTATTTGATCTTATAAATATTGTTTACTGTTACTTTCTTAAAACTATTATTTTATTATTTCAATTCAATATTTATTTTCTAGAATTTTTTATTAAAAATTTCTCTCTAAATCGACTATTTTAATAATTTTTAAAAAAGTTCTTTGAGAATTTGCAAATACAATTTAACAAAATTTCGATTATTCGGAAATTTTTTAATGATTCTAAAATTTATTAAAAAAGAATAAATTTAAAAGTTGTATACGAAAAGATATAGGGTTATAGTTGGGGCAAACATAAACAGATTTGCTAAGTTACACCAATAACATAAGTTTTTTCTTTTAAATCGGATTACTTTCGGTTTTCTTGTGTATTGTGTACTTAATTATTTTCCTATTTTCCGTTTGTCAATTAACAGCAGTATATATAAAAAAAAATTCCTATTGCATAAATGATTGAAAATCAAAAGGACACTCTTTCACTTTATTAACTCGCATTTGAAAAAAAATTAAGTAAAAAATTATAGTAAAATTTATAATCATCTCTTATTAATACTCCAAAAAAAATCAACTATGATTTTTATTTTGCAAACTTTAATTATAAAAAATAAGTCTGTTTCTATTAGTTCTGTTCTGTTAGTTACAAAATAACTCAAACTAATAAAAAATAATGCATTATATAAGTTTAAAAATAAAGCATGCCAAAAGTTGAAACACGTTACATAAATAAAGGTTTTTTCTCTTCTATTCTCTCCCGTTCTCTATCTTATTCTCTCTTATTATAGTGTTGTAGTTTGATTGATACAATTTTTTCATGTATATTATAAGAAATATTATTGAAATTTTTGCTGTTTCTATTTACACCGAATTTACAGTTTTTAAGGGTAAATAGAAACAGTCTCCTATTTTTAATTAAAGTTTGCACAATGAGAAAATCAAAGTTGATTTTTTTTGTAGCATTAATAAGAGATGATTATAAATTTTACTATGATTTTTAATGTATTTTTTCCAAATGCTAGTCAGAAATGTAATATATACAAATTCTAATTGACATACGGAAAATTTTTTTAACCTGTTGAGGGTGATCTAACGTTAAAAATGGAAAAATAAATTATAATTAAAAAACATTGTTTTATATACTCATTTATAATTTTCTTGAAATATTTTATGAAAACTTTTTGAATTTCGCAGAATATATTTCACTAAATGTGAAATAATTTTAGTTAAATTATTCCTATATATAGCTATAAATTATTTTCTATACATAGCTATTAAGTAACTTCGAAGATTGAAACTTAACCTACGTAAATAAAGTTTTTCTCAATTGTATTTTCCAAAAAAGGCCCAATATAATCAAAATTTTATTCACAATTACATTAAATTTTTTTATTTTATTACTATTATGTTAAAAAAACTTTATATTTGTTTAAACAATTAATTATTATTTATTTAATTTCTTTTTTACAATAATATTCAGTTTGTAAAATTGGAAAATCAAGATAGATTGTAATGTTTTTAGAAATGTTGTGTCAGAAATTTGTAAATAACAACAATTATTTACTTAAACAATTATTGAATTCTTATAATTAAAAAATCATTTATATTATACTACTCTGTTTAGTTAATTATAAAATTTTCTAGGTACTGTGTGAAAAGTTAATAAATACAATAATCATTATTTTAAAAAATTGAAAAATTGTTAAAATAATAAAATAATAAAATATATGAAAAATATAAATTTATTACACAATTATTGATAGTAAGTAACAAAGAAATAAAAAATAATAAAAGTTTTAATAAGTTTAAAACAACACGTGTAAACACACGTGTAAAAACACATGTAAAAACACATGTACATGCACGTGTAATTATACGTGTAAAAACACGCATACACATCCATTTATAAGCAAAAATTTAGTATATATTTTAGTAGAAATAAATATTACAAAAATTATAAAATTTTTTGTTATATAATTTTGGTACTCATTTCATTCGTTTTCGTAAATCTTGTTGTGTTCATTTCATGAAAACTTTGCTTCCTCATAGATATGTTAATAACAATAAAGTTTAAATTTTGAGCAATTATTCTTAAATGCTGTAATATTTTTTTCTCTTTATTTAATACTTTCACATGACATTTTTTTTCACAATTTCTGTTTTTTAAAATATCAATAACTTCTTTTTTTCTAATCGAAATAGCTTCAAAAATAGGTCAATCCAAGGGTTTTTTAATGCTCTACAAGTTTGTAACAATGGTTTTAATGTTATTTCTACATTTTTCAACAAAATTCTCAAAAAAGTCTTATTTTCCAAAATTTTGAATTTTTAAAAGTTTAATATCTCCGGTGAATATGAACGAAAAATGTTCATTCTGGGCTCAAAAGATGCGTCTAAAAAAACTCTAAAAAATTAGAGAAAAATATTTATAGGTGTCCTAACCTTTTTTTAAAGTTATGGGCAAAAAACGTTTTTTTGAAAAATTAAAAATCAAAAAAATAAATAGTTAAACTTTATTAATTTATCTCAAAGTACTCTCATTTTATGTCCGCAGATGAGACCTACAAATTAAAAAAAAAAATTCAGCCCAAAAGCTTTTTATAATTTGGAGATATTTATGAAAATGTAATGTTTACACACACACACACACACATACGGAATGACATTTTGTAAAAATGTCATTTTTGATCTCCTGAGGTCAAATAACATAAAGATATGTTAAAAAATCGAACCTGAAAAATTTTGGTATTACAATACTTCCTCAGTATGAGGAAGCAATACATATAAATACACGTATAAATACATGTAAAAATACACGTATAAATACACGTCTAAATCTTGTTTCAAATTCGTACATATTATAACACGTATAAATAAACGTGTATTTGTACATGTAAAAACGCATGTTTTTATACGTGTATTAATACGTGTATTTTTTCAGTAGGGTTCGGCCGCCGCCACAGTTGGAACGTCGGGCCAACTGTGGCACCCAAAGATGGCCCGACTTTGGTTGAAAGTATCTCCCAAAGTTGGGCCAACCGCGAATACTACCGTGACAAACGCGAATATTTGATCGTTGGCCCGCCCATCAGCTACAGTTGGGCCAATGGTCGGGTAAAAATTAGCCCTTAAAGTTGTAAAACCAATTTTATGATGGTCCATCCAAAGTAAGAGGCCTTACTTTACTGTTCTTTTTACAGTCATTACATTTAAAAGATTAAAAACGTCATTTGCACCTTAAAATACGATATTGAAACTACAAAAAGTAACAATTGTATCGGTTTTCAAATATTATTTACGATTCGTAGAGGACGCCAAAGTATGGCGATCTCTAATTTGTAAGATTTAGTGGTGCCCCCGATAGAGCAGTTCCTGACAGTCTAAAATAAAAAAACAAAATTTAATTCTTCGTACACATAAATACCTAATGGACGTATGTGATGGAATTTAAAAAAAGTAAAAAATGGAAATGGCAACCTTTTAAAGTCAATTTTTAAGAAACGATGATTTTGATTTGTTAAATTTTTGACTTTGAAAGGACGACATTTTCGTTTTTTTACTTTTTTAAAATTCTATTACATACGTCCACTAGGTATTTATGTGTACTAAGAAATAAATTTTATGTTTATTTATTTCAGACTGTCAGGAGAGGCTCTGTCGAGAGCACCGCAAAATCTTACGAATTAGAGACTTCCATACTTCCCGCATCGCTGCCCACGATGTTTCCTTGCTTCCCCTGGTCCTCTCCTTCTTACCCCCCTCTCTGAAGACACCAAACCCACTCACTGCCATATGAATTCTCTCCTCGTTTTCCACTTCCGATCGTAGAAAATCGAGTAATTTCGTCAAACGTTCTCCCGTTTGTGATTCTTGAGTTTGCGCACCTAGATTAATTGAAACTGAGTGTTGCCAAGTCCTCAAGATTTCCACGGGAAGGGACGATTCAACCAACGGGTATAGCATCGTAGCGCACTTATCCGTGGTGACACCTAGTGACTCCAAAGCACGTATATGTGCTGACATCTTGTCTTAAATTTTAGCTACGTGCACTTTTGCTCGGTGAGACGACGCATTCTGTAACACCAAATTCAACAGCTCACGAGTATAATACTCGACTAGAAGATCGTCACGACCAAAACGATTGCGGAGACTCTCCAATGCCTTAGCATAATTTTCTGAACTGGTTGCATATCCAGACACGACGTTATCAGCTTTCGACCATTTCTCGACGGATTGTTTAAGATACTCTAATTGATCCTCTTTAGAAACGGTATTATCCTCATGTACAGTACCGTCCGAAATTGTCAGTCCACCCATTTTTAAAGGAAAGAAAAAAGAGTTGTAGCATACAATTCATAAAAACTAAAAAAAAATGTTGGTTTATATTTTGAAAGACTATAAAATATTGAAATGAATAAGATCTTATAAAAGTCATTTGGCCAAAATTTGTAGATGATATTCTTAAAAATCGTTATTTTCAATGTTTTACAAAAATTTGAATAACTTCTAAAATAATGAACGCTTTTTAATAATCTTAGGTTTATTTTAAAGGTCATGTTCTACGGAATAAGAATTGCTTATAGTCATTAACCTCTAATTTTTGACTTAGAATAAGCATCACGTCAAACTTGGACAAAAAAATTCAAAAAATTTGAAATAATATTATTAAAAGAAAAATAATTTTTGAAATTCAAACATATTTTTTTATTTGAAATTTTCTTGAAAAATCTACACCATATCATGTTTTATATAAGTTCTAGAATAGTTTTTAGTACAAAAAATGTATTTCTAATTTTTACCATTTTTTTGCCCAACTTTGACGTGATGCTTATTCTAAGTTAAAAATTAGAGGTTGAAGACTATAAGCAATTCTTATTCCGTAGAACATGACCTTTAAAATAAGCCTAAGATTATTAAAAAGCGTTAATTATTTTAGAAGTTATTCAAATTCTTGTAAAACATTGAAAATGACGATTTTCAAGAATATCTTGTACAAATTTTGTAACGTCATATTATTTTCAAAATTTTATCGTCTTTCAAAATATAAACCAAAAAAAATTCAAGTTTTCATAAATTTTATGTTAAAAAAATTTTTTCATTCCTTTAAAAATTGGTGGACTGACAATTTCGGACGGTACTGTACTTTCCGAAAATGAGACCAAAACTGTAACCGCTCTCCAACGTTGCCATTAAACTTCGGAATTTGAAGCGTTTGTTTTTTTAATGGTTTTTCCGAACGTGTAACTACCACAGCACTCTCACTTATTTGATCAGAAGTAACACCATTTTGTTCCGTCAATGATTCGTTATAAGCAAATTTTACTTGTAGAAATTGGTGATGATAGTCGTCCTTGGATTCAATCTCCTGTTCGATTTCTTCTTCTGTACTATCCTCGTCGAACAGCATCGTCACATACCTGGAGCTCACCTCCTCTAATTCGTTCATTCGTGACTCCAATAGATGCATAGCGATCTTCTTATCCAAATGAGTCGAATTTGCATTTTTACAGACTTCCCGCGTTTTTCCTTAATTTCCCTCCTAATTATGACCGGACGATCGGTAGCGCTATCTAACCAAAGATGCCTTTAAAATGTCTGTGGAGAACCGCGAATTAATTTAAAATTTTAGTGATTCGGAATATCTTAATTTGTAATATTTGTATTTCAATTTTTAACCATGAGTATTGTAGGTAAGGATTCTCGAAATACTCAAAGGGGATGTTGTATGGAGCATCCAGACTACCGCGAAAATGAATAGATCCCTGAAGTTAGTTTTCAATGCAGTTACTGTGGATGTTTACCCGTTCAACATATAAGAATCGGTATAGTTGCATTACAATTTAACATACAATTCAATATTATTGAACAAACTGTTTAGTGTGAATAATTTATATTTTCAATTATTATTGTCTCTCATTTTAAATTTGTTATAAATGATAGAATCCACTGCAATCGCAATCGAAGATCCACAAATAGACTTTCCAAATGAAAAGAATGCACTTCCTTCACAAACATCTGAATGTAATGATCAAGATCCTGATAATCTTCCTTCATCATCAAACGTATCTACAACTCAGCAACAGCATCATACTTGCGATCTATGTGAACAAAGTCTAAATAGTATTTTAGACAGATATTCTATTTTATTTTACTTTCATCTCTAATCTTTTAAGCAACCATTTAATATTAATTATTTATACTTCCTTTTTTTATTTATACTTTGCTATAACAAAATATTAAAGACAAAGTACTGAAAAGAAATTCAATTTTCATACTGTTAGTAAATCTACTATTTTAATTATATCTCTTTTTTGCTCTTGATATTCAATTCTTTCTGTCTCGATTTTCATTCTAAATTTTATTTATCCTGTTTTCAATTTAACTTTCATAATTATTGTTTTTAGGTCACACTTGAATACCTAATTCCTGATCAGTTCCGGTCACATTTATTGAAGTCAATAAATTCAGGACACATTGATTTTAAAGAACAGTCAGAAATAATTCGAATAGTAACTTGTAACATGATACAACATGACAAGACAAATTCTCACCAAGTAAAGGAACTCGCTGTTGCTTTGGTTAAGAAGTTTCCTTCGTTTAAAGGTGTATTTGGGATTGAATGTGTAAGTCGTTTATATATTTTTTATGTTGTAAACATGTTTCACAGTTGTCTTTGAAAGTGATTTTTATCATGAAAGAAATTTATTCTGTAATAAGATTGTAGTTATTTTCAAAATTATTATTTTAAACGAATTATAATTTGTTGCTATTTTATGCTGGGAATTATAAAACTATCATATCATTAAATGAGTAAATAATTCGAGAATATTAATTTAAATTTAAAAGAATTAATATTTCAGTAAATATTATCATTATCAAATATTACTAATTTATCTTCACTCTTAACGTTTTTCTTGAGAAATAATAAAAATTCTAAATTTTTCAAACTTGTTATATTTATTTTACATTGGCATCACTATGAATTATCACAGTTTAAGATATTAAATGCTAAATAGTAAGGTTATGTTTGTCATTTTTAATTGAAAATACACAAATGGTATCATCTAAATATAAACCACTCGTGTTTATATCTTTACTACTATTTTTTGAAAGGCATCAAATATATTGTTTCCATAACACATACTCTATTAAATAATTTTCTTATATTGCACATAGGTGAGAGTAGAAAAATCTTTAAAAGATTGCTTAAAAAGGCAGAAGATGAAGAAGACTAAAAAAATAGGAAGACTACTGATGCAGAATGGCAGAAAGAGCAAAGGGATATAATGGCAAGAGAAGCAGGAAAAGGCAAAGATGACAGTAAAGAAATTCTGAAACGAACTTGACAACAAACAAGAGAATGTCGCAGCAAGGATCGTAAAAAATTTTCTGCAAGCGATATGCTTAAAAAATATCCTACATTAGGACTACGAGGAATGGTACATAGAAAACTTTAATATAATTACGTATAAATTAACATATTTTAGACACAAAACTTACTGAAGCATTTAAGGCCTAAATTTAAGTATGATAGGATAAGGAGAAAATCTTTAATATAATTGAGTTCTTTTAAAAAATAATGAAATTCGTTTAATATTTAAGTCAAATTTATTTAACTTAAATTAGTATGTTCCATAAACTCAGCTTGAGTAGCAAACGGCTTTTAATAAGGTTATGTGAGTTTCATAAACTGGTATTACAGTTACTAATATTGCCGTAAAGTAATTTTTTCATAATTTTTAGTAAAATTTTTTATAAAATTTTACATGAGACTATTAACCTTTGGAGAATACACCTCTTTTTAAACCATCTTTCAAAGCTTAACTAATTTTAAACTACTTATCTAATCAAACTATAAATAATTTTTTAAATATAGTTTAAACTCTGTAGAATAAGTCTGTTTACTTGAAAATACTTATTAAAAATATTAAAGAAAGATAAAAAGCTTTTCATAAAAAAGCGTGGGGTCAAAAAGATCCCATGTGTTCTTCAAAGGTTAAAGAAACTATAAACGGTGAATTTACTCCGGACAGTAACTGTAACTGATAGTGTTCAACAGTATTTTAGTAAATTTATAATTGTTTCAACAAGAAATAATTTTATTTCTTTTAATAATAGCTTTTATGGGAATTCACCGAAGATAATAATATTTCAGCTACAACGTTATGAAGAAATTGGTTGGACGCGCTTCCTAAGATAATATGTGCCCTGACGCGGTGAAAGGGACCTTACGTCTAAAAAAATTAATTTTAAGTTATTGATACGCTCAAATGCATTAATGCTGTCCTTCCGGTTTAAAAAAATTTTTTAAAGTCGTGTCATTTCTATCAAATATTCTAAGTTCGTGACATACGAATGTTCTCATAAGTCATGAACTAAAAACATTTTGATAGAAATCATACGACATTGCAAAATACCGTCAAACCGGAAGGACAGCATTAATGCATCTGAGTGTACCATTCTATCCAGATTTTTTCAATCGATATAATGGCATTAATAACTAAAAATTAATTTTTTTGGGCGTAAGGTCCCTTTCACCGCGTCAGGGCACATATGTATTTTGCCATCAGTTTCCCATTCATATGTTAACTAACTGACTATTCACGTTTTATTAAATTTGACAAAGTTATTTCACATTAGAAAGGAAAATCAAAAAGAATTGCTTTCAATTCATAAGGTTAATTAATGGAATTTATACGTAGCTCTTTTTGAATAAATATTTTCATAATACTTTAGTATAAGGTCTGGAACATTACAGAACAATATTAGTTTATGAAAAGGTTTATAAGAAATGGCAAATATTTTTCTTGTGAAACACTGACACTTTTCTGACATTTAACCGATTCAGTTACATATTATTTATTTTTACTTATTATTTTATAGTGGTATTCTATAAGATCTAGCAAATTGATCATATTCGTTTCTCTCTGTTATATCACAAATTGGGAACTTTTAAAATTATTTATTAAATTACTGTTAAAGTATTCAATTCAATTGAACAGTACGATAAAACATTAACAAACCATTACTAACCTGTTTCCTTACGCTGTTTTTAAATTTGACGAATTATAGTCCTCTATAGAAAAAATTTTGACAACCGTCACCGAATTTTCTTTAAATATTACTTAAAAATTTTGCAGACCTGACGTGATAAAAATTAGATTTATATTATTTAGATTATTCTTTCTTCCTTACATTTTTACTGACTTCTATTCTAGCCTGGAACACCATTAAAAAGTATTACTCTAAAAATGGATGAACCACCATGCTTGAGTGCAGTGGGCAACAGTAGTGATGAAGGTTTATGTTTGTTCGGTTACGCAGGTGGAATTCCGATGTTTAGTGATACAGCAATTAAAGCCCTCCTTCAGATGATTTCAATGTACTGGGTTATTAATATCAAATTCCATACAGCGCATAAGCAGACTCTACTCTTTTTATCAGCATGTTTATTCCGAAAAGAATCTTCAAAATTATTGGGACAAAGCTTGGATAAAACTCTATCTGTCACAAAATTATTGTCAAAAGCCAATATAGCATGAAATGATAGCAGAAGAGACAACTCCAGACAAAAATAATCTTTAAAAAGCTTTTCCTATTTCGGTCATTTCGGCCCTTGTCGCGAATTAAGAAAATTTGAGAATTAATTAATTTTATTTTGATACTAAATTATCATTGAGCTGCGTATAAAAAGATAGTTTTTATGTGCTTTAAATCTATATATAAGAAAAAAGGGATTAATCAATTTTTAAGGTTAAATTTGATCAAATATAATTTATTAAATAATTTTCGATGAAGAAAAAATTAAATTTGACCTTTAAAATGTGTAGATCCCATTTTCACTAACGGGTGGTTTTAATGTACATAAAAAATGCTATTTTGTAAGAAATTTTTTTTTAATCCAGCCTTAAGAGAAGAAAATTGAATTTTTTTCTTAAATTTAAAATAAGACCCTTTTTATAAAAATATTTTAAATTTGATTTTATATTCTTAAATTAGAGGAAAAACCCTTTTCAAAATATATAATAAAAGTTCAATCGGTTCAGATTTGTAAAAGTTATTTAAAGACGAAATTTTATGATAATGCATGAAAGTAAAAAATTCGAACTCCTGTATCTTCGAAACGCACAGTTATAGGGTCCCACCGTTAAGTAATTGAGTGTAGGTCTATTAGGACTACTATTTTGGCAAATATCAACCCGATCCGAAAAACTTTTTTTTAGGTGGGAACAATTGAGGAATTTTGCCCCATATATGACCAAATGCAGACCTTTCACATTTTCGTTCTGATTCATTTATTATTTATTCTAGGTATTTGGTCCTTACATATGTTAATGATAAATAGTAATAGTGTAGAAAAATCGAATAGTCATTTAAAAATATTAATATTTATTGAATTTAGATTTAATTTTCGAATTAGAAAGCATCTATCCGCACTTTACCCTACTATATAGCAAGGTGTAAAAATTTGATCAGAATACATTAAAATATGCAAAATTTTAATTCAAATTTTTGAGTTACGAATTCCAAATTTTTCGTTATGGGCAAAAAACGTTTTTTTTTAAATTAAAAATAAAAAAATATATATCTTAAACTTTATTAATTTGTCTCAAATTACTCTCATTTATGTCCACAGATGAGACCTACAATTTAAAAAAAATGCAGTCCAAAAGCTCTTCATAATTTGGATATATTTATGAAAATGTGATGTTTACACAGACACACACACATACGGGATTACATTTTTAAACTCCTGAGGTCAAATAACATGAAGATATGTTAAAAAATTGGAGTCAAAAAATTTTAGTTTTACAATACTTTCTCTATATGAGGAGGAAATATTTAATTAAACAACAGCATAATTATATAAAAGGAAATGATTTTTAATAAAAGTTAAAATTTAAAAAAAAATTCTTTATTGAGATTAATTTTATAAATTCAAATGCAATGTAAAGTTTATATATATACCAATTTTTCTTTGGCCGATTATTTAAATTCTATCAATTCATTTTGAGATATTATTATGATAAATATATCTAGCAATATTTAAATAAATTCGTTAAAACGTCTTAAACACAGTTAATTTGGGGGTATCAAAAAGCGTTGCAGATCAAATTGATACGAAAAAGCGATCAAAATGATAAAAAAATCGGATCATTTTATTGTGAAGTAAAATGTCAATTGTTTGTTTTGACCTGTCAGTTAAACATATGTCAATAGTATATTGCTCTAATCCTAGCATCTACAAGAATAATGTTATTTTAAGAGTGACTTTTGGTTTATAATTAAGCAATTCTTTGTACCTCCTGAACTTTTATCAAATAAAACAACTGTATAATCATTGGGAGGAAATAAAAAAATCAATGAAATTTGATTTCCCTTTGACTAATGAGTCCCCGATTAATATAACGTTTATGAATATTCAAAAATTAAAAAACATTCTGAATTTTAATATCTGCACAATTTTATGTACAAAAATGTCTGTGAATTTTTTTTTATTTTTTGGAGTAAATATTTGCAGTGAATATTACATTAGTTTGTTTAGAGGGATTGTGGTTATTATTACAAAATGTATCTTAAGTTGAGGTTAACAAAATACGCTATTATCAAAAATCAGGTTTTATTCAGTAATTTTATTTTTAATTGAAAACTACAACATTGATTAAGAAGTTTAATAATAAAGATAATGTTTTTTAAAAAGTTGAAACTATTATTTCTAAACTACACCGAAAAAAAAGTATTTTTAAATTTAGAGAATTCCTCTTCTTTTGCAGCATTTTTTCCTCTTATATACGGGCACTAAAGTTTTCTTTTCTAATTGAGAGGATTTTCCTTTATTATATTTGTTATTAAATGTCACTTTTTAGACAGGTTAAAGTTGCATTCAGAAAAACAAAAAGCAACTTAAGAATCTTCTTTTTAGTATAAATTTGTTTCATTTTTAGAGGAATAATTTCAATCAAAGAAGAAATATTAAAATTAATCTTTTAGTTAAAAAACTGTCAAATATAAACAAAAATTCCTCTTTTTTACAGATGAATATTCGTATATTGAAAATAAAATGTGAAAATAATTGTTAAGCTGAAAAATCATTAAAATGGTTATTAATGTAGAAAATAATAGAAAACATAATCGCATAATTGCGTTTTTGACAAAAGGAGACCAGCATAATAACATAACTGCATTCAGTTAAAAAAAACAATTGACATAATTAAAAATAAAAATATCCTTTAAGAATATAAACAATAAGAATTTTGTAATGAAATATTTTTAATAAAATACATTTTTTGTACTTTAAATTAAATATATTTATTTTAATAAAACTGGAACAAATTTTTTATAAGATAATTGTGCATTTAATTATGTATTTATTTTTAAGGCTATTTCTATTCTAAAAATTTTGGAAAGTTTTTCAAAAATAAATTGACAAATTCAGTAAAGTACATTTCTTTTCTCGTTTTAATAAATTAAAAACATTTTATAAAAAAATAAACTCTTATAATTTTTTCTAACGAATTAATAGTTTAATTTGTGTTTGTGTGAACAAATCTTATTATTATGACAAATCAAACCAAAATAAATTGTGACATTAAAAGTGTCTGAAGTTGGACTCATATACAAACTGAACTTGCATAACCGCATAAGTGCAATAAAACTCATGATTCCGATGAAAAATTATCAAAATTTATACTATATCGTGTGTTTTATTAAATGTTATAAACGAATTTTGAAAACATATTAAATAATTATACTAAATGCAAAAGACCGAACAAATCTGTTGATTTTCTGAATTGACAGAAGTGAGAGAACATTAAAATTAATTTATCTCAAAATCATGACAAATGCAGTTATGCTGTTGTGCCTTTCTTCCACAGAATTGCTTAATTTAATTTTAATATGCTAAGGTAATATTTCAAAAAACGCAAAATTTGAATTTTTTGTAAAAAAGAAAAATATTGATTAATTTTATAAATTTTGATGAAATGTGCACTTAGTATATATCAATCGATTCGTTTTCTTGTAAGGAATGTAATTTTGGGAATAATTTATGAAAATATTAAGAAATAAAAAAGTTATTTAAAAAAATACAAATTTTTTTTTTAATTTTAAATAAATTGTATAAAAAAATTTTTTTAGATAAATTTGAAAATCCTTGTGTCAGATTTTAGGTATTAATGACTGCAATAAACCTGCAAAATTTCAGGTCAATCCATTAAAATTTGTTAGAGATAATTTGTACACAATTTTTTGAGACATACACACACACACATACACACATACATCTGGACATTTGCTCAGAATTTAATATACATATATCCTAGAGATTACTCTGCAAAACCGTCTTGCTAAAGAAGAAATTAATTCAAGAATATCCACAAAACTCACAGGATACTTCTTGTAACACCAACCGTGCCTTCTCAACCAAATTAAAAATCTATAACATTCATTATCAAAATGTTCGTGAATAGAAATCTGAATTTTTTTTATTTAACTTGGTTTTTTGTACTTGTAAGTATCTCCGCATTTTCTCAAACATAAATTTTCAAGGAAGAATTGTCATAGTCAATTAAATTTATTTGTTTGTTTGATTCTTTGTAAACAGTAATTAATTTGTTGGTATCCAGTTTTTCTCCACTTTCCACTAGTTTCAGATACTAGACTTTTTTAAGTAAATACAATTGTAATTTTGTTAAATACAAAATATTTTAAATGTGTGTATCTCTTAAACCGATTAAGACAGACAAGTTTACTTAATTTTGCTTTCTCATAAGGAAGCTTTGCATTCGTGACGATTTTCAATGTTTCAAAACATGGTTATATGGACTCATTTTCATCTAGGATATATGTATATTAAATTCTGAGCAAATGTCCAGATGTATGTGTGTATGTGTGTGTGTAGAGTAGAACGGGGTGAGGCAGCCAATTGCTTCTTATTTCTGCATAAATTTTTCAAATAGTAAGCCATTGATAATTTAGAGTGCTTATGGTCTTTTACTTTAGATGTTAAAAGATGAGCGTAATTGCTGCAGGAGTTTAGCAGTGACAGTGTAATTTATGAAAACAGACTTTTGGATGTAACTTTTTTAAGAGTAATTTTTGTCATTTTAGTTGATTTAAGTTACACGAATAAAATTCATTTAAGTGTTTTTTAATGCAGAATTTAGTGCTGAAGACGATTGTGTAAATAAAATTGCGATATTCTTAATATTACGGTTTTTGTGAAAGTTTTCATAAAAAATGGGTTGGTGGGGTTAGGCAGCCAACGCTAAATTTTTTGTCTTTTTGTGTTGATTCTATTGGTTCTTCTAAATGTTTTTTTCTTTTTTTCCTACTCCAATCAATATAAAACTTAAAAACATTGAATTTTATGAACCATTTTCTTTTTAAGAAAAAAAAATTTATATTTCCTTAAAATGTAGAATTAGATTTCATTAAGGTAAAAGTCCCAATTATGGGACATTTTGCAATTTCGTCCCTATTATGAGACAGTATTACAAAAAATAAAATAAATGCAATTAAAAATGATGATTAGAAATTTATACTTATTTCAATAAATTTTACACGTTATAAGAATAATTATTTCTGTATAGCATTTAATTTAATAAGAAATGTTTAATTGCATTTTAGCTTTTTAATTAAGGTAAGCCAGGTTTTTCGTCAGACTACCGTCCCACGTTAGGTGCATTTATTATTTGCATGACCTATTATGAGACACACAGAAAATATGCAGCAAACATAACCTCAAATATTTTCAGTATTCTCGCATTAATTTTCTACAAAAAAATAGTTTTACAATTATTTAAAAAACCACAATATGTTTATTGTACATTATTCTTTATAATTAATAATCAAATTATTGAGATAAGTTAATAGAATTTTAATAACTTATTGAATTAAATAAGTGTCATAATAGGGGCATTTATTATGGAACACCCGTACATCAGGAAATCATTGTCTCATAATTAGTGCAGTGCAGAGTTTCAGAATTTAATTAACATTATTTTTATTTTATAAAATATAACAATTTTAGGGCCTAAATATTATTCCTAACATACAAATCTTTCAATCTATACCCTTATTTGATCATATTAACACTCTTGATTCCAAGAAATTTATCATAGAAATTTAGTTTAGCTAAAACAGTGTCCCATAATTGGGACTTTTACCCTAATGTTATTATTATAATATTATTCAAATGTAAATTTTTTTAACAAAAAAAAGTAAATTAAGGACAACTATCTTGTTATGTTTCACTGATTTTTATTTTAAGTTATGTTAATTCACTAATAAAACAGTTGGCTGTCTCACCCCACGTTTTTGCAACTATGTCAAAAACGTGGTCCTTTGGAAAAACGGTTGTAGAAATTTTTAAGAGCAACCTACGTCAGAATATCCTATGACGATTTTTTAGCCCAAAAGACAAGGTTTTTAACACGACATTGAAATTGAAAAAACCTTTTCAAATAACTGCCTCGCAAACCAAAATGTGTCGTCTTGGCTGCCTCGCCCCGTTCTACTCTATGTCACAAAAAATTGTGTACAAATTATCTCTAACAAATTTTAATGGATTGACCTGAAATTTTGCAGGTTTATTGCAGTCATTAATACTTAAAATTTGACACAAGGATTTTCAAATTTATCCAAAAAAATTTTTTTTATACAATTTATTCAAAATTAAAAAAAAGATTTTTTGAATTTTTTTAAAAAACTTTTTTATTTCTTAATATTTTCATAAATTATTCTCAAAATTACATTCCTTACAAGAAAAAGAATCGATTGATGTATACAATGTGCACATTTCATCAAAATTTATAAAATTAATCAATATTTTTCTTTTTTACAAAAAATTCAAATTTTGCGTTTTTTGAAATATTCCCGAGACAAAATTTTCAGCCTACTTTCAACATGATTTGAATCTACAATTTCTTATCCCTTAAAAAGCTTGTAATATTCATCTGAAACCGACTTTAAAATAGATATTTGATTCTAACGAGGCTAGTATGAGACTAAATTTTGTCACTTTCGTCTAGTTTTTCCTATTTTCTGGTTGATTATAGTGTTGTAGGGTTTATTTCGCAGCCTCAAAAGTTTGATAGAAGGTTGGACAGTGCGATTTATACCTGTTAATGAAGCACGTACACGTAGGGTTAGATTCCTTAAGGTAGCGCCTGGAGTGTTTTAATATTTATGACCTCTTTTATTGCCAGCAGGATTAAATAATAAAAATGACATTTTTAGGTTTTCGAATTTTTTATTTTCACAATTATGGTTTTTACACTTTAAATAGATAAATACTTATTTTTAAAAATTAATAATAATAATTTATTATTCATTTTTAATATTACAAAAAACATTATTAGTTAAAATTTTATAAATCCAACTCTAAACAATAAATAACATAGATTAACATTGCATAGTAATATTGACAATATTTTTGCAAATGCTCTTTTCGACTTAAAGCAATAAAGCATATCAATATTGTGGCATCGATGATTGGAAATATAGAGGCAATATTCTAAATAAATGTCACTAACCTCGAAACGTTACAACATTGTAAGTCAACCTTTTAATTTATAATTATTAAAGTCCACCTTCACCTTCATATAGTTTTTATCTTGCTTGTTAACCACCACATAAACACAAAATAGTTTTTTTATATATATTTTTAATATATAATTTTTTTTATGTAAATTTTATTTTACACTTTTAAAAATTGAGTGCAAACTTTGTCGTAGTTGACGAAAAACTGACTGCAATATGGGTTTTAGGCTATGTGTTAGATATGTTTTTACTATAGCAAATTTTTGAGTGGAAAATTTAGAAATCCCAAAACTATATTTTGTGTATATTTTTTCATATATCTTTTCATATTCCATTAGTTAAACATCTGTAAGAACTTACTTTAAGATTGCTAGCAATTTTTGGTCCCATTTTTATAAATGCCTACATTTTTATGACTTGTACCCGGGAACGAAAAAAAATTTGTCAACAAAGGAGATTCCTTCGAACTACATTTATATTGAAAGTCGAATTTCAAAACCAATGTCTTAGGTTCAAATGAAGTTGGTGAGGAAGAATGTAATGTTTGTTAGGGTTAAAGGAAGGTTAGTAAGGTTGCCAGTTTGAGAATCATAAAATTAAGAAGTTCTTTTGAGGTTCATAAGGTTTCTTTTAGGGTTGAAAATGTACAATCGAAGAATCAATAAACGTTAAAGTAATGTCATAAGGTTAAAAAATCGTCAAAAGGTTTGAATCAGTTTGAAAGTAAGTTTCTATGGGTGAATGTAAGTTAAAAATTTCATCTCGGGTTACCTTAACATATTAAAATTAAATTAAGCAATTGGTTTATGATATTTTGAGAAAGCGAAATGGTCATGAAATGAACAACTTGTTTAAATTTATTTCAAAAAGCGTAAATCGATGCTCCAAAGCATGGTAATTTTCTTGTGTGCTTGAACTATTTTACACCGAAAAAAATAAAATCTCAGAGTGAGAAGAAAATTCCGCTTAACAATTATTTTCACATTTTATTTTCAATATACGAATATTCATCTGTAAAAAAGAGGAATTTTTGTTTATATTTGACAGTTTTTTAACTAAAAGATTAATTTTAATATTTCTTCTTTGATTGAAATTATTCCTCTAAAAATGAAACAAATTTATACTAAAAAGAAGATTCTTAAGTTGCTTTTTGTTTTTCTGAATGCAACTTTAACCTGTCTAAAAAGTGACATTTAATAACAAATATAATAAAGGAAAATCCTCTCAATTAGAAAAGAAAACTTTAGTGCCCGTATATAAGAGGAAAAAATGCTGCAAAAGAAGAGGAATTCTCTAAATTTAAAAATACTTTTTTTTCGGTGTAGTTTAGAAATAATAGTTTCAACTTTTTAAAAAACATTATCTTTATTATTAAACTTCTTAATCAATGTTGTAGTTTTCAATTAAAAATAAAATTACTGAATAAAACCTGATTTTTGATAATAGCGTATTTTGTTAACCTCAACTTAAGATACATTTTGTAATAATAACCACAATCCCTCTAAACAAACTAATGTAATATTCACTGCAAATATTTACTGCAAAAAATAAAAAAAAATTCACAGACATTTTTGTACATAAAATTGTGCAGATATTAAAATTCAGAATGTTTTTTAATTTTTGAATATTCATAAACGTTATATTAATCGGGGACTCATTAGTCAAAGGGAAATCAAATTTCATTGATTTTTTTATTTCCTCCCAATGATTATACAGTTGTTTTATTTGATAAAAGTTCAGGAGGCACAAAGAATTGCTTAATTATAAACCAAAAGTCACTCTTAAAATAACATTATTCTTGTAGATGCTAGGATTAGAGCAATATCAATTTTAACTTTATTTAAATAAAATAAACAAAAAAGAAGGAGAACCTACAAATTTGTTCATAAAACTATTGACATATGTTTAACTGACAGGTCAAAACAAACAATTGACATTTTACTTCACAATAAAATGATCCGATTTTTTTATCATTTTGATCGCTTTTTCGTATCAATTTGATCTGCAACGCTTTTTGATACCCCCAAATTAACTGTGAGAGGAAAAAATGCTGCAAAAGAAGAGGAATTCTCTAAATTTAAAAATACTTTTTTTTCGGTGTAGTTTAGAAATAATAGTTTCAACTTTTTAAAAAACATTATCTTTATTATTAAACTTCTTAATCAATGTTGTAGTTTTCAATTAAAAATAAAATTACTGAATAAAACCTGATTTTTGATAATAGCGTATTTTGTTAACCTCAACTTAAGATACATTTTGTAATAATAACCACAATCCCTCTAAACAAACTAATGTAATATTCACTGCAAATATTTACTCCAAAAAATAAAAAAAAATTCACAGACATTTTTGTACATAAAATTGTGCAGATATTAAAATTCAGAATGTTTTTTAATTTTTGAATATTCATAAACGTTATATTAATCGGGGACTCATTAGTCAAAGGGAAATCAAATTTCATTGATTTTTTTATTTCCTCCCAATGATTATACAGTTGTTTTATTTGATAAAAGTTCAGGAGGTACAAAGAATTGCTTAATTATAAACCAAAAGTCACTCTTAAAATAACATTATTCTTGTAGATGCTAGGATTAGAGCAATATACTATTGACATATGTTTAACTGACAGGTCAAAACAAACAATTGACATTTTACTTCACAATAAAATGATCCGATTTTTTTATCATTTTGATCGCTTTTTCGTATCAATTTGATCTGCAACGCTTTTTGATACCCCCAAATTAACTGTGCTTATATACGGGCACTAAAGTTTTCTTTTCTAATTGAGAGGATTTTCCTTTATTATATTTGTTATTAAATGTCACTTTTTAGACAGGTTAAAGTTGCATTCAGAAAAACAAAAAGCAACTTAAGAATCTTCTTTTTAGTATAAATTTGTTTCATTTTTAGAGGAATAATTTCAATCAAAGAAGAAATATTAAAATTAATCTTTTAGTTAAAAAACTGTCAAATATAAACAAAAATTCCTCTTTTTTACAGATGAATATTCGTATATTGAAAATAAAATGTGAAAATAATTGTTAAGCTGAAAAATCATTAAAATGGTTATTAATGTAGAAAATAATAGAAAACATAATCGCATAATTGCGTTTTTGACAAAAGGAGACCAGCATAATAACATAACTGCATTCAGTTAAAAAAAACAATTGACATAATTAAAAATAAAAATATCCTTTAAGAATATAAACAATAAGAATTTTGTAATGAAATATTTTTAATAAAATACATTTTTTGTACTTTAAATTAAATATATTTATTTTAATAAAACTGGAACAAATTTTTTATAAGATAATTGTGCATTTAATTATGTATTTATTTTTAAGGCTATTTCTATTCTAAAAATTTTGGAAAGTTTTTCAAAAATAAATTGACAAATTCAGTAAAGTACATTTCTTTTCTCGTTTTAATAAATTAAAAACATTTTATAAAAAAATAAACTCTTATAATTTTTTCTAACGAATTAATAGTTTAATTTGTGTTTGTGTGAACAAATCTTATTATTATGACAAATCAAACCAAAATAAATTGTGACATTAAAAGTGTCTGAAGTTGGACTCATATACAAACTGAACTTGCATAACCGCATAAGTGCAATAAAACTCATGATTCCGATGAAAAATTATCAAAATTTATACTATATCGTGTGTTTTATTAAATGTTATAAACGAATTTTGAAAACATATTAAATAATTATACTAAATGCAAAAGACCGAACAAATCTGTTGATTTTCTGAATTGACAGAAGTGAGAGAACATTAAAATTAATTTATCTCAAAATCATGACAAATGCAGTTATGCTGTTGTGCCTTTCTTCCACAGAATTGCTTAATTTAATTTTAATATGCTAAGGTAATATTTCAAAAAACGCAAAATTTGAATTTTTTGTAAAAAAGAAAAATATTGATTAATTTTATAAATTTTGATGAAATGTGCACTTAGTATATATCAATCGATTCGTTTTCTTGTAAGGAATGTAATTTTGGGAATAATTTATGAAAATATTAAGAAATAAAAAAGTTATTTAAAAAAATACAAATTTTTTTTTTAATTTTAAATAAATTGTATAAAAAAATTTTTTTAGATAAATTTGAAAATCCTTGTGTCAGATTTTAGGTATTAATGACTGCAATAAACCTGCAAAATTTCAGGTCAATCCATTAAAATTTGTTAGAGATAATTTGTACACAATTTTTTGAGACATACACACACACACATACACACATACATCTGGACATTTGCTCAGAATTTAATATACATATATCCTAGAGATTACTCTGCAAAACCGTCTTGCTAAAGAAGAAATTAATTCAAGAATATCCACAAAACTCACAGGATACTTCTTGTAACACCAACCGTGCCTTCTCAACCAAATTAAAAATCTATAACATTCATTATCAAAATGTTCGTGAATAGAAATCTGAATTTTTTTTATTTAACTTGGTTTTTTGTACTTGTAAGTATCTCCGCATTTTCTCAAACATAAATTTTCAAGGAAGAATTGTCATAGTCAATTAAATTTATTTGTTTGTTTGATTCTTTGTAAACAGTAATTAATTTGTTGGTATCCAGTTTTTCTCCACTTTCCACTAGTTTCAGATACTAGACTTTTTTAAGTAAATACAATTGTAATTTTGTTAAATACAAAATATTTTAAATGTGTGTATCTCTTAAACCGATTAAGACAGACAAGTTTACTTAATTTTGCTTTCTCATAAGGAAGCTTTGCATTCGTGACGATTTTCAATGTTTCAAAACATGGTTATATGGACTCATTTTCATCTAGGATATATGTATATTAAATTCTGAGCAAATGTCCAGATGTATGTGTGTATGTGTGTGTGTAGAGTAGAACGGGGTGAGGCAGCCAATTGCTTCTTATTTCTGCATAAATTTTTCAAATAGTAAGCCATTGATAATTTAGAGTGCTTATGGTCTTTTACTTTAGATGTTAAAAGATGAGCGTAATTGCTGCAGGAGTTTAGCAGTGACAGTGTAATTTATGAAAACAGACTTTTGGATGTAACTTTTTTAAGAGTAATTTTTGTCATTTTAGTTGATTTAAGTTACACGAATAAAATTCATTTAAGTGTTTTTTAATGCAGAATTTAGTGCTGAAGACGATTGTGTAAATAAAATTGCGATATTCTTAATATTACGGTTTTTGTGAAAGTTTTCATAAAAAATGGGTTGGTGGGGTTAGGCAGCCAACGCTAAATTTTTTGTCTTTTTGTGTTGATTCTATTGGTTCTTCTAAATGTTTTTTTCTTTTTTTCCTACTCCAATCAATATAAAACTTAAAAACATTGAATTTTATGAACCATTTTCTTTTTAAGAAAAAAAAATTTATATTTCCTTAAAATGTAGAATTAGATTTCATTAAGGTAAAAGTCCCAATTATGGGACATTTTGCAATTTCGTCCCTATTATGAGACAGTATTACAAAAAATAAAATAAATGCAATTAAAAATGATGATTAGAAATTTATACTTATTTCAATAAATTTTACACGTTATAAGAATAATTATTTCTGTATAGCATTTAATTTAATAAGAAATGTTTAATTGCATTTTAGCTTTTTAATTAAGGTAAGCCAGGTTTTTCGTCAGACTACCGTCCCACGTTAGGTGCATTTATTATTTGCATGACCTATTATGAGACACACAGAAAATATGCAGCAAACATAACCTCAAATATTTTCAGTATTCTCGCATTAATTTTCTACAAAAAAATAGTTTTACAATTATTTAAAAAACCACAATATGTTTATTGTACATTATTCTTTATAATTAATAATCAAATTATTGAGATAAGTTAATAGAATTTTAATAACTTATTGAATTAAATAAGTGTCATAATAGGGGCATTTATTATGGAACACCCGTACATCAGGAAATCATTGTCTCATAATTAGTGCAGTGCAGAGTTTCAGAATTTAATTAACATTATTTTTATTTTATAAAATATAACAATTTTAGGGCCTAAATATTATTCCTAACATACAAATCTTTCAATCTATACCCTTATTTGATCATATTAACACTCTTGATTCCAAGAAATTTATCATAGAAATTTAGTTTAGCTAAAACAGTGTCCCATAATTGGGACTTTTACCCTAATGTTATTATTATAATATTATTCAAATGTAAATTTTTTTAACAAAAAAAAGTAAATTAAGGACAACTATCTTGTTATGTTTCACTGATTTTTATTTTAAGTTATGTTAATTCACTAATAAAACAGTTGGCTGTCTCACCCCACGTTTTTGCAACTATGTCAAAAACGTGGTCCTTTGGAAAAACGGTTGTAGAAATTTTTAAGAGCAACCTACGTCAGAATATCCTATGACGATTTTTTAGCCCAAAAGACAAGGTTTTTAACACGACATTGAAATTGAAAAAACCTTTTCAAATAACTGCCTCGCAAACCAAAATGTGTCGTCTTGGCTGCCTCGCCCCGTTCTACTCTATGTCACAAAAAATTGTGTACAAATTATCTCTAACAAATTTTAATGGATTGACCTGAAATTTTGCAGGTTTATTGCAGTCATTAATACTTAAAATTTGACACAAGGATTTTCAAATTTATCCAAAAAAATTTTTTTTATACAATTTATTCAAAATTAAAAAAAAGATTTTTTGAATTTTTTTAAAAAACTTTTTTATTTCTTAATATTTTCATAAATTATTCTCAAAATTACATTCCTTACAAGAAAAAGAATCGATTGATGTATACAATGTGCACATTTCATCAAAATTTATAAAATTAATCAATATTTTTCTTTTTTACAAAAAATTCAAATTTTGCGTTTTTTGAAATATTCCCGAGACAAAATTTTCAGCCTACTTTCAACATGATTTGAATCTACAATTTCTTATCCCTTAAAAAGCTTGTAATATTCATCTGAAACCGACTTTAAAATAGATATTTGATTCTAACGAGGCTAGTATGAGACTAAATTTTGTCACTTTCGTCTAGTTTTTCCTATTTTCTGGTTGATTATAGTGTTGTAGGGTTTATTTCGCAGCCTCAAAAGTTTGATAGAAGGTTGGACAGTGCGATTTATACCTGTTAATGAAGCACGTACACGTAGGGTTAGATTCCTTAAGGTAGCGCCTGGAGTGTTTTAATATTTATGACCTCTTTTATTGCCAGCAGGATTAAATAATAAAAATGACATTTTTAGGTTTTCGAATTTTTTATTTTCACAATTATGGTTTTTACACTTTAAATAGATAAATACTTATTTTTAAAAATTAATAATAATAATTTATTATTCATTTTTAATATTACAAAAAACATTATTAGTTAAAATTTTATAAATCCAACTCTAAACAATAAATAACATAGATTAACATTGCATAGTAATATTGACAATATTTTTGCAAATGCTCTTTTCGACTTAAAGCAATAAAGCATATCAATATTGTGGCATCGATGATTGGAAATATAGAGGCAATATTCTAAATAAATGTCACTAACCTCGAAACGTTACAACATTGTAAGTCAACCTTTTAATTTATAATTATTAAAGTCCACCTTCACCTTCATATAGTTTTTATCTTGCTTGTTAACCACCACATAAACACAAAATAGTTTTTTTATATATATTTTTAATATATAATTTTTTTTATGTAAATTTTATTTTACACTTTTAAAAATTGAGTGCAAACTTTGTCGTAGTTGACGAAAAACTGACTGCAATATGGGTTTTAGGCTATGTGTTAGATATGTTTTTACTATAGCAAATTTTTGAGTGGAAAATTTAGAAATCCCAAAACTATATTTTGTGTATATTTTTTCATATATCTTTTCATATTCCATTAGTTAAACATCTGTAAGAACTTACTTTAAGATTGCTAGCAATTTTTGGTCCCATTTTTATAAATGCCTACATTTTTATGACTTGTACCCGGGAACGAAAAAAAATTTGTCAACAAAGGAGATTCCTTCGAACTACATTTATATTGAAAGTCGAATTTCAAAACCAATGTCTTAGGTTCAAATGAAGTTGGTGAGGAAGAATGTAATGTTTGTTAGGGTTAAAGGAAGGTTAGTAAGGTTGCCAGTTTGAGAATCATAAAATTAAGAAGTTCTTTTGAGGTTCATAAGGTTTCTTTTAGGGTTGAAAATGTACAATCGAAGAATCAATAAACGTTAAAGTAATGTCATAAGGTTAAAAAATCGTCAAAAGGTTTGAATCAGTTTGAAAGTAAGTTTCTATGGGTGAATGTAAGTTAAAAATTTCATCTCGGGTTACCTTAACATATTAAAATTAAATTAAGCAATTGGTTTATGATATTTTGAGAAAGCGAAATGGTCATGAAATGAACAACTTGTTTAAATTTATTTCAAAAAGCGTAAATCGATGCTCCAAAGCATGGTAATTTTCTTGTGTGCTTGAACTATTTTACACCGAAAAAAATAAAATCTCAGAGTGAGAAGAAAATTCCGCTTAACAATTATTTTCACATTTTATTTTCAATATACGAATATTCATCTGTAAAAAAGAGGAATTTTTGTTTATATTTGACAGTTTTTTAACTAAAAGATTAATTTTAATATTTCTTCTTTGATTGAAATTATTCCTCTAAAAATGAAACAAATTTATACTAAAAAGAAGATTCTTAAGTTGCTTTTTGTTTTTCTGAATGCAACTTTAACCTGTCTAAAAAGTGACATTTAATAACAAATATAATAAAGGAAAATCCTCTCAATTAGAAAAGAAAACTTTAGTGCCCGTATATAAGAGGAAAAAATGCTGCAAAAGAAGAGGAATTCTCTAAATTTAAAAATACTTTTTTTTCGGTGTAGTTTAGAAATAATAGTTTCAACTTTTTAAAAAACATTATCTTTATTATTAAACTTCTTAATCAATGTTGTAGTTTTCAATTAAAAATAAAATTACTGAATAAAACCTGATTTTTGATAATAGCGTATTTTGTTAACCTCAACTTAAGATACATTTTGTAATAATAACCACAATCCCTCTAAACAAACTAATGTAATATTCACTGCAAATATTTACTGCAAAAAATAAAAAAAAATTCACAGACATTTTTGTACATAAAATTGTGCAGATATTAAAATTCAGAATGTTTTTTAATTTTTGAATATTCATAAACGTTATATTAATCGGGGACTCATTAGTCAAAGGGAAATCAAATTTCATTGATTTTTTTATTTCCTCCCAATGATTATACAGTTGTTTTATTTGATAAAAGTTCAGGAGGCACAAAGAATTGCTTAATTATAAACCAAAAGTCACTCTTAAAATAACATTATTCTTGTAGATGCTAGGATTAGAGCAATATCAATTTTAACTTTATTTAAATAAAATAAACAAAAAAGAAGGAGAACCTACAAATTTGTTCATAAAACTATTGACATATGTTTAACTGACAGGTCAAAACAAACAATTGACATTTTACTTCACAATAAAATGATCCGATTTTTTTATCATTTTGATCGCTTTTTCGTATCAATTTGATCTGCAACGCTTTTTGATACCCCCAAATTAACTGTGAAGTTATCGTGTTCACAAAACGAGATCCACACACACATACACACGAACAAAATTATATGCATCCAGACAATTGCTGAGGGACTTAAATAACATAGTCCTACATGGAGAATATTTGTTTCAAGGATTTTTAAAAACTTTGTAAATTAAAAGTCTACAAAGCTACCTCCACGAGGAGTTTTTTTTTAAAGGAAAAAAATTAATTTGTTTAGTTAATTACAATTTTTAAAAAATGCCAACTTATATATTTTTCTTGTTGAGAATTAGAATATTATATCCGTACTTTCAAATTAAGAAAAAACATTTTTTTTGTATATTCACCAATATATTTTCACCAGTATATTGTTTATAAAATATTTAAAAAATGCTAATGTTAAATATGTAATTACTTTCCTTTGCATTTTCAAAATAACTTTTCATCTCTCTAATGAATCTATGTGAACTTTTTTTCGAATTCATTTAAATAAATTATTAATTTTTACAGGAAATTTTTCTTCTTCCTTGAAACTGACGTAAAATGCATTGCAAATAATTGAATATGGCTTAATGTGTTGACATTAAATTAATTAACCCCTTTTTCGAAGTAACCTGGAACCTGATCAGGACCGTGATAAGTCAATCCGGATCAGGGCATATGGGCTATTCCACGTGAGATTTCAGTCGACCTCTAAAAATTGGCCAAAAATATTTTTTTTCTATTCTGTATTAAAATAAAAGAACAAATATCTACGTATCTTTTTCAACTAAGATATTTGAAAAGAATTATTGTTAGAAATTGAAAAATTTAAAGGTTTCATATTAGAATTCGTGGTAAATAAGATTTTCATAGCTTTCAAACAAATTTTGCTTTTTTAAAAAAGTATTATTTACTTGAAGGAATTTAAATTTTGTTAAAAGCTGAGTAATATTTTAAATGTCCCGAGCAATTAATATTTTGATCTAAGCAACTTTTATTATGTATCAGAGCAATTATTACTACTTTGTAAAGATTTTTAGTTTTTACCCGAAAAAGTAATCGTTATGGAACAAAATTTCAGTTACACGCATATATCACTTTTCCATATAGAACGTAACATGACAGTAATATTATGCGGTAATATGACTGTAACATTACTTTAATATTACACACTTATGGAAAAATTTCAAAATAATAATAATAGTAATAAGGGACAGTATATTTAATTATTAAAATTATTTATTTTAATTATTAAATTATCAGATTATTATTCTGACATTTCTTATTCTTATTTTGTACTAAATAAAAAAGGGTTATTTCAATAAATGTTAAAAATAATTTGAAGTAAAGCTAAAATTGCACATTTTAAAATATAGAACTTTGGGAGTATTAGTATTAATGATTATTATTAATATAAATGGTCACCAGACGTCCTCCTTTTTTAGTGACTGTCTTCCGAAAATGAAAAGTCCTCCTTTATCCTCCTTTATTGAAGCAGCTCTTTTTTCCTTGCGTAATTAATATGTATTGAACACTTTAATGGACTAATATTAAATGTTTTTGGAAATGAGACTTTTTCAACCAGAGAAAAAAATTATTTATTTTAAATAAAAGTGTATATTTAAAAAAAAATTATTTGTTACAAATAAATATTTTATTTAAAATAAATAAACTAATATTTATTTTAAATAAATGCACCTATTAATCTAATCTAAAAGAAATAAATATATATTTGCAATTTAGGAAATAGTATATTTGTAGCAAATAAAAAACATATTTGATTCAAATAAATGTTTGTTTGACTTATAAGTAGACGCCTGCGCATATTGCATTACTATAGTAAAACAATAGGATGTTTTGCTTTTAACAGTTTAACGCATATAAGTGTAAGAGATTTATTTATTGTGAATAGTTAACAAATTTAATTAATTTAAGTAGGGGAGAGTGTGGCAAACCGGACCCCCTAACGGTTTTTTGACTCTTATGACTAAACGAATAAACCGATTTCATTTTTCTATGGCTTGTTTGAAAGATCATTTAATTGCGCAACTTTTTCCCAGAGACACCCATACTTCATCTTTTATTGTTTAGTTGCTGTGTTAACTTAAAAAAATTTTGCAAACGGTCCGGTTTGCCCCACCCCCTGGGGTAAACTGGACCCCCCATAGGGCAAACCGGACCGTTTGGTTTTTTATTTATAATTTTGCATTTACATAATCTACAATAATAAAAAACATAAAGAATCATGTAAACAATGGTTGTAGTAATGAAAATAATAATTCGGGATTGAATTTTAATTAAATAAAGATTTAAAAAAAAAATATATATGTTTGTCATTATCAGAAAAACAATATTAAAGGGTCCAATTCTCATTAGAAGACAATTATTTTTCATTGTAAGTAAATATTTTAATGAAAGAAACATTTTATTTAAAAATAATTTTTATGCAACTTTAATTCAATGGAAATATCCTATGGCCAGTTTGCCCCACCGAAAAAGGTCCATTTTGACCCACAGGCCCATTTTGAGAATAAATGTTTGTCAAAAAGAAACGCTTTGCAAAATCAAAGCTTTTGGTGGTAAATATTCCTGATGTGTGTACCTTTAAAACCCAAGACCTAATAATTATTAGGAAATATTACACGATTTCTTCAGAATTTTCTTAAGAAAAAATTCGGAAAAGTGTAAAAAAAAAAACTAAAAAAAAACTTTTGCTCCCAGCGTTGCACAAACAAAAGTAAAAAATGTCAAATTGAAAAAATAAGGTATACTAGACAAGTTTGTTTCAAATTTCTAAATAGCACTTTTGACAATTTCGCCATTTCGGAAATATTGAGGGGGGTCCGGTTTGCCCCACCCTCCCCTACAGAATTTTTCTTTTTAAGTGATATTTTTAAGCAGTACAATGTAACAGATTTGATAAATTTATTTGAAGGTTATAAGTGAATTTTAATATTTCAGAATGCTTACAGGATTTATATAAATGAGAAATGTTTTTTATTTGCTCTAAATATAAAATATATTTAAAGAAAATATTAAATTTTTTTCATTCAAATAAAAATGGGTATTCAAACGAAACATATTAATTCAAATGAAAATATTATTTGAGCTGAATAAAAGTCTAGTTGGTTCTGAGACAAATATCCTATTTTATTTGTTTTAAATAAATTTTATTTAATTCAAATAAATCATTTCCCTAGGTGATTTTTTTCTTATCAGCCTATACTCTTATGGCCGTCCTCCGAAACATTTTTAAAATCTGGTCCCTGATTAATACTATATAACCTTAATGATTTTGACGTCAGGCTACGATCGCTGCGCATGACAGTATTGACGTGATCCCACATTCAGATGTGCAGTGGTAGCGGTACAGATTCCGACTTTTTTGAGTAAAAAATTAAAAAGTAAAACTTTAAAATTTTTACTAGAAATATTTACAACATATTGAATGTAAAAAGTAATACAAAATTTAATGAAAATTACAATGACGATGTGAAAATTAAAATTCTAAAAGCAATTTTTAAAAGTTAAAACTGTATATTAATTACTTTTAGTAATTTTCACTACAAAAAATAGTAATATTTGGGTAGTTCTTCAATCGAAGGAAAAAAATACAGGAAATTTTGGCACGATGTATTCTTTACGTCAGGTTTTAAAAAGCAGATTAAATTCATGTTAATGATAGAACGTCCAACGTCCTTCCGGCAGGACCAAAAAGACTCATGTGAGTCCGTCCGAAATCGCTAAATAAAACTAACATGGATTGACATAAACAAAAAGTAATATATAACGTTGGAAAGGTGATGAAACAAGCTTTCAGCGCATGTAAATGTCGAGCTTGGAAGTTCAAACCGAAGAGTAGGGTTGCTTAAAGAAGTTGAATTTTCCAAAAATTTATATAATTTTTAGTCACAAAATGATGGAACCCTGTCCTGCCGGCAGGACGCTTTTCGCTTTGTTTAAAAGGCTACCAAGTCTAGGCATATAAATTTAGAAACTTGATATTTACATCATTGGAAAGCTTGTTTCATTACCTTTCCAACGATATATTTGTTTTTGTATTTATCTGCTTCCATATTAACTTTATAAAGAAAATTTGAAGAGAGTTTTTATTCAATTGGCCGCAATTTTGCTGACTAACATTAAAAATGAAATTTTTTTAAATTAAACAAATAGGTTTCATTCTTTGAACGTTTCTGAAGAAAAAGAGACACGACCGGACAAAATATATTGATTTTTGTGGATTTTACATTATATTTTTTTAAAAGCCTTATTTTCGGAACATCCTTCCGGCAGGGCGGGCGCTTGGACGTTCTATCATTAAAAGTATTATCAAAGTTATCTCAAAGTGTCCAGTCAAAAAATACAAATTATAAATTTTACAGCTTAAGCACATGTGTAATTTGTCTGAAAATGCTAGGCAACTGAAAACCAGGAAACTGAAAATTTGGTCATTTTTCGTCTGAAAAATTTAAAAACACTTAACCCTCCGTCACACACCTAGGGAGGGATTCCATCTACGGTTTCAGTATTTTTTAAATAACTTTTGTTTTCGTCATTGCAAAATAAAATCAGTTTCTATACCTTTCGACAATTTACTCCTCAACACATTTCTAAAAAAACATTTAGTTTAAACATAATTAATATTTAATTATGAAGTTCGTTGAAGTTTTTTAAATCGATAATCGGAAGAGTAGTAAATGAAACACTTGTATCACTTGTGGAACGTTTCGGTATCTTGGTTTGACACTTTCATCACTTTATTTAAACAATTAAAATTAAAATTAATTTTTACAAATAAAAATGCAAGTACAAAAATAATAAAATGAATAAAAATTTGATACCTAGTCATTTTTTTATATAAAAAAGTTTAAAAAAACCGCTGCCAAGTTATAAATTTTTGTTATACTTTTGGTACTCATTTCATTCGTTTTCGTAAATCTTGTTGTGTTTATTTCATGAACCCTTTGCTTCCTCATAGAGATGTTAATAACAATAAAGTATAAATTTTGAACCATTATTCTTAAGTGCTGTAATATTTTTTTAAAACCATAGTTACCAACTTGTAGAGCATTAAAAAACCCTTCGATTCACTTATTTTTAAATCTATTTTGATTAGATATAAAGAAGTTATTGATATTTTAAAAAACAGAAATTGTGAAAAAAAAATTTTTATGTGAAAGTATTAAATAAAGAGAAAAAAATATTACAGCACTTAAGAATAATCGTTCTAAATTTATACTTTATTGTTATTAACATCTCTATGAGGGAGCAAAGTGTTTATGAAATAAACACAACAAGATTTACGAAAACGAATGAAATGAGTACCAAAATTATAACAAAAATTTATAACTTGGCAGCGGTTTTGAAATTATTATCCAAGTGCGTAAATTTGTACTTAAACTACAGTTAACATTAAAAATAATTTGAATTTTGAATAATTAATGTAAAATACAACCTTGGACATCACATATGAGGCATTTTACGTGTAATGTCCTAAGTTGAATTTTCAACTTCTTGAAAAAAATTGAAACTCGGGGAATTTGGGAAATTAAAATTGAAATATTAATTATCAAAAATTAGGGTGAATTTTTAAAATATTAAAAAATAAAATTCACCATTGGGAAGATGACGAAAAAACCTTTCCAAAACATATTATAAAAAATTTTTCCCATTAAAAGTATGTTAAAAAAATTCACAAAGTAGCCGGTGTTAGCAAAATTGGTCAAATTGGCCCCCCTTTATCCCCTTCAAATTTTCGAAAAAGTCAAAAATATTTTTTGGGGCACATTTCTACTTGATAGAACAACAAATTCCCCGAGTATCAATTTTTTTCAGGAAGTTGAAATTTTAACTTAGTACATTACACGTAAAATGCCTCATATTCCCTCTTTTTCAAAACTACCCATTTACTTCATGCTAAAATTTATAATAATCTCTGATTAATAGTTCATCAAAAATCAACTTTGATTTTCTCACTTTGCAAACTTTAATGAAAAATAGGAGACTGTTTCTAGGGTAAGTATTTAGGGTAAGTCCAGGGGAGATGGCCACACGGGAGAAATGGCCAATTCAAATATTTTACAGAATTTACTGGCAGAAAGTAAAATAAGCAAAAAATTGTTGAAAAAGAATGAAAAAGTAATTGTAAACCTTCTTTATTTTTTTGGGGTTTAGAAGGCAGTGAAGAGCGTCACTTTTCTTCCAGGAATCTGTCACAAGTGCTCTAGATTCCGAGGAGGACGCAGAAGGCAAAATGGGGAGAAAGTATCGTGCACATATGCACATTTAAAAAGTAACATTTGTTGCCGATGATGCGAGTATAAGAGGTGCCGATCGAAAAGTAAGAATAGTGCTCCTGAAACACAACAGTGACAAATTAAAATGGATTCCAGAGAAGGAGATGCTGCTGAACGGTATTTGAAATGACAGGCAGGTGGTCATTTCTTGAGTTATGTATTCCACGCCGCATGATAAACGCGAATAACGATTCGCAATGATACAAAACATACAGTTTAATAGATGTTTTATTAATGAGAGTTTGGGTTTTCGTGTGGAACGTGCCACGCTTTTGATATCTACATGATGCGACAAAAGCTCTTTTGTAAAAGATCGAGAAAGAGGAAAAAGAGAATCGCTAAAGACATATATACTACCGATCTTGAAAAGTTCAGATTTGCGCAAAACTCCTTAAGATTTATAAGCCGATAGCTCACTCGCAATACTCTCTTTGAAGGAAAACGGTGCTTTGTTTTTTATAAATTACAACTACTCGAATTGTCAATTAATTTTTTTTTACTCTATACTTTTTTCTCAATATTTATTATGTTAACCCATTAACTGGGGCCAAATGTAGTTTTTGTGTCAAAATCAGTCTAGAGGTCACAATTTTAATTGAAATTAAAAAATTTTTTTTTTTAAATCTTCGTTACCAAATTGCCTATCGATTCCTCAAGGCCAATTTTTTAATTTTTGTTTATTTATATTTATTTGTTTATAACAAAGTATGAAAATATCGATTGATATAAAACAAAGTTTTTGACATTTCAAAAATTGTTAAGTACATTAGAAATCATATTTTAGTATTACCGAAGTAATAAAAATTATTTATATACACTTTTATTAAATAAACAATGCACTAATTAATTAACTTTTGAAAAAAGAACATAGGGGAGACTGGGGTAAACCCGCTCACTTTTTTCAGAACGGTAAAAACCTAGGAAATTATTCTCTAAATCCAAGTTAATTTATATAATTTGAAAGGTTATGATTTCTACTAACAAAATAAAAAAGAATTTTTAATTTATCTTTTTTACATTTACTTAGGGAAAATTTTTAATACACATATAACAAATTTCAAAATCACAATTTTCCAGGGTAAATCCGCTCACCCCTCGGGGTAAACCCGATCACTTGATTTTTTTAAGAATTTAAGGTATTCCCAACAGTTTTATTTTGTATATATTAAATTTCTCCTTATTTCTGTCTTCAGTATGATTTATTAATGATAAATTATGAGTTCTATAAACAATAAATATTGGTTTATTAAATAGTAAGTATAGGTTTGATGAATTGCTACTGTGAATTTAAATAATATTTTATTAAGAGAAAATTAAAATGTAGATACATTTCTGGATTTAACAAGTTATAGATTTTATTATTGATAAGTGAGCGGCTTTACCCCGACTTCATCTGAGCGACTTTACCCCGAATGTGTTTTTCACATTTCAGAATTAATTTAAATAAATCTTTTTAAAATCAAACAAAACTACATATATATTTCGAAAAAGGACATCCAATAGCATAAAAAAAAATTTGTCGTACAAATTAATATGTTTTTCTGATTAATTTGAGACAAGAAACTAATTGCAAATATTTTTTTACGTGTTAAATAACCTTTATTTTTATAATGTAAAAGTTTGTCCAGTGGTTTGAAAATTTTTGGACACTTTTAGCAATCTGAAATTTTTTACATTACTATAAATAATAACCCCGAGGTGCCAGCGGCTGGCACTTTGCAGAAAAATTGTTATGACCAATAGGTATAAAAAGGACCAATAATACATAAATATAGTTTATATTTTTAAAATTTGTTCCAAAATTGGTTCCTCTGCGCTTATTGCTGGGTAGCTCCATGCCTAAAAAATCAAAGTTGTACACTAGTTCTTCGATTTTGTTTAAACTTCAAAATTTTAAAGTGGATGCAAATTTAAAACATAATTATTATTGTTTAAGCAATATTTAAACAAATTATTATTGTTAATTACTAACTATATTTACAGAATAGTATACTTAAAAGATGCAGTTTTTTCTAATCATGCAAATTTACCAAACTTTCTTAATATATCGATTTACATTAAAAATAAAATTATAATTTAAACAAAAATAAGAATAAGAATTTATTTAATTATTAATTAACTTTTAATTAGGGTTCGTTAAATTTTCCCTAATTATATTATTTGTCTTTCAAAAAATTTGAATTTTGGTAATTGCCAAAAAAAAGAACAAAAATTTCCCAAAAAACAAACTTAGTTAAAAATTGTTTAAATATATTTAGTTAGTAATTAACAATAATAATTTGTTTAAATATTGCTTAAACAATAATAATTATGTTTTAAATTTGCATCGGTATTTATGTTAGGTCCGGTAAATTGCAAAATTAGAAAAAAATACACCTCTCTAAGTACAATATGTAAAAAGTTAGTTATTAACAACAATAACAATAATTTGTTTAAACAAATATAAATTTAAAAAATGCAAAGTATTCTTACAAATTTATAGCCTGACATTCTCCAAAAAGAAAAATTAAATTCGGTTAAAATTTACGACTTATAGGTGACTTTGAAGGTTAGTTTGTATGTAGAGTATAGCCGGAAAATGCGCTTTTTATGGTGTCGCGCAAGGACAAAAAATTAAATATCTCCTAAAGTTTCAAACCCTCTATCGATTTTTCTTTTGGAAAATACTCGTGAAATAAGTGGTAATCGAATCATTATTATTAAAAAAAAATAAAAATGGCACTTTTCAAAAAATTGTTTATTTAACAATTATTTTTTAAATAATTTGTTTAAATTTTTTTTTTCTAAAAAATTTCCTTAAATTGTCTGTAATTAATAAGCATTCCCTAAAAATTTCATTAAATTTCATTGATTTTCCTTAGAGATATACCATTTTCAAAATTTCAAAAAAAAATTTAAAAACCTCGTAAATCCAAAATTTTTCAAAATCGAATTGAGGCTTTTTACTGGCATGTATTCCACTTTAAAATTTTGAAGTTTAAACAAAATCGAAGAACTAGTGTACAACTTTGATTCTTTAGGCATGGAGCTACCCTGCTTGTAATATAAAATATGTAATATATAATACTTGAATTTTTCTTTGTTATTTATTTTTATCCTAGTGTCGAAAATTCAACTAACCAAAATAATACAAAAGTGAAAAAAAACCTACCAATTGTTGTTGCAATATCTTTTAAAAATTTGAAAAAAAATTTCAACGTAGAATTAAAACTATAAGAAATCAAAATTTGTTGAGAACATTTATGAGCGACAGTTATTTAAAAAGTTACAATCAAAATTATATTGCCGCGGAAATGCAATTTTGATGTTTTTTTTATTAAACATTATTTGCTTCTATAAAATGAACAAAACACTGTCGAAGTAACATTTATATAACCATAACATTGATCAAAAACTAAGTGTAGTGTTTTTGCACTATACATTTTGATGTCATATAGTTTTAATTATGTTGATTTTTTTTCAAATTTTTAATAGGCAGAGAATTAAAAAAAAATTGTTTATAAAAAATTTATTAAATAATTTTTAAAAAATTGATTCATTAAAAAGTCTCTAATTCTAAACGTAAGTATATCTTATATGTAAATAATAAATAATTTAAAAAAATAGATTCTTTAAAAAGTCTCTAATTCTAAACAAAAGTATATCTTATCCTCCTTATATTCAAACTAGATTTATTTAAATCGGTTTATTTATTTAGGAACAATAAAATTTCGAATCTGATACTACTGTTTTAAAATTCAAAATGACGGATCCAATATGGAGGACATTTTTTTCAAAAGTGATTGGATTTGCTTGGAAATGATTACTCTGGGGTTTTTGGGGTCGCTGATTACGAATGTGATGTCAGTTTTTCAAAATACATAATGGTGGATATAATAGTTTTTTAAAAAGTAAGTGTATTCGCTTGAAAATGGTCGTTCGGGGGTTTTTGAGAATGCTGATAACGAATCTGACTTCAGAACAATAATGTATTTATCCTCCACGTCCGTTAGCCGTCAACAAAATTTTATTTACGATGCCCAGCTCTTACCACAAGGAGGTCGACGTGCAAAAAAGCCATTTTTTTATTTTATTTTTTTAATATATTAATACATCTAGATATATTATGCGAATAGACATGCAAAAAATTAAAAAAAAAAGGAATATCAAACAAGTTAGTCTTTTGTTTCAGATTAAGTATTTGGTAAGAAATCGTAAGTAAAAAAGAATTATTTCACTGAAAATTTAGTGAAACTTCACTAAATCAACAAAAATCATTCTTCGCTTGCCTATTTTAATAATACATCTAAATATTAATAGGCAATTGTTTTTTACTAATCGAGAATATCATTATTCCCATAAAGACTTGTAATTAATTATTTGCATAATGCCGAGAGCAAAAAAATTGAAACGGTTTCGTAGTAGTATAGAGATTAATGTAGAATAAAATGAATAGTCAATTTTAAGTTTAGTTAATTTAAAAAATAATGGCTTTTTGTACGTCGACCTCCTTCTAGTAAAAGCTGCACAACGTCAATAAAATTTTGAAGGCGGCTAACGGACGTAGAGGATAAACATAATATTGATCTGAAGTCAAATTCGTAATCAGATATTTTCATACTTGCTAACTCGAACTCTGTCTCCAACTTTGAATTTTGATCTTTTTATCGGAATTCTATGTAGTTTACGGATACGTCTTAGCAGTTCTCTTGTATCTTCTACTATGACATCTTTGGGTTTCATACCAATAGATGCTTTTCATTATTGTACTTTGTCATGAGAGTTGTGAACATAAATCACGAAATTGAGTATAACTCATATCTGTATTAACATGATCTTCATATACATGTTTCAGATTTTTCTCATCTTGTCTAAAGACAATGTTCGAATTTTTTCGCCCAGTTCGAATGTCGAAAACTCGACATTCGAGTTACTATAAAATTCGAACCGAACCGAGTTGTGTTCGGTTTTAGTACGCTAAAATGTCGAATTCTCAAATTCGACATTTCAGTCGTCCAGTTCGGATATCGAATACCGAACAAAACTCGGTTCGGTTCGAATTTTGCACAGCTCTAGAGTATACGTTTCACATTAATAGCAACTGTCAACATTTACATGTCTGCCCAATGACCATACAAAAGAAAGCTCTAACATTGTCTCGTTTTTCACAAGCAATGTCATAGAAAACGAATATTGAATTTGTTTTAGCATCTTTTGGAGATACTAATTCTTCATGTTCACTAAATGTAAAATACTCAACTGATTACATTTTCTAAAAATGTATATTTCGGTTGCTGTAGAGATTTAGAGTAGAAGTAAATATTTTCAAAACTTAGACCATTTAGATGTATTATTAGGGAAAGAAGAGCATTTGTTTTACCACAATTTGAGGGGCCACAGAAAACTGTTCGAATGCTGTCTGCTGTCTAGCTTTTATAGTCAATGTTGTCAGTTTCACGTCAACCTTTGTAGAGTGAAAAATGATTCTGCATAAAAAGGCCAAAAATAGTTTATCGTTTGAATTACATTTACCAGGATATCAATTCTGTGGCCCTGGTACAAAGTTAGCAAAGCGTTTGTCTCGAGGCGATCAAGGAATTAATCCACTAGACGCTGCATGTAAACAACACGACATTGCATATTCGCAAAATCCAAATCCCTCCATGTTGAATAGTTTAGAAGTTAAAGGGGGAGATAATCAATTTCTATGCATTTTTGGCCAAAAATCTTGTTATTTCCTTGACAACGCTATGGCCATCACCTTAAATCACATTCTCTATATGTTTCCTGTATTTAACGTGTACAAATACGTATCTGTACCAAATTTGAGCTTTCTAGGTCAAATAGTTAAGCCACTAGGGGGACACGATTTAACTATGGACACAAGAGTCTCGCCAATAGGGTTCCGGTGGTACACCGTAGGTGTACGGAACCCTAAAAAACTTGTTTTAAAGCTGCCTCACCGTCCTCTCACTGATTTTGATCTATTAAAGTATGGCAAAGCAGGCAAAGTATCTCATTTTAGTGGTATTTTTTTAGAAATTAATTACCTGTAAGAGATCCTTACAAGTGTGAATCAGGAATAATTAATCTTGATAATAAAGAAGGTTCTGGAATACATTGGGTATCATATAAGAAATTTAATAATGAAACAATGTATTTTGATAGTTTTGGCAACATTGGTCCACCAACAGATCTTGTCACTTACTTGGGTGATGGTAGCTTAACCACTTCACTGGCAGGTCGTTCCAAATGGCGTTCCACGCGCCGAAGCCCAGACTGGCAAAAACATATACGTATAATATTACCATTCATAATAATAAGTAATAGTTATTTATATGTTATATTTATATATATTATTAAGAATTATATTATTATATTATAATATTGTAATATAAATATCTTTTTTTAATAAAAATACAAGTTTTATAGTGTAAAAATTGAAAAAAAGTGGAACGCCATTTGTTGAAAATTATTAAAAATAGCCGATTTGAACGTTCGAAAAAACGTTGAAAATCACAAAAACTAAAATTTTTGTTATGATAATCTTGTTCCCTGATGTCTAAATTATAGAAATATTGCTTTACAATAGTTAAATGTGGTGTACACTCTTTAAAAAAAAGAGTTTTTAAGGAACGCCATTTCGGTGTTTTTGCTAGTCTGGGCCTCGGCGCGTGGAACGCCATTTGGAACGCCCTGCCAGTGAAATGGTTAATAAAATATAATTGGGTGATTCTCCATGAAACCGACAATTTGGATATTGTTACTTTAGAATTTTTTTTCAATAAAAATAAAAATCATAATGTAAATTTTAAGCATGATAGTCAAGAATAAAATATCTGGTACGGGCCGGACAAATTGTTTGTAATTTTTATATTTCTTAAACAAAGTAACTGTTCACGAATCCATGTAGCATAATTAGTTGCCATAGTTTTGTTATGCTAACAAAATTGATAGTTAAACTTATAGGAATTGTTTTTTGTTTAATTCAGCATTTAAAAATCTACTTCAAGAAATTTATGCAGTAATTTTTGGTAATTTATAAAAATTTATGGTAATTATTTATACGGTCATTTGTAAAAATTGTGAGGTAATTCATAATATTATTACAAAACCTAATTCAAGATTAGAAAGACTAATGCAAGAAATTTATAAATTTTTTTCATGGAAATTTTTGTTGTAATGTATGAAAATTTATGGAAATATGTGTTGTAATTTTATAAACTATTTTAAATCATTTATCGTAATTTATTAACATAATTTAAATAAAAATAAATTCTTGTCAACTTTCAGAAATTTGTACATTAATTTATGAAAATTTATAAAGTAATTAATGTCACAACTTACTAAGATTATAGTTGAAACAAGGTAACTTTTATTTGTTTAATTTTATTTAGAAACAATAACAAAAATTGTTGTAATTATACACTTGTTTAAACGACAAGTTCAATGAAAGACAAAAAAGGCTTCACCATGACGCACAAAACTTGGGACAAGAAATAACATCAGAAAAAAACATAAAAAAATAATTTTTTTACAACCAATGTTACAAACAATCGTAACGTTAACAATTATTTTGCAATTCATAAATTAAAAAATTAAAAGTTAACTAATTAAATTAAATATAAAAGTAGGAAAGTGTCAATGTTGAAATTTATTTACACATAGACACTTAACCCCTTAACAGTCCATGGCCCATATGTGGCCACAAGAAGTTGTGCCACCTTTACGTCTGTAGCCATGTATGTCCATCTCAAAAATAAAATATTAAACATAATTCGATTTGAATGACCAAGTGCATACTAAGGTTTTTGGGGTTGCTGAATCCGAATTTCAAGTCAGATTTTCAAAATTCAAAATGGTGGACCTAAAATGGCGACTATGAAGATTAAAAAATTTTTCAAATACGCTTGAAACTCGTTACTTGGGAGTTTTCGGGGTCGCTGATTACGAATATGATGTCAGATTTACAACATTAAAATGGTGAATCCAATATGGCGAATAATTTCAAGATTCATGCAATTTGATGGAATTTTAGGTCCGCCATTTTGGATTTCAAAATCTGACATCGGATTCGTAATCAGCGACCCCGAAAACCCCCGAGTAACAAGTTTTAAACAAATCCGTTGGATTTTTTATTTTTTTGACCGCCATATTGTATCCGCCATTTTAAATTTTGAAAATATGACATTAGATTTGTAATCAGAGACCCCGAAAACCTCCGAGTAACAAGTTTCAAGCAAATATGATAAAATTTTCGAATTCGCCATTTTGGATCCGCCATTTTAAATTTTGAAAAACTGACTTCAAATTCGAATTTTGCGACTCCAAAAACATTAATTACAATTAAATCACAGTTTTTAGAAATTTTTTTTTCTTGGACTGTTTTTGGACCACAAGCGATTTTTAGCTGGACTGCAAAGGGGGTTAACTACTACAGTCCCCGGCAGCCACGTGCGTTGATAGACGTAAACCGATACGCAATGATGTCTCGAAGATACATTATATATATATATATATATATATATATGGGACATTCAACGTCAACCGGGACAAGACTCTGTCCAAAAATCTATTGCACCGATTTTAATGGTTGAGGGCTTAAAATCTTCGTCTTTATGCCCTCTATCAAATACAATGTGGTACTTTTGAAAATTCAACATGGCGCTTACAAAATGGCGCATTATGTAAATGAAAAACACAACTTCCAAACTTAAATGTTTATTTAAAGTAAAAAAAAGCACAAATAGCTTCTAAGAGGGTACTTTTAATGACTGCATGCCTCTAAATGAAGAAAAACCAAAAAAAGTAAAAATGAAACGAAAATTCAAAATGGCGGATCCAATATGTCGGACGAATTTTAAAAAATTTTTAAAATTCATCGAAATCGCTTGAAAATCATTACTCGGGGGTTTTTGAGGTCGCTGATTACGAATCCGGTGACAGTTTTTCAAAATTCGAAATGGCGGATCCAATGTGGCGGATGAATTTTTTAAAAATTTATCGAAATCGCTTGAAAATCGTTACTCGGGGGTTTTTGAGGTCACTGATTACAAATCCGGTGTCAGTTTTCAAAATTCAAAATGGCGGATCCAATATGGCGGACGAATTTTTAAAAATTGATCGAAATCGCTTGAACTTATAACAATAGTACATTTAAAATTTTGCAAAATATTTAAATTATTTTAAGAAAAATTTTAAAAAAGGATTGGAAGACTTAACGGGACTTAAATAGGTAATTATATTCTAAGGTTACTATTGGGACATGTTGTTTATTAATTGGGCATTATTAAAACCTGGCAAGCAGTTAGATGTTGCATATCGGTATTGTACCAATAAGTGTCTATAACTTACTACCACTGTTCTACGCATTATCGGAACCTGGAAAGCAGTTAGATGTTGCATATTGGTACTGTACCAATAAGTGTCTATGGATAAATTATATATTTTAAGAAATATTCATACATATGTTTAACCAGCGTACATTGGCGGTACGAATTCATGCGACTACCCACACAACAGCGAAACATTATACCGCGTGTGTGCGACCTGCACTGGCAGCTTAATTATTTTTTTAAACCATTAAACTTGTCAGGCACACTCTGAAACTTTTTAAAAAACTTTCTTATTATTTCCAGGTATATTTTGAAAAAAGAAATTTAAAAATTTATCATACCTAAAGTTTAAAAAAAATTAATTTTTGTTTAAAATTTTTTTTTATTTTTAATTTTAATTATTTAATTATTTAATTTTTTTTAATTTCCTAAAACTCGAAAGAAAATTAATAATTTCGTTTTTTGACAACTTTGTTCTAAATACAATATTTTCGGACTTATAAGGTACTGAATATAGGTCTACAATTAAAAGTGCAAAATTTGGAAGATTCATAACTCGAAAATTTGGACAAAGAATCAAAAATAAAAAAATACGTATCTTTTTTTTCGATACAGAATAGAAAAAAAATAATTTTAGGCCGATTTTAAGAGATCGACTAAAATCTCACGTGGAATTGCCCATATATAAATATATATAGTGTACTATTGTTACCATTTTACTTAGCTAACGATACTTATCGGGACTTTTGAGAATTTATTGGGACGTACCGGTAATGCAACCCATTTGCATCTTTTTAAAGGATGTTAAATGTAAGGTGCTGATAAATTCCATGTTACTAAGCTAAAAATATACTTATCAGGACTTTTAAAGATTTATTGAAATGTACCGATAATATACCCCAGTTACATCTGTTTAAAGGTACTGTATTGATAAGTACTCTCTTTCATCGATTACCAAACTAATAAAGAAATCTAAAGAGTAATATCGGCACAACTTTAATTATACATAACGAAAATATTATTATTATAATAAATTAATTTTCCTAATATATTTGTTTAAAAATAATACTAAAATAATAATAATATATCTAGGCCGAAATGTCGGAAACCTGCCGATGCTTATGACTGGCATAGTACCGACCTGGTACAAAAAATTACTTAAGATTTTTTACCAGCACAGGTGTTCCGCCGACAAAAATGTTAGTACTGGCCCTGTGCCTGCACGGTACCGAAATTTCCTTAGGAATTTTTACCTGCAGCACTGATTTTAATTGTCTTCATTTACAATAGAAACAAGTTGTGAATTAAGATGTTCATTACATGAACATTTTGCTTCCTCTTTACGATAAGCAAAAAATTTGCTTTAAAGTGAATTTTTTCATTTTATTTAATTCTATTAATGCTAATAAAATATATTCTTTTTATACATCAATTTGTTTCGTCTTGATGAAATGAAGATTTTTAGTTTGTTTTTAAGTCTAGATTAACATTTTATTATAAAGCAACATAATTTTTAAGAAGGAAATAAATTTCTAATAAAAGTGCGAATTTTTGGTTTTAATTATGTTTAATTTTATAAATTCAAATAAAATATATACTTTATATATACCAATCGATCCGTTTTAATGCAACGGATAAGATTATTGAAAAAAATGAGTAAAATCTTATTGTACTGGAATATAATTTTGATGAAAGAACTAAATTTTTGATAAAAAAAGGTAATTTTTTTGCTTTAATTGTCATTACCTCTAGAAACTCTCATACAATTTATACTTTATATATACCAATCGATTCGTCTTGATGCAAAGAAGAAGATTTTATTGTATATTAACTTCAATATTCAATTAAAAAAAATTTTTTGAAAAAAATTTTTTTTTAATAGATTTTTTAATGTCCATCAATCCATTTCGAGATATTTTTATGATAAATATTCCTAGCAATTTTCAGCCGAATTCGTTAAAACCTCTTCGAGTTATCGTGTTCACAAAAATCGGGATCCACACACACACACACACACACACATACACACACACATACACACACATATACATACATCCGGACAATTGTTCAGGGTCTTATATAACATAGTCCGATATAGAAGAAAATTTGTCAAAAGAATTTTTAAAAATTTTGTAAATTAAACGACTACAAAGCTTCCTCACGAGGAAGCAAAAACAAACTAAATCTTGTTTTATACAAAAACACCGTGTTTGTTCTTTGGAGGTTCCAATGTGAAAAGAAATTCAAAATAGCGGAACTAAGTATGGCGATGGCGGAAGAATTTTTTTAAATTCTTCTGTTTCACTTGAGAATCGGTACTCGGTGGTTTTTGTGGTCTTTGATTACAATTTGAAAATTGATTTGATAGTTTTTGAAAATTCAAAATTCTTCATTTTCACTTGAAAATCGGGGGTTTTTGGGGGTGTGTAATTTCTGGTGCAAATGGGACCCTAGCGTCTACATGTTATGAAATTTACGAAAACTTCTCCCTTTAATAGATGCTAGTAATTAAAAAAAATTTGACGAAACATTTTTTGTAGTTAACCCTGCGTCACACACCTAGAGAGGGATTCCCTCTACGGTTGCAGAATTTTTAAAATAACTTTTGTTTTCCTCATTGCAAAATAAAATCAGTTTCTATACCTTGCGTTAATTTACTCCTCAACACATTTCTAAAAAAACATTTAGTTTAACATAATTAATATTTAATTATGAAGCTTCAAAGCTAGAAAAAACTCGAAAAAGTGAGGTTATGTTGAATATCAAAATCAAGTTTTCAAAACATTTTTTGTTCCACTGTTGGTTAATGGCAAAATTTTATCATAAATATAATTAAAATAAATTATTTAATGATTTTTTTGCTTATTTGTTAATGTTACATTATTTTTACATGTAAAGTGTAATTCCTTCGAAGATGTGCATTCGTGTAATTAATTATTATTTTTGAGACCAAAAATTAATTTTATTAATTTTATAATTTAAAATAATTTACTACATATTTGTAAGTTTGTGTTAAAATTAAACTTTTGTTGATTCCTTTGTTTATATTGTAATGTCGCTTATTTTACAATGTGGTGAGGGATTCCCTCTAAACGTGTGTGAAGTCGTAATTTTTTCCAAGGTGTGTGACGGAAGGTTAATGATAAATCATAAATCTGTTAAAGCAGAAAGCTTTTTAAATACCGAATTCGTAATCAACGACCCCAAAAGCCCCCGAAAAACGATTTTTAAGCGATTTCGGAATTTTAAAAAAGTCTTCCGCCATATTGGATCTGCCATTGTGAATTTTTAAACACTAGCACCGAATTCGAAATCAGCGACCCAAAAAACCCCCGAGTGCCGGTTCTCAAGTGAAAATAAAGAATTTTCAAAAGTTTGGCCGCTATATTGGATCCGACATTGTGATTTAAAAAAAAATACTAGTACCGTATTCGAAATCAGCGACCTTAAAAACCCCCAAGAACCGATTCTCAATTGAAAATGAAGAATTTTCAAACTTTTGTCCGCCATATTAGAACCGCCATTTTGAATTTCTTTTTATTAGTACTTTATGTATTTTTTCTGCTAATCATGCAGAATCTTGACTTCTGATAATTTTGGGCGGTATTAATCCTACACAAATAAACTCTACACAAGAAAATTCTACACCGCTAACTGTACACGAGAAAACTCTCAACAGAATTTGAAAAAAATAATACTCCACAAGTAAATACAACATTCTAAAACCCTACACAGTAAACTGAAAACTGAAAAACTCTCACCGTAAACTGCAAACGAGTAAACTCTACACATTCATTAAAAAATGAAAATAAAATTTTTAAATAATTCCACACAAATAAATCCTACATTTGCAAACTCTACATAGATATAAAAATTAATTAATGGATTCTTATTAGAATCCTACACAATTAAATTCTACACATCAAAATTGTCATTAACCATTTTGGTTTATATTTTACATTCTACACAATTAAACTCAACATTTGTAAAATCTATACATAAAGTGAAACTAAATAAATCCTACATAAATCAACTCTACACACTAAATGAAAATTAAACTCCACACGAGGTAACTGTACACATGTGTTGTTTGTCGTTTTGAAAACGTTTCTCTTTTGCCTCCTTAGTAACGAGATTTCATAATTTTTTCTAGTAAGCATATTAGTCTTTTTAAGCTTTTAGATGCATTTACAGGGTTGCTACAGGTCTGGAAACCGGGAATTGTCAGGAAAATTTATAAAAATTCGGGAATTCCATAATAATTTCAAATTTTTGATTTTCTGATGCGAGCAGGTGGGAACGCTGGCTAATAAAAATGCTCTAAAAAATTGTCATTATACTCAAATTAAAGCTCACTTCTTTCTTTTTTAATTTCTGAACAAGAGAAGTAATTTTGGTTGAAAGATTAGAATTTTATGCATTATTATTTTTGACCATTTTGATATTCTTCAAATTTTTGGACTTTCTGATACGGGCGGGTGGGGCTGCTGTCTATTAAAAATTCTCTGAAAAAATGCGCATTGTACTGAAATTTAATTTCAAATTAAATCATGAAAATTGTTTTTTAAAAATTTTCTATAAATGTTCGAAATTTATTCTGCATTTTAAGTAAATGCAAATCAGGGAAAAACTATTTTTTATAACTGAAAAACCGGAAAAAGTCAGGGAATTTCAAAAAAAATTTCGCATATTTGATAATTAGAAAGGCTTTCATTAATTTTCGGAATAATTTTTTTAAAAAGTACTTTTTGATATTCACTGACACACAAAAAATAGTTGTTTATAACACAAGTGCGTATAATTTGATTTACGCACGAGTGTCATACAACATTTTTTACAACACTCATCTCCCCTTTACCAAATTTTTATTAAAAATAATTAAAAATGATTTAAAAAAATGAAATATAAATTCTTTTAAATGAAAATTATTGTAAATAATAATTCCCAAAATCGAAATTTGGAATAAAATATGATTCTAAAATTGTAGATTTGATTTTAGTTTCTGACAATACATTGCCAGACTCTTCCCATGCTTTGAAAATTTACATAAATTAATCAAGTCGTAACCATATTGACTTTTGTGTAATTTGTTGTTTATAAACGTTTCTTTTTTGTATCCTTAGTAACGACATTTAATTATTTTTAAATATACCGTCGTCTTATGTGTCAAATTACATTATAATTTAATAATTACATCTAAATGTATTATAAAGTTTGAAAATGGATCAGGAGGGAGAAAACGCTATTGTACGAGAGCCAGGAGAATGGATAGAACATTCGATGTTAGTATGACTTTCAAATACAATTTTTTCGTTTCAACGATTAATCTAGATATATATTTAAATTAAAAACAAAATCCATGTTAAATACTCTTCATTTACTTATTATAGTTTAATATAATTCAATCACTCATTGTGAAGAAGACTATCATACAGTTTTATAAAAGCACACTGTTTTTTGTCTTTTTTATTTTTCACAATTTAAATTTTATTATCTCTTTGAAAATTTAGAGTTCATTTTTTAATTAGTTATTATTTTTTATTAATAATAAAAAATTTTATCATTGATACTACGCATTAAAATACTATAAATACAAGATAATAATTTAACACTTAGAGTCAATAATCTTGTTGTTTTAACTGTCGTATTTGTTATACAAAATTAATAGTGTGAATTTCATTAATTCTTTCCGTAAAGGTGCAATAATATTATTGTCACTTAGAAACAAGTTTCTTTCCCGTAAAAAGGTGCAAGATAAATCATTTAACACTTAGAAAACGTTAAACTGTTAATTTGTAGCAAAACTCTTACAAAGTTGTGAAAGTTACGTAAGTGTAACATAACAAACTTTAAGTTTCATTCACTTGAAACGAAATCAATCAAGAACCTAAATATAACGACTTTCCCGTACTTTATCAACGAATATTGTGTAATAAACGTAAGTAACTAATTGTAGTAAATGAGTAATATATATAAGTTCAAGTTTTTCATGTTATTTCTAACTGCAATTTCAACTCGATGCTCAACGTTTTTTAAAAAGATATGTTAAAAATATTATATCAATCAAAGAAATAATTCAAGTTTGCCTAATTTACGTCTACAAAAATTTATATTTAATAATGTTCTTGATTGTTTGTCAGTTCTTTAAGACACATTCAATGTTCATTTGAAAATTGATTTTTTACTTGTTAACATGTAAATTTAATATACATTAAAAATAATATTACAAATTATAAGATTGTTTTTCTTTTTATCTCTGTATCAACAAGTTTTAAAACTTAATTTAATAATATTTGTTAAAAATCATATTTTAAAATCGATTTATAGAAAAATTTTGAGTTTTGTAAATTCTAATAAAAGAATAACTAAAATTGTAATTATTTTTAAACAAATCTTTATTTATTTTCTCAAATTATTTTTAAAATTGAAAAAATATGTTGAAATTGCCATTATAAAAAATTAGTTATTTATTGTATATTTCATATTGAAAATGTATTTACTGCAAATTTTTTAAAAACTAATTTTAAAATAATTATTAAATTAAATTACTTGTTACAATTAAATCTAGTCTTAAATATATAGCTAATAATATCTTCATAACGTACATATTTGTAAATATTAATTAACATATAACGTAAAAACATTTTCATAGTAAATGCCAATATAATTGATTTTGCTGACTGATATTGCAAAAATTTTTAATATAGTTACGAATTGTATTACAAATTTTATTTATTGTTTGTTTATTGTTATAATTTAAGTTCGTTTGACACAGTTTAGGGTTATAAGTAACCTTATTTCTGGTAAATCAAATTTGGTTATAATAACTAAAATTAAAAAAGAAAATGATTCTGGTAATTAATTTAATTAAATGATTTAAAACTCTTTTGAACAAATTTTTGAAAAAACTACTATTGTTTATAAATTAATACAATAACAGATGTGTACATTGACAGTTTAAAAAATAACAATTGACGTACATCTTGATGGAAAAATGATACAAATTTTGCATCATTTTGATCTAATTTTTAAACAATTTGATTTGCAACACTTTTTGATACCCCCAAGTTAACTGTGAACTTATCTAAAATTTTATTGTTTTTGAATAATCTATTTTTTTGACAATTTTGGGTGATAGAAATTATAATATTATTTGAAAAATAAAAAAAATAATTATGTGATGACTTTTTACATAAAACTGAAAATTCTCGAAAATATACAAATTTTAATTTCTTTTGTAATTTTTTTATTAGTTATAAATCTTAATAAAAAATTTTTCTGCTTTTAATAATTTTGATATTTAATCAAAATAATTTTTGATTGGCCTTTAAAAAAATTGGCCTTTCTAACAACGTGAATATTAAAGGGTTGAAATTTTATCGGTGTCACCCCTTAATTCAATAAAAAAAATTATTTAATTTAGCTGTTGCACGTAATTTGACTCCAATAGATGATCTTACTCCAATTCATTCACCAAAGAGTACTTCTCATCATCAAAGTAAAATAGAAAAAGGTACGAATGTGAATGCGAATATTGTTCATAAGTAACGTATCTTAAAGAATAATAAAATTTAAAAAAATATGTTTTTAAAGTAAAAGATATAACTAAAACTTTATGTTGCCTTTGCATTTATAAAATTAAATTAATTTGTTTTGTATTAAAATTTTCATTTTTATTTTTAAGATTCTACAGAAGAAAGTATAGGAAACATGAAGAAGAAGTCGGTTAAATGTAGTGAGAAAAAATCTTCTTCAAATACAAATGTTTATGATAATGTTATGTTTATATTAAAAATTATATAACGTGGTTTGAGAACGAGCGATGTACTTTCGGAAGTCGCTAGCAATTATCTCGCAAGATGGTAAGTCTTGCGAAAATTATTTAATTATGAGTTCGTTATTGCTTCAGCTCTATGGGAGCCGTTATGACGTTATTCTCAATTTTAAGGATAGAAAGAAATATAGATTTAGAATATAACAATCTTTTATTATAAAAAGAATTCTAGTATATAAAGGTAGGTATAAAATGAATATTCTTACCAACTACTTTCAGTTGTTGTTTTGAATAATACACAAATACTTAATACTGCTTTCAAATATTTTATTTGAAAGGCAAAATTTTGAAATGAGTAAAACGGGATTAGAACGATCCGTGATAATCGAAAACCGTATTGAAATTAAAAGCTTTACATCAAAACCCTGATTATTTTGAGTGCCTCGACTCGCAAGAGCTTCTATTAAATACAGAATTCGACAACACGAATAATTTAACAGACTATGTCTTTTAGTACGATTACAAAATAATATAAAAAGGGCATGTGCCTGATGGGACAAAATCTTCGGTTACTTCGGTAAGAGAACAAAAGAAAATGACGATTCGGAAGAGGGCTTTCCGGTTTTTATGTAATAGTCCCATTTACGGAAATAGGGCGCAAAGTAATGAGTAGCCAATACAGATGTTTAGAAAAATGTATGTCGTCTTCCAGACCAATCTGGAGCCGAGCTATTTTAGTTAACCAATCAAATTTAACCTAACAGGCCCTAGGTTATTGAATTTTGATTTGATTGGGGTCACTATGCGTTGGATATCCCTCTTTAGAGTCGTTCTTACAAATTCGAAGAATTATTAAAGCATTATATAAGTTGAATTTTGTTACTAACAATTTACACGTATTCCCATGCATAGTCACAATAATAATATAAAATTAATAATATAAATTTATGATAAGACGATAAATCATACGTATGTTTTACCATGAATATAATTTTTGCTGGCGAAGAATCTATTTATAATTAATGCTCACACGTACAACTGTGTAGTGATAATAATATAGTTAGTTATAACACCTGTCATATGAATATCTAATTGTTTAAACAATTACATTTTTGGTTTGATTTCGTCTTAAAATCTCGTGTAATTATGATAAGGTGAATTAGAGAACATGTACATAAGATGAGTAATACTCTGAGGTCAACAGGAGTTATTAAGCATTCTTTCACATTTCTCTTATTCTCTACCGGCGCTATGAGCTATCATTCAGAGTGTCAATTTATGATTATTTCTACTGCACGTTCTAATGAGTAATGCTTAACACTCTTGATGCTGACAAGTGTATGCTCGTAAATACAGTTTGTGCATACACTTTTATGTATGCATAACAATCAAATATATATTTAAAAAAAGTTACTACAAACGTAATAATAAAAAATCGGGTAAACTCAATTTTAAAATTCCATTGGTCGTCATTAACGAAATTTTTAATTTAATAACTGTTGTAGAATAATTTGTTTTTATTTTTTTAAATCACACAGCGGAAAGTAAAAAAAAATAAAATCGCTTAAACGTAATATGGAAAAATCTATTAAAGAAATGACTTCTCGCGACAATAATGCAGGTAAAACTAATTCTAAAATCCTATCCTTATTCGAAACGAGTAGATATGCAAATTAGGTAAAAGAAGACATTCTTTGAATGTCTTCTATACTTTGAAAAGAGAAAGAAATTTATGGTTAAATTTAAAGGAAGATAGTCTTATGTCAGTTTTATTAAAAGATGAAGTAAGGAACAGTAAGATTTTTAGACGAAGAGATTCTTATGGCAGTTGCAGTTGTGTAGAAAAGGATAAACAATTTTAGACGAAGAAGTTCTTATATTATTCTTTCTTGATAGAAAGAGAAAGGACTAGCGTTAAATCGTTAGTTTCTATTTTTAAAATATTACCTGAAAGAGAAAGTCCTCAAAGATTTTCTCAATAACGAAGACCCTATTGTTGAAAAGTTTGTATTGTCCATATTGTATACCTCGATTATACGGTATATATATATATATATATATATATATATATGGCTTGATACCAGGGGCAAGATGGTAAATGACTTGTTTCAGCAATTTGGAGCGGCATACGAGATAAATAGTCTGGCAACCTATTTTCTATGCCTTTTTTATACCTTACTTCAAAATCCCATTGTGAAAGTTCCATAATCCAGCGAGCTAAGCGTTTAGAAGGTGTTTCGATGTTGTTGAGCCATTTTAAGGCCTGGTGATCGGTGATTACGATAAAGTGATAACCTTCTATGTAATGTCGCATTTTCCAGATACCCCATTTGACAGCTAATCTACTGAAAAACAATTATATATTTAATATTATTATCATTTGTGCGAAAATTATATAAAAATAATCGTATATGCATATAGGTTTAAGCTTTGAACGATTGTTGTTAAACAAAGTAAATGAAGTTATCATTACATTGCAAATGCTAATTATACATTTTGACGATTTATCTATAAATTGAACATCAACTACTAATGATAATTTTTTTGAATCAGACAATTGTCCGGAATTTCCAAATTCAAACCAAGAGAAATTTAATGATTTTATCGAAAAACTGAAGAGTAAAACATTTTTAAAGCAAGTTGTACGTATGTTACATAAAATCATAAACACATAAAATTAAGTTTTTTAGTGGGTCATTAAAGTTTGCAAGTGTCAGTGGTGGATGGTATTAAACAGTTTCTGCCCTTGAATAAGCAGAATTATTTCTTGACTGACACTTTTTAGTTATTGTGTCGATATTCTGTTTCAAAAATTTACCATGGATGAGATTGAGGTTAGGGAGAAAGAAACAAAAGATGGAGGGATTTCCGGTATAGATGAAGGAGAAGTTCAGAAGAAGGAAACACCAGTTGAAAGTGAACAAGAAACGAGTAGTGACATCTCTAATGAGAAAGAAAAACTAGAATTGACAGCAGCAACAAAAAAAGATGGCGATGGCAGTAATATAAACAAACTGAAACTTAGTGAGTCGTGCACGCCTTTTATAAAGCGTCGTGGAAGACCTAGAAAATTAGAAAAGAAAATAGTGGCAAATGAAAAGAACAGAACACATTTAGAGAAAATTGTTATTCGAAGAAATCAAAAAGGGAAAAACATTATATCAAATAGTGCAGCATAGAAGGATTGTAAAAAGGGGAAAATCAAACAATCTAACAGGGGAAATATAAATATAAATTATACTACAGAAAGATTGTCTGAAGATGTAGAATTTTAAATGGAAGTATAAATGGAGACAGAGAGGGTAAAATTACCTATGTGGGAGATTTAGGAAGCTCCGTACTAGATTACGTGATTGTAAAGGAAGATGAAGGGAAAAATCTGATAAAGTCTATGAAAATAGTAACTAGAATAGAGTCCGACCATTTGCCGATATCATTTGAAATAAAGTTAAAAGTAACTGGGAAAATTAATTCTAAGAAAGATGATAAAAAGGCAAAAATTTTAGAAGAGAAATTAATTTGGGACGAAAGTAAAGCTAACGTTTTTACGGATAAATTGCAAGAATTATGGGAACAAAAAGCTAATTGTACAAACTCAGAGAAAAGATGGGATACACTAGTTTTAATTATTAAAGAAGCGGCAAGACAAGTAGGAATGTTAAGAAAGAGGTGGATAGGAAATGCAAAAGAAATAAATAAACATGATATTAGCGAAGAGGGAAAAAATCAAAGAAAGGTAGTATGGAAGTGTCTAAAAATATTTCTTAAATCAAAAAGCGAAAATGATAAAGAAAGATTAAAACTCGAAAGAAACAAATTAAAAAGTATTTCTGCTAGAGAGAAAAGAAAGAATAGAGAATTAAAATGGAAGGCGGTAGAAAAGAATGAAAAAGGAAGATTTTGTTAATTATCAAGATGCAGGAAAACCACTAAATTGAAAACAAGTTTCATTTACAAAAGCTAAAAGTCCTTTTTTACGAAAAAAATATGCCGTTTCATATAACACTGCAGTATGAGCATGTTGGTCAACATTCTGAACTTCGGCTGTCGAATCCTCTATCAACACGAAATTTGCAAAGCCATTCATCTCTGCCACGTGTCTTTTCGATTAAACTCAAAGCTGAGGAATTATCAGCTAATGATTCTAAAAGAAGAAAGAGAGATCCAAAAAAAGGAAACAGCAAATGAAAATTCTGAACCCAAAAAAACTATATTTTATCTATGTCAGAGTACAGGCCCGAAGTCGACAAAGAATTTCACGAATTACTGTTTAAACAATAATTTTTTCAATTTGGATGAACAATATCATTATATCTTAATTTTTGTTATATTCTTGTAACGTTATAAAAATAAATAAAATTTATGAAATATTCTTTATATATTGCTTTTATTTAAAATGCATAATTTATATTTAATTATAATATAATTGTTAGTATAATTTATTTTAAAAAAGTATATTGATGCATAACCTTAAAAGGAATATTTGAATTGATTTTTAATCATATAAACTATAAATTTTAATTAAATTCTTTGAGTCCAATACGTAATATTCAATAATAATATCATGAAATACAAATTATTGACACAATTTACGATGTAAATTAAAAAATTGCAAATACCTTTTGACATGACACCTTATAATTCTAAGAAAAAAATTGGTTTTGAGACTCATATGGTGTCATGTCCTAGTGAAAAATATGATGTTGTATACTATGTAGTATACAATGTTGATGTCGGTTTTCAGAAAATAAATATGGCGGATCCAATATGGTGGACAACAAATTTTTTAATGCATCGGATTTACTTGAAATTTGTTACTATATATATATAATATATACATAAAATCGTATCATCTAATTTGTGAAAAATATGCTTACGTAACACTTGAATGGCCCCTATGTAGCTAATAAATACTACCCTTCTACTTTCTGATTAGCAGCGAGGTACTGTTTAAATTTTACACTCCAGATTTGTAACTAGGGACCCCAAAAAAATTTTAATACGAAGTTTCATAAAAATTAATTAATTTTAAAATTTGCACGAAATCTGACTTCAGATTTGCAATCAGAGACCCCCAAAACCGCTTGATACAAAGATTCCTAGAAATTGATTAATTAAAAATTTTTTATGACCATGTTGGAATATTTTTTGCTAATAATAACCTATTTTGGTTTTTATTGGTTTCTGAAGAGTAAAATTCATTCATTTTTGTACGCGTAATATATCTATATTAGAGGTGTGCAAAATTCGAATCGACAGAAATTCGAATCGAACTAGCTAATTCGAAACTCCGAGTTCGAATTTCGAATTGGCTGATTCGAATCGAAAATCGAGTCGAGTCGGACAATTCGAAATTCGAATTCGGAGTTTCGAATTGCACAGCTTAACTCGGTTATTTAAGTAGCACAATTATTTTGACAGAAATCCTAACCTAAAATTAGTAGGCTGGTATTCATAATATAGTTATCTAGTACTTAGAAACTTGTTGAAAGTGAAGGAAATATTTCGCTTATTGTTTCTATTACATAAGGAAAAAAAACTCATTTTGCAAATCTTTTGCACAATTTTTAATAAATAAATAAATTTAATGTTTCAAGAACAATTGAAGAATTTTTTGATAATTTAAAAAAATCATTTTTTTGGGAAATTTTAATTTATAATTTTGAATCTTGTTTGTGTATGTATTTGAATTTTCGGAAATATTGAAAATATTAAATATCGAACATATTGGAAATATTTAAATTCTTTGCAAGAATTCAATTATTTTCCTAAATAATATCAATCTTCGTAAAATTAAATTATTTTTAAACAAAATTTTAATAACATTTTATGAATTAATACAATTATTTTCTAAAATTTTAATAAATACTTCAAAAAAATTTAATTATTTTCTTAAATTGTAAAATTTTTGAAAAAATTCAATTATTTTCAAAAAATTCCACGAAAAAATTCAATTTTTAATTCGTTATAGAGTATATCTAATAAGAAATTAGTTATCTTCTAAAATTTTAATAAATCCTTTTAAATAATTTTTTTAAATAATTCTTTGCAAAAATTGAATTATTTTTAATACAATTTTAATCGAATTTCACGAAAAATGTCATTATTCTTAAAAATTTTTTAGAATTATCTTATAAAAATTGATTTAAAAATGAATTTCAGTTAAAAATTTAGATTACAATTAAATATTAAAAGCAATATAGCGCAAATTTTTAAAAACAATTCGATTTTGAATAACTTTAATTGAATTTTGCAAATATTAATTTAAGTTTTTATTTTCTAATATTAATTTAATTGAAGAATTTAGGAATACTTGAAATTTCGTAAAATTGAATATTGTAAAGTAATGGATTTGAAAATTCTCAAAGAACAATCGATTTAAAAAAGAATTTTAGTTAAAAATTCTTGCAAAAAATAATTTAATTGATAATAATGATTGTATCACTCGTTTATTTTTAATTATTAGAGACACCTTATTTTAACACATTATTGGTATTTGTATGTTATTTATATATTAAAATTATAGAATTAATAAAAAATATATTGACATTTTTAACAAAAAGTTTCTAAGTACTAGATAGATGCACTGTAAAAAATTTTTTTTGTAGATTTACAGTTTTATTTAGAATTTTATAGAAACTTATAAAATAACGTCTTTAAAAGTAGTGAATTTAAAATTCCGTCTGTAAAATTAATACTTTTAATGTGTCAATTTTCTGTAAATTTACTACTCTGAAAGTAGGTAATAAAAAGACAAAAATATTACCTACTTTCAGAGTAGTAAATTTACAGAAAATTGTAAAATTGACACATTAAAAGTATTAATTTTACAGACGGAATTTTAAATTCACTACTTTTAAAGACGTTATTTTATAGGTTTCTATAAAATTCTAAATAAAACTAAATCTACAAAAAATTTTTTTAGTGTGTATTATAAATACCAGCCTACTAATATTAGGTTAGGATTTCTGTCAAAATGATTGTGCGAATTAAATAACCGAGTTAAGTTGTACAATTCGAAACTCCGATTTTCGAATTGGCTAGTTCGATTCGAATCGGCCAATTCGAAATTCGAAACTTCGAATTGGCTAGCTCGATTCGAATTTACTTTCGATTCGAATCGGCCAATTCGAATTCGAAGTTTCGAATTAGCTAGCTCGATTCGAATTTACTTTCGATTCGAATCGGACAATTCGAAATTCGAATTCGAAGTTTCGAATTGGCTAGTTCGATTCGAATTATTCCCGACTCGAGTTTTCTGTTGTCTTGTCGAATAATTTTCGATTCGACTCGATTAAATGCACACCTCTAATCTATATATATTACTGAGCTCACTGCTCGGCGGACAGGTAGAGAGTACCGATGGCGCACTCATTGCCGCGCATCACGTGGGTCTCTCACCTCACGCTACACCTCTTGTGGGCCCAGCGATCTATAATACTGCTATAATACTTGGTTGCTCGTACAATTTCCTCAGTTCGCCGTCGACCAGACTCGGGGCTTGCTCCGAGGCAGATCGACAGCAACTCTCTCTTCTCTTTCTCCTTTCCACCTTTACTATCTAACGCCGAGGTTGAGGTATGACTCTACCAAGGAATGAGATCTTCCTTTCTCACCTGGTGCAAGCCGGCGGTAACTCAGGTACAGCTAGGGCTGCTTGCTGCACATCCTAGAAGGTAGATTCTTCGACTCAAGGTACAACTTGGGGGAAGATGAAGCTTGTATTTCTACCCTTCTCTCTCTCTCTCTTATACGCAACTATTAATCGTGTCGGGCATGAATACCGTGAGAATCGCGGTATCTAGTCTTTTCAATTTTGCTAAATCGGCCTAGCGTGCACGACCCTAGTTATCGTCCGTACCGGTATTTAGGGATAGTTTCTAGAGTCTACCCTCGCGTAAAATGAGCGTCGGTCTCGGATAGGAATTTGTCATTTTGGGAATTCACTTATTTTCTTTCTATTCTATTTTAGTTAGTTTAGTTATTTTTGAATTGTTATTAGCTAGATTAGGTTTTGATTGATTTCTTTTATATTATTTTTGCATTATATCGAGTCATTTATTTTTATTATGTATTGTTAATTTTCTTTGGTTAATTTTAAATTTATCTTCGTAAATAATTATTTTTGTAATATTTCGTTATTTATTTTGAATATATTTTCTTACGAAGGTTTAAAACTTTGCTTTGTTACTGACTTTACCCTTCCTATCGATATCACTAAATTGACTACCTAGCTTGCTTAAATTTTGTAATGACGCTTACGCCATTTTATTAATTTAGCAAATTATTTTTTACCTAAGAAAATACAGACTAAAAATTTTTGTTCCTTGGTTAGAGTCGAATTAAATTTAACCCAATGACATAAAAATTCTACTGGTAATATATTCTGAAGAACAGGCAAGCTGTAAAATAGCAACCAATTTTCCCACTCTCTCTATTTTTAAAACACTTTCTCTGACAATAATCGTGTTAGTCTGCCTATTTGATGGGGAACTTTTATATTACTTAACAATTTATCAACTTCTAATATTTTACTTCTAGGAAACAATCCAACTTTTTGTTTAGTCCCAAACCAAATCGTAGTAAACTGCTTTGCTATGCCAGCAATACAGTGCATACTATCAGGAACACACCCAAAAATAATAATGTAAAAAGTTAAGTTTATTAAGGGCAATGGATTTTTTACTTCTAAGAAAGGTTTCCCGCTTTTAATAGCTCCTTTCATATGCTTTACTGTATCTTCAGCATTTCTATTTTGTGGTACTTTTTTCATCAAAGGATATTTAATGTTCCCACTTCGCGGGTTGTTTTCATTATTTAAAACCTACTTTCCAGGAAGAAGACACGGATTACAACCAAAGCAACCGTTAAATAGGCAAAAACCTTGCACTGGTGCTCGTGCAACCGAATCTACACAATATAGCAAATCGAAAATTTTAATAATTACATTAGAGCCCTTCATAAGACATGTGACACCTTTTGTAGAGAGAATATTTATAGATTCCACAAATGAATTTAGAAAAACATTCATATTTGGCTTGCCCTTTCCAAACCATATACCTGCCAAAATGAGGTCTTTTTTCTTACATATATAGGTAATTTGTTCAACATTATGTAAATAGGCCATATTGAATAGGTAGAGTTTTCAAATAGAGGTACTCCATCAGTGTTGAATGTTAGTGTAGCATAACTCTTTTTATCTTTCTGATCTAACTGACTTAAGAAATAGCAATATTTTTTACCGTCGTAAATGTCTTTAATATCGCCTTTGTCAAGTACTCTGTCGTTAACGACGTAATTGTAATATTCGCTATTAGACTTTAATAATTTAGAAATATGGTCTGAAACATCTAAAATTAGAAATAAATCTTTAAAATTGCTATTTTTAACATCAATTTTTGATTCGCAAATTGAACACTTAAGAAATTTGTCTTTTTTTAAACTGGCCTATGTATGCACCGCAATGTGTACAAACGGCATGGAGATTCATCTTATCCTTAGGGCAAAATAATTTATCTATTAAATATTTGCTCGAGGGCAAAATAGCTTCTTCGAAACTACTGTTAATGTGATTAAATAAATCGTAGATTTGGGTAAGTGATAAAGCGTGAACAATCGAATACTTTAAAATCATAATCACGATTTCACCTACACTTCTTTTTATATTTTTCTTCAGTGGCTCATTTAAGCTTTCATGGTTTAAAAATTCTTTGAAATCTGCAAAATTATGTTTGGCTGAAAATGTCGAATTTCCATTTTCTTCTATATCCTCTATCGGATATTCATCATCTTCTAACGCATCGTAGAAAAAATCTTCGCCATCTTCTTCTATCTAAAAAATTTTTTTATATAACTAATAATTCTTTCCTTATTTCATGTGCTACAATGTATTTTATTTTTCAAAACAAAATTGAAATGTAATATTTATTTATTAAGTTTCAAGTATATTTTTCAATTATTGGGTTTCAAACTTCTATTATAAAAAATACAGGTTTCGGATCGACTTAACCGGTAAATAAAGTTGCTTGTCGATTAAAAGTAGAAGAAACGTCGTTTATTTAATTTAGTGTTGTCACAAAAATTTTATTTTGCATGTTCCTAATTTTTCACTGATTTTTAAATTATAAATCAAAATGTTACGGCCGAACTCCGTAACTTTTTATATCATAAATAATTATTTACAATACCTGAAAATCAAAATTATAAACAATAAATTATACAACATGAGATTTTGTTAACAAACTTTAAAACATTTACACAAAACAACCCTTTGTAATTTCACAAAAGGGACATTCTTTGCTTTGATAATTTTAATCCAATGCATTTCAATTAGAAAACCCTAAAGAAAACAATACCATATTTCTTAATAAATTCCTTTTCTTTGACAAACAGATTATTAACCTTTTTGATAAATAGTTGGAAAGTATTAAAGTAAAGTAAATTGCTCAATATAAGAAGTGGTGCATCCAAGTCACTGAACTCAGACCACGCCACTGCCTAAATCTGCAAGCTTGCAGAATTAGCTTGGCAACAGTCAAGTGCAATAAACTTAACATACGATTTCCCCATTAAATCGTCTTTCAATAAAATTAATTGAGACAAGGAAATCTAGGCCGACTAATTTAAAAAAATTGTAATATTTTGCGGGAATGATTTTAAAGATATTAGGATTACCGAACAAACCGAATTTTTAAAATATTTTTTATATTTATTGTAAAATAAGCATCTAAAGTATATGAAGTCGTTAAAACTGTCACATTTTCATCTATTAGAAAATATTAAAGAAAACACATAATCTATATATATATATATATATATATATATAAGATGAGACTTTTGTCTGTACATTGCTCAAAACTTTAAATTTCCCACATAATTATTCCTTTCCAGCATCCAGGATTCCAAATATACCAATAAAAAATTTCGTGTATGTATGTATGTATGTATGTATGTATGTATGTATGTATGTATGTATGTCCGTATGTCACAGAATCATTGTTCGCGAATCACTTAAAAACGGCTTAACCGTTTGAAACCAAATTTGGCAGAATGTTTGGCCTTAGGACAAGGAAGGTTTTTAAATTTACAGATTTGAAAAATATTAATTAGAACGGGAGATATTCAATTTTTTTAACAAATTCAAAAATCAAAAATTCTCAAATTTTACCTTTTTTTAAAAAATGCTTTCAAACTTTGTTTAATTGAGTATAACATGTTATTTAATCACATTCTAGAATAGATTTGTCAAAAAAATGTCCTATGACTAAGATAAAAGTATAAACATGATTTTTAAAAAATTCAAAAAATCGCAAATATCCAAATTTTATATTTGTTAATGAACTGCTTTTAAACAACCTATAATTAAGTATTACATGTTCTTTAGTCACATTTTAGCATAATTTTGCAAAAAATAGTGTCCTATAACTAAGATTTAAATATAAAAATGTTTTCAAAATATTTTAAAAATTGCAAATTTTCAAAGTTTACATTTTTTAATGAATTTCTTTAAAACAATCTATTATTGATTGTTACATGTTATTTGATCAAATTTTAGCATAATTTTGCAAAAATTGTGTCCTATAACTAAGATGTAAAGACAAAAATGTTTTCAAAAAATCGAAATTTTGAAAAGTTTTAATGTATTGCTTTTAAACGATCTATATTTTAGTATAACATGTTATTTAGTCACATTTTAGCATAATTTAACAAAAAAATACTATTCCATATTTCAGATGTAAGTATAAACATATTTTCGTAAAATTAAAAAAAACGAAATAATTATTTATTTATAAGAGACAATTTTTGGAAAAATTATGCTAAAATTTGACAAAATATCATGTAATAAAAAAAGTTGATAACAAAATTAATTACAAAATTATAATGTTTTGGTTATAAGTCATTATTATTGGCAAAAAAATTTTTTACATTTTGATAGATTGCAGTAAATTAATCAGTTATTACTTTTGTGATATATTTGTAAACAATAAATTTACAGTTTTTAAACGTATTAATTAGAACGGGAAATTTCAATTTTTTCAAAAATTTTAAAAAATTGAAAATTTCAAATTTTTTTATTTTTTAATGTATATTTTTTAAACTTTTGACGTCAAAATTGCAAAACTTTGAAAATATTAAAAATTGTAAATGATAAAATGGTAAACAATATTAAAAAATATTAATTAATAGCTTTAAAATTATTTTTCAAATATTGAAAATGGAGATTTTTTATGATAAAATTAATACTACAGAAACTCAAGAATATACCTGTGAAACGATACTTGCATTATGCTACTGGAGAAAAACTTAGATAGTAAAAAGTTTTGTTATTTTAATTCTAGGTTTAACTATTACGGATGTTTTGAGCATTGTAAAACATTGTAAATTGGAAAAAAGGGGAAACATGCAAGAATTTAATTTAATCGGGAAAAATTATAAATTCAGCTGGCAATATAGGTCTTACATTAGATTTAAGCAATTATGATACAATTAGTTCGTATTTGACTTTACTATAACTCCAAAAACTGGTGGAAATTTTGGATTAACTTATATTACTATAATTAAATTTCTACAAATAATTGACAAACATTGTTTTCTGCATTTTAATGAATAAATTATTTAATGATAAAAAGTCATTCACTTTTTTTAAAATAATAATATTTTTATAATGAAATAGTTAATGGTAGCTAATTATTATTTCTATAGTCAAATTAAATTCCCCACTATTTCCTATTTTTCGAGACTGGCAGACACACTATTGAATGTATCTGTAGAAACTTAAACCCGTCGAAGACGGGTACGCCAGCTAGTTTATTATAAAAACGTAAAAATTTTTTTTAGATTTTATTAAGAATGAATTATTTTATTATTATAAATTAGAAGAAACAATTCTTAATCAGAAATATTAAATAAAAAATGATTTTAATGTTCACCTGGTAAATAACCTATTTTTGCAAATTTCATTCACTAAATGTGAGAAATAGAAATCATTAAATTGAATAAAACCTTATGAAATATAAAGTACCTGTGATTAACTTTTACTTTTTCTTAACACTTTCTTCCTTTTTTCTTCATAAATGTTAAAAAATAAGCAATTAAAACTGGCACTTTGCTTATTTTCACGATTTTAAAATGTAAATAACTTCTTCCCAGAAAAATGAAAAATTACGAAAATTGGGCAATAATTAATTGATCACTAGATACACTCACTGGAAAAAGATTTTCTTTGGTCCCGAAGCTATTTTCAGAATTAATTAACTTTAAACTTTTTACTATTTTTGTCAGGTTAATACATGTAATTTTTTTTAAAACTGAAGTTGGTTAAAAACGATTAAACAAGAAGAGCTTACTTCGTTATTTAAAAAACACATGTGTTAACCTGACAAAAATAGTAAAAAGTTTAAAGTTCATTAATTCTGAAAATAGCTTCGGGACCAAAGAAAATCTTTTTCTAGTGAGTGTATCTAGCGATCAATTAATTATTGCCCAATTTTCGCAATTTTTCATTTTTCTGGGCAGAAGTTATTTACATTTTAAAATCGTGAAAATAAGCAAAGTGCCAGTTTTAATTGCTTATTTTTTTTAACATTTATGAAGAAAGAAGGAAGAAAGTGTTAAGATGAAAATGTGACAGTATTAATAGCTTTAACAAAAATTTTTTTTGGCTTAATAATTTCAGGGATAATTTTAAGCCATATTAAGAGTCAAAAAACTATTTTGGTTCAAAAAGAAAATTTTTTAGTTTTAGGTGATCCGTTTGAAAAATTCTGACCCTATAATGAACTATATTACCCATTAGTCGGACATTTAATATGACTATAATAATACGGTAATGTTGCGTTCTATATAGGAAAGGGAAATATGCGTGGAATCGAAATATATGTGTAATGATTATAAATTTAATATAAATAATCTTTTATTAAATAATTATTAATTTAAGATATGAGGCCTTATTTTCCAAACGTCCCGGCCCAAATTTGAAAATCTTGGGATCGGTTTGGTATTTTGGGAAATTATTGTCCTATATGAAAGTAATAAATTTGTAAAATATCAGCTCTTTAAAAAAAATTGTAGAATGTAGTGGTGGTTTAACTTTTGCCATTTTAAGTAACATTGCCATTTTCAAATTCATATAACATTCATAAAACTATCGATTTAAATGTATCTGTAATGAATTTAAAGCATTTTTCATCTCCTTTCTAATTATTTTACAAAAAAATTTAAAAAAAATTTTAACCCTATTTTTTTAAAAATAAAGTTTATTTTTTAATTTTTATTCTAATGGGTATTTTAAACAATTTTTTAAAAATATTTAATGGAAAGATGTAATTTTTTCCGAAAAAATCATATAAGTTTGATGGTGGGATGACTAGAACTTTAGATGAAAATTGAAACAAAGTAAGCGGTGCGCCAGGGTTTTGTACGTTACGCTATACTGTTTCATCTTCATTTTTATCAATAATAAGTTTGTAAATTTCTGTTAATTTCATTTCTATAAATCTTAAAACAATTATAGAATTATGCATTTATTTATCATTAGCTTATTATTGATTATAACCATTTTTAGTTCAAATATTATTTTTAACCTTTTCGTAAAAGTATTTTTATTTACTTACAAAGTATAAATTTTGTGTTTAGTAACAATTTATTTGTTTGTACATTTATGTATGATTAATTGATCAATTATTACGTAATTGATATGTAACAATTTTAATAATAATCTTTTTAATAGTTTTGTAGATTTATAAAAATTAAATTACTAGAAATTTACGAATAAATAAATTTATGTTAAAAAAAATAAATTTAGTGATTGATTAATTAATTTAATTAATAAATTATTAGCAATAACAAATTCAAATTTTTATTTTTTAAAAATTTTATTATTAGTCAATTAAATTTTTAATTATATATTTATGTATTTACTCTCCCTGCTCACGCAGGGTTCGATACACCCTAATACACGTTTAGCTACTTAACCTAAAAACATCCAATCCTTACAACTATAACGCCCGCATACCTTACACTACTTATTCTAACTTAATAATAAATTATCAAATTAATAATCCGCCAGAGCCCCGGGTTTCCGCTTCCAGTTCCATATGCCCTTTTCAACTTCGTCAATATAATAAATCTTCTCGATTACCCAATTCCCACCCTTTACATTCCCTACTTCATGCTTTCTTCTCTCAATCTCTCCAACTCATTCAACCATCTTTCCCCTTTCCCATCTTCATTCAAAATCCACATCAATCTATCTCCCACTCCACACAACCCCCACCCACTTCCATACCTCCAATACATCTATCTAACACATGCTCCCACCCTTCCACTTCGTACCCACACATTCTACACATTTTCTCATCTCTGCCCAACCAGTAACTACACTCCTTCATCCCCTCTCCCATTCTAAACCTACATACCCTATTCCATCTCTCGTACTTTCCCATTCTTAACAGATACAACGGCACACCCCCCTCTCACCATTCTATACCATTTATTGTACCTCGAGTCCACAATTCTTTCCCATCTTTTACCTTTATCCATTTTCCTCCAACCCTCCATAACATCCCTACTATCCCCCTTACATTTATTCCCCTTCTCCAATGCATCTCTCCTCCCTCTTTCCCATCTTGACACTCCTTCTCTTCTTTTCCTCTCTCCTTTCTTTATCCACTTCAAACATTCCCTAGCTATATCACTTCCTCTCCCTTGCTCCAGCCTTTCCTCCAACCCAGTTCCTCCCTTATCAAGTACGGGGACAGTTCCACTCCACCCCCATAGTCCATCTTAAAAATCTCTCATGCAACCTCTCTATCTTACCTATCTCCTCCCACCCCCAAACTTAAATCTTCTCTCTCCAATCCCCCATACCTTCCCCATCATCCTACTACCCATCTCCACTCTTCTTTCCACATTTAAATCCTGCCCCCCATTCCAATTAAACCAATAACCCAAGTAACAAAATTCATTCACTTCTTCCACCCTTCTACCATTCAACTTCCACTCCTCTTCATCCAGTCCTCCTTTCTTTCTAAACCTTAATACTTTCGTTTTTTCCACATTCACCATCAAGTCTCTCTCCCTAACATATCCTTCAAATTCTTTCATCAGCAACTTCATTCCTCCTTCGTTCTCGGCCATTAATACCACATCATCCGCATACTCTAACACATATACTCTCCTCTTTCCCAGAATCACTCCGCCTTTTCCTTTTCTTCCCATTCTCTCTTCCACATCCGCCAACAACACGTTAAACAGAATTGGACTAAGGGGGCAGCCCTGTTTCAATCCCCTCCCCATCCAAAACACCTCTCTCCCAATAACCTCTATAAATAAATAACAATAATCTTGGACAAAGTTCCATTATTTTAAGGAATTTAAATAAAATTCATTACAAAATTCAATTATTTTCATAAAAATAATAGTATTCATAACAAAAATTCAAATATTTTCAAAAATTTTGATAAACAAGTTGTATATCCAGATGTTCATTACATAAACACTTTGCTTCCTCTTTAAGATAATCAAAACATTTGCTTCCTTGGGGAGAAAGCATTTATATAAAATTTAAAAAATAAAATTTTTTTAATAATATAGTGGATTTTTCAATTTTAATTAATTTTATAAATGCTAATAGTAGGGGAGACCGGGGCGTAATGGCTAACTTTTCACTCTTTGTTGTTTTACTCGGACACTTTTGTCCTAATTGAATGTTTATCTCTCAGAAAAGTTACTCTGGTATCTCAGCTTACTTTTAAGACTACGAACGTCCCGATATGACTCTTGCTTTTTATTCTACAGCAGTTTTTCTGGAGCAATGCAGAGCTCCAAAATACGTCCCTAACCGGGGCGTAATGGATAACTCCCGGGGCGTAATGAATAATGATTGCTAATTATTATCTACAGTTTCCAATTTTATTGTATATTGTAAATTAAGGTTCCTGGGTATTCCGTGAATGCTATTTTTGTTCAGCAATACTTCTCCTATCGCTTTTTCAATAATATTCTGTGATATTGGTACTCTTTCAATTTTTTTGTAATTTCTCATTAAAATCGTAGCTTGAAATCTACTGTTTGTAAATTTTAGACCAAAACTTAAAAATTTTGTTAAAAACACCTAAACATACTTAAACTAAGTGACAAGTAACCGCGAAAACAAACCTACACTTCGCTGATATGGTACGTTGCTTTTTATACATAGCGTATTGCATTAGCCAACACGCCCCGGAAAAAAGTAGCCATTACGCCCCGGGGGTGTTCGGCAAATATTTGCCTTTTTTTTAACAATACCGGAAGTGTGAATCAAAAATCTCGAATTGTCCCTTAAAAACAAACGTGTCAAGATCGAAACCTCATTTCAGTTTCTTTTTTAAAGCTATTTTTCAAAAAAATAGAACGAAAAAACGAAAATTTTGAAAAGTTACTTTCGTATGTCAAACATAGTTTTTCTACTATATTTCTTACAATAATGAATAAATATTAATGAAACTTCCGACAAACTTGCAGTATACCAAGTACAATAACTTGTCTATTGTGCGAAATTATTACAATTTACGGTTTTTAAACAAATTACAATTATTCATTACGCCCCTTAGCAAAAGAGTGCTACTAGTTTAATGGGTTAAAAAAATAATTAAGCTGCCCGTGCAGGTCGCACGCCCGCGGCACAATGGGATTTTTTTACAATTTACTATTAAAAATTGTTTAGAGCCTACAAATTTAATAATAATCAAAATCCGATAAAATTTGTAGGCTCTAAACAATTTTTAATAGTAAATTGTAAAAAATTCCCATTGTGCCGCAGGCGTGCGACCTGCACGGGCAGCTTAAACTAGTCAGGCCCACTCTGAAACTTTTTGCAAAAACTTCTTATCATTTAAAGGTATGATTTGATAAAAAAAATTAAAAATGTATCACACCCAAAGTTAAAAAAAATTAATTTGTTTATAAAATTTTTTTTTTTTAATAAAAAATGAAAAAAAAATTTTTGTTTTCATTTCCTAAAAGTGGAAAGAAAAATAAAACTTTCGTTCTTTGACAACTTTTTTCCAAACTAAATATTTCCGGACTTATAAGCTACTGAATATAGGTCTTCAATTAAAAATGAAAAATTTCGAAAATTCATAACTCGAAAATTTTGACAATTAAACAAAAATAAAAAAATACGTATCTGTTTTTTTTCGATACAGAATAGAAGAAAATATTTTTGGCCGATTTTAAGAGGTCGACTAAAATCTCACGTGGAATTGCCCATATATAAACAACTTACTTTCAATTAGAAAAAATGTTTTCTAATTTTTATTAATTACTGACTTTTTGCTTCATAATTATTAAATTTCACTAAAAAATTAGTAGAGATGATTATTTATTAGTGAAATTTACTCATTCAAAAGCAAAAGTCTGTCTCTAAATAAAATTAGTAATCCAGGGTGTCTGCAATATTAATCTGGAAAAAATTTCCCTCACATTTCCAGGTTTTCCAGGCCTTCCAAAATTTTTTTCCTGGTTTTAAGAATCGACATAGTACTTAAAGGATTACAAAAAAACTGCTTAAATTTTATTTTATAACACTTATAAATTACGTGGAAGAATTATTTACAACGTTTGTCATTAAAAAATATAAAAATTGAATTATTGCAAAAAAAATGTAGAAAAAATTTGTAAGTGTTTGAATTTCTGTAAAATGCTTATTATTTTATAAAAGTAATTAAAATTTTTTTAATAATTAAATTCTCTTGAAAGCAATTTTATTAAAATAGTATATAGATAGGGGAGAGTGGGGCAAACCGGACCTTCTAACGGTTTTTTATTCTTGTGACTAAACGAATCAACCGATTTTATTTTTCGATGGCTTGTTTGAAAGATCATTTAATTGCGCAACTTTTTCACAGAGACACCTATACTTCATCTTTTATTGTTTAGTTTCTGTGTTAACTTAAAAAAATTTTGCAAACGGTCCGGTTTGCCCCACCCCCTGGGGTAAACCGGACCCTTCATGGGGTAAACCGGACCGATTAGTTTTTTATTTATAATTTTGCATTTATACATAATCTACAATAATAAAAAACATAAAGAATCTTGTAAACAATGGTTGTAGTAATGAAAATAATAATTCGGGATTAAATTTTAATTAAATAAAGATTTAAAAAAAAATAAAAATGTTTGTCATTATCAGAGAAAGAATATTAAAGGGTCCAATTATCATTGGAAGACAATTATTTTTCATTGTAAGGTAATATTTTAATGAAAGAAACATTTTATTTAAAAATAATTTTTATGAAACTATAATTCAATGGAAATATCCTACGGCCGGTTGTCCCACCGAAAACGGTTCGGTTTGCCCCACACACCCATTTTGAGAATAAATGTTTGTCAAAAAGAAACGCTTTGCAAATTAATTAAAGTTTTTGGTGGTAAATATTCCTGAGGTGTGTACCTTCAAAACCCAAGACCTAATATTTGGAAATATTTCACGATTTCCTTAGAATTCCCTTAAAAAAAATTCGGAAAAGTGTAGAAAAAAACTAAAAAAAAACTTTTGCTCCCAGCGTTGCACAAACAAAAGTAAAAAATGGCAAAATGAAAAAAATAACGTATGCTACACAAGGTTGTTTCAAATTTCTAAATAGCACTTTTGACAATTTCGCTATTTCGGAAATATTGAGAGGGGTCCGGTTTGCCCCACTCTCCCCTATTGAAAAACATTGAAATGAAGAACATTTTTGAAAATAATTTAAATTTTGCCTAGAATTTTATTAAAGTTTTTGAAAACAATAGAATTTTTGAGAATAGTTTTATTATTTTTAAAGATAATTTAAATCTTGACAATTTTTTTTCTATTTGATTGTAATATGTTTGTATGTCTGCGGTTCGTATTGTTTTTTAAAACAGAATAGATTTGCAAAATTGAAAAGGCAATGTTAATTATTACCATTTTTCCAGGATATTTTTAATTTTTCTGACATTTCCGGGTTTCCCAGATGTTATAGACATCCTGCGAATGTGAATTAAATTAAATAAATAATGTGAATTACATAGTAAAAAAGATTACTAATTTTTTTTACTAAGTCACATTTAGAGAGTAAGTGAAATTTTACTTGAAATACTCACTTATTAAGGAAAACTAATAAACAGAACTTACTCTGTTATACTCGATTATAAATACCAAAATTGACCTTCAAAAAAATTATTTTTGATCTTAAAAACCTTGAAAAGTCCTTGAATTTTTTAAAAATAAGAATTGCTAAACACGCTTCAAGAGTCATCCAAAAATTTACAAACAAAAGCTCTTTTCCGAGTTTTGACGTTTCGACCCAAACACGGTCAACGTCAAATCAAAATGAAATCAATTTATGTAATTCAACCGAAGTACTCGACACTTTTACTTTAATTTACCTTATTTTGTGAGATTACAGTTATTATCCGCTCTCAGAAATAAAAAAACTGTTGCACTGTGTTATATATATATTTCAAACGTCAGTTCAGTGTAAATCTATCTCTGAAAGAAGTGTAAGATAAAGTTAACTAACAAATTAATGCAAGAAAATTATATTTCATTCTCCAATTCAAGATAATGCTATCTCGAAATCCCATGCAACAAAATGACATGATGATTCCCTCTCAAAATATAAAAATATTAGTTTTTAAAAGTTTTTGACATTTTATAGTATTGCAACTAATGGGTTTACAATTTAAAATATCAGAATGTATTATAAACTTCTGTTTCCTAAAAATTACAATGGTGGATAAAAAATAACATTACTTCTTTGAATATTAATATTGAAAACTATCATCATCGTACATCGATTATCCCTAAATTATTACATTTTATTAGAAATATCGAAATACGATTTAATTATGCTTTTTCATATAGAGGAAATATTGTATTACCAAAATTTGTCGACTTCGATTTTTTGACATATCTTTATGTTATTTGACTTCAGGAGCTCAAAAATGACATTTTTACAAAATGTCATTCCGTATGTGTGTGTGTGTGTGTGTGTGTAAACATCACATTTTCATAAATGTCTATAAATTATGAAGAGCTTTTAGACTGAATTTTTTTAAATTGTAGGTCTCATCTGCGGTCATAAAATGAGAGTACTTTGAGACAAGTTAATAAAGTTTAACTATATATTTTTTTGATTTTTAATTTTTCAAAAAAACGCTTTTTGTACATAACATTAAAAAAATGTTAGGACACCTATGAATGTTTTTATCTAATTTTGTAGAGTTTTTTTTAGATGCATCTTTTGAGCCCTCAATGAACATTTTTCGTCCATATTCATTAGAGATATTAAACTTTTAAAAATAAAAAATTTTGGAAAATAAGACTTTTTTGAAAATTTTGTTAAAAAATGTAGAAATAACTTTAAAATTATCAATGCCAACTTGTAGAGCATTAAAAAACGCTTTGATTGGCATATTTTTGAAGCTAATTCAATTAGAAATAAAGAAGTTATTGATATTTTAGAAAACTGAAATTCTGATGAAAATTTTTTTAAAAAAATTTTTTCATGTAAAAGTAACTTTAAAAAGTTGAAAAATATCATTTCTAAAATTTTAAAAAAGAAAATAATTAAAGTCATTACATACAATAAAAGTCAAAATCGCTTATGTATCGAAACTGATTTTTAATCAAATAAAGAGAAAAAAAATATTACAGCAATTGAGAATAATTGTTCAAAATTTATATTTTATTATTATTATTATTATTAACATCTCTATGATCCCTAATATTTACAAAAGCGTTAATAATGTTTTGTCGATTATCCTAATTGCGTGACTGAAAGGAATAAACACAGGTCTACAAGGTTTTTATTAAGAATTCGGAGTGGTTTCCCATGCATTTTTGTGCGCTGAATTCGATCCCGGTCTCCAAAATTGCGAATCACGTCAGGATTTTGAGAGAAGTGGGGGGTAAACACCCAAAAAAGTGTTTTTGACAGTTTTCAGTATTTTTTTTCTTATAAACCTGATGTTCCAAAGACTTCTATTTAGTCTTAAATTAAAGCTTTATTCGTGCACTTTAAGACTTAAATGCGTAAAATAAAAAAGTGTAAAAGCTTGAATCTTTACATGCTAGGTCATTTTGAAATCCAAAATCGGGTACAGCGCATAAAAATACATTTAAAACCACTCCAATAACGATAAGAAGCAAAATAAATTTTTTGAGGCTTATTACCCCCACTTTTTCAAAATCCTTATTTTTTTTATTTTGGCATTGTAGGTCTTAAAGTGTACGATTTAATATTTAATTTAAAACTACATAGAAGTAAATAATATTTTAAAATAATATTTTAAAAATAGTCTGTTAAATCAGTAAAGAAAAGGTTGGGAGTTAAAAAATGTTTTTTTTAACTACATGACGTCACGTAAATTAATGTTTATAAATTTATAAGTTTATTTTAGAGCATCGTTATCAAATCAAATAAGAAATTTTCTGATTTAATAGCAATGCTATAAAATGTCACTTCAAATTAATTACATTTGCATTTGAACGTATGTGAAATGTTAGCTATAGATTCAATACTATTTTTTCGCAGTATAAATTTTGGAACAGGAAAATTTATTTAAATATGTGACGCTCCACGAAAGAAGGGACCTATCCCCGAAATAACATTAGGCTCAGTTTTCATGCATTGTGTACGGAAAATTGAGCCTAATGTTCTTTCGGGGATAGGTCCCTTCTTTCGTGGAGCGTCACATATGTATAATTTCAACAATGGAGAGAAGTTTTCGTAGACAGTAAGTAATCCACAATTTCATGTACATTTTCTTATTATTTTCAAAAATGTTCCTCATTTAAATGTTTTTCAATATCTACTATTTTAATAAGATGTACGACACAAACAATTGAAAGTAAGTTGTTTATGTACATATATATAGTATATATTTTATTTGAATTTATAAAATCAATCAAAAAATTTATTAAAGACGAAAAATTCGCACTTTTATTAGAAATTTATTTTCTTCTTCAAAAATATGTTATCGTATAATAAAATGTTATTCTTTACTTAAAAACAACAAAAAATCTTATTATTTTCATCAAGACGAATCGATTTATGTATAAAAAGAATATAGGTACTATTAGCATTTATAAAATTAATTAAAATTGAAAAATCCACTATATTATTAAAAAAATTTTATTTTTTAAATTTAATATAAATGCTTTCTCCCCAAGGAAGCAAATGTTTTGATTATCTTAAAGAGGAAGCAAAGTGTTTATGTAATGAACATCTGGATATACAACTTGTTTATCAAAATTTTTGAAAATATTTGAATTTTTGTTATGAATACTATTATTTTTATGAAAATAATTGAATTTTGTAATGAATTTTATTTAAATTCCTTAAAATAATGGAACTTTGTCCAAGATTATTGTTATTTATTTATAGAGGTTATTGGAAATGTTGACCACATTTTTTTTAGATTCTTTGAAAATAATTGAATTTCTGACAAGAATTTAAGTAATTTAAAAAATTTTAAATAATTGCATTCTTGTGATAAATATTATCCTTTTTGAAAATAATAATTGTTTAATAAAATCTTTTAAAGAAAAACTTTTGGCTTATTATAGAATGAAATGAAAGAATATTACATGATTATGATTTGTTTACATCTATAATTTTTTATACTATTTACTACACAATATTATTTTTTTTTCAAATGAGGACAGTTTAATTTGCATAATTTATCTTTTTTATTCCAAAACCTTCAAATTAATTAATATGCTGTTGAATGAATGCAAAAGTCAGAAGTTGTTATAGTCAATTGCTTTCGACAATATAAGGTATTAAAAACATTATTTTGTATGCATTTTTTCGTTCTGCTTCTACTTCAATCGCTCGCCCTGTGAAATTCACGCTTGGGAGCTAAGCCGCGTTTTCTCGTGGACGAAAAGTTCTGCATATTTGTCATTTTCCATATTTTTATTAATTACAATTTAATTAATTGTACCTCTAAAGGTATACCAGTAAAAAAAGTTTTATAGAATCATTCTATAGAGTATTCTATAGCGAATTCTATATAATATTCTATATAAATTTTGTAGAATTTATATGTAAAAATATATTTTTTAATTGCTACATGAATTGTATAAAATATTTCTAGTCAAAGTCTATAGAATTTGTGCAGATATTCACAAAAAATATTTCATTTTACAAATTCTATAAAATATTCTATAGAATTCGCTATAGAATTCTCTGTAAAATGCTCTATAAAGTCATTCTATAGAATGACTCTATAGAACTTTTTTGATTGGGATTAAATAACAATTTAATTTTTAATCTTTTTAAAAAATTATTTTAATGAATAACAAAATAAAAAAAAGGTTTTTCATATTTTTTGTTTAAATTTAACATATTTTATATTATGTAGATTTTTATAAACGAAAATCCTTTTATTTATGTTTTTTGTATTAATTTTTATTATTACAAAATATTATTTTAATCATTCTCAACAAAATAAAAGTTACTGCCCTGTTTTATAATATCGTTATGCCTTTACGTAGGCAACCCGCTTTACTCCACCTTTCTGTTGTGCGGCCATTTTATCCCCAGATCAAGTCACCTACATCTGTAAATTGTCATCGCAAAAATCGTTTTGTGGCTCGTAGAAACATCGTATCAAGACCAAATAAATTTTTAATAATTCTCTATTTAATTTTATTTTACGGTACAGAGCCACTTTTTTGATTAAGTGCTTAGATTTTTTTTTAAAAGTGATCAAAGTGGAAAAATACAGGAAAGTAGGGGAAGTGGGTTGGCAACACTAACCTGTTCTCGACCTCCAACGCCGTTAAGGACATCTACCTTGTTATGTTTTACTAATTTTAACTTTAAGTTATGTTTATGACAAAATGTGGTCCTTTGGGAAAAGGGTTGTAGAAATTTTTAAGTGCAACCTACGTCAAAATGTTCTATGGCGATTTTTTAGCCAATAAGACAAGCTTTTATAACGCGATAGTAGAATTAAAAAAACCTATTTGTCGACGTCCACATGAAAAGGGCCCATTTTGGCACTATTGGACTTATCTATATGGGCGAATTCCTTGCAAAATTACGAAAATTTTGAGTGGTCATACAACTTTTTTGGTAAAAAATTCGATGAGTTACAGAATTTCAAAGTTTATAGTGACAAATACCTCATTTCGAGAAAAACGGAATTAAAGATTGTGATACCTATTAATTGTGATATCTCCGGTTCTTCTGGGAAGTTATTCAGATAATAATTGTTTTCAGTCCAGGGCACCTTAGAGATGAAAAACCAATAGGTTTTAAATTTTTAAAACCACCCCCCCCCCTTTCTGTTTCAAAATACGAAAAACCGACAAAATGGGCCCTTTTCTAAAAAAGGCGATTTTCTTATTAATAAACCATTTTTGTACAAGATTAATGATTGGGAACAATTTTATTGTGTCATTTAAAGGTAAAGAATAGAAATTAAACTTATTAAAAAAATTTTAACAGGTTTTATTATGAAATTTTGACGAAATATCGACATTTTTTACATCTACGACTACGTAATCAATGACTCTAACATTAATATCTCTGGTTCTTCTCGGAAGTTATTCAGATAATAATTGTTTTGAGTTTAGGGTACTTTAAAGATGACAAATCAAGAGGTTTTAATTTTTTTGACCCTCCATTTAAAAAATACGGAATATTTTTGCAAAGGACCGACAAAATGGGCCCTTTTCTTCTTCTAAAGAACCAATAAAGTTAAACACTTAAATTAACGATAAATTAATGAAAACCTAATAATTTGACTTGTCAAAACATGTAGATTGATAATAAAAAATAAAAAAAAATTAAGGTTTTTCTCAAAAAAGTATTAAATTGCAAATAACTCGAAAACTAGAACCGACAAAATGGGCCCTTTTCATGTGGACGTCCACATTTAAATAACTGCCTTGCAAACCAAAATGTGCCGTCTTGGCTGCCTCGCCCCGTTCTCCTCTACATATACTATTTATACGTATATATTATCAATAAATATGCTATTCAATAAATAATAAAAAAAATTTTAAATAATAATAATGTGTAATGAAAAATATATTTTTTGTAAGTATTGTGCACTTTACGCATATATATGAAAATTTAAATAGAAATAAATTAAATATACTGTTGTAAGTACTTGCTTTTTATCCTGAAACGTATTTTGTTATTATAAAACGGTATTTTATAAAAAAAATGCTTTATTTATTCTATTTTGTATTTTGACATCTGCAAGCAATCAAGTCATTGTCAGGTTTATGGTATAGAGTTTATCAGAGCAAAAAAACTAAAGTTTTATAAATTAAAGTGAGTATTTATGGGATTTGATATTAATTTACTTTTTTAAACATCTAAAGCATAATTATAAAGATGAGTGCATCATAGCGTATTCATGAAAAATACTAATCAGATAACATTGTGGTACATTAACTTTTTTTCATAAAAACAATAATTTACTATATTTTGACAATAAAAAATTGATTTAAAGTCATATTTGCTTAAAAAATTAATATGAGGAAATCTCACGAAATGGGGACAAATTGGATTCTGAGATATATGTGCCACAAAAAGCTTCCATATTGCTAACCCACATTTTTATACATTTGCTAATACTATATCGCGACTATAAGATATAAAAAAATTTTGTTAGTAAAAATTAAAGAAGTATGCAGCTGATTTATTCATTAAAATTGTAGAAATTGAGAAATTCTTGATGTAATTCGCCCCAAGCAGAAAAGTCGGTGGTGTGCCGATGCCTACGACCGGCTCGACACCGGCCCGGTAGTAAGGTCGAACAATAACCGGTACCGGCACTGTGGTACAGGGCCGGTTAATAAAAGACAACCGGCCCGGCACCGGCCCGGTTCCGGCATTCGATGCAATTTTTACACCGGCGACGGAGTTTTGCCGGCATCAAAATTAGTACCGGCATCAAAATTAGTACCGGCCAGGCACCGGCCCGGTACTACTTTTTAATACCGTTTTTACACCGTCGATGGACTTTTGCCGGCATCAAAATTAGTACCGGCCCGGTTCCGGTATTCGATGCAGTTTTTACACCCTCGACGGACTTTTGCCGGCATAATATTTTTGTGTCTTAAAAAGTCTAAATATTTAATTTTTTGAAATTTTTTTACACCATTCGGAAGACTAAGAAAATCAAATCTCTCGAAGTCAAATGTTTTTTAAAATCTTTTTTAATATAGTTGGAAAAATTACATTTCATTAAACTCTATTAATTCAGCTTTAAATTGTCCGGGAAAATCACTGAAAAATCTGGTAATATGTAACTGCCGAATTACTAGACACCCTATAATAACTTTGTTCGTTTAAAATAATTTTGTTCAGGTTTTATCTGATTTATTGTTATAAAATTTTGATAATCTAACAAAGTATTATATTAATTTCATTATACTAAGTTTCTGCAAGTTTATTCTATAAAGCAGGTACCGGGCCGGTGCCATGCCAGCGGTTTTTCTTTAGCCTTAGTCCCAACGTATAATGACATTAACAAATGTTATTATAATTATTACCTTGGACATTACATTATTCAAACTGTCTTTTAGAAAAGGGTTTTTCTTTTAATTTAGAACATTTTGTAATTAGTCCTGGTGTCACACTTCATATATAAACTTTCAATTCACTTTTCATAAGCAGGTTTAGGTTAGCGGATGCGGCGTCGACTTTGCAGCCCGAGGGTCCTGAGTTCAATTCCTTATGGCTTCAGATTTTTCGTTAATAATTAATAATAATTCATATGTTTCAGCATTCTAGTTAGTGCTTACAATTAAATTAATTAATAAATAATATTGTTTAACGTTTAATATATGTAAAAATGTATAATAATAATAATTAATAATTTTTTTTTACTACTGGCCCGGTATCGAGCCGGTGGTTTACTGGCACCGGGGCAGATATTTCCCGGGTTATCATTGTTGACTGGACCGGCACCAAGCCAGCAGAAATACCGGCACCGGGCCGGTGTCTAAATTTAACTGGCCCGGTACGTCGACGGTGTTGTGCCGGCAATAAACCGGTACGAAAACACTGAAAACAAGAACCGGCCCAGTACCGGGCCGATGGTTTGCCAGCTAGGTGCCGGACCGGTGGTTTACCGGCACCGGGGCGGATATTTCCCGGGATATCATTGTTGACTGGACCGGTTCCGGGCCGGCGGTAATGCCGGTCTCACGCCGGCACCGGCAAGTCCGCCCTTGGTACCGGCCCGGAACCAAGCCTTCGTGTAATATATTGGTTTAGTGTTAATAAATATTTGTGCAAAGTGCTCACCCTTAAAAATAATATTTGTGGTTGATATTGAATAATTTTTGTACGAGATAAAGTTACTTAGTCAATTATTGTAGTGCCATTTTAGGAAAAAATATATTTGAACTATATCGCGTGTAGATTTTTGATATAAATGTAAGTTTAGGTAGATAAAGAAAAATGTTTTTTGAAGGGTTGTAAAATATTATAAATTCTTGAAAATAAATACGTTTTACCTGCACTATTATAACCATAAAAATTTTAAAAATAGTTTAAATAAAGTAGCAATTAATAAATATGAATTACGCCGGTTAAAATATACGTCTATTTGGTCGAAGAATAATAATTTATGGTAAAAAAAATGTGCCACTAATTTGAAAAATAAATCTTTTTATAACTAAAAGTCCCCATTTCGTGAGATTTCTCCATATATCCTCTTATCGTAAAAAAGATTTTTATAAAAAACATTAAGGTAATTTTGTCACTTTTAAGTGTAGTGGAAATTTAAGTAGTTCACAAATAGAGACATTTAACTTAGAAAAAAATAAGTAAAATGTCAATCGAGTGAGCGTTAGCGAATACCAAAAAAATATGAAGATTTTCTCTTGTTTTATTATTTAGTAAGACTAGAAAAAATCTTCATATATATTTTTCGATATTCGCATTATATTAATTATTCAAAGAATAAATAAATAACTTTCACTCCTTATATTCAAGAAACAACTAATTTTTCTTTTATAATTAAAAATTGTTTTGAATAATGCCATTTTGAAATAATAATAAATTATAAATTTGATGATGATGATGATGAAATGAATAGCCCTTAATGGTTTGAAAATGCAGGTTAAATATAATTGCATTTTAAATTTGAATACATTTATTTTACTGTCAAAAAATTCCGTGATTGATTATCAGATCGGTTATGGAAACACAAAATTGATTATATTTTACAAACGGAATTGATTTGACACATTTTCATTAAACTTTCTCTAATTAGTATTATGAAATTAACTTTCAAGTACATATTTTTGTAACAATAATTGACACGAGCATGCAGTAATAGAATATTTAATATAATTTTTAAATGCTAAAATTTACTTAAATTAAGATTACAGATTTTTAAGACATCAAATGCTGAATTTATAGACCTATATTTTGAAGGATTTTACATATATGCAGATAATGTTGAATTTAAAACTGATATTAATTTTTTTACTGTGAACATAAATGTCATATTCTCTATTCAAAAGCTGTTTTGACTGGAATAGCGCAGGAATTGGTGTATATTTACCATAATTATTTTTTATAAGGAAAAGATTTACAATAATATTAGGGGAGAGGGCCCCAAGGTGATCAGGGCCCTAAGGTGGTCACCCTAAGAAAATTTTTGTATATTAGATAGTATCTTCAAATGTTTTTTGTTATTGTTATTATTTGAGAAGACAAAGATTTTAGTAAAATTTTGAGGTAAATAGTCGTATGATTCTCTTTGTAACGTGAACGTCGTAAAATTTCTGTTTTTAAATGATCGAGAAATTTTTTTCTCAGGGTGTTAAAATCATCGAAATTACCCATTTTAAATTAGTAAAAATCGTTATAATTATCTTTATATATCGTACAATAATATTCCAAATAAATATAATTAATATTGTGCTTTAAAAAATGTTTTCATTAACGTTTAAAAAATTGTGTCTTGGCCCTAAGGTGGATACTTTTTTGGCCCCAAGGTGGTCACTTTTGATTTTTTTATGAAAATGTGTTTATACGCTATATTTATCAACATTTATTGCTGTGAATGTGAATTTTATCAATTTTTAAGTTTTATGATGAATAATAATTAAAAAGAATTATTTTCAAAATTTTACCTGTCTAATACATACACAAAAAGTATCATTTTTGACTTAAGGACAAAGTGCAAAAAAAATATGTTATATGTTTCTGGGACCATGAAAAACAATTAATATTAAATAAACAACTTAATAATACGTTTTTTACATTTTTTAAAACTTTTTTAGTGAATTTTTGTATGGTGACCACCTTGGGGACACTTTTTTAAAAGTCGAATTTTCAACTTTTTTTAAAAAGTGCCATAACTTTTTTTTTATTAATGAAATGAAAAAAACTTTATGATAGGAAGTTAGGTAATAAGATAAAGTTTCAAACGCCGTATTATTGACCTTTATATATAATTCCATTTGAAATCTACAGTCGTTCAAAAGATGGGTGACCACCTTAGGGCCCTCTCCCCTACATATTTGAAAAAAAGTTGCATTAATGATGAGAGAGGAATTATTTTTAAATATTAAGAATATTATTTTCTTTTGCGTGTAAAGCGATTGATAAATAAAAAATTGCTCAATAAATATATGAAGGAAAATTATATGTATAGTAATGCGCTTCATCCATAACAGAAAAAATTGGAACAGAATGATCTATAGGTTCAAGATGAAAAAACAAAAAAATGAGATTAAGAGAAACGATGATTTTAAAGCGCAAATTAAGGCGCCAAAGAGAGGAGACAGGTGAATTATTTCAAACCCACCTGTGTTATTTCTTTCTCTTTCTCTCTCCCAAACAAAATTCATACGCGTTTTTCCGTTTACGGAATTCTCTGTCGAAGTGTCGACTGCTGACGACTGTCTCAGAATGATCACAATCAGTACGCGAGAAAAGCCAGCAATTTTTTTCCTTCCATTCACGGGAAAGTTCTCATTTATACACCGTTTAAGAAATATTTCTACTAGTATAATATGCGAGTTTTTGTGAAAGTTTACAGCGCAGAAATTGACATGTACCTCACCCCCTCCCTCCAATGCTAAGAGTTTTTCACTTCGAAAGTTAAAATTTGGTACACATGTATTTTCACGCGTAGATTAAAGGACAAATATAGCGAAATGATTAGAATATATCTTCATGGTACTTTCAGCGAAAGTATTTTCACATAACTTTTTAAAATATTTTTACCCAGCTGTTTGAAAAAACATGTTTTTTAATCCTCATAACTTCTACAAATGTGGATGAATTTTTAAATTTCTTATATAAAAATTGTTTGTTTTTTATGAACTTTTCAAAAATTTTATGCAAAATTTTCAAAAAATTTTAAGACTAGAATTTAGTTTTTGAATATGTTTGTATCCTTCGATTTAAAAAAAATCAAACAAACTACTTCCCTTTAGGCAAGTTTTATGCCTACTCCCGTCGTAAGTAAATGATTTTTACTATTTTTCAGAATTTTTTTCAAATTATCGAAATTCAGAACTTACTGAGAGAAATTTCTTCATAAAATAGTATTGAAATACTTAACACGCTTCGTATGCTCCCTGCCGTGAGTTCTTGTTATGAAAACAGTGATTCGTTCAGCAATCATACCAATGGTAAGCTTATGAATAAAAGCTGATGTGGGATTACACCTAATCCTATTGTAAGCTTACTCGAAAAACTCATAGTAGGCTTACATGTATATTTGATGTAAGCTTACGAGTAAAGGTTGAGGTAAGCTTACAAGTAACAGTTGTGGTAAGCTTACAAGTAAAGGTTGACGTAAGCTTACTCGAAAACTCATAGTAAGCTTACAAGTAAAGGTTGAGGTAAGCTTACAAGTAACAGTTGAGGTCAGCTTACAAGTAAAAGTTGTGGTAAGCTTACAAGTAAAGGTTGATGTAAGCTTACAAGTAAAGGTTGAGGTAAGCTGACATGTAAAAGTTGAGGTAAGCTTACAAGTAATGGTTGAGATAAGCTTACATGTATACTCTCTAAAATTGAATTAGTAGAATTTTTACTATTTAAATTAGTAGTTTAATATTTTACTAATGAAATAGTAGTTTTATGAAATATGACTAATGAATTAGTAGAATGTCGACGCAAAAATATAACTAATTCAAATGAGTAAGAATTTTTACTTTTTTGATTAGTAGTTTTTACTATTTGAATTAGTAAAAGTCAGGTGACGCGAAGGAGCGCTTTTAGCGTTCACTTTCGGTAACACTAAACGGCCATTTGCTTCCTGTTGTGTAGTGTCAAAGGTTTTTCCTGAGCAAGCTGCAATCTTTTCCCAAGATTTTAAACTTCAAAAAATATTTATGCAAACAACAAGTGCGTGAAGTGATATTGAAATCATCGTTCATCACTTTTTTAGAACTGGGAAAGTGTGTACACATTCTCTTAATTTTCTTTTTTTGTTTATATATATATATATATATATCTTTAGACGCTGGTATTTTCATCATTGCATGCTGGAATGATGAAAACGTGCATACAAAAAATGTGTATTAACTACATTTTTATGGTGTATATTATTTACTGTATTATATATACTGTCGATAAAATAGTTAACATATAATATTCAATTCTCTTTTTTAATAATTAAAAAATAGTATATAAACTCCTAACCTCAAACATTCTTTTCTTTTTTCAATTATAATTATAATCTGAATAAAAGTTTAAATCAATCAATATAATTAAATAGTTTTACAATTCTTTAGATAACATGTTTTTATAAAATCAAAAAAGCAAAATTTATTTATATAATGATTGAGTAATACCAATAATTTTTATTTATTATTGTTTACTCAAAGAAAAATCATCCCATCATTTTTAAAGAATCTTTTGTTATTAAAGACGCTAATTATTCCTAATAATTGTTTTTATTGCAATCCATATAATGTGTTCAGACTATTTAAACTGTAAAAAATCATTATTTCTTTAATATCTTGTAAACAAACAAATGATTATTAAACATATATATTTTCCAATAAATCTAAAATTCAAATTCTATCATAAAACATATTTAAATGAAAATTAAAGACACAAAAGTTAAATAAAAATTTTGATCAAATTTAAATTATAAAGCTTTAATTTAGTCTTTATTTTCATTAGTTTATGTATCTTTTATTTTTTTAAATAAGTTTTTGAAAAATAAACACGATAGAAAATTTCAAATATTAGGGAGTAAAAAAGACGCACGCGGGAGCATGCGCATTAACATATTCTACATTCTACTAATTCAATTAGTAGTAAAAAATAACTTTTTCAATTAGTAGTTTTCTCCTAATTCTTAGTGAAAGACTTTTCCCCTTTTCAATTAGTAGAATTCTACTAATTCAAATTTAGAGAGTAGGTTGAGGTAAGGCTGTTGGATGTTTATTATCATGGTGTAAGGTTCTTGTAAGGTTGTAGTGAGTTTACCTATTATGGTCAATATTAACAAAATAATTTGTAACATAATTAATTAATAAATATTAAATAAAAAAATTAAGTTTGTTGCCCTCCTCTTTATTGGAAACCAAACATTCTGAAGAAAATTTTGAAAACAAATTTGGGGAGACTAGGATTCGAACACGAGAGCGACGCGCATTAACCTAACTTCCTAACTAACTGAGCTAAGTTGGGAACTGACACAGGAAAAATCAATTTTGCTTTTTAAGTGATAGTAATTTTCATAGTTCACTTTAAATGAAAAATTGATTTTTTCTATGTCAGTTCCCAACTTATCTCAGCTAGTTAGGAAGTTAGGTTAATGCGCGTCGTTCTCGGGTTCGAATCCTTGTCTCCCCAAATTTGTTTTCAAAATTTTCTACAGAATGTTTGGTTTCCAATAAAGAGGAGGGAAACAAACTTAATTTTTTTATTTAATATTTATTAATTAATTATGTTACAAATTATTTTGTTAATATTGACCATAATAGGTAAACTCACTACAACCTTACAAGAACCTTACACCATGATAATAAACATCCAACAGCCTTACCTCAACCTATACATGTAAGCTTATCTCAATCATTACTTGTAAGCTTACCTCAACTTTTACATGTAAGCTTACCTCAACCTTTACTTGTAAGCTTACATTATCTTTTACTTGTAAGCTTACATTATCTTTTACTTGTAAGCTTACATCAACTTTTACATGTAAGCCTACTATGAGTTTTTCGCGTAAGCTTACAATAGGATTAGGTGTAATCCCACATCAGCTTTTATTCATAAGCTTACGGAAATGCGGAAATTAAATATTAAATAATTAAATTAAATTAAAATATTCATTAATTTAATTTAATTAATTTAATTAAATATTCATGTGTAAAGTGTGAAAGAGCTAACCTGACAGTTGACATAATGTGTGAAATTAATAAATTCTTCTTCAAAACAAGAAATAGGAAAACAAACTTTGCAAGATGAATTTTATATAAATAAATTATAATTTATAACACATAGTTCCAACTCTTAAAAGAAAAAATGGATGTTTTAGACCAATAAAAATAAAGTTGAAACTCCCCTACTGAAAATCCCTATGTAGGATCCTACATATGATCTTACATAGAATACTAACATATAAATTTATAAAAAATCCTTGAATGATTGTAAGAATCTACGTAGAAATCCATAAAATCTATGTTGATTTCAATATGATTACCTACATCTCTTCTGACATAATTTTAGTGTCAATTTCCTATGTCAATTTCCACCATACTTACCAATATAAAATCTTACCAGAATTCCTACATAAAATCTTACCTAATAATTATTAAAAATTTGCCTATATAGAATCGTAGAATAATTCCTACATAAAATCTTACTTAATTATTAAAAATTTACCTACATGGAATCTTACCAGAATTCCTACATAAAATCTTATCTAATAATTATTAAAAATTTACCTACATGGAATCTTACCAAAATTCCTACATAAATCTTACTTAATTATTAAAAATTTACCTACATGGAATCTTACCAAAATTCCTACATAAAATCTTACTTAATAATTATTAAAAAGCCTATATAGAATCTTATAAAAATTCCTACATAAAATCCTACTTAATTATTAAAAAATTACCTACATGCAATCTTTCCAAAATTACTTAATTATTAAAAATTTACCTACATCCCAGTAAAAAAACTAATTCAAACGGATTGAAATGAATTAAGTTTTTTGGTAGAAAGCGGGATTTATTCAAGCTCTTTGAATACACATATGAAAAAGAACACAATGGTGACATTTATTTGACTTTAACTTCAATCACTTTACAAAGAGATTGACATTATTTCTAATCATAACAGTTAGATTTTTCTAAATTTAAAAATATTAAATTGTATTAATAATGTGTTATTTAAATTTCTCACTTCAGTCGAACATAACAATAGTACATTAATTACATTAACAATATTAATATAAGAATAATTTTAGAAGAAACTTATTTTATGACTTACGAACAGTAAGAAAATAATGTTCAATGTTAAGGAAATGTCGATATTTCCTTACTACATGTAATAATAGCACAGTTAACGTTTTTGGTATTTCAACTTGAATGGTAGCATGACAAAAGAGGCCAAGTGACAATTTTATGATTTTACAGGAAAACAATACCGAAATTTTGAAAAGCAAACTACAATCAGGAATATTCAAAAATTTATAGAAGAATAATATTTAAATTGTTGAAAATTAGATAAATGATAAAACTATTTCTAAATAGACATAAAATTTTCTATCGAAATTTAATATTTTTTAACCATATTAACCTGTTCATTTAATTTGGTTTTTAAACGAATTTCATTATTCTTATTTTTATTGAAAACGAGTTTAAGTTACAATGTAGGGGAGACCGGGGCGTAATGGCTAAGGGGCGTAATGAATAATTGTAATTTGTTTAAAAACCGTAAATTGTAATAATTTCGCACAATAGACAAGTTATTGTACTTGGTATACTGCAAGTTTGTCGGAAGTTTCATTAATATTTATTCATTATTGTAAGAAATATAGTAGAAAAACTATTTTTTACATACGAAAGTAACTTTTCAAAATTTTCGTTTTTTCGTTCTATTTTTTTTTAAAATAGCTTTAAAAAAGAAACTGAAATGAGGTTTCGATCTTGACACGTTTGTTTTTAAGGGACAATTCGAGATTTTTGATTCACACTTCCGGTATTGTTAAAAAAAAGGCAAATATTTGCCGAACACCCCCGGGGCGTAATGGCTACTTTTTCCCGGGGCGTGTTGGCTAATGCAATACGCTATGTATAAAAAGCAACGTGCCATATCGGCGAAGTGTAGGTTTGTTTTCGCGGTTACTTGTCACTTAGTTTAAGTATGTTTAGGTGTTTTTAACCAAATTTTTAAGTTTTGGTCTAAAATTTACAAACAGTAGATTTCAAGCTACGATTTTAATGAGAAATTACAAAAAAATTGAGAGAGTGCCAATATCACAGAATATTATTGAAAAAGCGATAGGAGAAGTATTGCTGAATAAAAATAGCATTCACGGAATACCCAGGAACCTTAATTTACAATATACAATAAAATTGGAAACTGTAGATAATAATTAGCAATCATTATTCATTACGCCCCGGGAGTTATCCATTACGCCCCGGTTAGGGGCGTATTTTGGAGCTCTGCATTGCTCCAGAAAAACTGCTGTAGAATAAAAAGCAAGAGTCATATCGGGACGTTCGAAGTCTTAAAAGTAAGCTGAGATACCAGAGTAACTTTTTTGAGAGATAAACATTCAATTAGGACAAAAGTGTCCGAGTAAAACAACAAAGAGTGAAAAGTTAGCCATTACGCCCCGGTCTCCCCTACAAGAACATCTTTTTACATAACTCTGTAAATTAATTCACTTGGTTTTTTAAAATCTTAATTTCGAAAAATTCTTGCTTGACCCTTTTTAACATGCTACCCTCCGTTTATAATTATATAAAATTTTTAAAGACAACGTAAATAAATTGTGATGAATGTTTTTAACTTAAACTTCGTTCTACAATTCTGACTCTGACATTGAATTGTCAGTTGGCTGTAACTCTGGTTTTTTATTTGCATCATTTATAGCTTGAGTAATTTTTCTTCTAACTAATTTTACTCATTCATTCAAAGATTTTTTCCCAACAATCCCTTTTTTCTTCAAACGATCGCCATAGAATCCTGAAAAAAAGTTCAATGAATAAAAATTTAAATATATAATTTAATTAATAGGGTGTTGTGGGATGATGTGCAACGTTTTTCTTCGTTGGACGAAAAACATTTAAAATAATTATATTTTTGAATATTTAAAAATTGAATTACCTAGAGACATTATAATAGAATATTTCTGCAGTATTAGATTTTCAGAATTTTAAATTTTTCCTACAAATTTTTCGCTTTTTTAAAAACGTCTGTTTTCGCATTTTCCAAAAAAGTTGGGGTGATGTGCAACACCTGTAAAATTCTGTTATGTAATGCATAAATATCGATGAAAATCTCTCCACTTATTAATTTTAGGCTTTTTCAATGCAAACTAATCGAAAACTGCAAAAAAATTTACTAAGGTACAGTTGAGCTCTAAAAAGTGGAGATTTCACAAAAAAAATTTTTTGTTTAATTTTTTATTTATTCATGACTAAATAAGAAATATAATTAATAGAAAAAAACTCAGAATTCGTTATTCATCATGTGAATTACAATTACTGCACGTAAAGTATAACAAGTATAAAAAACTGGACAAATGCGAGTTGCACTCGCACTGAATTGACGGGTTCCGTACAAAAATGTAAAAATAATACTTGTGATATTGTAACAACAATAGGTAGGATTTTTTTTCACTTTTGTTTTATTTTGGTAGATTGAATTTTCGACCTAAGATTAAAAATAAATAACAAAGAAAAATAGAAGTATTACATATTTTATATTATTAGCAATAAGCGAACAGGAACCAATTTGGGAACAAATTTAAAAAATAGGTTCCTCTTCGCTTATTGCTAATAATATAAAATATGTAATACTTCTATTTTTCTTTGTTATATATTTTTAACCTAGTGTCGAAAATTTAACTTACCAAAATAATACAAAAGTGAAAAAAATCCTACTAATTGTTGTTACAATATCACAAGTATTATTTTTATATTTTTGTACGGAACCCGTCAATTCAGTGCGAGTGCAACTCGCACTTGTCTAGTTTTTTTTAATTTTATTTAAAAAATTTTTTTAGATTTTCTAATATATTTTTTGTGATCAGACTGTAAAAATTTACTAATAAACCCATTTTTATTTAATTAGATCAAATAATGTAGAAATTAGAAAAAAAAATTTTATTAAAAAAAAACTTTTTTAATTTTTTTTAGATTATTTAATATATTTTGTGTGATCAGACTGTAAAAATATACTAATAAACCAATTTTCAGCTCATTAGGTCAAAAAATGTGGAAATTAGTAAAAAAAAATTTATTTAAATTTTTTAGTTTTTCCTTTGACAACGCTATGGCCATTAGGACATAGCAAGTTCTCTATATTTTCCCTGTAATATTCGCGTTAAAATACACGACTATGCTAAATTTTAGCCCTCCATGTTGAATAGTTTAGAAGTTAAGGGGGGGAATGGTCACTTTTTGTGCATTTTTGGCCAAAAACCCTGGCGAATGTGTTTCATATGAATATACGACGAATTCGTCGTCACTTCGTCGTCAGTTCGTATTACGTTAGGATATTTGGATAATTAGGCAAAAACAATTAAAGAAAACTATTGAAATGAATAAAGGAATATCTAAGGATGAAATTGACATATTTTTTAGGATAAATCAACGTTAAATTAATGAGAAATTAATGTTTAAAGTAGGAAATGTCAGTTTTAGTGTAGGATGTATGTGTGTGTAAGATCGATATTGGAATAAACTGTTGATATGTCGCCGCGCATTCTGCGCGACAGATGGCAGGGGTGACATTTGTCCATGGCTTTATATTACATGCTCCTTCATAAAGAAAGCTATTTTTTATTTGTTAGTAGATTTCCATAAAATGGAGGAAAAACATTATATTTGAAAAATAAAACATAATTTCAACCCTTAAAAGAAATAATGGATGTTTTAGACCAATAGAAATAAAATTGAAACTCCTCCTTCATTAAGAAACCTATTTTTTTATTTGTTGGTCAAGTTACCCTGTCGGATGGGGCTATCGTAAATCTACCCAAGTTATGGTAGATTTAAGGTAGGTTTAGGATAGACTAATAAAATTGTTATTATTTGATGTAATAATGCCAAAAAAAGTATTGAAAATATTAAAGGAATATCTAAGGATGAAATTGATATATTTTTTAGGATAAATTAACGTCAAATTATTGAGAAATTAATGTTTAAAGTAGGAAATGTCAGTTTTAGTGTAGGATGTATGTGTGTGTAAGGTCGATATTGGAATAAACTGCTGATATGTCGCAGCGCATTTTGCGCGACAGATGGCGGAGGTGACATTTGTCTATGGCTTTATATTACATGCTCCTTCATAAAGAAAGCTATTTTTTTATTTGTTGGTTAAGTTACACAAAATGGAAAAAATATTTATATTAAAAAAAGCATATATAGTTCCAACCCCCGAAAAGAAAAAATGAATATTATAGACCAATAAAAGAATAAACAAACTCCTCCTACTTTTAAAATCAATTTTTCTATTTGTTGGTATAGATTTAAACAAAATGAAAAAAAATTTATATTTAAAAAAAAAACATATATAGTTCCAACCCCCCAAAAGAAAAAATAGATATCTTAGAACAATAAAAATTGAGCTGAAACTCCTCCTTCATTAAGAAAGCATTTTTTATTTGTTGGTCAAGTTACACAAAATGGAAAAAATATTTATATTAAAAAAAACATATATAGTTCCAACCCCCGAAAAGAAAAAAGGAATATTATAGACCAATAAAAGAATAAACAAACTCCTCCTACTTTTGAAATTAATTTTTCTATTTGTTGGTAGATTTAAACAAAATGGTGAAAAAAGTTATATTTGAAAAATAAAACATATAATTTCAACACTCAAAAGAAATAATGGATGTTTTAGACCAATAAAAATAAAGTTGAAACTCCTCCTTCATAAAGATAGCTATTTTTTTATTTGTTGGTCAAGTTACACAAAATGGAAAAAATATTTATATTAAAAAAAAACATATATAGTTCCAACCCCCGAAAAGAAAAAAGGAATATTATAGACCAATAAAAGAATAAACAAACTCCTCCTACTTTTGAAATAAATTTTTCTATTTGTTGGTAGATTTAAACAAAATGGAAAAAAATTTATATTTGAAAAATAAAACATATAATTCCAAACCACAAAAGAAATAATGGATGATTTAGACCAATAAAAAACAAGTTAAAACTCCTCCTTCATAAAGAAAGATATTTTTTTATTTGATGGTCAAGCCACGAACAAAATGGAAAAAAAATTTATATTTAAAAAAACATATATAGTTCCAACCACCTAAAGGAAAAAATGGATATTTTAGACCAATAAAAAACTAACTCCTCCTACTTTTAAAATCAATTTTTCTACTTGCAGGTATATTTAAACAAAATAGAGAAAAAAGATGGTTTATTTTTTTATTGGTCTAAAACATCCATTATTTCTGTTGAGGGTTGAAATAATATGTCTTATTTTTCAAATATAAATTTTTTTCCATTTTGTGTAACTTGACCAACAAATAAAAAAATAGCTATCTTTATGAAGGAGGAGTTTCAACTTTATTTTTATTGGTCTAAAACATCCATTATTTCTTTTGAGGGTTGAAATGATATGTTTTATTTTTCAAATATAACTTTTTTCACCATTTTGTTTAAATCTACCAACAAATAGAAAAATTTATTTCAAAAGTAGGAGGAGTTTGTTTATTCTTTTATTGGTCTATAGTATTCCTTTTTTCTTTTCGGGGGTTGGAACTATATATGTTTTTTTTAATATAAATATTTTTTCCATTTTGTGTAACTTGACCAACAAATAAAAAAATAGCTATCTTTATGAAGGAGGAGTTTTAACTTTATTTTTATTGGTCTAAATATCCATTTGTCTTTTAGGGGTTGGAATTATATGTTTTATTTTTCAAATTTAACTTTTTTTCTCCATTTTGTTTAAATCTACTAACAAATAAAAAAGTAGCTTTCTTATTGAAGGAGGAGTTTGTTTATTTTTTTATTGGTCTAAAATATCCATTTTTTCTTTTGGGGGGTTGGAACTATATATGTTTTTTTAAATATAAATTTTTTTCCATTTTGTTTAAATCTATACCAACAAATAAAAAAATTTATTTTAAAAGTAGGAGGAGTTTGTTTATTCTTTTATTGGTCTATAATATTCATTTTGCTTCCTCATAAAGGAAGCCTTATAGTGATGTCGATTTCCGAATTTTTTAAAATCAATTATTTTTACAAATTTTCAAGTGTAGTATATATAATTCGTCGAGAGGAACAAATGTCCGGATGTATGTGTGTATGTATGTGTGTATGTGTGTGTGTGTGGGTGTATGTGTGTGTGTGTGTATGTCACCGATTCTTGTGGACAAATTTTCTCTTACACATCTTGATGGATTTTGATAAGATTTTGTAGGTGTATTACGGTCATGAATACCAAGAATCAGACAGAAGGATTTTCAAAAATATATAAAAAAAAATTTTTTTAAACATTTTTTTAATTTTTAAAAAAATTAATTTTTTGGTTTTTTGAAATAACTTTTTTCTATATTAAAATTTTTAATAATTGTCAAAATTGTATTCCTGACATAAAAACGAATCGATTCATGTATATAAAGTATATATTTCATCAAAATTTATAGAATTAATAAATATTTTAATTTTTCACAAAAAATTAAAATTTTGTATTTTTTGACATTTTATCATATCACTTTAAAATAATTATTCTATAATAAAAAATTAAATAATTAATATTTATTCAGGGTAGTTTACCCGGTTTATTAATTATATTTAATAAACTATTATAATTATTTAACTTTTAAAATTATATATAATAATATATATTGAGGAAGCTAAATGGTCATGAAATGAACAACTTGTTTTCTTTTCGGGGGTTGGAACTATATATGCTTTTTTAATATAAATATTTTTTCCATTTTGTGTAACTTAACCAACAAATAAAAAAATAGCTTTCTTTATGAAGGAGCATGTAATATAAAGCCATAGACAAATGTCACCTCCGCCATCTGTCGCGCAAAATGCGCGGCGACATATCAACAGTTTATTCCAATATCGACCTTACACACACATACATCCTACACTAAAACTGACATTTCCTACTTTAAACATTAATTTCTCAATAATTTGACGTTAATTTATCCTAAAAACTATATCAATTTCATCCTTAGATATTCCTTTAATATTTCCAATACTTTTTTTGGCATTATTACATCAAATAATAACAATTTTATTAGACTATCCTACACCTACCTTACATCTACCATAACTTGGGTAGATATTCATCAAATTTGTATCGAGCTGGACGTACAGCCATTACAACACATAGTCACGTTCCAGTAGAATAGCTGCACCGCTCCGGTTGCCAGGCGGACAAATGCCAGTACAACGCCGGTTGTTCGGCGGCATGAAATCTGTACCGAGCCGGACGCATAGCCATTATAACACAGTATAAATTTTGATCCGGCGGTCGGATCCGTCTTTGTACCGCGCCAGCAGACATTAACACCCGAATCGGTACAGACTGCCACCGGCATTAACTCTCCAAATCAATCGGCGCGGACCCTTGAAGGTTGGATGATCCGGCATTCATCCGACTTTTCCGCCTGGGTGTAGTAAATAGTATAAAAAATTATAGATATAACTAAAAGGCTTCAAAATGTTAACATCTTCTCAAATCGATAACTAGAAGTTATCAAAAAGGAAAGTGTGCCCGCTGGGTCTTTACGATAAGAAGAAAATAAATTTCTAATAAAAGTGTGAATTTTTCGTCTTTAATTGTGATTAATTTCGTAAATTCAAATACAATATATACTTTATATATATCAATCGATCCGTTTTAATGCAAAGAATAAGATTTTTGAAAAAATTAGTAAAATTTTATTGTACAACAATATAATGTTGATGAAAGAACTGATTTTTTGAAAAAAATGGGAATTTTTCAACTTTTATTGTCATTAACTCTATAAAATCTCATAAAATTTTTACCTTATATTGACCAATCGATTCATCTTGGTGCAAATTTGAAAATTTTGTAAATTTAACAACTACAAAGCTTCCTCACGAGGAAGCAAAATCATGTCAAAATTTCAACTATTTTCAAAAAAATTCTTATTTCTTACACTATTGAGACTTTTCAGGTTGCACTTTTGTGCACTTTTTGCACTCACCGACTGGCCTAAAATAGGGACAGCGAAAAAGTTCGCTGTGAGATCAAACCAGTTCGCTATGACAGCAAACTCGCATAAATTTTTACTAATGTTTGTTGCCACAACTAACATGTTCGCTGCCACTGCAAACTTCTTAGTTGTGGTAGCTAATTTTTAGAAATTTCACAGCAAACATCTGTTTACTGCTGGAGCTAATTTCTTTTTTTCCGTGTTCCATAAATGGTAAAAAAACTAAAAAAAATCCCAAAATAATACTGAAAATCGAATTTATTTAAAGGAATAAAAGTTAATCAATTGATTTTAACCTATTTGCACTCTAAAATACTTAAAAAACCAATTTATACACAAAAAGTCGTAATTTCCAGAAAAATCACTCTATGGGTCAGAATTTCTCAAACGGACCACTTTAAAAAAAATATTTTTTAATTCCATCCAAAATAATTTTTTTTTACTCCTGGTAGAGTAAAAAAAAGACCCTGAAAATTGTAGACCAAAAAAAATTTTTTTGTTAATGTTATTAACAATTTAGTTTTTTTGTAGTCTTAAATTAAAAAATTTTTTTCTCGAAATCCAGTTGACTGATTTTAAAAATTCAAAAGGGGTTTTCTTCTTCTTGAAACAAAGTATTTAAAAATAATTTTTGTTTTTAAAAAAATTAATTTTTAACTGTTTTTTATATAATTTGTTTATAAATTGTTAATAACAAATTGTGTTCTGGGCCTCCTAGAAAAAAAATAAAAATTGTATTGTATTGCCAATATCCCCCTGAGAAAAAAAACGTTTAGAAAAAAAATGTACATCAATTACAAAAAAAGTTATTAAATAATTAGTGTCGCGGTGCAGAGCGATATATGACTCACAAGCACGGCTCTAATGGCACCTGTGTGCACTGGCGCTACACTATAAGTTTGTACAAATCCTAACAATCTTAATATTTAAGGAAAAAGTAATACAGTTTAATTATTCGTATATTTATATAACATTTTGTTTGAAAAATACTAATATTACAATATACCTAATAAAAATACTTTGTATTATAAAAAAGAAAATCCGATTTATTATTTTTAAATAAGTTTATAAATAATTTTAACTGAAATTTTTGAAAATATAATTGAATTTAATAAAATTTGTGTTGATATTCAAAGTAATCGTGTTTATTTGTAGTAATGTATATTACTGTTTTTTAAAATAAATTTAATTCAAAATTTTATAAGGGCCAAAATAAGTGAAACCGGCCACCTGGAAAATTTTTGTCTCCAATTTTTAAGTTATCCATGATTTTTGTAGATATATGAGTACACTTTTTCCCCCTGAAATATTTTTCAAAAAAAAAAATTATTTTGGAAGTAATCAGGTGTTAAAGTTTTGGGTCATTTTATTTTCATTTTATTATTACTTTGAAACAAATAAACATAATTAAGTGAATTTTTTTTAAATTAAAGCTTAAAGTCTATACTTCAAGGATTAAATAAAGCGATTGCTAAAAATGAAAATTTATAATTGTTTTTAACAATTATTTTAAACAATTGCAAATTGAAGAATGTTCTCAATGTTTTTGAAAGATTAAATTACGATGTTATGATGCGCAAAACTCTAAGCTTGAAATAAAAAAAAGAAAAATCAGTAACCTCCAATATTATAGAAATTATGTAGATTTTTTTGACAAAATGCAGGCAAAAATCCACTTTTAATCTTAAAAATCCGCTTGAAAGCGTGAAGTTTCTAATAAAACAAAAGACGATCTTATTTATTCGTTTGCAATTTTATCTTTTTCCAGTAATTCGAGTCGAATTTCGCCTGCATTTCGTCAAAAAAATCTACATAATTTCTATAATATTGGAGGTTACTGATTTTTCTTTTTTTTATTTCAAGCTTGGAGTTTTGCGCATTAATACATCGTAATTAAATCTTTCAAAAACATTGAGAACATTCTTCAATTTGCAATTGTTTAAAATAATTGTTAAAAACAATTATAAATTTTCATTTTTAGCAATCGCTTTATTTAATCCTTGAAGTATAGACTTTAAGCTTTAATTTAAAAAAAAATTCACTTAATTATGTTTATTTGTTTCAAAGTAATAATAAAATGAAAATAAAATGACCCAAAACTTTAACACCTGATTACTTCCAAAATAATTTTTTTTTTGAAAAATATTTCAGGGGGAAAAAGTGTACTCATAATATAAAATTGGAGACAAAAATTTTCCAGGTGGCCGGTTTCACTTATTTTGGTCCTTAAATAATAGAATTTTATAAATATTTTATTAAAAATTTTTTAAAATAATTTTAATAAAAAAATTGATCTTGTAAATCAATTTTTAAAATTTTTTTATAATAGTACCTAATTAAATTTTTTAGAAAAATTTTATTACAATAAAATAAATGAATCATTTCGAGAAATTTTAATAAAATGTATTAAAAATAATTGAATTCCTATCAAAAAATTAAATTCTCACGAATATTTTTACTATTTAGAAAAATAATTTAATCATTTCAAAGAATTTTATTAAAATTATATTGAAAATAGTTAGATTTCTTCTGTGAATTTTACACCCAAAAAAATATTTTTAATTTTATACGATTCCTCTTCTTTTGCAGAATTTTTTTCTCTTATATGTGGGCATTAAATTTTTCTTTTCAAATTGAGAGGATTTTTTTTTTATATTTTGTTATTAAATATCATTTTTTAACCAATTTGAAGCTGTGTTCAGAAATACAAAAGAAACTTAAAAATCTTCTTTTTAATGTAAATTTGTTTTAATTTCAGAGGGACAATTCCAATCAATGAAGAAAAATTAAAAGTCATCTTTTAGTTAAAAAAATTTCAAATCTAAAAAAAATTCCTTTTTTTTGTTCATGAATCTTCGTATATTAAAAATAAAATGTAAAAATAACTGTTAAGCGAAATTTTCTTCTCACTTTGAGATTTTATTTTTTTTGGTGTATTGTTTATAAAAGTACTTGAAGTATTCCGAACAATTTTATTATTTATAAAAACAATTGAATTTTTAAAAAAATTTTCGAAAATAATAATAAATGAAAACTCTTTAGTAAAATAGTTAATCATTAAAGTTTTTCAAATTTCGAATCTGAAATTATTTCGTTCACCGTCGTTGTTATAAAAAGTCCGAAAATATTTTTTTTACTCCTCGTTAAGTACAAAAAAACACCCAAAAATTTTAGAACAACAAAATTTTTGTTAATATTCTTGGCAATTTAGTCTTTTGTTGACTTAAATAAAAAAAATTTTCTAGAAATAAAGTTGACCGATTTAAAAATAATAAATCGTATTTTCTTCTTTAGAATACAAAGTATTTAAAAATAATTTTAGTGTCTAAACAAATTTATTTTTAATAGTTTTTTAAATAATTTGTTTATAAAATGTTAATAACAAATTGTGATCTGCCCACGTTAATTATGAAAATAACGTTAATTAGTAAATAATAACCGCGGCCGTACAAAGCGATACAAGACGTTAAACTCTATATATAATTATATTGTTATTTTATTAGGTATATTGTAATATTAGTATTTTTCAAACAAAATGTTATATAAATATACGAATAATTAAACTGTATTACTTTTTCCTTAAATATTAAGATTGTTAGGATTTGTACAAACTTATAGTGTAGCGCCAGTGCACATAGGTGCCATTAGAGCCGTGCTTGTGAGTCATATATCGCTCTGCACCGCGACACTAATTATTTAATAACTTTTTTTGTAATTGATGTACATTTTTTTTCTAAACGTTTTTTTTCTCAGGGGGATATTGGCAATACAATACAATTTTTATTTTTTTTCTAGGAGGCCCAGAACACAATTTGTTATTAACAATTTATAAACAAATTATATAAAAAACAGTTAAAAATTAATTTTTTTAAAAACAAAAATTATTTTTAAATACTTTGTTTCAAGAAGAAGAAAACCCCTTTTGAATTTTTAAAATCAGTCAACTGGATTTCGAGAAAAAAATTTTTTAATTTAAGACTACAAAAAAACTAAATTGTTAATAACATTAACAAAAAAATTTTTTTTGGTCTACAATTTTCAGGGTCTTTTTTTTACTCTACCAGGAGTAAAAAAAAATTATTTTGGATGGAATTAAAAAATATTTTTTTTAAAGTGGTCCGTTTGAGAAATTCTGACCCCTATATATATATTTTTTTTGTGCGCTTTTTTGACAAAAAATCAATATTCCGACTCCATTATCTCCGACATTTTTGCATATGCAATTTTGTCACCAGAGACTTTTTTCGCCGCTTTGCATCAGCTACAACTTTGCTATTGACAACTTTTTGCCCATCCCAAAACTTTTCAAGTTATTTGTAGTAATTTTTTTTTAAGTTTTTGGACCCGACCAATCTTAAAACTTTTAATAAAATCTGTATGTTATAGTAATAGCTAAGAACAATTTTAACTATTTATTTTAAATTTTTGTTATTTTTGCATTTTAACAGAATATTACAATATTTTTAAAAATAATTAATAAGTCGAAATGCGTTCACTTTGTTTACTATTTTATTTGGTCTGTTAACAAAGGGTTTTTCAAAAAAAAAAAATTTCCAGAAAAGGAAAATTATTTTCACCAAAATTCGAATTTTTAGGTTTTTAAAAACTGGATTATTGATCGAAAAAATATAAATTTTGCTGCAAGATTTCAAGCTAATCACTTTAGCGATTTTGAGGGAAACATGCACACCGTAACAGTAGTTTTGTAAAATACAATTCAGTGATAATAGCGGTAATAATTTCATGTTCAGTTCTGACCTTTTGATGAGTACCGCGATCAAAATATTAATAACTTTAGTTTTAATGCACAGAATTTAATGAAAATATGGAAAACATTCTCGGTAATATATACTTTTAAAATAAACAATAAAATTTTTTTCAATTTTTTGAGTCCCAAAAAGATATGTAACCCCTTAAGTATAATTTCACAATTTTACTCAACAACACCAAAAACATACATTTAAGGCTACTTAATTTCGCAATCTTTATCAAAAGCATGTAATGAGAATGAAATCTTTAAAGTCGTAGTAACGTTAAGAAAAATTGTTTTAGAAAACATATAATTCGAAACAGGAAGCAAAACGCCTTCACTAAAACTGAATCAGTGAAATTTCACTGTGAATCAGTGACTCAATTCTCACGAAATCAGTGAGGAGTCAAACTTTCATCCCACTTAAATGGAAATCCGATATTTTTTAAATAAATGTATAATAATGGAGATTAAAAAAGGGTACGTTATTTTGTCACTGTAGGTGGTGCAAATTTCATTTAAAAATATTAATAATTAACTAGTGAGGAAATTTTTGAATTTAAAAAACTAATTCCTCCACCTTTGAAGCTAGTGGGTCGGATTTTTTTTTGAAAAGATTTGTGAAAACACATGAAATTTAATGCCGTTTATACCAAATTGATAAAGTGAAAATTGTCAAAAAAACGTACCCTTTTTTAATTTCCATTATTATACATTTATATAAAAAATATCGGATTTCCATTTAAGTGGGATGAAAGTTTGACTCCTCTAGTGTACTACAGTAAAGCACGGAGACATTTAGGTTGCATTCTTGTGCACTTTTTCGACCCAACGACTAGCCTATGATTCCCAAAGATGATATTTAAAAATAATAATGAAAAATGAATTCGATAATTTTCTTTTTTTTGCGTTTTAAACCTTAAGTACTCCGTCTTGCCCCACTCTTCCCTAAATATTAACCCTTAGATGAATACATTTATTTATTTATTTAAATTGACCAAACTCGGTAGTTTGGGGTTTTACGGGTCTCTGATTACAAATCTGAGGTTTGTTTTAGAAAAATCAAAATGGTGGATCCAATTTCGGGTGCTTTGAAATGTAATTTAATGCATTCGAAACTAAATTTTTTTAATAAAAAAAATATTTTTTTGGAACTTGGATAAATTTTTGAGATGTGTATCCGTAAGGGCTATGAGCGAAGCCCCTGCTGGTTCCCTTAGTAACGTAAAAAAAATTTGTTTAAAAAAATTGAAAGTTTTCGTAGAATTGGGAAATTTTCTAAACTTACACTGGAAAAAATGATAATGTTAATTTTGACATACAAGTATGGTTAGGATGTATAGCTGAAACAGCAATACCGTATTGCTGTTCTTAAAATACAGTTTTTGTGTTCTCCGCAAACATATTATTGTCTCTCAAATACATATTGCTGTTCTACACTGCGTATGGCTAAAACAGCAATACTGTATGGCAGTATTATATCTACCAATATAATATGTCAGAATTGGCTATATTTATGTCAGTACCATAAATATATTTTTTTCAGTGTACAATTAGTCGAATATTAAAAATCATCGAAATAAGAATTTTTTTGAAAATAATTGAAATTTTGACATGATTTTGCTTCCTCGTGAGGAAGCTTTGTAGTTGTTAAATTTACAAAATTTTCAAATTTGCACCAAGATGAATCGATTGGTCAATATAAGGTAAAAATTTTATGAGATTTTATAGAGTTAATGACAATAATGATCTAGCATTTTGGCATTTGTTAAATAAAATCTTTTAATAAAAAACTTTTGGCTTAGCATAGAATGAAATGAAAAAATATTACATGATTTTGATTTGTTTATATCTATAATTTTTTATACTATTTACTACAATATTATTTTTTTCAAATAAGGACAGTAAGAACGATGCCCAAAAAGGGCCAAAATTTGCCCATGAGGGAATTGTAAGAGCATAATAGTTTTCAACAGTTTGAACCCTGCTGAAACCGAAAATGATAGGTAAAAAGTTGTAAAGTGGAGGGAAAGGGGTGAAAAACTACCCCTAAGTCCAGAATTCCAATAAATTATGAAAATTCATAACATCTAAAAAAATAAATCCAAATCGCTTGAAAATTGTTACTCGGGGGTTTTCGGGGTCGCTGATTACGAATATGATCTTGGTTTTTCAAAATTCAAAATGGCGGATCCAATATGGCGGATTATTTTTTTAAAAAATGATAAGATTCGCCTGAAACTATTTACAGGGGGGTTTTTGGGATCGTTAATAACGAATATGATATTGGTTTTTCAAAATTCAAAATGGCGGATCCAATATGGCGGATGACTTTATAAAAAAATGATAAGATTCGCTTGAAAATTGTTACTCGGGGGTTTTTGGGGTCGCTGATTACGAATATGATATTGGTTTTTCAAAATTTAAAATGGCGGATCCAATATGGCGGATTACTTTTTTAAAAAATGATAAGATTCGCCTGAAACTATTTACAGGGGGGTTTTTGGGATCGTTAATAACGAATATGATATTGGTTTTTCAAAATTGAAAATTGCGCATCCTATGTAGCGGATGACTTTTTTAAAAAATGATAAGATTCGCCTGAAACTATTTACAAGCGGGTTTTTGGGATGTAAGTTGCATCCAATCAATGAAGATAAGACGCAAGGCATCTGACCAGTTAAGGTAAGATGTGTGTTGCATCCAATCAATGAAGATAAGACGCAAGGCATCTGACCAGTTAAGGTAAGATGTTTGTTGCATCCAATCAATGAAGAAAAGACTCAAGGCATCTGACCAGTTAAGGTAAGATGTGTGTTGCATCCAATCAATGAAGATAAGACGCAAGGCATCTGAACAATGAAGGTAAGATGTAAGTTGCATCCAATCAATGAAGATAAGACGCAAGCATCTGACCAGTTAAAGTAAGATGTGTGTTGCATCCAATCAATGAAAATAAGACGCAAGGCATCTGACCAGTTAAGGTAAGATGTTTGTTGCATCCAATCAATGAAGATAAGACGCAAGGCATCTGACCAGTTAAGGTAAGATGTGTGTTGCATCCAATCAATGAAGATAAGGCGCAAGGCATCTGACCAATGAAGGTAAGATGTAAGTTGCATCCAATCAATGAAGATAAGACGCAAGGCATCTGACCAGTTAAGGTAAGATGTGTGTTGCATCCAATCAATGAAAGTAAGACGCAAGGCATCTGACCAGTTAGGGTAAGATGTTTGTTGCATCCAATCAATGAAGATAAGACGCAAGGCATCTAAACAGTTAAGGTAAGATGTGTGTTGCATCCAATCAATGAAGATAAGACGCAAGGCATCTGACCAGTTAAGGTAAGATGTGTGTTGCATCCAATCAATGAAGATAAGACCCAAGGCACCTGTTGAGAAACATTCTCATTAAGAGAAGAGCAAAGTTAAAAATTCGTTACATGCAGATAAAAAACAATTGAACTGCAGTGGATATAAGAGAGAAATATTCTCGTTATGAAATGGATTTATTCAATGGTACGTTGCATGTAGATTAAAAACAAATGACCCCAAAAACTCTCCTGTAAATAGTTTCAGGCGAATCTTATCATTTTTTTATAAAGTCATCCGCCATATTGGATCCGCCATTTTGAATTTTGAAAAACCAATATCATATTCGTAATCAGCGATCCCAAAAACCCCCGAGTAACAATTTTCAAGCGAATCTTATCATTTTTTTATAAAGTCATCCGCCATATTGGATCCGCCATTTTGAATTTTGAAAAACCAAGATCATATTCGTAATCAGCGACCCCGAAAACCCCCGAGTAACAATTTTCAAGCGATTTGGATTTATTTTTTTAGATGTTATGAATTTTCATAATTTATTGGAATTCTGGACTTAGGGGTAGTTTTTCACCCCTTTCCCTCCACTTTACAACTTTTTACCTATCATTTTCGGTTTCAGCAGGGTTCAAACTGTTGAAAACTATTATGCTCTTACAATTCCCTCATGGGCAAATTTTGGCCCTTTTTGGGCACCGTTCTTTGTATAATGTATCTTTATTATTCCAAAACCTACAAATTAATTAATATACTGTTGAATGAATGCAAAAGACCGATTTTGTAAAAGTCAATTACTTACGACAATTAACGTTTTAAAAACATTATTTTGTATGCATTTTTTCGTTCTGCTTCTACTTCAATCACTTGCCCTGTGAAATTCACGCTTGGGAGCTAAGCCGCGTTTTCTCGTGGACGAAAAATTCTGCATACTTTTTAATTTTCCATATTTTTATTAATTACAATTTAATGAATTGTACTTTTAGAGGTATTAATTAACAATTTAATTTTTTATCTTTTTAAAAAATTATTTTAATGAATAACAAAATTAAACAAAAAATGTTTTTTTCTATTAAGTGCTTAGTTTTTTTTAAAGTGATCAAAGTGGAAAAATACAGGAAAGTAGGGGAAGTGGGTTGGCAACACTACGTTAACATATTTTATATTATTGTCACGTCCCATGTATGATAATATAGGGATTTTTAGAATAATTAAAGGTTTGGGGAATTAAACTGCTAAAACACTGATGTGTACCCTGTAAATAGGCGGGAGATTCAAATGCTACTTTAAATGATAACAACCAGAAATACTTTTAACTTTGTTGTTTTAATTAATTATGAGCAGGCAAAATTACAAGTTAGATCCGAGAGATTACTACAAGTAATCGTTAAGAGAGCTCGGAGATATCTGCTGAGATCAGATGCTGTAGTCCATGGGTCCCCATAGGACCCTGCGTGCGTTGAGTAGAGGGGATAGCTACCCCTTCCTTTGAGTGTCCCTGTGACCAATACAACCCTAACCAAACGTTATTTTACAAGTTATACACACACATACCATTCTTTAATTATTTAAGGTTTACATTAACAATGAAGTGCGTTTATGAACAATTTATATTTGTTCCGTGAATATTATTGTGCAGTAAGGTTATTTTATCCTAATAACATTATTTTTGGTCTTATATTATTTATAATTTATCATTATTCATAAGGTTATAACCTTATGATTTATAATAGTTTCAATAACAAATACATAATATTTAATTAGTAGTCAATTTATTTAATGAGACCCGCCTGGGGAATATTTAATAATCGATCTTCGATAAATTCGCTTAGAGTATTAATTGTATTGAATCGTTATTACTATTTACATTACATGATGGTGATATTGAGTCAATATTAAAATATCAATTAATTATAGAAATCTAATCAATAAGTGTTATTTTACATAGATTTTTAGCGTCATACTTATAATTAAGATATAAAGTTTCGTATCGAATTTAGATTATAATCAAATAGAAAATTCATTTCCCTCTTTTTTTTATATCTGGATGATGAGTCATAGGTTTTTCCGGAGAGTACAATAACTCCTTTTTTTATATAGCGGGGACTCGAGTAAGGCCCGAGTCCCACGGTCCCTTTTTTTATTGCCACCACATGGTTGAGTTTTTACCAAAAGTTTCGAAGTTTGGAAATATGTGTTTTTCAAAAGACTATTTTTTTTATAGTAATAAATTATTTTCCTCGACTCTAATTTTTTGTGTCCTACGTGACATTTGCCTTTTTTGCAGATTATTTTAACATCTGTAATTTTAACTATTTTTCCTTTTTTTGAAGAGCAGCACATGTATGGAAACTATTCAATTTCGTTTCTTAAATTTTTTGCATGAAATGAAATTCTTTATGGAAATAGACAAATAAATGCGTAGATTTAAGTTTTATATAAGTATTTCATTCTTAAATTGAAATTGAATTTGAATACTAGCGCTATTATCTAGTTTCTTATATTCGAAGAGTTACGTATAGTGTTTTTCCCTAGTGGAGAATTACGTGAATTTAGGCTTGCCGTCACAATTATGTATATTTTTTTTTTAAATCCCTTTATTTATGTTTTATGTATTAATTTTTATTATTGACAAATATTGTTTTAATCATTCTCAACAAAATAAAAGTTACTGCCCTGTTTTATCATACTGTTATACTTTCTGTTGTGCGGCCATTTTATCCCCAGATCAAGTCACCTACATCTGTCAATTGCAATCGGAGAAATAGGATTGTGGCTCGTAGAAACATCGTATCGATACAAAATAAATTTTCACTAATTCTTTATTTAATTTCGCTCCTCATTAAAGGCCTACTTTTTCCATTAAGTGCTTAGTTTTTTTTTGAAAACTAGATCAAAGTGGAAAAATACAGGAAAGTAGGGGAAGTGGGTTGGCAACACAAACCAGTTCTCGACCTGCAACGCCGTTATAAATAATAAATAATTATATATATATATATATATATATATATATATATGCACTTAAAATTAAATACTTAATTTTAAATAAGATATATAGTTTTTTTAAACAACTTGCACAAAAATTCACTAATATTTATTTAGTATTTTACTCATACTTTATTTCGCACATAACCTAAAATACAGATCTGAACTATATGGGACGATGACAATTGTTGCACTTATATTTGAGGTATAATTTAATTGTTTGTAAAAACACTTAAATAACAAGTTGTTCATTTCATGACCATTTCGCTTCCTCAAAATATTATAAACCAATTGCTTAATTTAATTTTTATATGTTAAGGTAATATTTCAAATAACACAAAATTTGAATTTTTTGTGAAAAAGAAAAATATTGATTAATTTTATAAATTTTGATGAAATGTGCACTTTGTATATTTCAATCGATTCGTTTTTTTTTGTCAGGAATGTAATTTTGATAATAATTTATGAAAATATTAAGAAACAAAAAAGTTATTTAAAAAAATACAAAAAAATTTTTTTTTCAAATTTTGAAAAAATTGTATAAAAAAAAATTTTGTGGATAAATTTGAAAATCCTTGTGTCAGATTTTAGGTATTAATGACTGCAATAAACCTGCAAAATTTCAGGGCAATCCATTAAAATTTGTTTGAGATAATTTGTACACAATTTTTTGTGAAATACACACACACACACACACACACATACACACACACACATACATCTGGACATTTGCTCAGAATTTAATATACATATATCCTAGATGAAAATGAGTCCATGTAACCATGTTTTGAAAAATTGAAAATCGTCACGAATGCAAAGCTTCCTTATGAGGAAGCAAAAATGAACCTATATTATAAAATAATAAACCAAACTAAAATAAACACAATCACTTGTAGTCTATATAAAAGATATAAAAACAGAACAAAACAAAGAATGACAGGCTTGTGCAGAATTCAACGTTTATAAATTTCACACTTTATTTTTTCCTCCAGAAAAATAATTAACTTTTTATAAATGTATTTTTGTATCTTCAATATTAATATTGACCATTAAAAGTATCAAATAATTTAAAAAAATAAATAAATAAATATGTTTTGTATACAATACTGTGATAAACTAGGGCAGAAGCGCAGCAATGCCAACTGGCGGTAAATGCTTAGCGTTTTGTAACTAGGCCATGAGTGCAAATATAGCAAACATATATCTTCATCTCTCTCACACTCATTGCCATGAGTGCAAATGGAGCAAACATATATATCCATATCTCTTAGGCTGGGGTCCCATGATAGCGTTTTTCGTTGCGTTTTGAAACTAGGCAATGAGTGCAAATAGAGCAAACATATATCTGTATCTCTCTCTCTCACTCATGGCCTGGTTACAAAACGCAAAGCAAAATGTTTCCATGGGACTCTACCCTCAGATGCATTAATGCTGTCTTTCCGGTTTTGACAGAAATTAGACGAGTTTGCAAAATACTGTCAAACCGAAAGGACAGCATTAATGCATCTGGGTGTACTAGCGCTTGTGTCCGAGCCACATATATTTTCGTACTATAAAATATTAAACAAAGAGATGTTGATCAAAGTTTGTATAGTTAAAGTCAGATATATAATAAACCGATATTGTATTTGAAAAAGGTCAATAGGTTCCTGTGAGAGTTAAAAATAATTAATAAATAAAAATTTTTTTCACTTTTTGCGATACAGAAAGAAAAAATTGCAGTGTCTGGCAACACGGCATTTCGCGTCACCACATTCTCCACCATGCGCATGTCAAAATTTTGAGGTTATGCGCGCTTTATTTAAAATTTTACCATTAAGGCCAACGCAGAATAGAATCTTTAACCGGAACCGCAATCGTGAGCGTAACCGTAAGAATGAGTTAAAGAAGGATAAACAATATACCTATCCTTCTTTAATGCATTCTTACGGTTACGCTTACGATTGCGGTTCCGGTTAAAGATTCTATTCTGCGTTGGCCTTGAGCGGCGTTGTTATCATAGTGAACAAAAGAGGCTTTAAGGCCTTTCTCCAATAGGTTCCCAAAACTCTGCGTTTTTCTGCGTCGTGTTGATTTTAGCATATGTAGCCATAGCAACCGACGCAGATGCATAGTTTTAGGAACATATTGGAGAAAGGGTATTAGGGTACAGTCACACGATCTAATGCATCTGCATGATGCATGAGGCTGCTTCTACAACAACTTTTTTTTTCATTGACACGAACAAAATGCACTGTTAAAACCATTCAAAATAGTTGCGCGCGCAACGTTTTCTCGCTCATGTCGATGAGAAAACGTTGCGCGCGCAACTATTTTGAATGGTTTTAAAGGCCAACGCAGAATAGATTCGCGAAGATCGTTCGCGAACGAGACGCATGAGATAGAAAAGGACACAAATATATTGCTGTCCTTTTCTAACCCATGCATTGCGTTCGCGAAAGACGTTCGCGAAGCAGTTGTGCTTAGGCCTTAACAGTGCATTTTGTTCGTGTCGATGAAAAAAAAGTTGTTGTAGAAGAAGCCTGAATGCAAAAACATTTGACCGTTCACAGCTCATTTTCCGTTTTCGAAAAATCATTTTTCTGGCGGGATATTTAAAATTGATTAAAATTGAAAAATAACGTATTAACAACTAGTTTCTTATAATAAAAGTTTAATTTTTTTTCATTTCTTATTGTAATAATTATTAATACGTTATTTTTCAATTTTAATCAATTTTAAATATCCCGCGCAACGTTTTCTCGCTCAGGCGGTGTTTACATGCTTGCGTTCAAACGCTGCGTTTTGCGTTAAATAATGTGATAGAAAAAGAAAGACATATACTTCTATCTTTCTTACACTCATTGTTCAACGCAAAACGCAGCGTTCGAACGCAAGCATGTAGACACAGCCTGAGGCTGTTGCGTGCGCAACGTTTTCTCGCTCATGTCGATGAAAAAAATGCACTTTTAAAACCATGCAAAATAGTTGCGTGCGCAACGTTTTCTCGCTCATGTCGATGAAAAAAATGCACTGTTAAAACCATTCAAAATAGTTGCGCGCGCAACGTTTTCTCGCTCATGTCGATGAGAAAAAAGTTATTGTAGAAGCAACTTTAGGGTGTTTTCGACGTCGTCGGTCGTACCGGTCAGTTGCCACACACGGTGGTCTTGAATCAACTTTGAATGAAATGTCTTAGCACATCATTTTTTTTTTTGCTGATTTGGGTTATTTGCACTCTAAATAATGTGTAAAAAATTTATAGCCCATAACTTGTCGAGCCGTTTTTATATTTATTATATATAACCTTTTCGTTAATTTTTTTTCTGTACAGTAACTGGTATAATTTCCGTAAATTGGCAAAAATATGTGCCTTAACATTGATTGTAATATTTAAACAAAACTGACTTATTGTGTCAGAAATATTATTTAAATTGTTATATTATATTATTTAAAATTAAAGAAAAGTAATAGGGTCAGTTGGGGTAAATCCGGACAGACAGCAAATACGGATAAAAGTCAGGATTTACACCAAATTTAAAGAAATTTTCTAACTCTTGGGGTAAATCCGAACAATAAAATGTAAAAAATTAAATATAAAATTTTATAAAAAATAAAAAATTAATCTAGGGAACTCAAGAAAGAAATTAATGCAGTATAAAACGAAAGAATTTCCTTTTATTATAAAAAAACTTACGTCATTTGTGAAAAATAGGTATTTTGTCCGGATTTACCCCAACTGACCCTATTTTAATTAATATTATGCTTAAATCCATAATTTGATACAAATATGTAACATTTTAAATAAAAAACTGATGATTTTTTTTCAAAATGAGTTTTCTCAAAAACGGCTCGATAAGTTATGGGCTATAAATTTTTTACACATTATCGCAAAAAGTGAAAAAAAATTTTATTTATTAATTATTTTTAACTCTCACAGGAACCTATTGACCTTTTTCAAATACAATATCGGTTTATTATATATCTGACTTTAACTATACAAACTTTGATCAACATCTCTTTGTTTAATATTTTATAGTACGAAAATATATGTGGCAAAGTAATGAATTCCCATAAGAATCAATGTTGAACAGTGAAAAAATTAATTGATCAGAACTTTTTTCTCCGGAACCTACGAGTCTCAAAAATTTAACTACATAACTTTAGAAGCTTTAACTAGTAGTATGTTACCCAGTAAAAAAAAAAGTATTCAGAATAGAAAAAAAGTATTGGTGGTGACGTTCGGTGAATGCGTTTTCGCGACAAAACCGTATTGGTGGGTTAAGGCCTAAGCACAACTGCTTCGCGAACGTCGTTCGCGAACGCAAAGCATGGGTTAGAAAAGGACAGCAATATATTTGTGTCCTTTTCTATCTCATGCGTCTCGTTCGCGAACGATCTTCGCGAATCTATTCTGCGTTGGCCTTTACGATGAATACATTTTTCTCACCGTGAATATACTTTCGCGCTTCGATAACTCGTTAATCGATATATCGAAAAGTTAACGAGCGAGATGGTAGTCGCTCGTAAAGTCGTAAGGTTGAGTCCACAATAGGCACTTTTCTTAAAGCGATGCATACCCTCTACATCGATTTCCATTGTTCGAACAATAGAAATCGATGTAGAGGGTATGCATCGCTTTAAGAAAAGTGCCTATTGTGGACTAAACCTAAAGGCCAACGCAGAATAGAATCTTTAACCGGAACCGCAATCGTAAGCGTAACCGAAGAATGAGTTAAAGAAGGATAAACAATATACCTATCCTTCTTTAACACATTCTTACGGTTACGCTTACGATTGCGGTTCCGATTAAAGATTCTATTCTGCGTTGGCCTTAACACGAAATACATAGTATTGTCATCTGGCGGCGGAGTTTCGAAATATTTAGAAATTTATATCGTTGGGCATATACCGACTCACAGCAATAACTTACATAATTACTTTAAAAAGTAAATTACATAAATTGTAATTAATAATTAAAAATGAAAATGAAATTACTATTTTTTTATTGTCATCTAGTTTATTTTTATTATTTTAATATTATGTAATTTTACGCATAATACGTAAGTATCTTAAGCTAACCCTTTCCTACGTATATTTGTCAAAGTTGGTATCACTGCAATTCAGTATTTGTTTTCATGTGAGAGCATCACTGATTAAAAAACTCCTGTTGTCAGTCTTTATTCTTTCGGTTTATTAATTATAAATATTTTACATAACTATTATCAAAACTAGTGAACAAATTGAAAAATTGTGAAAATGAAAATCTTCATTTGAATGGTTTTTTCACATATCAGATGAAACATCTGTAAGCGCAAGTGAAAAATTGAAGGAACCTATATAAAAATGTCACAAGACAAGTGAAATTGCTAACCACAATTATTTTTGGCCTTCAAAGGCAGGTAGAATTAATTTCTGTCTCGTCTAGTGGTCCAGAAAGATTTAAAGGTGAGCATTTTGTACATTTAATTTGCCTTTATGCACTTGATGTATATTTTATCATTATACAGTTTCCAAATGACATTTTTACAAATATAGTTTATGTAGGTGGTGTGGTTATCAATACTATAAATCATTTATAGACTAAATGTTTATTTTATTTACCTAATTATTCACTTATAAGACATTTGCTTTACTCTGCGTATTATAATATTTATGTCAATTTTTTTCCTTTCATATTTATACGTATGATATATATTTCAACTGCTTTTTTCTATTTTTTCTTTGTCCTCATTAAAATTTTTCTCCTTAGTTTAAAAAATCTGCCATTTGTGTCATTAGTACTATAATATTGCTCTAAATATTATTCAATAACATTTTAATTATTCATTTTTTGATTGTATTTTCTTGACCTATTATAACCTCTAAACTTTCGTGTGAATAAAATGAAAAGATTTGTCACTGCTATTTTAAGTACATGTTTATTATAATTGTTTTGAAATGTGAAATTGAACAAAAAATAAAATTGTTAATTGACAAAATTTTGAAGCCTGATTCCTTCACTTCACTCCTAATTTTATTTTAATTGATATTAAAAAACAAAAAATATGTACAAATAATTGATAACATTAAAAATTGACCCTCATATTTGAAATGTAAATTAATGAAACTAACATAAAAGGTTGTATTTTGTTTTGCTTTTTAAAAAAAATATTTTTTAAAACTATTATTTCTTTAGTTTGCTGTTAATTTCTTTCATTTTTAGTTATTAGCATTTATATGTGTTTCTTGATTTTTTTGAGTTGAAATTTTGTGCAGAATTATTGGGTCTTGTTAGAAGAAGGGAAAAAACCAAGAGAAAAACAAAGTTCGACTGGTTGGTGAATGGTTTTGCAGATAGACTCAGTGTGGGGTTGGGCGTCACCCCCGCTGCGCCTCCAGGTAGCTGGGGGGACTCGCGGCGTTTTGGGGAGCGCGGGTATCAGTGCCCAATCCTCCCAGAGGATGGGCGAAATGGTCGTTGATCGCGCTCCCTCACCAGCACGCCTCAGTCATACCTCCGAGAAACATCCCAGAGCAACACTCACTGAACTCAATGTTCTACGTCGTCATCGAGAACTCTGCGACGTCGTTTTAAATGTTGGTTCGAGGAAAATTTTTGCACATCGTGTCATTCTCTCCGCATGCAGTCCATACTTTAGGTAAACCTCTCTTATTCTTATTAACCATGAAAATATTAAAACTGATTTTCATTTACAATTTCACACCTGTGCAAATCCACGCCTTTCACACGGAAAAAAATATTGTGCTAAAAACATAGCGAACTGTTGTGTTTATTGCACGTACACTACCGTGCGTTATTTGCTCGGAATCCATCCTACTTTCGCATGGTAGTGTGAGTGAAATATACACAAACAGTTCGCTATGTGATTTTAGCATAATATTTTTTTCCGTGCACAGTGTTTTGGAGTAAGCAAATGGATTTTCATGAAACTCTGAGATTTTAATCTGTATATAAAAAGAAATATTTCCACCAAAAATGAAGTCAAAATATTCTCTACTTTTTGAGATAACAAAATTTTGAAATCGATATATCTCCTATATATTTTTATGAAAACTAAAAAATTGTTTTCGTAAAAATTCAGGATGGAAAAACTAACAAAAAATGTTTTTAATGTTTTTATAACATTTTTTTAATTAACAAAGTTATTTAAATAATTTTACTTAACTTTGAAGAGGCCGGATAAAATTCTATTGTTTAACCCTCTTACCACACACAGGTGCGAATTCGCACTGGCAAAATTTTCAAGTTGCTGGCATTTCATTTAACAACAGCAGTTTTTTAATAATAATTTTTTTACAACAAAAAATTTTTTTTTGTAAAATTGAATTCCTCCACTGTATTGTACGGGAAATTTCACCCCAAAATGATATATTATTCAATATATTTACAAAGAATTCTCTATCCTACATCAATTATTAAAAATGCGAAATCCCAATTCGCACTTGTGTGCGGTATATGGGTGCTGGATAGGAGTGTGTGGTAAGAGGGTTAAAGAAGATAATCAATTTAATTATTGAATACTTAATTTTCCAGAAGAAATTCATAAACAACCAAGAAATTTTCCAGTTATATAACGTTTTTTTCATTTTATCTCAAATAAATTTTACAGAACCTACACATAGAGAAAAAACAAACGTTTATAATAGTATAAAGAGGCGCACGTTTGATGCATGAACATTTTCCGCGCGGTTTCAGTATGAAAATTAGACTAATAATGTAAAAGTTTATGGAATTTTATTATGAGAGTATTCTATGCTTAAAAGTTATGACATTTATACTCTCGCAGTAAAAAGCGCCATACGAGTATATGAAGCTGAAGCTGGCAGTTTCTTTCTATGAGAGTACACTCGGGTCGCAAAGTTTCAGTACATTTTGACTGTTTACTTGTAAATGTTCGCTCCACTTCAAATTCAAATATTTCTGTAAAAATAGATGCAACAGCAATCAAACAAGGATCATTTTAAAGCTCAATAAATTTATAGTCAAATAGTCAAAAAAGTAACCAATTTAATATTGTAAATTTGAAAATATAATTCTTTAAAGTTAGAGATTTTTTATAAAATTGCGATTTCGGAATCTGGAGTTCAAGCGAACGCCAATTGAAGAAAAAAAATTTTTAAGACGACAGTTGTACAATAACAAGTACAAATTCCATTCTTTAATTCTAGACAAAAATCATTTACAAATATGAAGTATTTTTTTCAAATTGTATAAAAATAATTTCTCTTGCTCTAAATTTTTCGAAGAATATAAATTGCAAATTCGTCGTTTCTATTCATTTGTTTTATCAATTAACCACACTTTTGAAAAATATTTAACCTCTTGACTGTAGTAAATTTAAATTATTTACATGAAATTTATCCCTCTTCTTATAATATTACAAATTTTAACTCGCATTATTACTTATTTTATTTCAAGGTGCAATTTTTTAAATTTTACAATAAAAAAGAGATGCACATTTTTCAAAAATTTGTTTAATTGATAAAACAAGTGAACAGAAATGACGAATTTGCAATTTATATTCCTTAAAAACTTTAGAAAGCAAGAGTAATTATTTTTACAGAATTTAAGGCAAATACTGAATACTTATAAAAGATTTTGGTCTCGAATTAAAGAGTGAAATTTGTACATTATATTGTAAAACTGTCAAATCTTAGAGAAATTTTTTCATTAATTGGCGTTCGCTTAAACTCCGGATTACGAAATCGCAATTTTCATAAAAAATCTCTAACTTTAAAGAATTATATTTTCAAATTTACAATATTAAATTGGTTATTTTTTTTTGCCTATTTGACTCTAAATTTATTGAGCTTTAAAATGATCCTAGTTTGAAAGCTGTAGCACCTATTTTTACAGAAATATTTGAATTTGAAGTAAAGCGAGCATTTACAAGTAAAAGTCCAAATGTACTGAAACTTTGCGACCCGAGTGTATGTTTGACACGCTCTTGAACTATGAAATACTCTCATAATATAAACAGTTGAATTCTTGCTTTAAGCGTAGTAAAAGTTTACGCCAGAAAATAGAGAACACGGAGAAAAATAAAAATTCAGATTTCGGACTAAATATAAAATAATTTGAATGATTTGTATTATCGTAGGAAGAAATATTAAATTTTGGTTCTCTATCCCAAAAAGTTTGGTAATGATTTTCAATTAAGATCAATGCTAAATATCTTAATAAACGCTAATAGTCTTCTTTTAATAAGTGCAATCAGATTCCGTAATTAATTCAAAGATGAAAAGAATTAGGTACAATTATTATTATTTGCATTTATTTTAATTCAGCTACTCAATTGTTACAAACTTTGTATCAACGTTCACTTCAACGGGGACTGTACTGTGCGAGAGTCCTTAGATTCATTTCCAAACAGTTTTTAGAAATGCGAAACTCTGTGGCGCGCCTGCCCCCGCGTTTGTTCAGTTTCTTCGTTTTTGATATACACGGAAGTCTCGGTGTAGTTCGTAGTGTGCGTCGTTCCGTATTAATTGTTTCAATTAATAAAAATTTTAATTTTAGATATAATAGTGAGTGCAGTTCTACAATGAGAATAAAATGCTGTTGAATCAATGACATATGAGTTTGATTCATTGAATAGTGTCATAACGGGCTGCCAAACGTATATGCTGTTGTTTTGAAAACACCGATTCTAACAAAAGCATATTTCTCAAATTGACAGCACACTATGTTAATTTGAAGGTATTCCTTTTGAATCAACGATCAAAATTTTTTAATTTAACAGTATATGCTTTCGAGTCAATGACTATAGTTTTTAAATTTAAAAGCATCATTTTTATTATTTAAAAATTTAATTATTTATAATATATTATGTACTGATTCGAATGAGAATTTCATTAACTTTCTATTTCTATTTTCATTTTTCAAAATTGAGCTCATTTTCGTAGAGAAATTCCTGTTTGAAATATTAAACTTTAAATATCTCAAAACACCCCCCCCCCCCGTCGATTTTTATCAAAATTATATGAAATTAAAGCTTACCTTTTCTAGTTTCCATTTCCGTAAAATATATTATGGACATTTAATGGGATTAAGCGAAAAAAAATTATTTAAAATGTGTGTTTTTGAGAAATTTGACATTTTAAATAATTTTTTTTCGCTTAATCCCATTAAATGTCCATAATATATTTTACGGAAATGGAAACTAGAAAAGGTAGGCTGTAATTTCATATAATTTTGATAAAAATTTTGAGATATTTAAAGTTTAATATTTCAAACAGGAATTTCTCTACGAAAATGAGCTCAATTTTGAAAAATAAAAATAGAAATAGAAAGTTAATGAAATTCTCTTTCGAATCAGAACATAATATATTATAAATAATATATTATATTTTTAGATTTTATATTCAGTTTTAAATTGAATATTCCAATAAAAGTAAATATTTTGACAAATAAAAATAATAATGTAGGTCACTAGAAGATCTGCTCACATTATTGTCAGTATGGGACTCGGTACTAGACTTGCCTTGGACTCCTCCCAGAAGCGCCTATCAATGTGTTCAGTCTGCTTTGTTCCACGTATAAGTGTGCATAAGAACAAAAACATGTTAAGCCTACTGACGTGCTTTAAATCTTTTACCATTCATTTCCCTGTTTTTTATCCTGGAGCCGCAAAGGTAGACAAGTTTGGGAATGAAATCTAAATTACTATTGCTGAACTCTAAAATTTTCAATCGAATTTTTCTGCGTGAAAAAGTAAGCCTTTTTCTCTATCCTGGGGAATCCACTTCAATCTAAGATGCATATGTATATAGATATAGAAAATCATAGAAAGCGCCGCGAAAAAACGTCCCGCTTAGCTGCTTAGATCGAAATGTGGATGTCCCATCCGTGTACACAGAGTGCTATAATAAACGCTTGTTTTTTCTCACCGTGTACTTTTCAATTTTTGTTGCATTATGAAGCTGAAACTGGCACCCAGTTATCAGCATAAACTTAATTTTAGAAATTAAATTTTAAAGTTAAAGTACTTTCTTGTTTAATACCAACATGAAAAACCAATACCAAAAAATATTTAACCTTAAAATTTAATTATACTAGCGAAAGTATGCATAAACTTGTTATTGGGTCAAACCATTTTATTTCGCCTAATGTATTTTTGACCATTACAAAAAATTCGAATACTTTGGGGAAAATATTCTTATCTGCTTTGGGATGGCGAAATGTATAATGATTTGTATAAAATAATTACATTTTGTATTAAAAAAAATGTTTTAAATTGAGAGTGTATGAAAGAAGGTTACATTGACAGACATTACAAACAATTTAAAAAAGGAGAAAATTCTTTAATAAATATAAAAAAAGCGATAGATATTTATTTTTAAAGGTTGAATTTGTGTTTTCTAGTTGATAAAAGAATCAAATAATATACACTACCGGCAGAAATTGTCTGTACGAACGACGGGCGAGCTAAGAAAAGTTGCTGCCGAAATTAAATTAACATATGTTATTATTGAAAAATAATAGAAACTTGGTTCTTGGATTGTTTGAAAGCCAATTATATTTTGCGTCGTTTAATATATATAAATGAACATTATTTTATATTTTTGAGAGATTTTATCACCTAAGAGATTTTTTTAAAAAAATTGATTAATTTTCCAATTTCTGTGCACCATATTTGTGTGGCTGCACATTCTAGAAAAATTTTGAGAAAAATTTTAAACTGTTGCAACATAATCTTTAAAGTTTTAACTTTTATTTAAGCCTTGGAAACTGAAAATCCGTTCAACAGTTTTGAAATATCTAAAAAAATTGCAATAATCAATTATTTTATTACTGTAAATTAGATATTTATTTAAAACAACAATATCTTTAACAGTTGATCGATTATTCAAATAAAATAAATTATTTTTAAGTTTAAGCGAAGTTTTAAAGAACATAAAGTCTAAAAAAAACTTAAAAAGGGCTTCAAATTTGACCCACTCTATATGCCGCTTATTTGGCCCTGCCGCAACGAACCAGGTGACCAGCGAGAGTGCAATAAGTGTGTATCACCGCCTAAATTATAGAAAAACATGCTTGGACATTTTTTTAGATATTTCAAAACTGTTGAACGGATTTTCAGTTTCCAAGGCTTAAATAAAAGTTGAGACTTTAAAGATTATGTTGCAACAGTTTAAAATTTTTCTCAAAATTTTTCTAGAATGTGCAGCCACACAAACATGGTGCACAGAAATAGGAAAATTAATCAATTTTTTTTTTAAAATCTCTTAGGTGATAAAATCTCTCAAAAATATAAAATAATGTTCATTTATATATCAAACGACGCAAAATATAATTGGCTTTCAAACAATCCAAGAACCAAGTTTCTATCATTTTTCAATAGGGTCATCCATTTTATTTCAACTAAAGTGGTCTCCGACTAATTTTAAAAAATTGTAATATTCTGCAGGAATTATTTTGATGTTATTAAAGTCACGAAATAAAAGGATTTTTTCAAAATAATTTTATATTTTTTTTGAAATATGAATTTAAAATGTAAGAGATGCTAAAAACTGTCAGTTTTCTGCCAGTAAAAAATAATGTAAAAGAAATACAATTTAGTACAAAAATATAACAAAAATTATTGGCATTTGTTAAGAATGTTTAAATTTATTATTACAAATTAATATAAGCATTTAAAATTATAAAATTATAAATAAAATATTATCCCAAAGTTCATCATCAAAGAAACCTAATTTTGGGATTTTTATTAGCAAATAATGGGGATATGGGATTATAAAATTAAATATAAACTTACGGAATATGACGAATTTTCGATGAACTTTCAGTTTCTGTTTAACGTTTTCTTAAATTTTCTACTTAAATAAAAATAACATTGAAAATAAAAACGCCACTTTGCCCATTTTCACGATTTTCAAATGCGTACATCTTTTTTGGAGAAAATCGGAAAATTTTGGGATTTTCGCGAATAAATCACTTGTCACTAATTAAACGCATACTACAAATTTCACTTTGGTCCCGGGACTATTTTAAAAATTATAAATTTTTTAAAAATACTATGTTTTTAAAGGTTAATGAATGTAACTTTTTTAAAGTTGAAGTTCGTTTATTATTATTATCAATGCTCTTCTAACTTCAACATTATAAAAATTATATTTATTAACCCTTAAAAATATACTATTTTTAAAAAATTTATAATTTTTAGACTAGGCCCGGGACCAAAGTGAAAATCATAGTGTGTGTTTAATTAGTGATAATTTAATTATTTATGAAAATCCCATATTTTTCCGATTTTCTCCAGAAAAGTTAAACACACTTGAAAATCGTGAAAATGGGCAAAGTAGCAGTTTTATTTCACACATATTTTTCATTTTTCGAGAAAATGTAAGAAAACTTTTTCCAAAAACTGAAAGTTCATCACAAATTCTTAATATTCCGTAAGTTTTTACCTAATTTTATAATCACATTTGCTCATTATTTGTTAATGAAAATCCCAAAAATAGGTTAATTTAATGATGAACTTTGGAATAATATTTTATTTATTATTTTATATTTTGAAATGGTTATATCAATTTATAATAATAAATTTAGACATTCTTAACAATTGCTATAATTTTTATTATATTTTTGTACTAAAATGTATTTCTTTTGAATTATTTTCTACTGGCAAAAAATTGACAGTTTTCAGCATTTCTAATATTTAAAATTCATATTTTACAAAAGATATAAAATTATTTTAAAAAAATCTTTTTATTTTGTGATTCTAGTAACATCAGTATCATTCCTGTAGAATATTACAATTTTTTAAAATTAGTCGGCGACCACTTTAGTTGAAATAAAATGGATCGACCCAATAATAAAATATGTTAATTTAATTTCGGCAGCAACTTCTCTTAGCTCGCCCGTCGTTCGTACGGACAATTTCTGCCGGTAGTGTATAATAAACAATAAAATATGTTATTTAAGTTTGTGTATGAAATGTCAAAAATCGACAATATTTAATAATTTATTTTGGCAAAGTAATTGAATTTTAGGAAATCGGAATTATTTAAATAATAAGTATTTTAAATACACTTTAATATTATTTAAATACTTTTTTGATTATCACCTGAGAAATATAAAATAATTTACCTTAAAAACTAACCATTCTTTATTTTATCGCGATTTTGAATGTTTTGTAACTTCCTTGGAGAAAAATCGATTTATGCCAAATTTTTGGAGCACGTCGATTGAAGCAATATCTTCTTGCTGCAAAAATTTCGCGTTGGGTTCTGCACTAGTGACTAGTCTTTGAAAGAAATTGATTCAAAATAAGTGTATATTTTGAAGGTTACCGCGACAAGTATTATAACTGACTTGAAGTTGGTTTACTACTTGCGATAAAATTTAAATTCGAAATAAAACGATTTTTTTATTTAAAGGAAATTTAAAATTATATTTATGTGAATTTAAATATATTTATTGCAATTAAATTTTATTAATAAAATTAATAAAAGTAATTAATTAATTGAAACGAAATAAAACAATTTTTTTGAAAGGCAATTTTAATTTTCTTTAATTGAGTATAATTATATTCATTTAAATTAAATTTTATTAACAAAATCAATAAAATTAATTAATTTTATTTAATAATATTTTCTAAACATTTAATTATTTCTTGTAACTGATAAGTTAAATTTTATTACCTACATTAATAAAAGTTTACAATTTTTTGTTTTGTAAATTACGAATCTAAGACATTTCCTCGATTAATTACTTTCTTAAAAAAACATTTTTTCTCTTTAGACTTTAAATTATATACGCAGTTTACATGTTTTTTGTGTGATACAGCAAAAATCTTTTTCAAAAAACTTAATAGATTCACATAAATTTTCTAAAGGGTTGAAAAACTTACTTATTTTATTAGTTTTTATAATTTCTGAACAGTTTAATCTTCATTTTTTAACCAATTATGTTAAAGTTATATTTTGTTTAAGTGTTAATAAAAGCACAGTTAGTATTTGATTTAATGTCAAAATATTAATTAAGTAATTAAAACAAAACATTGTAAACTGTAATTGTAAACTTTTATTATTATATCAAAATTTAATTTATTACTTTAAAAAATAATTAAATGGTAAGAAAACTTTTATAATTACAATTAATTAATAAAATTTTGTTAGTGAAATTTAATTCAATTATTAATTTAATTCAAATAAACATTTAAATCCGCATAAATATAATTTGAAACTGACTTTTAAAAACAGTTTTATTTCATTCCAATTAAATGAATTTAATTACTTAATTATTTATTAATTATTTATTAATAAAATTTAATTCAAATAAATATATGTGACATTCCACGGTGAAAGGGACCTTAGCTGTTTTTGACAGAACTAAAATTAGAAGTACAAATAAATAAAAATGACTGATTTTCTTTACAAACTATTAATATTTAATTTATTATTATTTGCAATATTTTCAGAAAAATATGCTTTTGATATTAAATAATCAATAATAAATTTTTAATGAAGCTAAAACTACTCTAAACATAACCTAAAATTTTAAGCAGCTAAGGTCCCTTTCACCGTGGAACGTCACATATTTAAAGTCACATGAAGATAATTTGAAATCGACTTTTAAAAAAATTGTTTCGTTTCATTTCATTCAAATAAATATTTGGAAAACTTAATTAATTTTGTTAATAAAATTTAATTGCAATGAATATATTTAAATTCACATATAAATATAATTTTAAAGGACCCCGCACACAAAGCATTAAATTTCGGGCCCGGTTAAATTGGCTATAACTTTTGTATGTTACATTCATGAAGTAGTATAAGGAGCTCCCACTCTATTAGCAATTTAAAAAATTATGTATTCATTTTCCAATTCTCTTTCGGCATCGTTAGGTTAGTGATACTAGCGCAATCTTCAGGGAAAAGCGCTGTACCTAAAGGAACTGATACTCTTTTTCCACGAAGTAGTATAAGGAGCTCCCACTTCCTTTATAAACATGTATACCTTTTTCAATTCTCTTTCGGTTTTGTTGGGTTAGCGATACTAGCAAACCTATCGTGAAAATTTCGAAACATGGAAATTATCGTCTGCTGCGCGTTTGTTTGTAAATTCATTTTTGTAGGTTATAATTTCAAAAACCGTGGATTGTAATAAATAAGATGTGTTTACATTTAAGTGTTTACAACAAAATCTTGATTCTATAATTCTATAATGTCTAAAGAGACATACGCTGTTCCATACACATACTGAAAACAACAGTACTTTTGATAATGTAAGACAATTTAAATAAAAATTAGTCTCTGTAGGGGTTTTTATGGTCGCTGCTTACTGTTCTGTATAAAGATTTTAATATTTAAAATGGCGGATCCAATATGGCAGAATTTTTTTAATTTTACATTTTTATCATAAAAGGCGTAAATTATTTTTAAAAATTGGCACGCCACTTGTAATTTTTATATTTTATAGCAGATTTGTAAGCAGCGATCATTGAAACCCCCAGAGAGACTAATTTTGGAATTTAAATATTTGATTTTTCAAAATGGCGCCTAAAAACTCAAAAAATTTTGAAAATTAAAAATTTGATGCTCGATATACATTTTCTTAAAACTTTGGCTTGAAAATGTTTACTCGGGGGTTTTCGGGGTCGCTGATTACGAATCTGATATTTATTTTCCAAAATTCAAAATAGCGGATTCAATATGGCGGACGAAAATTTCAAAAATTTGTTGGATTCTCTTACAAATCCGTACTTGGGTATTTTTGGGGTCACTGATTATGAATAGGATTTTAGTTTTTTGAAAATCAAAATGGCGGATCTAACATTATGCAATTATTATGGTAATAATAATTATTACATTTTATTATATTCATTTAATAAAATATTTATAAAAAAATTAATTTAAATTTCATTTTATAAAAAATAAAAAAAAAATTATAGAAGTGAATATAATAATAATAATAAAAATTAATATTTATTAATTAATAACAAGAATTTATTAATATAAATGATGATAAATTAATTGTTTGGTATTAATTAAATTTTTTGCACTCGTTTACATGTAAAGTTTTTATCATATTGAAAAATTCGCGCGTTTTTTGTTATAATTCTCTTTTCGTCCGCCAGGTGGTAGAGTTGTATTTCTCCCGCCGAAAAAAAACCAAGACACTCGATGGAAATATATCCTCATCAATTGAGTTTGAAGAAGCTGATGATCATTTTGACGCAATTTTTATTGCTAAAAACACAAAGCTTCAAGAATCGATTTAATAACTTGTTAGTATAAATTAAAATATAAAATATTTTCTAATTCAAATTTCAGAATAGAGCAACGTGACAAAGTGGCAAAGTGGTCTTAACCTAACCCGAGCTATCCATACCTAAACTAAACTTGACTACCTCTCCCTGACTATATACATGCATCGAAACTGCTGAAATATTTATACAAACGTGTAGTGAAATTCAGTTTAATCAAAGTGCTCTATCCAACCAATACAGTGAAATATATAATCAGAACATTTAAATATACAATTAATCCAGTATTTTATTTATCAAGAATTGGCCTGATTAATTCGAAGCCATAAACACTAAAGAAGAAGAAGAAGACGCAATTTTTATTCCAGACTCAGATGATTTCAATGAATCTGCAAATGAATTCAGTGAAGAAGACGGCTTTTTAAGTGATACTGACTGTTGTGAAGATGACATACCAATTCCAAAAGAATCTTACTTACAAAAATATGAAATTAATTTATAAAATTAAAAAAAAAAATTTAATAAAAAAAAGTTAAAATTTAAAAAAATAAAAAAAAATAAAATTCTCGATGTCCATCTACCTCCACGTGCTGAGAATTGGAAATTGGAAAATAAATATCAAATTCGTAAGCAGCGACCCCGAAAACCCCCGAGTAAACATTTTCAAGCCAAAGTTTTAAAAAAATGTATATCGAGCATCAAATTTTAAATTTTCAAAATTTTTTGAGTTTTTAGGCGCCATTTTGAAAAATCAAATGTTAAAATTCCAAAAGTCAATATATTTTCTAAAAGTATAATAATCGAGTGCACGATTTATGGTAATGTTAACTGTCAAAAAAAAATTTTTGACTTTAAAATTTAAGAATTTGTAATAAAAAACCTTTAAAAAATCGTGCAATTTTTTAATTATGAGCGATTCCATGTCAAGTGATCAAGGTGGAGAAAAATTTTTCTCCAATCGTAACAAAACTTGGGGCTTTTGTAGTACTCATAGATAGTAATTTTTCGTGAAAATATTTTTTTACCTAGTCCAATATTTTCCGAGGGGGAGGGGGTTAAATTTTTGTGTTTTTCAGTACAATGCTTATTTAAATAATTTTTTACTCTTAAACAATTAAACATACAAATTTGACAAAGTACATTTTGGAAAGGTTTTTTCATGCTCTTTCGATTGGAAATAAGCATTTCGAAAAAAAAAATTTTTTTGACCCAAAAAAATCAAAATTAAAAATAAATTTCAATTTTTGAGGCAGATGGATACGATTTTTTTTTTTTTAAACGAAAGCTGAGGTTTTTTCCTAAAAGGACATATAAATGATAAAGTGGGACTAGAACGTTTAAACATTGAAAAAAAGAGTTTTCTACTCGCCGGAGCGCTCTAAACCCGGTTTTTAGCTCCGTTTTGGAGAAAATTCTTTTTTTCAATGTTTAAACGTTCTAGTCCCACTTTATCATTTATATGTCCTTTTAGGAAAAAACCTCAGCTTTCGTTTAAAAAAAAAAAAATCGTATCCATCTCCCTCAAAAATTGAAATTTTTTATTAATTTTCTAATATCATATTCGGATAGAGGACACTTTAATGCAAAAAAAAAATATTTGTCAAAAAGAAAATAATAAGTTTATTAGAAAATATTTAAGTTTGAAGTCAGACTAAAAATTCAGTGCATTCAGGCGTTAATGGGTTAACTCCACTTTTAATCTATTTGATGTATAATAAATAAAAATTACAATTGTTTAATAATTTTAAATGACATACAATATAGAATGTCACTTCAAATGAAAACTGGCTTTCAAAAAATAATCAAAAAACTGTCACCGTATATATTATTGATTTCTATACTAATTTTTTGACAAATAAATGTTTATTTATTATTGAGGCCAGGTTCCTAAAAAAACACGTTTTTTTAAACAAAGTTTATTCACAGTATAAAAGATATTTATAATTCAAAGTTTTTAGGGTTGAAAAGTATCTTAAAGTACCTACTATTTAAACAAATTTTTTTTTCAAAATAGCGGCTCTCAAAATGGTTGCTGAAATACGCCTCTTTTGTTGGTAGGTGGCACGATAAGTCATGAACAAATCATCTGAAAGCAAAAATCGAAATGTTTTCTTATTTTGTATCATATTGACTATCGTCTGAACTACAATAACAAACTTTTACAACGAAGTTTAATTTTTTGACATTTAAAAAAAAATTAAATTGTTTATAACTTTTTTAAATAACAATGGATTTTTTTGGTTGTAGTTCCGACCATAGAGAGACATTTGAAGAGTAAAATGCCGGTTGTTTCATGTCGATAAGTGCAATTGTTTCTAAATGAGAGTGTCACCCACCAACAAAAGAGACGTATTTCAGCAGCCATTTTGAGAGCCACAATTTTGCAAAAAAAAAATTTTTTGACCTAAAAAAATCAAAACTAAAAATAAATTTTAATTTTTGGAAGGGAAAGAAACGATTTTTTAAACGATAGCTGAGGTTTTTTACTAAAAGGACAAGAAATTTGTTGTGTTGTGGATAAGTATCTAAGATAGTGAGGTTAGTAACATTTGTTCACAAATAATCTGTTTCCCAGATCTCGTCCATATCGTCTATAAAAATGTTGAATAAGCCAGAGCTAAGCCCTCTCTTACAACTGTTTCAGTTACAAAGCTGTCCGTCAATCCTTCTGGAGTAATTACTCGATTTACTTTTACACACGAAGGAAAGTAAATAGTAATAATTATACTATTTTCGATGAAAAATTACTACTTTCAAGTAGTAATTTGGAAACTGCTCGAGAAATAGTAACTTTTGCTTCTTTTTCAAAGACTTTTTACTTTTTTTAAAAAGTATAATTTACTTCAAGGAATCTAAATTTTATTAAAAGCCTCCCTGTCGGATGGGTGTCTTACGAATATACGACGAATTCGTCGTCAGTTCGTATTACGTTAGGATATTTGGATAATTAGGCAAAAACAATTAAAGAAAACTATTGAAATGAATAAAGGAATATCTAAGGATGAAATTGATATATTTTTTAGTATAAATTAATGAGAAATTAATGTTTAAAGTAGGAAATGTCAGTTTTAGTGTAGGATGTATGTATATGTGTAAGATCGATATTGGAATAAACTGTTGATATGTCGCCGCGCATTTTGCGCGACAGATGGCAGAGGTGACATTTGTCCATGGCTTTATATTACATGCTCCTTCATAAAGAAAGCTATTTTTTTGTTGGTTGGTTAAGTTACACAAAATGGAAAAAAAATTTATATTTAAAAAATAAAATATATAATTCTAACTCTCAAAAGAAATAATAGATGTTTAAAGCCAATAAAAATAAAGTTAAAACTCCTCCTTCATAAAGAATACTATTTTTTTATTTGTAGGTTAAGTTACACAAAATGGAAAAAAATTATATTTAAAAAAACAACATATATAGTCCCAATCCCCCAAAAGAAAAAATGAATATTTTAGGTCAATAAAAAAATACACAAACTTCTTCTACTTTTAAAATCCATTTTGTTTAAATCTAGCAAGAAATAGAAAAATTGATTTTAAAAGTAGGAGGAGTTTGATTTTTTTTTATTGGACTAAAATATCCATTATTTCTATTGTGGGTTGGAATTATATGTTTTATTTTTCAAATATACATTTTTTTCTCATTTTGTGTAACTTAACCAACAAATAAAAAAATAGCTTTCTTTATGAAGGAGGAGTTTCAACTTTATTTTTATTGGTCTAAAACATCTATTTTTTCTTTTGGGGGATGGAATTATATGTTTTATTTTTCAAATATAACTCTTTTCTCCATTTTGTGTAACTTAACCAACCAATAAAAAATAGCTTTCTTTATGAAGCCATGGACAAATGTCACCTCTGCAATCTGTCGCGCAAAATGCGCGGCGACATATCAACGTTTATTCCAATATCGATCTTACACATACATACATACATCCTACACTAAAACTGACATTTCCTACTTTAAACATTAATTTCTCATTAATTTAACGTTCATTTATCCTAAAAAATATATCAATTTCATTTTTAGATATTTTTATGAAATGTGCACTTTGTATATATCAATCGATTCGTTTTCTTGTAAGGAATGTAATTTTGAGAATAATTTTTGAAAATATTAAGAAATAAAAAAGTTATTTAAAAAAATTTTGTGGATAAATTTGAAAATCCTTGTGTCAGATTTTAGGTATTAATGACTGCATTAATACCTACATACACACACACATGAGGAGTTTCATATGAGATTGAGGGGTCAACTCTCGGATTTTTTTCAAATTTCATTTTTCAATAGAGTTTGTTAGCCTATTTAATTATCCCAAATATTAATTAAAAATATTTAATATTTTGCTAGATATTTGCAATAACAAATTAATGCAATATTTTTTTTAAACTTGAATAACTTTTTTATTTTTACTTATAGAAAAAAGTTGTCTGAATGTTTTTTGTTTAGAATGAATCAAATTTTTTGAAAAAAAAATTAATTAAATAAAAATTAACTTTTTTAATAAATTTATTTAAAAAATAAATTTGTTTTTTAATATTTAAACCTGTTATCGGCCTTCAATCAAGCTGAAAAAAAAGATAAATATTGCTTACTATACTACAAAATAACATGCCAAATTTGGCGAACACGTTATTTTTTGTTTTTGAGAAAAAAATTTTCAAAAATTGAAGTGCAGGTAGCGAGCCCACTTAGCTGACGCGACAATGGGAAATTTTCGTCTCAGGCGTCATTGTCGCGTTATAAACTTTTTTATTTTTGCTTATAGAAAAAAGTTGTCTGAATGTTTTTTGTTTATAATGAATCAAATTTTTTGAAAAAAAAATTAATTAAATAAAAATTAACTTTTTTAATAAATTTATTTAAAAAATAAATTTGTTTTTTAATATTTAAACCTGTTATCGGCCTTCAATCAAGCTGAAAAAAAAGATAAATATTGCTTACTATACTACAAAATAACATGCCAAATTTGGCGAACACGTTATTTTTTGTTTTGGAGAAAAAAATTTTCAAAAATTGAAGTGCAGGTAGCGAGCCGACATAGCTGACGCGACAATGGGAAATTTTCGTCTCAGGAGTCATTGTTGCGTCAGCTAAGTCGGCTCGCTACCTGCACTTCAATTTTTGAAAATTTTTTTCTCAAAAACAAAAAATAACGTGTTCGCCAAATTTGGCATGTTATTTTGTAGTATAGTAAGCAATATTTATCTTTTTTTTCAGCTTGATTGAAGGCCGATAACAGGTTTAAATATTAAAAAACAAATTTATTTTTTAAATAAATTTATTAAAAAAGTTAATTTTTATTTAATTAATTTTTTTTTCAAAAAATTTGATTCATTATAAACAAAAAACATTCAGACAACTTTTTTCTATAAGTAAGAATAAAAAAGTTATTCAAGTTTAAAAAAAATATTGCATTAATTTGTTAATGCAAATATCTAGCAAAATATTAAATATTTTTAATTAATATTTGGGATAATTAAATAGGCTAACAAACTCTATTGAAAAATGAAATTTGAAAAAAATCCGAGAGTTGACCCCTCAATCTCATATGAAACTCCTCACATACATCTGGACTTTTGCTCAGAATTTAATATACATATATCCTAGATAAAAATGAGTCCATATAACCATGTTTTGAAAAATTGAAAATCGTCACGAATGCAAACCTTCCTTATGAGGAAGCAAAATAGTATTATTAATTTTAAATTACTTATTTTAATTCTTAAATTATTACATTCTAAATCTGAATCAGTGAAAATTTTGACTGATTTCAATCAGTGGCCCATTTTTTTTTAATTCATCAGTGAAATTTGATTGACAATCAGTGGTTTTTACTGATTCTCAGTGAAATTTTACTGATGAATTAAAGAAAACTATATGTTCAGTCAATATTGAATCAATATTGAATGCGATTTTCGCATTGTTATCAAAATTTCGTTTGATAATGATTCATGTATAAATCAATATTGTCTGAATATTGACTGAACATCGCAAGTAAATATTTAGAGTTTAATTTTTGCTAAAGGTTGATGCTTAATGTTTTGTTTATGTGGACATTTGAACATCCACGCAATCTCTCATGAACATCGCCCTCAACGTTTGTAACCTCGCTGAATGAGATTCTGTCGCGTTTCAGGAAATCTTTGGTGCTGTGTGGGAAGATATGTATAAACTATAAAATAGAAAATGATGAATTAAAACCATTTTTTGGCAATGTACTCTTGATTATTTCCAAGGCGTGTCATATACGTGATTTTTGCTTGAGATACATTTTCCCCATTTAAATAAACTGAAGTTGGAGTCACATCGACTAACGTGAGCTACTATTTTTCCTGTTCTGTGCTTTCGTTCGAAATTAATTCAAGCAACATGCCACAATAGGCCTAATAATCGCATTACTCTCGGGTAATGAATAAGGAAGTGGTGCTTTGGTTTAAAGCACTTTGGAAATAATTCTTGCAATAGAGTTAGATATTCTTTTATCGTGTAATCTAAGAGGTCAACGCAACCGAATTGACAATACTTTGAACTCACACATAATGTTATGTGCTGCAAAAGAATTATAAGTCCCCAATGTTTCGAATCTTCCGATACCAAATGACCAATCTTGATTTATAAATTTCAAATTAAACACATCATTTCACTTGCTGACATTGAAAATGTTTGATTTTGTAAATGAGCAAATAGAGTTGCTCGCCCAAAAACTTTTCCGTATAACCTAGAAATGTTGGATCACGGTCGCTGCGCATGCCAGTAGCCCAATAAAAAATTCTATATACGGACCGCGGAGTTCATATACGAGCTCGGTATCTCGTATGAGAAATATGAGAAAACTCTCATATGAGCCTTTTCCATAATGAGAAGTGTATAGATGCTTGTATACGAGGTGACTTTTAAAGCATTTTTCTTAGTATAACACTATTTTAAAGTAAATGTACACGGAAAAACTTTTTTCAAGAGTCATTACTAAACTTATTCAAGAACTCAGGATATGGAAATAAAACAAGAAATGCTACAAAACCATAGATTGAAACATTATTTTAAGCTGTTCGGGGATAACTGTAGTAAATTTCTGGACTACTTGTTGAATTTTCTTGAAAAAGTCCTGAACTGGTTTAAGAATAGAAAAATGTAAAATTAGCGAAAAAAATTTGCCCGCCTGAGTAGTCGAACTTGAGACCTCGAGACTCAAGATCGCTCCGCCTTATGCCACTCGGCTGCAGGGACGCGTTACGATACTTTAGTTTTAGATCGTTTTAAAGCGTTTAAAGCCAAGTGGCGCTGTATACCTATTGGTTACGCTTCGTCTTCTTTCTTAAATAGTTCGAGACTTTTTCAGGGCGCAGTGACTGAAGAACTCAGTCGCAGCGTCAAGAACAATTATTTCCAAGCCATTAGAAAAACTCCTGAAAATTCTTTAATGAATATTTAACTTTTCTAAAACAAGTTCTAAATTTTTCCCATATCCTGAGTTCTTGAATAAGTTTAGTAATGACTCTTGAAAAAAGTTTTTCCGTGCAGAAATAGTAATATTCACTTCATGAAAAGTACATTTTACAATGAATAGTAATTTTTAATATAAAAGTAGAATTATTACTATTCCATAGAAACTTCTACTAGAAACTCAACACCATTTTTCACCGTGGCAGTTTTATTGTACTTGTCCAATTTTTTCCTAATTTGCTAAATAATAGTTCACGGTCCACTGTGTCGAATGCTTTAGTAAAATCTACGAAGGTCACGTGTTCCTCCTTTTCTTTTTAGACTGTAGTTTATTAGTGCATTTAAGACGTGATCCCTGATTTTATCTAGTTTCCTATGCGTTCAGCCATAATTGCGGTATCTTGTATCCAGTATCTAACAATGAAACCTCTCTATAGTTTCTGTGTCGTTTTCTTTCCCGCCTTTGTATATTGAGGATATGTTTTTTCCCAACCATTTGCTATCTGTCCTCTCTTCCAAAATTCGTTTATTGTTTGTTAGCATTCTGTAGTCCAAACTTCGTTAAGGCCTTTAAAGAATTCCATTTTTAACTCGTCTTCTCCCGACACTTTTCTATTTTTCATTTTCCTTAAACACTTTATAAGTTTTTCTAGCGAAATTTCTTCAGCCTGTAGATTCTCAACCTTATTACTTTTTGCTTCCTCGTGAGGAAGCTTTGTAGTCGTTTAATTTACAAAATTTTTAAAAATCCTTTTGACAAATTTTCTTCTATATGGGACTATGTTATATAAGACCCTGAACAATTGTCAGGATGTATGTATGTGTATGTGTGTTGTGTGGATCCCGTTTTTTGTGAACACGATAACTCAAAGAGGTTTCAACGAATTCGGCTGAAAATTGGTAGGAATATTTATCATAAAAATATCTCGAAATGGATTGATGGACATTAAAAAATCTATTAAAAAAATTTTTTTTACTTTTTTCAAAATTTTTTTTTTTAATTGAATATTGAAGTTAATATACAATAAAATCTTCTTTGCATCAAGACGAATCGATTGGTATATATAAAGTATAAATTGTATGAGAGTTTATAGAGGTAATGACAATTAAAGCAAAAAAATTACCTTTTTTTATCAAAAATTTAATTCTTTCATCAAAATTATATTCCAGTACAATAAGATTTTACTCATTTTTTTCAATAATCTTATCCGTTGCATTAAAACGGATCGATTGGTATATATAAAGTATATATTTTATTTGAATTTATAGAATTAAGCATAATTAAAACCAAAAATTCGCACTTTTATTAGAAATTTATTTCCTTCTTAAAAATTATGTTGCTTTATAATAAAATGTTAATCTAGACTTGAAAACAAACTAAAAATCTGCATTTCATCAAGACGAATCGATTGATGTATAAAAAGAATATATTTTATTAGCATTAATAGAATTAAATAAAATGAAAAAATTCACTTTAAAGCAAATTTTTTGCTTATCGTAAAGAGGAAGCAAAATGTTCATGTAATGAACATCTTAATTCACAACTTGTTTTTTATATTTTCTGTTATTTCTTCGTTTTGTCCTTGCCATCGGTTCTGTCGTCATTTCCATCGCTATCTGCTCCGGCTAGCAATTAGAATTTACTTATGTTCTCACCATGAAGGCGGATAAGGATATGAAACGGCCTATATTTATTGGCCCTCATATGGGGGGTCAGAGTAGTGCAGTTTTCATCTCCCTACTGTCTTCAGCGCCACTTTAGGTAAAATGTAGAATTATAATTTATCGTCTGCAACATGTTTGTTTATGACATGACAGCTGAATGAATTGGGTTATATTTAATGTTTGAACGAGTTTTATAACTGAAATTGGAAACATCAATAAAAAGTTAGTATAAAATAATTAATTCATGAGTAAATAATATTATGTTAATTCTGCATACGTAAGTTAATTCACCTTCCATGTCCCCTTCGTTCTCCTGTTGAGAATTGTTAGTCTGTTCATTTCGCATAATTCTAATAGTTTTGTTCCTTCGTTATTAACTAGTTTGTCTTGTGACTTTCTAGCTATGGGAAATACAACCCCTACTTCTCCCTGTAAATATAAGAACTATTTTTTCATATATTAGCATAATATTAAATTGATTATGTCTTGGCCCTTTTGATTCTAAATATATCAAACTTCAAAATGATCATAGTTTCATTATATTATATTAAAATATAATTTTCGGGAAATTGAAAATTAAATATTAATTATCAAAAATTGGGGTAAATTTTTAAAATATTAAAAAATAAAATTCACCATTGGAAAAAGGACGAAAAAACCTTTCCAAAACTTATTATAAAAAATTTTTCCCATTAAAAGTATGTTCAGAAAAAATTCACAAAGTAGCCGGTGTTAGCAAAATTGGTAAAATTGACCTTCCTCTACCCCCTTCAATTTTTCGAAAAAGTCAAAAATATTTTTTAGGTCACATTTCTACTTGATAGAACAACAAATTCCCCAAATTTCGATTGTTTTCAAGAAGTTGAAATTTCAACTTAAGACATTACACGTAAAATGCCTCATATATAAGATGAGACTTTTGTCTGTACATTGCAGAACTTAAAATTTCACACATAATTATTCGTTTTGAGCATCCAGGATTTCAAAAATGCCAATAAATTTTGGTGCTTGTGCGTGCAGCTGTACCGATAGTGTACATTTTTAAGAAATTTATTCTTAATGACTGTTATTTAAAAAGACAATCGCTCAAAAATAACATAAATTTAAAGACAAAATAAAAAACTTGTCACATTATTTTTTCGTTTTCATTTTTAAAAACATTGCGAACGTGAGCACCATAAAGTTACAAGGTTTAATAAATTTGATTGATTTAAAAATTGAATTTGAAGAGTATTTTTTCATTTTTACAGAGCAATGTTTACCGGAGAATTGGCTGAATCGAGGCAGACTGAAGTCACGATTCGTGACATCGATGAAATGGCAATGGAGTTGCTTATAGACTTTTGTTACACCTCGCACATAATTGTTGAAGAGGCAAATGTCCAAACACTACTGCCTGCCGCGTGTCTCCTGCAATTGGCCGAAATTCAAGATATATGCTGTGAATTTCTCAAACGACAATTGGATCCTTCAAATTGCTTGGGAATTCGAGCGTTTGCCGATACGCATTCATGTAGAGAATTATTGCGTATTGCCGACAAGTATACGCAACATAATTTTCAAGAGGTGATGGAGAGTGAAGAATTTTTATTATTACCAGTGGGCCAATTAGTCGATATTATATCGTCCGACGAATTAAATGTACGTACTGAGGAGCAGGTTTTTAATGCCGTTATGAATTGGGTTAAATACAATGTATCCGAAAGACGTCAGCATTTATCACAAGTTCTTCAACACGTGCGACTGCCACTCTTAAGTCCAAAATTTCTCGTGGGAACGGTTGGGTCTGATTTGTTAGTCAGATCGGATGATGCGTGTCGAGATTTGGTGGATGAGGCGAAAAATTATCTTCTTCTGCCGCAAGAGCGGCCATTGATGCAAGGACCGCGAACGCGACCGAGGAAACCAACGAGACGGGGTGAGGTTTTATTTGCAGTCGGTGGGTGGTGTTCTGGCGATGCGATCGCCAGTGTTGAGAGATTCGATCCAAACACGGCGGATTGGAAAATGGTGGCGCCAATGAGCAAGAGAAGGTGCGGAGTTGGTGTCGCTGTTCTCAATGATTTGTTGTATGCGGTTGGTGGTCATGATGGACAAAGTTATTTAAATAGTATCGAAAGATATGATCCTCAAACGAATCAATGGTCGTGTGATGTTGCACCCACTACGTCATGTAGAACGAGTGTTGGAGTCGCTGTTCTGGACGGTTTTCTTTACGCTGTCGGCGGACAAGATGGAGTTCAATGTCTAAATCATGTTGAAAGGTATATTTCATCTAAACACGATTTAAATTTTCTTTAATATTTATGACTAATATACTCATAAACTTTCAAACATATATTTTTATATAGTTTCATAAATTAGCACCATTTTTTTAATCCTTTTTTGTAGATTTACCATAAAAAATTTTTAAAATAACTAATAGATTACTATATTACTTTAAAAAGTTTTTTAAAATAAATAAATAAAAGCAAATTCAATAAATAATAATTTAATTTATTTAGATATGATCCCAAGGAGAACAAATGGTCGAAAGTGTCGCCAATGACGACACGAAGACTTGGTGTTGCGGTCGCTGTATTGGGTGGATATTTGTACGCTATCGGTGGTTCGGACGGTCAATCGCCATTAAACACTGTAGAGAGATATGATCCGCGGCAAAATAAATGGTCACCTGTTCCTTCCATGTCCACGAGGCGAAAGCATCTTGGCTGTGCAGTATTTAATAATTTAATTTACGCCGTTGGCGGACGGGATGATTGTATGGAACTTTCTAGCGCCGAACGCTACAACCCTCACACCAATTCTTGGAGTCCAATTGTTGCCATGACTTCAAGAAGAAGTGGGGTATGTCGATCAAAATATATCCCTAAACTAAGATATGAAAATAATTTTAAAATTTTCAAAAATTTAATTCAAAGAAAATTAATGACTCATTAATGAACGGATGAATTAAAACATTCTTTAGAATAGAAATGACAGCTAAAAATTTCTTAAAAAATATTCAGTTAGATTTCAGCCAGAAAACCTGGAGGAATTTCCGAAATTCCATACCTTTACCAGGTTTTCCAAACCTTTTGTTTTCACATTCCATGCCGTTTCTAGGTTTTGCAGGTTCTGTGGCAACCCTGTGACTGTCGTGGAGAAAAATTTATTTATTTTTTTATTACTGGCAATTTTTATTCCTATAGGAAGCTTTATTTTTACAAATTTTTAAGTGTGGTGGATATATTTCGACATAAGGAACAATTGTCCTAATATTTTCTTAAAATTGTGTAGGTATATTACGGTCACCAATATTCAAAATCAGACAAAATGATTTACAAAAATATCCATAAAATTTTTTTTTATTAATTTATTAACTGTTGAAAACATTTTTTGTACTTTTTCGGTGATTCTTATAGAAAAATATGTGCTCTTTTTATCACAATTGGCGATTCAAACAGCTAAACTAGCGCATCTGGTGGCCGAGTTTAAACTAATATATACACGACTCCCTGCATGGTGTTCAATGTAAATATCAACGTTTTTAAGGTTTTGCAGTTTTATTTTCACTATTAAATCAAGTTTTTTTAATTGTTCTAATTGTTTAAATATTTATTAAATATATTATAATAAATTTGAAAGAGCATCGTTACTCGCGGACAGAAAGAAAAGAAAAAACGGGAACGAAACAATAGTTGTTATTCGCTCTGACTTGAAAAAAAACAGGAAATCTTTATCAGCTTCCAAAAAATGTTGTAAGACGTAAACAGTAGGATATTGCATTTAAAACAGGAAAAAAATTGATTGACTAAATGAAAGTTTGCAGTACAAATTTTAAATCTAAAGATTACATATCAACTGGAAAGCACATTTTTTGGTTATGTTTTTATATGTTTGACAAAAATTCGAATTTTTTATTACTTCTAATTATATATTATTAATTTAATCTCTATAGACATTAAATTTATAATACAAAATTAGAATTTTAGATTATTAGAAATATAATATTATTAATATTAGAATTATTTAATTATTAGAATTAGAGCGGAACATATAATAATTGTTTCGTTCCCGTTTTTTCTTTTCTTTCCGTCCGCGAGTAACGATGCTCTTTCAAATTTATTATAATATATTTAATAAATATTTAAACAATTAGAACAATTAAAAAAACTTGATTTAATAGTGAAAATAAAACTGCAAAACCTTAAAAACGTTGATATTTACATTGAACACCATGCAGGGAGTCGTGTATATATTAGTCTAAACTCGGCCACCAGATGCGCTAGTTTAGCTGTTTGAATCGCCAATAAACCCTGCATCTCTAGCTTGATTAGTTTTTTTGAATCTAATGTGCAGAAGCATGAATATCGACTTGCTAACTTTAAGAACGTTTTTCTCGAAAACTTAATTATGTGCGTAAGGTCCCTCTTAACTCACCAGGTCACATATGAGGCATTATTCCTGAACTGCCCTAAAAATAAAAAAAGTTCTTGGAATTCCTTTATACTTAGGTAATATGTTACCCTAGTAGGTATTCGTTACTACACCAATTTACAGGTCTAACCCCCCACCCCTATCAAAAGGGTGGGGGTTGAAATTTCAGCTTCAACTCGAACATGCGTTTTTTTAACATTTGTAGTTTCTACTTAAATTATTCGACTAAAAAAGTAAGTAGTGGTTTAGAAAGGTTTTTTGTGTGTACTTTTAAAATATTTTATTTATTTAAAAAAAAAAATTTTTATGCAATTATTATTAAAAATAAATAGTTTCTTATAATTTTTTGCAAGTTCGACAATTTTTATTTTCTTTTTAAAAACCTCAAATGAAAGCTTGGGATTTCCCCTAATAGAAGATATAAGTCTGAAAATGGGCCGAACAATTTTTCCAAAGATATAGTGTAGTAAGTAAAATTTGTCCGTCCAATCAATTTAAATTAGTCTAGTATGACCACTGGATTAGAATCTAAAAGAAAATGTCAAATTTATAGTAAAAAGTTATAATGGTTTCCACAAAAAAAATGCCGTTTTTAAAGTGTTTTTTTCTATAAAATGAGATTATTTAATGGAAATCGATTTGGAAAAAATACGGGATATAAAAAATATCGCGTCTAAAATATTGGGACTATCAAATAGACATGATGCCGAAAATAAATTTATTCAAAATGGCGCCTCAAAAATGACAGCCAAAATATTCAAATTTGGAAAAATAATTTTAAAAAATCCTAAAATTATTTTTTTAAACTTTTATGCTTCATTTAAATAAAATAATGTTGCTCCAACAAAAAATATTGTTATCCGATGTTAATTAACAATTTTTATAAACAATTTCAAAACTATTTGCCAAAGTGGTAACAAAAATTGTATTTTCATCAATTCTTACTTCCTTTTGCAGTAAAAATGAATACTGAAAGAAAAACATCTAATTCAAAATTATATTACAATGTTCCAAAATGTTAGGAACAATTTTCATAATAAAAGAAGTTTAGAGTAGAAAGAAATGTTTTTTTTAAATATTGCTTGGTTTGTCATTAGAATAAATGTTGGAAATACAAACCATTGTTTGTAATTGTTTAACATTTTTTACAATGTTATAAACAATTTTGATAAAAAAATATATTCAGAGTGCAAAAATTATTTTGAACTTTGTCTTGAAAATGTTTACTTGCGGGTTTTCGGGGTCGCTGATTACGAATCTGATATTAATTTTTCAAAATTCAAAATGGCGGATCCAATATGGCAGACGAAAATTTCAAAAATTGGTTGGATTCTCTTACAAATCCGTACTCGGAGGTTTTTGGAGTCGCTGATTACGAATCTGATATTAGTTTTCCTAAATTTAAAACAGCAGATGTAATATGGGGGACAAAATTCAGTCGGATTATTTTGAAAATCCTTACTCAAAAGTTTTACTGACGGTTTTTCAATTATTTTTAACATCTTTATCCATCAGTTCGTAAACTGATGTTTCCAATTCTCACCGCGTGGAGGTAGATGGACATCGAGAATCTTATTTTTTATTATTTTAATTAAACAATTTTATTTTATTTAAATTTTTTTTTAATTTTTATAAGTTAATAAGTTTTAAATTAATTTTTTCTATCATTTTTTTACCCTTATCGTTACTCTACTCGCTATGTGCCTGTTTGAAACATTTTTCACAGAAATATTGAACACATGTGCTGCAAAATTTTCGTGTTCTGACACAACAATTAGTCATTGAGCAATATTTCTGTGAGTCGCTTCTTTCGTAAACAGGATTTTTGCACTTCTTTTTTAACAGATAACTTTTGCTAATACTTATTGCAAATTCTTTTATTCAAACTTTTTTTGATTCGCTGTTGACAGTGTTGTGCAAAATTACCGCATTCGTTATAGAAGATTGAATTAATCTCTAAAATATTACCCACGTCCATTTTTCTGATCTGATGATCGACAACACGCGACTACAATACTGATCATGAACATCCACACCGCCCATGAACTTATTGTAATTACTAAAAGCGTTTGAAAACGGGCTGTCAATCTTTTCTTTCACCTCTTTACTGTAACGTTTTACAGAAGCGAAAGGGGTTACACTTGACGCTGTCGATAGAATTGACACCTGTTTGGAATCGTGCACGGTAATGAAATTGTTTCCACTGTTTTTATCATATTAACAGCGTGTGTTCCCCTGGAAGCATTTTTGAAGTAGCTTTTTTTTCTCTTCTTCTGTTTTCCCGGAATGTACCAGTTGCACGAAGACCCGCGTTTTTCAAGCGCACCAGCAAATCAGCACAACAGAATAGGTTGTCAAAATATACATGATATTTCAACAGATTTTTTGTCGAGATGTTAAATAGAAGAAGTTCAAGCATCTGAAGGACTACACGACTCCCAAGAGCACAATTTGCTAAAACCTCATTTTTACGAGAATTTTTTCCACAGTAAATGTCGCAATTAAATAAATACCCAGATCCACTACATAAACCCCACATCTTAATTTTAAATCTAATAGGCTTCGTTTTGATGAATTGTTTCAGAATACTTTTGATAAAATATTGGATCATCATTTTATCAATTGATACTGTTACGTCCGTAAACGCAACATTCGTATAAATTAAATTAATTGAACATTTTTGAGTCTAGACTTGCGTCCACTAACTCAGGAACGATTCAAATTGATAATTGTTTTAAGGAATTTTCATTTTATAAGGAATATAAGAATCATTAACCAGATTAACTAATTAATGTTCTTAGGCAAAAAAAATAAAAATAATATTGTTAAATACAAAAAATATTGCAAATGGAATTTGGAAGATATATTAACCGAATAAACCAATTAATATTCTTTGAGAGAATTGACAAGAAATAGATTTTAGAAAAAGTTAGATAGCAACATAATTTTTAAAGACTTACTTTTATTATAAAATCAAAACTGTAGAAATGACAATATTAGGAACGGCAACGACTGGAACTTGATGAAAAGACTGGATCTTGGCTTCCTTCTTTACGAGTGTGGATTGAACTTTTTATCCTTTTATTAAAATTTAATAATTATTTACACGAAATATTAAAAACTTAAAGTCTCTTTTTTTTAAAGAAAGTTTCACCAAACTAAAAACTCGCGTTATTTCGAATTTAGAACTTTTTGAGAATTTTAACCTCGAACTGAGAACTTAAATGTTTGAATTTTGAAGTAGAGAAGTCTTGTAGAATTGAACTGAGTTATTTTAGCAAGGATCATATTTTTATACCCTTGTCCCTTCCTAATTTTGGAGTTAGGGTTGGTTCAGAAAATATATTGTCTCAAGGTGGAGGAAAAGAGGTTGGAAAACTCTAATGATTGGATCCGTGAAAAGGAAAATGGCGAAAAACTCATTAGGTCAAGGACGGTATTGGGTCCTTCAGGCCCAGCCTTGCGAAAATAGGAGTTGCGTAGGCGTAGTTTAAAACAGGGTTGTTTTCATGTGGAAGGGGCTTAAAAGTGTTTACCGTTTTTAATAGATGGAGCCAAAATTCACTTTTTCAACAAGTTCCTGTAAATTTACATAATTTATGTAAATTAATGAATTAACAATATTAAGATTATTAAAGAAAATTATTAACAATAATTTTAAACAATAATATCTAATTAATAATAATAAATTTATGATATAAAGAATTTTATATACTGAAATAATTATTTTATAAACAATATAACTTAAATAATTAAAAATAACTTAAATATCATTAAAAAATATTAGTAATTGTTATTAAAACTTAATATTAATTATTAAAGTATAGAAATTTCCTTATAATTATTAATAGTTTGGAAAATAGTTAAAAATAAATGAATTAATTATTAACATTAATTAATATTAAATAAGAATTATTTAAATATTTATGAAAGTAATTATAAACAATAATTTTTGTTTATTCTTGAAAGAATTGAGGTTAAGTTTGTTATAATTGTTATTTTTATGAATAATTCTTATTTATTATTTATAGGTTATCTCACTCATTCTTATATTTTATACTTTAACTAATTTTAACATTAAATTACATTAATAATAAAAAGATGTCGAATTTTAAACAATAATTATAAAATGTGTACAATAATAATAATTGAGATTTTTGGAATTTTACGCAATGAACAGGCACACTCTATTTGCTAATTTATCTAGGACTATTTGAATGAGAGAGTGCATCGGCGTCAGAGGGATTAAGATCATTACGTAAGATTACGAATATGTGTATACTTGTTTGTGGAAGGTATAGGAGGGACAACCTTAAGTGCAATTTTCTTTCATTCATCTTTATAATTTACAACTATTGATTTTTGTGCTTTAGAATTTGAAAATATTTTCAATCTTTTGAAAAATAAGTAAATACACTTAAAGCAATCGTTCCGCTATCTTTTGTTAATTCTAGATTATTTTTCGTATACAATTTATTTAGGGTTGGCAAGAAGACGCGACAAAATTCGAAACTAACCTTATTTATTTAAGAAATATTTCCTTAAATTATTATCGATATTTGTGGGGGACGTCACAATACAGCTATGGAAAAAATTCTAAATTCTACAAGGTTTTTGAGAAATATATACAATATTGATCGGACTCACCAAACTCTATCATTTTTAGAATTAGCATCTTCGGGCTTGTTAAAGTTTATTTTAGATTTGATTCTTTCAAATTGATCTCTGCTCATTGCTGATGGAATAACGTCAGTTCCTGAAAATGAATCCGTAGACCAATAATCTCTTTGACATAATCTTTAGCCAATCATAAACATGATTAATTTCAAGTTTCTTTTGTAAAACAGAATAATTTTCGTATTTTTGGAAATAAGATTCTTTTGGAATTGGTATGTCATCTTCACAACAGCCAGTATCACTTAAGCCGCCTTCTTCACTGAATTCATTTTCAGATCCATTGAAATCATCTGAGTCTGGAATAACAATTTCGTCAAAATGATCATCAGCTTCTTCAAACTCAATTGATTAAGATATATTTCGCATCGAGCGTCTTGGTTTTTTTAGCGGGAGAAATACAACTCTACCACCTGGCATAATAATTGCATAATATTAGATCCGCCATTTTGATTTTCAAAAAACTAAAATCCTATTCATAATCAGTGACCCTGAAAAATCGTGGAGTATGGATTTTCAAAAAAATACGACTAAATTTTGAAAATTTTGGCAGCCATATTGGATCCGCCATTTTGAATTTTGGAAAATTAATATCAGATTCGTAATCAGTGACCCCTGTGACGTCCCCCACAAATATTAAGAAAGAATATTTCTATAATTCACAAAAAACTACCTCAAATCTTGTTAGTTTTTCTTTCACAAGATAAAAAGAAAATTAAATAAAAGATAGTGGAAAGATCATTTTAAGTTAATATATGTATTTTTCATTTGTAGAAAACTTAATTTTTGAAATGATTAAAAAACTTATTTAAAGGTCAAATATTAATAAATTATAAAGATACAAAAAAAGAGAATTACACTTAAAGTTAACTTTCCCACACCTTCCACAAACAAGAACAAACCTTTTTATTAATCTTGCATATAATAATTCTTAATCACCCTGTCGCCAGTGCACTCTCATATTCAAATAGTTCTAGACAAGAAACAAATAGTGTGTTTCTTATCTAGAACTCTAGAAACCTAAAATCATAATTGTTTTCTAAAATTTAACTTTTATTTAATGTTTAAATTGACCAAAAGTATGAAGTATGAGTAAGATAATAAATAAATGATAAATAAGAATTGTTTATAAGTATATGTATATATATATACTACCGGTCAAAATTGAGAGACCACCCATTTTCAGATGATTGAAAAACATTTTAAAACAAAAATTGTATGGAACCTACATTTTTTTTATTTTTTGAAAGATGTTAAAATTTTAAAGAGAACAAGATGGTTTAGAAGTCATTTGGCCAATATTTAATTTAGATATTTCTAAAAAATCGTCATTTTCAATGTTTTACAAAAATTTGAATAACTTCTAAAATAATGTACGCTTTTTAATGATCTTAGGCTTATTTTAAAGGTCATTTGTTCAACTATAAGACTTATTTATAGACATTAACGTGTAATTTTTTTCTTAAAAAATGCAGGCCGTCAAACTTGGACCAAAAAAATTCAAAAAATTTGGAACAATTTTTCTGTACTAAAAACTATTCTAAAAAATATTTAAAACATCATATGGTGTAGATTTTTCAAGAAAATTTAATAAAAAAAATACGTTTGAATTTCAAAAATTATATTTCTGTTAATAAGAATGTTCCAAATTTTTTGAATTTTTTTGGTCCAAGTTTGTCGGTCTGCATTTTCTAGTAAAAAAATTCCACGTTAATGCCTATAAGTAATTCTTATAGTGTAACAAATGACCTTTAAAATAAGCCTAAGATCATTAAAAAGCGTTCATTATTTTAGAAGTTATTCAAATTTTTATAAATCATTGAAAATGACGATTTTTTAAAAATATTTAAATAAATTATTGGCCAAACGACTTCTGAAATATCTTGTTCTTTCCAAATTTTATCATCTATCAACAAATGAACAGAGAAAAATTTTAGTTTCAATAAATCTTATGTTTTAAAACGTTTTTCATTCGCCTGAAAATGGGTGGTCTTTTAATTTTGACCGGTAGTGTATATATATATATATATATATACACGCGAAATCGGACAGTATTTGACTTTTGCATCTCAGATTTTTTTCAAAAATTTTTTTTCTTTTAGTGCTCATTAAAATAAGCTACCATGATTTTTTTCAAATTTTTTCATCAAGTCGTTTAAGAGATACAGGTTTTTGAAAAATCACGTTTTTTACGGAAATGTTTTTTTGAAAGGTTTATAACTCGGCCAAAAATTGACCAAATTTGACGTTCTATATATGAAAATTTTTGTTTTTACACGTAGTTTTTGATAAAAATATATAAAAAAATTATTTTTTAAATTAACGAATTTTTAAAAAAAATTTTTAATAAAATTTTATTTTTCAGAATGTATGTATCGATCGATTTTTTTCAAAATTTTTTGTAAGAAACTAGAACTAAATTAACAACTTTTAGGCGTTGTCTGATTTTGGGCAAACGATGGGATCTATTTATTTCGAATTTTTTAATTTTTATATCCATTTAATATAGCAAACTATAGGGCTTTTGAGCTAAAATTATTAATAACACAGGTCAACAAAAAAAACTTACTTTTTTATGAGATATCATAGTGTCCATTAAAGATGCTGAACACGATCCCGGGTCACAAAATTGGCTATCACGTCAGGATTTTGAGAAAAGTGTGGGTAAAGACCCAAAAAAGTGTTTTTGTGGGTTTTCAAATTTTTTTTTATCTTAAACCTGACGCGCCGGAAACTTCTACATAGACCTAAATTGAAGCTTGAATTGTCCACTAAAAGACCCATATCCGTAAAACCAAAAATAATTAAAAATTCTTTCAAAACATGAGGTTGAAGTTACCAAAAATGTGATTTGTGGGGTCGCTGATTATAACCATCAGAATATAACATTTTATAAGTTTCTGGCACGTCAGATTATAATCCGCGACCTTAAAAAACCTTGAGTAACAATTTTCAAGCGAATCCGATCAATTATAAATTGTACCATCCCCCATCTTGGATCCGCCATTTAAAATTTTTAAGAACTAATATCGTAGTCGTAATCAGCGACCCCAAAAATCCCCGAGTAACAATTTTCAAGCGAATCCGATCAATTATAAATTTTGACATCCGCCATTTTGGATCCGACATTTTGAATTTTCGAAAATTGATATCGGATTCGTAATCAGCGACCTCAAAAAACCCCGATAACAATTTTGAAGCGAATGCAAAACAATTTTAAAAGTCTATTAAAGCAACCCAAAAATCACATTTTTGGTAACTACAACCTCATGTTTTAAAAAAAATTTTAATTATTTTTGGTTTTACGGATATGGGTCTTTTAGTGGACAATTAAAGCTTTAATTTAGGTCTATGTAGAAGATTCCGGCGCGTCAGGTTTAGGATAAAAAAAATTTTGAAAACCCACAAAAAAACTTTTTTTGGGTCTTTACCCACACTTTTCTCAAAATCTTGACGTGATGGCCAATTTTGTGACCCGGGATCGTGTTCAGCGTCTTTAATGGACACTATGATATCTCATAAAAAAAGTAAAACTTTTTTTGTTGACCTGTGTTATTAATAATTTTAGCTCAAAAGCCCTATTGTTTGCTATATTATATGGATATAAAAATTAAAAAATTCGAAATAAATAGATCTCATCGTTTGCCCAAAATCAGACAACGCCTAAAAGTTGTTAATTTAGTTCTAGTTTCTTACAAAAAATTTTGAAAAAAATCGACCGATACATACACTCGGGTCGCAAAGTTTCAATACATTTTGACTGTTTACTTGTAAATGCTCGCTCCACTTCAAATTCAAATATTTCTGTAAAAATAGATGCAACAGCTATCAAACAAGGATCATTTTAAAGCTCAATAAATTTAGAGTCAAATAGGCAAAAAAAATAACCAATTTAATATTGTAAATTTGAAAATATAATTCTTTAAAGTTAGTGATTTTTTATGAAAATTGCGATTTCGTAATCTGGAGTTTAAACGAACGCCAATTAATGAAAAAATTTCTTTAAGATTTGACAGTTTTACAATATAATGTACAAATTTCACTCTTTAATTCGAGACCAAAATCTTTTATAAGTATTCAATATTTGCCTTAAATTCTGTAAAAATAATTACTCTTGTTTTCTAAAGTTTTCAAGGAATATAAATTGCAAATTCGTCATTTCTGTTCACTTGTTTTATCAATTAAACAAATTTTTGAAAAATGTGCATCTCTTTTTTATTGTAAAATTTAAAAAAATTGCACCTTGAAATAAAATAAGTAATAATGCGAGTTAAAATTTGTAACATTATAAGAAGAGGGATAAATTTCATGTAAATAATTTAAATTTACTACAGTCAAGAGGTTAAATATTTTTCAAAAGTGTGGTTAATTGATAAAACAAATGAATAGAAACGACGAATTTGCAATTTATATTCTTCGAAAAATTTAGAGCAAGAGAAATTATTTTTATACAATTTGAAAAAAATACTTCATATTTGTAAATGATTTTTGTCTAGAATTAAAGAATGGAATTTGTACTTGTTATTGTACAACTGTCAAGTCTTAAAAAATTTTTTTCTTCAATTGGCGTTCGCTTGAACTCCAGATTCCGAAATCGCAATTTTCATAAAAAATCTCTAACTTTAAAGAATTATATTTTCAAATTTACAATATTAAATTGGTTATTTTTTTTGCCTATTCGACTCTAAATTTATTGAGCTTTAAAATGATCCTTGTTTGATAGCTGTTGGATCTATTTTTACAGAAGTATTTGAATTTGAAGTGGAGCGAGCATTTACAAGTAAACAGTCAAAATGTACTGAAACTTTGCGACCCGAGTGTACATTCTGAAAAATAAAATTTTTATTTAAAAATTTTAAAAAAATTCGTTAATTTAAAAAATAATTTTTTTTATATTTTTATCAAAAACTACGTGTAAAAACAAAAATTTTCATATATAGAACGTCAAATTTGGTCAATTTTTGGCCGAGTTATAACAATTCAAAAAACATTTTCGTAAAAAACGTGATTTTTCAAAAACCTGTATCTCTTAAACGACTTGATGAAAAAATTTGAAAAAAATCATGGTAGCTTATTTTAATGAGCACTAAAAGAAAAAAAATATTTGAAAAAAATCTGAGATGCAAAAGTCAAATACTGTCCGATTTCGCGTGGAACGCCCCATATATATATATATATATATATAAAATATAGCTGACCTCAAATATTTCAAGTTTAAACAAAATTATTGTTTATAATTATTTTCTTAATTGTTTAAATGATTTTTATTTGTCATTAATTATTATTAATATTAATGCATTTATTTTTAGTTATTTTTTAAACCAATAATAATTATATAAAAAATAAGGAAGTTTCTATACTTTAATAATTAATATTAAAGTTTAACCCACAATTACAAATATTTTTAATTAATTTTTCACTATTTCGATTTGATTTCGAAACGTTGGAGTAAATAAAATTTGTTACTTTGTCCGAATGTTTTCGTTTTCATTAATTTGACTTATTTATTAAGTATCTCGGACGTTAAAGACTATTTAATTAATTTAATATTATTAATAAGATTTAATTGTTTAAAAATTATTGTTCTTAATTTTTTGTAATAATCTTAATATGGTTCTTTCATTTTTAAAATAAATTAAGTAAATTTATAAGATCTTGTCGAAAAAGTGAATTTTGTCTCCATCTATTAAAAACTGTAAACACTATTAAGTCCCTTCCACATGAAAACACCCTTATCTTTAACTACGCCCACGCAACTCCTATCTTCACAAGGCTGGGCTTGGAGGGCTCAATACCGTCCTCGACTTAATGAGTTTATCTCCATTTTCCTTCTCACGTATCCAATCGCTAGAATTTTCCAACCTCTTTTTCCTCCACCTTGAAAGAATGAATCCTCAAACTAATCCCAACTCCAAAATTAGGAAGGGACAAGAATATAAAAATATGATCCACATTGAAAATGCAGAGAGTGTTTTCCTCCACCTTGAAAGAATGAATCCTCAAACTAATCCTAACTCCAAAATTAGGAAGGGACAAGAATATAAAAATATGATCCACATTGAAAATGCAGAGAGTGTTTTTAGTTACAGTTCCAGTTTCAATCTCAGTCACAGTTTTAGTTTCAATTATCATTTATCAATTCAGTTCGGAATAAATTTCTTAAATCTAAAAAATGGAGTCTAAGAGTTTTTACTTTTCAAAATATAAATTTCGAATAGTGTTTTTATTCAAATCTCCTAAAGAAGGAAGAAAGCCAAGATTCAACTTTTTCGAAAGATCAGTCAACAACGATCATGTAATTTCAAATTTTCAACAAACTAAATATTATAATAAAAGTAAGTTTTGAATTTAAAATTGCTATCTAACTTTTTCTACAATCTATTTTTTGACATTTCTATAAATTTCGACGAATATTAATGAGTTTATCTTGTTATCTTCAATTTCCTTTTTATATTTTTTTTATTTGACAATAATTTTTTATATTTCCCGCCAAAAGAACATTAATTAGTTCATCTAGTTAATGATTCTTTGTTCCTTTTAAACAAAAATTCCTTAAAACAATAATCAATTTGAATCGTTCCTGAGTTAGTGGACGCAAGTCTAGACTCGAAAAATTATTTAAATTTACAATTTATACGAATGTTGCGTTTACGGACGTAACACCCCAAAAACACCCAAGTATGGATTTGTAAGAGAATCCAACAAATTTTTGAAATTTTTGTCCGCCATTTTGAATTTTGGAAAATTAATATGAGATTCGTAATCAGTGACCCCAAAAACACCCGAGTACGTATTTGTAAGAGAATCCAACAAATTTTTGAAATTTTCGTCCGCCATAATAGATCCGCCATTTTGAATTTTGGAAAATAAATATTAGATTCGTAATCAGCGACCCCTGTAACCCCCGAGTAAACATTTTCAAGACAATGTGAAAAAAATGTATACCGAGCATCAAATTTCAAAATTTTCAAAAATTTTTGAGTTTTTAGGCGCCATTTTGAAAAATCAAATGTTTAAATTTAAAAAGTCAATATATTTTTTGAAAGTATAACAATCGAGTGCACGATTTATAGTAATGTTAGCTGTAAAAAAAAATTTTGACTTTAAAATTTAAGAATTTGTAATAAAAAATCTTTAAAAAAATCGTGCAATTTTTCAATTATATGCAAAAAAATGTTGTTAAGCAATTTTTTATTTATTATTTATGAAAAATTTACTTATTAAAAATCTTAGTATTGATGAACATATTTGGGGGTAGTAGAAAATTTAAGTTATCTTGAATAACTTAAATTTCTTTAAAAATTAAAAATTTCTTAATTTCATTTTGATCATGTTTTTCTCATTTTTCTAAATAAAAAGTATATAATGAATAGGTTATTAAAAATATTAAAAATTTTGCGATGACAATAATTGTATTCATAAATTAAATTTTATTATTTATGTAAATAATTGAATGTTTTAGTACAATTATTTGATACATTTTATTAAAATAGTCAATATTGACTTTTTTGATTTAATTTGTAATTGAATTCTTGACGAGACATTTGTTATTTTTTTAAGAATATTTGAATTTCTTTAAAAAAATTTATTAGTTTTGAAAAAAAAGAATTCTTGTAGTGAATATTGTTATTTATGAAAATAATTGAATTTGGCAAAGAATTTTGTGATATATCTTCACATAGAAAACGACTAAGAAAAAATATTTTTGATTAGGATTAGATGAATATTATATTGATAAGAGTATTTTCATTTGATTCTATAAAAATTTATACATGTTTTAATAGAAATAACAATGTTTCTAAAACCTACGTATTTGTAATTAAATTTTTGGAAAAGGAAGCAAGAATACAAGCATTATTATTTTAGTACGTTATAAATAAAGATGAAGATTAGTGAAAAGTAGTAATTTTAGATGATATTTCACAATGTTGTAGTATTGTTATAAAATTTTATTTGTAGCATAGAAGTTCATTGCAAATAAGCAAACGAAAAATTATTAATATTTTGTAAACTTATATTAGAAAGAAATAAAGTCATGCAAATTTATAAAAACCAAAAAAGAACTGAGGATTTTGCGCTAAAATTGTAAATATAAAAAAAATTTCTTTCCCTATACTTGTAAAAAAACCGCTGCCAAGTACTATATTTTTGTTATAATTTTGGTGTTCATTTCATTTGTTTTCGTAAATCTCGTTGAGTTTATTTCATGAACACTTTGCTTTCTCATAGAGATATTAATAATAATAAAGTATAAATTCTGTACAATTATTCTCAATTGTTGTAATATTTTTCTCTTTATTTGATTAAAAATTCAGTTTCGATACATAAGCGATTTTGATTTTTATGGTAGGGTAGAGTGGGGTAAAAAAGCCACTTTTTTACTTTTGGTACTATAAAATCGAAATTTGAATATCTTTTTTCAAATTTCCAATTGTTACTGAAAGTTTTGTTATTAAGCTTCAAAATCCTTGTAGAACATTTTTTTGTATTCTGTGAAAGGACAAAGTTATAAGAGTTTTACGAAAGTTCTGCATATGGCTTTTTTGCACTAATAGGTATACAGCGCCATTTGGCTTTAAACACGATCTAAAACTAAAGTATGGTAACGCGTCCCTGCAGCCGAGTGGCATAATGGCACGGTCACACCTCAGCTGCCTGCCTGCGCAGGCAGCCGCCACGAGAGTAAGAGAGAGGAGACGTATAATTTAAATTGTCTGACTCTCTTACTCTTATGTATTGTCATGACAACCTGCAGGCAGACAGGCAGGCAGCTGAGCTGTGACCGTACCATAATCTTCAGTCTCGAGGTCTCAAGATAGACTACTCACGTGGGCAAATTTTTTTTCGTTAATTTAACATTTTTCTTCTCTTAAACCAGTTCAGGACTCTTTCAAGAAAATTCAACAAATTGTCCAGAAATTTGCTACAGTTATCCCCGAACAACTTGTAACGATAGTTAATTTTAAAAGCGTTATTTTGTAAATTTGAAAAATTGTAGGCACGCGAAATAATAGTTACGGGACTGAGTCTTGCGCGCGCCTCGCCCCTCCAACAGGCGATGATGGTCCTATGCTCCCGACGGCCTATATAAGCCGGAGCACGACGCGAATCCACGGAGACGAAGGGGTTCTATCCCAGAAAGCGGTCCTACCGCGAAAGTGGTTTTACCAAGACGAAGAGGTCCTACCTCAAGCGGTTCCACCGCCACCGAAAGGGTTTTACTCTAAGTGGTATTACCACAGCCGAAGAGGTGTTACCTTGAAACAGTTTTACCGTAGGCACTAGAAGGCGATGGTCTCGAAGCGGTTTTACCGACAACGAAAAAGTGGCGTTTGTCACACGGTCGTGAGATAAATAATCCGCATTATTACCGACGATAATGTTTCCGACGTTTTCGCGTTTATTTTGTTTACTGCCGTCGATACGTTTTTTGTGTAACTTTTGATTTTTACTGTTCTTTTCGTTATTTGTAAATATTGTAAATATGTTTTTCGTGTTTCTGTAATTGAGCTTGTTAATTTCTAATATTTCAACGAACCCTGACCGACGAGCTAATCCCTCTCAATTAACAATCATTACATACTTAAAATAATATTTCAATCTATGGCTTTGTAGCATTTCTTGTTTTATTTCCATATCCTGAGTTCTTGAATAAGCTTCTAAATAACTCTTGAACAAAGTTTCTCCGTGTAATGCAAAAAAATAACAAAAATTAAAAAAAAACAGTTAAAACTGTTCTTTTGTTTTTTATAAACTACAGATTTTTAGAAAAGTTTTAAGATTTTAGAAAATCAATGAAAATTTTTTTAACACAGCAGTTGGTTGGGACCAAAAATTAACAAAAAAAAATTTCAAGAAAAAAGTGGTGAAAAAGGTTGTTTGCCTTATTAATATAACACTATTTTAAAGTAAATGTAAATAATAGAAGTGAATTTTCAAAGTAAAACAAAGCTTAATTTATAAGGGAAATGAAGTTTTAAGAAAAAAAAGATAATTTTGTTCAAAAAATTTATTCACACTGAAAAAAGGTTAGAATTTAATAATTCCTTGTTACTCTAACTTACCGACATTAGATATTTCTCGGATGCGGTAAGCACGATTTTGTATTGGCGGTAGAATAAATAAGTTTTTTTTATCACTAATTAATAAATATATTATTATTTTATTTATTATATAAATGCGTTCTTTTATAAAATAATTAAATTTAATACAAAATCTGCTTACCGTATACGAGAAATATCTAATGTTGGTTAGTTTGAGTAACAAGGAATTATCAAATTCTAACCTGTTTTCAATGTGAATAAATTTTTTGAACAAAATTATCCTTTCTTTCTTAAAACTTCATTTCCTTAATAAATTTAGCTTTGTTTTACTTTGAAAATTAATTTCTATTATCTACATTTACTTTAAAATAGTGTTATATTAAGAAAAATGCTTTAAAAGTCACCTCGTATACCCCCCTAAAAAGTGTGACGTAATTTATGGACGAAGCCATTTATCTATTTCTGCTTTGGACTATTTTAAAGAAAACGGCGTGACAGCTCTGTCCTTTCCACCTAACTGTTCGCACAAATTACAACTTTTGGATCGATCAGTATATGGGCCTTTCAAAAAGTATTTAAATTTAGCTTGCGATTCTTGGATAACAAATCACCCGGGGAAGACAATGACAATTTATGATATACCGAAATTAGTATCAACTGCGTTACCCTTGGCTATAACTCTTTCAAATGTAACTGCTGGATTTCGAGTCTCAAGAATATACCCATTTAACAGGGATATTTTTCCAGACGAAGAATTTTTGCCCTCGTATTCAACAGATAGACCAGAAAACACGAAAGACTTAACAACTGAAGAAGTTGTTCCGGGTTCTTTGCATATTTCTGTTGAGACTGAGGCAAAAAATAAAATCAAAAAGCCCGTTGAACAAAAAAAAGCAAAAAGTGACGAAAAAACTCAAGCGCTCTAAGAAGAATTCAGGTGATGACTGTGCTGACTGTAAATGTCTATACTGCTTTGAATCATTTAAAAATAGCGTTGGAGAAGAATGGATTCAATGTACACCATGTCATCTTTGGGCCCATGAGTTGTGTACAGATCAAGATACATTTTTTATTTGCGATACGTGTGGAAAAAAGTAATTTTGCTTTAGAAAATGGTTTAGTTATATACCATAAAAGATATCAAATGTTGAAATTTTATAAATTATTATTTCTTTATTAAAAATATAATTATTTTGTTTAAAAGTGAAGTACAATTTTATGACAAATATATAATATGTCAGCTAAAAATAAATTGTTTATTTGTGACGAGTTAAAAAGAGAGTAATTTTGTTTTAGAAAGTGGTTCAACTACAAGAAACATTTCAAACAGTTAAATTTCAAAAATTTAATAAATTTTTTAAAAACGAAGTAAAATTTCTATGTTATACCCACAGTGATCTTCAACCATGTTAAGGTTTGACTAAAATGACGTCAAAAACGGAAAACACAGCTTTATTAGGACTCGATTAAAGGTAAAAAAACTACTTGATGTAAAATCGTAGCTGCTTGTATTTTCGAGAAATCAGGATATTAGCATTTTTTATTTTCACCTGCTTTAACAACTTAGCAAAGTATGTATAATTTTTTGATTTTTAATTTGAATTCTCTGATTTACCACTCTTAGCTTTGCCCAGAACTAACGACGTAGACATGATAGTTTTCTGGTTCCATTTTTTTATAATTTAACATTTTTTCCAACTTTTTAAAACAAAATTTTTATACTTTTTAATTATTTTTGTTTTTTATGTTAATTATTTTTTGTATTTAAATCTTCATTAACGCAATGAATTTCGAAATCACAAATCGTTTTTAACCCATTAACGCCAACCAGGACGCAAAATGTACCATAATTTTATGACTCTTATTTTGTATGAAATAATTAGTAAAAAAAATTAGGAAATACCATTTTCGACGTAAACCATAACTACTTTTTTGAAATTCAAGATGACGGATATGAAAATAATTATTTTTCAAAAATGCAAAAAGCCGAAAAAAATTTTCGGACAATTCATTAAAAAGTCATTAGATTTGATTAAAAATGGTTACTCGGATCCAGTATGGCAGACAATTTTTTAAAAAGTTACTAGATTCACTTGAAAATGATTACTCAGGGGTTTTCGGGGTCGCTGATTACGAATCTGAGGTTACTATTTTAAAATTCATAATTGTGGGTCCAATATGGATGACATTTTTTTAAAAAGTATTTGTATTTGCTTGAAATGGTCACTCGGTAGTATTTGAGGTTGCTGATTACGAATCTGACTTCAGAAAAATATAAATATCAAACAAGTCACTCTTTGTGGGAATAATGAAATTCTTGATTAGTAGAAAACAGAACAGATTCGTGAAAACAGAAGATCATTATTCCCAAAAAGACTAACTTGTTTGATATTAATAAAAAACAAAACAGTTTTTTACTAATCGATAAGATCATTATTCCCACAAAGACTTGAGATTAATTATTTGCATAATAACGAGAGCAAAAAGACAAACGATTTCGTAGTAGTAAAGAGATTGAAATGGAAGAAAATAAAGAGACCATGGATATAAAATAAAGAAGTAGCTTTTTAGCACGTAGACCTCCTGATGGTATAAGAGCTGGGCAACGTCGATAAAATTTTGTTGACTGCTAACGGACTTGAAGGATAAACATAATATTGTTCTGAAGTGAGATTCGTAACCAACTTCGTCAAAAACCCCCGAATGACTATTTTTAAGCAAATAGAATTATTTTTTTAAAAAATGTCCTGCATATTGAATTCACTATTTTGAATTTTGAAAAAGTGACATCAGATTCGTAATCAGCGACCCCAACAACCTCTGAGTAACCATTTTTAAGCAAATCTAATCACTTTTTGAAAATTGTCCACCATTTTGAATTTTAAAAAAGTGACATCAGATTCGTAATCAGCGACCCCAAAAACCCCTAAGTTATCATTTTTAAGTACATCTAATCACTTTTTACAAAAAAATAACATCAGATTCGTAATCAGCGACCGAATTCAGTGACTGTTTTCTTCAAATTAGTCTTCGACATGCATTTCCCTCAAAATCCTCACCCTGATAATTTTTAGTAATAATCTTAATTTTTTGTCTCAATAGAGCTCTATCTCGTCCTAGAAGTAGCACTAAACCTTCCCAAAGAAGATGATTGACAAAACCTGGTAGTGCATGTAATTCAGGAACTACGCATTTTTGAATTACATAGATGTCATCAGCTTCGTCAAAAAGGGGAGCATTTATTGTATTGTGAGAATGCATGGCATTTTTATTTTTTCACCAAGGGATCAAAAAGTTTGATAATGATTTCTTAAGTCTTCATAAGTCTTTAATCTCATACATTAATTATTGCAAGATTTTAAGCAACTTGACTTTGTAACGGTATTAACATCGTTTTCTTCATCTTTATCGGCACATTCTTCTTCAACACTCCTTAATTCTTTCAATGTCACGAAGCAATAAGGACTTGGATATTTTGATGTTGCAGTTTGCAGTCCATTAACAATAAGGATAACTTTGAAGTCTGATATAAACTTGAATGGAATATTATTAATATTCGTTAATTTAAATAACAGTGATATATATTTTCATAAGTTTCCTCTACATCAGGTACTTCACCCAACATAATCAATCTATGTACACCAGTCAACTTTCCTTTTTTTGCCAATACTTCCACCTTCAGAGTACAGAGTTATTTTTTTATTGGGGTATTGTAATAATTTTCTTAATCAGCATCAACAAGATTACAGTCCAATTCTGGTGAATAATTTTCTGCAAAAATTGTCATACAAATCTTGAAGAAATCTTGACCTCCGTCAGCCATAACTTTGATAAGAACGTTGCCAGTTTTACCCCTTTCTTCTAGAATAGCATTCAATAATTCCTCGGCATCTACCCAAACGACAGGTATTTTCCCCTTTTTTATTTTATTTTTGCCAATATCGAAATCAAATACACGTCTTCTTTATACACATCTTCTAATTTTCTAGACTTTTCGACAACATGTTTCGTGTTATAAAATGCAGGCACAGACTGTTTACCAGCGTTAGATTTCAAGAAATTTGTCACTTTTTCATCTGATTTGATGATACACTCATATTCCTGAACTTGATTTGACAACTTGAAAGTTGTCTAAATTTTTTACTGAAAAGACCACATCCTTTTTTTTATTTACAACAACAGTTTTTTGGAATCCTTTCGTAGATAGTTTAAACTCAATATTATTACGTTGACTATCACTGATATCACTTGGTGCATCTATTTTACGTTTTACGATGAAAGATACAATTTGCTCCTGTTGTTTCTGTGAAACTTGTTTGACCCTTTTTTACAATTTCGTAACCTGTCCCGCCTTTGGTATTACAAGAATACCTTTTAGCTCTACTAATTTCTTAAAAACAAATTGTGTATGTCTTAATAAATTTTTTGGTCATCTCAACTTTCAGTGGTTGAGTCTTTTGTTTAAATTTGGAAACATCTGAAGACGTATAGTGACAATTCGCTGCAGTGATAACATTACGCACATCTCGTACGTGACCTTTACCTTCATCATGCTTTGAATGACCAAAATACCTTCATGTTAAGCATATGTAATAATTGCAGAAATCTGTATTGCCCCTGGTTTCTTTTTATACAGCAAATTATTATCATAATAAGACATTTGCTGTAAATCGAGGAGAGCGAAACGATACGTATTTGCAATTGCTTAGAGGAAACATTTGATTTAAAATATCATAATTGCTATTTACAAAATTTTTCACAAGATTTTGAAGTTTTTCAGTTAAAAAAATTGTTCAGGTTTTCTTTTCTCGAAAACAATTTTTTTGCCACACGGACCACAAACTATCCTCTTGTTCTTTTTATGGTCATACTTATGATTCATGTTAACAAAATACAATCATAAGAGAATTTAGTTTAATTTTATTTGCATGTGCACTTAATAATTTTATTTTTTTGTAACATACAAGCAACTAGACATACTCTTTGACAGATGCCTACTTCGACATGCGACATAAAAGTTTTTCTTGCCTTGTATTATCTAACAATAATATAAAAAAGTATTATTAATATTTAGTATCAGTTGATTTAATAACGGATAGTAAGACAATATGAACGTAGGAGTTACGGTGACTAAAGACGAACTAAACCGGTAGATTCGCCACTATCGTTTACCATGTCAGTTTCTCACTAAATGCGTTTTTTAGCATTGACTATATAACTCTTTTTTCCATGCAATCTACAGTAATTAAAAATTTAGAGACAAAAAGCAACGGGCTGCTAATATTTAATATGACTTACGTCTTAAACAAACTAATTTCCTGATTTTTCGACAATACAAGCAGCTTCGATTTTAAATTAAGTAGTTTTTTGACTTTTAAATAAGTCCTGATAAAGCTGTGTTTTCCGTTTTTGACGTCATTTTAGGTAAACATAAATATGGTTGAAGATCACTGTGTACCTTTAATTTTGTCTTTAAAAATTCGAAAAAATACTATTAAGTAAAAAATTTAATTAAATGTGTAATAGATATTAATAAAATGATTTGATAAACTTCAATATTACGTAATTTATATATTCCTAAGTATCAAAACATAAGCCTGTTTGAAAAATTTTAATGAAAGATGCGTTTTTTAAAAATTCTCAGCGTATATTTTATAAGTTTTCTATAATTTTACGATTACACAAAAAATGTCCTGAATTGTAATTAAATATGATCCTTTTTAAAAAATTTTTATTTTAAAATGACAGTGAAAAACGTATTTTACTATATCATATAATGTTTCAACTTTAAATCGTATAATTTAATTAATTTCACTCATGCGCCAGGCAACACCGGGGGGTTTTACATAGTTCTGAATAAAGTGGTATAAAAAAAACAATCAAATAGATTGCAATTTTTTTGGTTTTAAATTGAAGCTGAGATGTTACAGTAATTTTTCCGTGTAATAGGAATTTAAATAAAGCAAAAATGTTTTAGTTAAACAACAAAGAGTGAAAAGTGCGCCAAGTAACCCCGGTCCCCTCTACTTTGGACTTTCGTCATAAAGTTTTTTTTTATGATAATAAACATAAAATAAATTTTGATTTATGAAGTAAGCTATTTTTTTGTTTAAAAAGTAAATAATTTGTTTATAACTAATGTAATTTGTTAATTAACATTGTTTGCAACAATTTAAACAAATTGAATTGTGCATTATTAATATTGTCCGGTGGTCATACTAGACTAATTTAAATTGATTTCAATCATGTACAAAGAAAAATAAATAAATAAATTTGATTTTTTCGAAAAATATTGTAATTTGTTTACTTTTAGAGTAACAGGAAAAAATAAACAATTAAGAATTCAAAAATCGACCATGATAGATCTCTTATTGTTAGTAATATTAGACCAAGAAAATCAACAACCAATAAAATTTGCAGATCATTTTCAATAGAAAATTGTAAAAAAATCCCATTCTGTGCAACGCGCTGGAGTGCGCGAGCTGACGGACAAATTTTACTTATTACGCTATATCTTTGGCAAATTTTTTCGGCCCATTTTCAGACATATCTATCTTTTTTTAGGGGAAATCCCAAGCTTTCATTTGAGGTTACTAAAGAAACTGTCAAACTTGCAAAAAACTATTTATTTTTAGAAATGTTTGCATAACAATTTTTTTATTAAATAAATAAAATATTTTAAAAGTACACAAAAAACTTACTTTTTTAATCTAATAATTTAAGTAGAAACTACAAATGTTCAAAAAACGCATGTTCGAGTTGAAGCTGAAATTTCAACCCCCCACCCTTTCGATAGGAGTGGGGGGTTGAACCTGTAAATTGGTGTAGTAACTAATACCTACTGTGCTAACATATTACCAATGTATAAAGGAAATCCAAAAACTTTTTTTTATTTTTGGGGCAGTTTAGGAATAATGCTCCATATATAGTTTAAATTTCACTAAAGATTCGTAAAACAATTTAAAAATTATATTTATATCATGAAATTTTTTTTACTTTTTTAAGAGAAGAAATTTGTTTATCATAATGAGGATGCAAAACGGTCATAAAATTAACAATTTGTTTCTTTTGTGATATTTCTTATGTCTTCCAGGTCGGCTTAGCGGTAGTAAATGGTCAACTTTATGCAGTAGGCGGTTTCGATGGTACAGCATATTTGAAAACAATTGAAGTATACGACCCAGAGCAAAATCAGTGGAGACTGTGTGGCTGCATGAATTATAGGAGACTCGGAGGTGGTGTGGGAGTGATGAGAGCACCACAAACTGAAAACTATATTTGGTAGCTCAGGCCCCCCTCTTCAGTCCTCTCGGCTGAATCTCCAGTAACTCCGGTGACTCCAGTAACACCAGTTACACCTCCTGCACAAGTGTCAGCGCCAACTGTTACTACAAACACTAGAAAACGTTATCGTCGTTCAATGAGCATTATTTAAATTGCGATAACAATTTTCAACACTGAAAAAAATTCCTAGGCGATTTGACTATGCTCCGAGTTACGAGAGTCATCCACTAAGAATTTTTGTTACTTTAACTAGGAATCCTGGTTACTACAGCACTAAATTTGTCAATATAATCAGTCATGCTCAGATCATTTAGGCATTTTTTCAGTGAAACATTTCTTTTCTAACAACGTCACATCATCCATTTCTCTTCTTCTTTCTTTTATCTTTTTTACAATTAATTTTCTTTTTTTTTGCAAAAAATTCCGTATTCTCTGATTACAATCTTTTCTAGTGTCTTATTTCATGCTTTCTTTTTAATATAAAAGATAAAACACTTTTTTTGCACAGTAACTTTAATAAATTAAATTTACCTTTGCGATACGCTTGGCAGGTTTTTCCATCGAATAAAACTTCCGAAAAAAAACTTTTGTGATTTCACTTTTAAAAAATGAAGAATAACGGTCAAGTAGAAAAAAAACTTTTAAATAAAAAAAAATTCTAAAAGACTTGGTGGCTAATAAAATTAGTCAAACTCATATGTACAGCTTCCATTTAGTCTAGGGACAAATTGACATTAAGTATTTAAATCCTATCTTACTTATCAAACAAAAATATTCTGACATTTTTTTTGTCAGAATTTTTTAGTTTATAGTTAAATTTTTACAAAAAAATATTCCAATTGCATAAATTAAAATTGTTTTGACTAATTTAAACTTTCGCCTTCCATTTATTACAAAAAAGCTAAATACATTTCCAGTTCTTAAGAAATCTCTATTTTTCCCTTAAATTTCAACAATTCTCGTGATTAAATAACTTGCAATAATTTAATATTGCAATTAAAAAATCTATGAAAGTAAAATTAAAGTTATAAACAAAAATGTTTGTCGAATGAAAAATAAATTTACAAAAAATATAACAAAATCAATTTGAATGATGTTTAAAAGAATGGAAAGTTGGTAAAATTAATTTAAACAAAAATTTGTGCAATTGCATATAAATTGAAATTTACTTAAACATAAAAATGTTGTTTAAAACGAAGTTGCAAAAAATACATAATTTACTACACTCGGGTCGCAAAGTTTCAGTACATATTGACTGTTTACTTGTAAATGTTCGCTCCACTTCAAATTCAAATATTTCTGTAAAAATAGATGCAACAGCTATCAAACAAGGATCATTTTAAAGCTCAATAAATTTAGAGTCAAATAGGCAAAAAAAGTAACCAATTTAATATTGTAAATTTGAAAATATAATTCTTTAAAGTTAGAGATTTTTTATGAAAATTGCGATTTCGGAATCTGGAGTTCAAGCGAACGCCAATTGAAGAAAAAAAATTTTTAAGACTTGACAGTTGTACAATAACAAGTACAAATTCCATTCTTTAATTCTAGACAAAAATCATTTACAAATATGAAGTATTTTTTTCAAATTGTATAAAAATAATTGCTCTTGCTCTAAATTTTTCGAAGAATATAAATTGCAAATTCGTCGTTTCTATTCATTTGTTTTATCAATTAACCACACTTTTGAAAAATATTTAACCTCTTGACTGTAGTAAATTTAAATTATTTACATGAAATTTATCCCTCTTCTTATAATGTTACAAATTTTAACTCTCATTATTACTTATTTTATTTCAAGGTGCAATTTTTTAAATTTTACAATAAAAAAGAGATGCACATTTTTCAAAAATTTGGTTAATTGATAAAACAAGTGAACAGAAATGACGAATTTGCAATTTATATTCCTTAAAAACTTTAGAAAGCAAGAGTAATTATTTTTACAGAATTTAAGGCAAATACTGAATACTTATAAAAGATTTTGGTTATTTTGGTTATTTTTTTGTCTATTTGACTCTAAATTTATTGAGCTTTAAAATCATCCTAGTTTGAAAGCTGTAGCACCTATTTTTACAGAAATATTTGAATTTGAAGTAAAGCGAGCATTTACAAGTAAAAGTCTAAATGTACTGAAACTTTGCGACCCGAGTGTAAGTATAATAATACCATTTTTGTTAAGCATAAATATATATTTATATCAGCTAAGAACAAACTTCTAAAGTGCAATAGTTATTACAATTTAATGTAAATGTGGAAATGTAAAGAATTACTTTTTTGAGGCAAAAGACTATTTAAACTCATTGATTTATTGGTAAAATTATATTTTTATGTCTATATTTTTAAGATTTTAATTTTCCTGGTAACAATTTAATTTGTATATGTGCATATATAAATTAAGTTAGTAGATCTTTAATAATGTAATGTTTATTTTTCAAGTGATATGTGTGTGTTAAATTATAATTTTATGAAAAAAATGTCAGCAGTTGCAAAGAAGAAACACAGATGGGGAAAAATATATAGTATGTCAATTATTTGACATTTTGGTCCATCACAATTCTCAATTGCAAAGTTTTGTTATATGACACTGATATTGTATAAAAAAGTGAGTTGTAAATGTCTCATTGTTTTCTATGTATATATTAAAATTGTGAGAATGTTGATGCAAAATATATATTGTTAAAGGTGTATTATAGGGAATAAGACTAAGGAGACTGAACTAACTGTGAAGTCTCTGAAAAATAAAACCTTTTTCTGTAGAGGAACTATACTCCCAGAATGACGAAAATTATGCTTTACGTTCATGCTTAGTACATGTACATATTTTCTTCTCTTTTTATACCGTTAAATATGAGCAAGTGAGAAAACGAAACATATCAAAAGGTTATAGTTGTATTTTACAACATATTTCTCAAAATAAAATATTTTTTGAGCACAATTTCATATCTAGGTAGAATTTAATAATATTATAATACTTATAATTATTAGAGTTGATTATATTACATTTAATAGTTATGTTTTATACAATTATTTAAAGTAATAGAACCAATTATTTCCAAACAAATTTATTTATTTCACAGTATTTTTCTTATATTAGGTTAATAAAGTTACAAAATTGTGGCTTGTTGCATCCCAGGATGCAAAATATCATATAATAAATATGTAATAATAAAATTAGCAATTTTTTTAACTTTAGATTTACTATTCATTAAAAATTTAATAATTGTCAAAGTCAATTATTATACATACACGCAGAAAAATTCGATTGAAAATTTTAGAGTTCAACAGTAGTAATTTAGATTTCATTCCCAAACTTGTCTACCTTTGCGGCTCCAGGATAAAAAACAGGGAAATAAATGGTAAAAGATTTAAAGCACGTCAGTAGGCTTAACATGTTTTCGTTCTTATACACACTTATACGCGAAACAAAGCAGACTGAACACATTGATAGGCGCTTCTGGGCGGAGTCCAAGGCAAGTCTAATGCCGAGTCCCATACTGACAATAATGTGAGCAGATCTTCTAGTGACCTACATTATTATTTTTATTTGTCAAAATATTTACTTTAAAACTGAATATAAAATCTAAAAATGAAATAACTGAAAATATTAGAAATATAAAACTTCTCACTGGGATTTTTATTATTCTTTAGATATTTAAAGGTCGAATCTCTTTAAAAATTAAGTACAAGTCCTTTGCCATTTTTACTAAAATGATCCCTATTAAAAATTTACACGTGTAATTACACATGTAGATTTGTCCACATGTAATTACACGTGTATTTTATACTTTGTCATTTTTCCAAAATTTCTTAGCATCATTACACGTGTATTTTATACTTTGTCATTTTTTCACAGTTTCCAGAATCGTTACACGTGTAATTACACGTGTATTTTATACTTTGAATTTAAAAGTAGATTTTTTCACCAAGTATCCACGTGTATTTTATACTTTGTCATTTTTCCAAAATTTCTTTGCATCATTACACGTGTATTTTATACTTTGTTATTTTTTCAAAATTTCTTTGAATCGTTACATGTGTAATTACACGTGCATTTTATACTTTGTAATTTTTTCACAGTTTCCAGAATTGGTACACGTGTAATTACACGTGGATATTTGGTGAAAAAATCTACTTTTAAATTCAAAGTATAAAATACACGTGTAATTACACGTGTAACGATTCTGGAAACTGTGAAAAAATGACAAAGTATTAAATACACGTGTAATTACATGTGGCCAAATCTACACGTGTTAATTTTTAATAGGGATTTGTTTTAAAACGTTTAGAGAAAGTGATTATATTTCAATATCTACAGATTAAATAAAAATCCCAATGCAAAGATTTTTAAAATTAAAAGTATTCTCTATTTTTTACATATTATTTCATTTTAGACTTTACATTTAGTTGCCTAAATTAAATATTCCAATATAATATAATGACAATTAGGTATTACATAACCGGCTAAAAGCAAAATAAACCCACACCTAACCTCAAAATGAGATTAAACATTTCACTTAGATATTCTTCTAAATTCATTTGTAACACTTGAACTTTATCACAAAACTGCACTCACTATTATATTTAAAATTTTTATTAATTGAAACAATTAATACGGCACGACGCACACTACGAACTACACCGAGACTTTCGTGTATATAAAAAACGAAGAAACTGAACAAACGCGGGCACAGGCGCGTTACAGAATTTCGCATTTTTAAAAACTATTTGGGATTTGGGAATGAATCTAAGGACTCTCGCATAGAAAAGTCCCCGTTGAAGTGAACGTTGATACAAAGTTTGTAACAATTGAGTAGCTGAATTTAAATAAATGCAAATAATAATAATTGTACCTAATTCTTTTCATCTTTGAATTAATTACGGAATCTGATTGAACTTGTTGAAAGAAGACTATTAGCGTTTATTAAGATATTTAGCATTGATCTTAATTGAAAATCATTACCAAACTTTTTGGGATAGAGAACCAAAATTTAATATTTCTTTCTACGATAATACAAATCAATCAAATTGTTTTATATTCAGTCCGAAATCTGAATTTTCATTTTTCTCCGTGTATGGGCAATTCCACGTGAGATTTACCTACACGGAAAAACTTTTTTCAAGAGTCATTACTAAACTTATTCAAGAACTCAGGATATGGAAATAAAACAAGAAATGCTACAAAACCATAGATTGAAACATTATTTTAAGCTGTTCGGGAATAACTGTAGTACATTTCTGGACTACTTATTGAATTTTTTTGAAAAAATCCTGAACTGGTTTAAGAATAGAAAAATTTTAAATTAGCGAAAAAAATTTGCCCGCCTGAGTAGTCAAACTTGAGACCTCGAAGCTCAAGATCGCTCCGCCTTATGCCACTCGGCTGCAGGGACGCGTTACGATACTTTAGTTTTAGATCGTTTTAAAGCGTTTAAAGCCAATTGGCGCTGTATACCTATTCAGGGTTGCCACGAAACATTGATTTCAAAATTCCATGACTTTTCCAGGTTTTCCAGACCATTTTTTAAAAAATTCCAGACCCAAAAATAAAATTGTTTTCATGTTTTTAGCTAATTATGACAAAAAATATAAAATCCTTTAAATATATTGTTAGTAAAATCAGTTATTAATTTTTAATTTTATTAATTTAACAAAAATTTAAGTTAAAATTTACGAAATTCTTAAAAGTTGATTAATTTTGTTAAAATCAGGGCTCGAAGCAGTGAAAGTATTTAGGAAATACGGACTTTACGGACAGAAAATTAAAAATTACGAACCACTTTCGGACCAACTGACAAAAATAGAATCAGGCCGAATCAAATAAGAGAACATTTTAATTAAAACTAGAAATAATTATTAATAAAAATAATTTATAATAATTAAAATCATTATCAGTTCAATTATTATTTTTAAGAATTCTTATCTAAAACTCTTCTTTATATCGATTATTTTTAATAATATTCGAAAAAGTTTTCTTTAATTGAATAAATATTAGAAGATAGAAACTAAAAATAATATTAAAAAAACTCTATTAAACTTTAAAAAAAAATTAATTACAAAATTCAATTATTTTTTAAAATTCACCTTATATTGCTTTTAATATTCAATTATCTAAAATTTTAACTAAAATTCATTTTTAAATCCATATTTTTACTTGAAAATTTTACTAGAATTAAATGATTTAAATACAAATAAAATGCAAATAAATAATTTATTGAATAATTGAACGTTTCTTAAAATTTACTTCCCTTAAAAGAATCGTTATAAACAAATTTTCAAATAATTAATAATTGAAATTCTGCATTGAATTTTATTATTTATGAAAATACTTGAATTCTTGCGAAAAATTTTATTAAAATTTAAATGAAATTCTTCTAAAGAATTCAATTATTATAATCTAAGATTTTAACTGATATCTATGTTTAAATTAATGTTTATAAGAAAATTCTATCAGAATTCAATTATTTAAATACAAAAAGAAATAATTTATTAAATAATTGAATGTTTCTTGGAATTTAATTCCAATTAACAATTTTATCAACAAATTTTTAAATAATTAAATTCTTTGGACGAATTTTAATAACATTTTTAAGAATTTTTTCGAGGAATTCTATTAAAATTCTATTGAAAATAATAGAATTTATTCTTAAAAAGAATTTTATTACTTTTGAAAATAATTGAATATTATTACTTAAAAAAATAATTGAATTTGTATGATAAATATTGTTAATTATGAAAATAATTGAAACTTTTTCATGAATTTTAATAAAATTATTGAAAATAATTGAATTTTGTCTAAGAATTTTGCTATTTATTTATAAAGATAAGTAAAATGTAGACAATGGTTTTTAGATTTTTTGAAAATAATTGAATTTCGGAAAAGGATTTTAATATTTCTGAAGATAATTGAAATTTTGACGAGAATTTAAATAAATTTTTGGACATAATTGAATTTTCGCGAAGAATTTGATTACTTTTAAAAATAATTAACTTTCTGCAATCATTTGTAATTTCTCTAAAATTTTTTAAATTATATCGTACAATTTACTATAAAAAAATATCAAGAGAAAAAATAAACAATTAGTAAAAGAAAAAATTGTCATTGAATAAAGCTTTTGGTAACTTGAGTTTCATAAAATTTTTGTGTTTCTAAAATGCATTTAAATGTGTTAATTTTAAAATTAAGCAAAATATGATATTGTCCAAAGGAAACTAAAATTTAGAAATGTCATATTGATTTCAAATGTAAGCACTAAGTTTCAAATCAAAAAATTATATAAATTCATGTTGAAAATTAAAAATTTTTACGATTCAAATCCAAAAAATATACTTTTTAGAATGAGACTTTTTAAAATTCCCTGACAATTCCAGGTTACGCTTCGTCTTCTTTCTTAAATAGTTCGAGACTTTTTCAGGGCGCAGTGACTGAAGAACTCAGTCGCAGCGTCAAGAACAATTATTTCCAAGCCATTAGAAAAACTCCTGAAAATTCTTTAATGAATATTTAACTTTTCTAAAAGAAGTTCTAAATTTTTCACATATCCTGAGTTCTTGAATAAATTTAGTAATGACTCTTGAAAAAAGTTTTTCCGTGTATGATCTCTTAAAATCAGGCAAAAATATTTTTTTCTATTCTGTATTGAAAATAAACAGATACGTATTTTTTAATTTTCTTTTTGAAGGCCAAATTTATTAGCTATAAATTTTAGAATTTTTGATTTGTAAAGAGACTAATTTTTAGCAGCCTATAAGTCTGAAAATATATTGAACTGAAAAACGTAACGTTAAAACATTAACGAAAATATAAACCTGATTATTAGTGACTATTTAAATTTGTTCCTAGTTTTCAAAACATTAACGATGGTTTTCTTGAATAAAATTCAAATTTGTTCCAATTATAATTATAACCATTCGAAAGGGCGTCAAAAACTGAGTCAGAAAACGTTCGAAATGTTTCAATAGCTGTTTCGGAAAATGGTGAAAATGAGCATTAAAAGTTTGATTTCCTAGTTTTCAAAACATTAACGATGGTTTTTTTGAGTAAAATTCAAATTTTTTCCAATTATCAAAGTTTTAATGCTTATTTTCATCATTTTCCGAAATAGGTTTTGAAACATTTCGAACTTTTTCTGACTCAGTTTTTGACGCCCTTTCGAATGGTTATAATTATAATTGGAACAAATTTGAATTTTACTCAAAAAACCATCGTTAATGTTTTGAAAACTAGAAAATCAAAGTTTTAATGCTCATTTTTTTACCTAGTCCAATATTTTCTGAGGGGGAGGGGGTTAAATTTTTGTGTTTTTCAGTACATTGCTTATTTCAATAATTTTTTACTCTTAAACAATTAAACATACAAATTTGACAAAGTACATTTTGGAAAGGTTTTTTCATGCTCTTTCGATTGGAAATAAGCATTTTGAAAAAAAAAAATTTTTGACCCAAAAAAATCAAAATTAAAAATAAATTTCAATTTTTGGGGGAGAGAGATACAATTTTTTTTTTAACGAAGCTGAGGTTTTTTCCTAAAAGGACATATAAATGATAAAGTGGGACTAAAAGTTTCCAAGGTATAAGCAATTGAGAAAAAATAATGTTGGAAGGGTTGAACATGGGTGAAGGGTTGAGCCACTGTAGATAATCAATGAAAAACCGCTGCCAAGTTATAAATTTTTGTTATAATTTTGGTACTCATTTCATTCGTTTTCGTAAATATTGTTGTGTTTATTTCATGAACACTTTGCTTCCTCATAGAGATGTTAATAACAATAAAGTATAAATTTAGAACAATTATTTTTAAGTGCTGTAATATTTTTTTCTCTTTATTTAATACTTTCACATGAAAAATTTTTTTTTCACAATTTCTGTTTTTTAAAATATCAATAACTTCTTTATTTCTAATCGAAATAGCTTCAAAAATAGATCAATCGAAGGGTTTTTTAATGCTCTACAAGTTGGTAACTGTGGTTTTAATGTTATTTCTACATTTTTCAACAAAATTCTCAAAAAAGTCTTATTTTCCAAAATTTTTGATTTTTAAAAGTTTAGTATCTCCGGTGAATATGAGCAAAAAATGTTCATTCTGGGCTCAAAAGATGCGTCTAAAAAAAACTGTAAAAAATTAGAGAAAAACATTTATAGGTGTCCTAACATTTTTTTTAAGTTATGGGCCAAAAGCGTTTTTTTGAATAATTAAAAATAAAAAAAATAAATAGTTAAACTTTATTAATTTATCTCAAAGTACTCTCATTTTATGTCCGCAGATGAGACCTACAATTTAAAAAAAAATTTAGCCCAAAAGCTCTTTATAATTTGGAGATATTTATGAAAATGTGATGTTTACACACACACATACGGAATGACATTTTGTAAAAATGTCATTTTTAAACTTCTGAGGTCAAATAACATAAAGATATGTTAAAAAATCGAACCTGAAAAATTTTGGTATTACAATACTTCCTCAGTATGAGGAAGCAATATTAAGGTAAATGGTTAAAAATGTCCTTCAAATAATAGAATGACACTTGAAAATGAGGAAAGGAACCATGAAATTAAAATAAAATTCCATATTGTGCATTTTTGCATAACATTATATATTTTATTTCTTAAGAATGAAATCAAAAATTTTTAAACTTAAACAATAAAAAAAGATTATCGAAAAAAAAATTTTCCTCTTTTTTCGTTAGAAATAAAGTTTTTGACGCCTCTTTAAGTCAAAAAATGAATTTCTGTTGCAAGTACGCTTCGTAATTGCAAATTTTTGGGCGGTTCAACACTGACGACACCGCCTGGCTCAACCCTAACTCACGCGTTGTTTTGCGACATACAACACAAACACGTCACACAAAACTCCAAATTTCTTTTCACATTTTAGTATAACATCTTAATAAACAATTTCAATAAATTTACTTTGTTTTTGGCATATTTCTTCTACATTTACTTCTCTTTTTTTGACACCACAAAAAAGTTTCTGTTGAGCGTATAACAATGACTCGAAAAAACAAAAGTATACGTTCGTATACTTGACTGAAACTCATGTGAAAAGTTAACTGGCATTAGTAGAAAGAATTTAAGTACAAAAACAGATGGCGCTAGTGTGATAAAACAAAATAAACGCGATGGTTCAACCCTAATACCTGTCCAACCCTAACAGCACTCCCCTAAGAAAAAATGGGACTAATAAATTTTTAATAGGTTAAATTTGATAAAATACATATAATTTATTAAATAATTTTCGATGAAGAAAATTTGTCCTTTAAAATTTGCAGATCCCATTTTCACTAACGAGTGGTTTTAATGTACATAAAAAATGCTACTTTTTAAGAAAATTTTTTTTTTAATCCGGCCTTAAGAGAATAAAATTGATTTTTTTCCTTAAATTTAAAATAGGACCCTTTTTTATAAAAATATTTTAAATTTGATTTTATATTCTTAAAGTAGAGAAAAAACCTTTTCAAAAATATATAATGAAAGTTCAATCGGTTCAGATTTTTAAAAGTTATTTAAAGACGAAGTTTTATGATAATGCATGAAAGTAAAAAATTCGAACTCCTGTATCTTCGAAACGCATAGTTATAGGGTCCCACCGTTAAGTAATTGAGTGTAGGTCTATTAGGACTACTATTTTGGCAAATATCAACCCGATCCCAAAACTTTTTTTTAGGTTGGAACAGTTGAGGAATTGTGCCCCACATATACTTTGCTTTAGAAATGAACTTTCCTTTTTTTATTTCGTTACTACTCATGCTTAAATCAGTTTAAATTACTATAATATAATCTTCAGTTAAATAGCAAATCATAAACTAATTTATGTAAATTGTTATAAACAATATTACTTAACAAATAGTTAACTTTGGTTCGAATCCATAAAAAAAACATCGTCTTTTATTAAATATATTGTACTTTAGATTCATTTAATAAATATAACTCTTTTTATTAACAAAATTTTAAATTGTTATAAACAATAATAGTTAACAAATTTTAGTTAACAAGCGGAATAAAAAAAAGAAAGTTCATTTTTAATTAATTTGTGAACTTTGATTTTAAAAAATTATGAATAATTGAATATTCTTAGGTTTGCATGGAGGGAAATGTTGAAAAATTATTCTTCTTGAATTTAAACCAAAAAAATATGTTTATTTTTAATACAGAATAGAAAAAAATATTTTTTCCCGATTTTAAGAGGTCATAGGTAAATCTCACGTGGAATTGCCCATATAAATTTATTAATTTCTTGTTATTTAAAAGTTACGAACAAAACAGAAAGACTGTTACGTTACATGCTACAAAATTTGGGTTCTTTTAGTACATGATAAAAAGTAAATCTTTAAATTTTTTTTAAAGTATTTGCTCCATTTACTAGCTTAATGAATATGAGATGCCGCTATCACAGTAAACAGGACTAGTATATTAATTTTTACTTGGCAAAAGATTAGATATTAGTGTTTTTTTCGCATTGGAAAATTTTTTAAACTTTTAGTCACTTCAGTTATAAATTGTTTTTGCTCCTCATCTTGGATAATTATTTCATTATACTCAGATATTATTTTGATTCCTCTTTCGGCGACGTCGTTTACTTCTTTAAAGTTTCTTGCTTTAAAGAAACCAAGGAGACGCATGCTTATTCCGGAAATCTTTTTTGACCAAGTAGTTATTTGATATAAAACTACTTAAATTAAAATTCACATTTAATATGAATATTATTTCACATAAATTTCATTGCACACAGAAACCATTCAACATAAATATTATTTGTCATAGAATTCATTCAACAGAAATATTATGTTACATAAAACTCAGATAACTTAATTTCCATTTGACATACAAATTATGTAACATATATTTCTATTGACATAAAATTCATTAAACGTAAATTTTATTTGTCATAAAATTCATTTGACATGAATTTCATTTGACATAAATGTCATTTAACGTAATTCTCATTTGACACAAAATCCATTTGACATAAATATCATTAAACATAAAATTAGCTTGACATACATTTCATTTTACGTGAATACCTTTTAACATAATTATTATTTAACGTAAAATTAAATTTATATAAATTTCATTTAGCATAAATGCCAGTTAACATAATTTTCGTTTAAAAATCAAATTTACTTAACATAGATTTCATTTTACATAAAGATCATTTTACATGAGTATATAGGCGCAAATTTTAAAATTGTCGAATCACAATGTTGTTGACAATATCTAATTGGTTACTTTCAAAATTTGCTCCGATATCTTTATGTAAAATGTAATTTATGTCAAATGACTTTTATGACAAATGAGAATTATGATAAATGTCTTATGTCAAATGAACTTTTTATGAAAATGAAATTTATGACAAGTGAAATTTATGTCAAATGAAATTTATGACAAATAAATTTGAGGACAAAATGAAATGTACAAAATGTATATTTATATCAAATGACGTATATGTGAAACAAATTTTAATTTCTGAATTAAAAAAAAAATTTTTAATAAAATTCAAGTCAATTGTATTTGTACGTTAAAGAGAAATTATGCTAAATGATTTTTATATCAAATAAACTATATGTTGAATTAATTCTATGTCAAATGATATGTTATATAAACGGTTTTATGTCAAATGACTATTATGTGAAATAAGTTTTCGGGAATAGTCATGCGTCTCACCAAGTTGTTAATTAGTATTAGATATCGACTCACAAAAGTCAAAATGAAAAAAACAATTAATCTGGAATCGATTTAAAAAAATCATTGTTTAGAAACTCTAAAAAAACCAATATCATTATTAATTAAATAGGCAACACCCTTTTGAGCAATATACAGTTTTGGTAGTTTATAATCGATATTTTCACTTTGTTTCTCACGAATTTTATTTACTATTTTTCTTTTTACATCATTTGTAACATTGTTCTTAATATAAATCACCTTAAAAGAACATTATTAACCATTGAATTCAACGATCATTCCGAGTCAGGTATAAAAAATAAAACAACAATAGTTGTTTAACGTTTCGACAGCGCGGCTGCCCTCTTCAGAACCTATAATTTATTTAACAAAAGAAAAAAATAATAAAAATTAAAATACATTCTTAAAAAGTAATATTAATTATAAACTTATTTTAAAACAATTTTTTTTTACCAAAAATTAAACAAAATTTAAAAACGTCCCAAAAGAACGTCTTATTCGTGGCGATTACAATTGGACACTGGCGAATAAAATGTGTATAGTTTTCTAAATCATTTACTAAAAGATCCCGAAGTTTGAGAATTTAAAAAAAATTTGTGTAAATTTTCCATTTAAAAATTCAATCGACTAGAGGTACGTGTCAATATTGTTCGATTTGGGTAAGACTTCGTCAGAAAAATTACGATTTGCATGGGGTCTTTGGATTCAGCTGTAATTTGGTGAAATTGTAGTATTGAATGCTAGAAACTAGTGTGCCAAATTTTTTTTGAAAATTTTGAAATTTGTTGAAGTTACGCCATTTTGAATTTTTTTGTTATAATTTGTTTAAATCTTAATATTTCCGAAAGTTTTCAATGAAATTTAACAAAATTTGGAAGACTTATACTTGAAATCATGTTTCTTCTGACTATCACATAAGAAACAAACAAAAAATTTTTTTTGCCCAAAAAAAGTCAAAAAAAATTTTTGTTAAACTTTTTTGCGAGAGCGGGACCGATTTTTAATTTTTCTTGTCCATTAATAAAATATTCTTTATAATTTAACCTTTCATTAAAAAAAAGAAATCGATAAAGACTCAAATAGTTTTCGAGATATTGCAATAATTTTTGTGAAAGCGCGACCATGTTTCCGTGTCAGCGCTGTGTCAGTGCCCGGGACGCCTCGCACAATAGAATTCTTACATTTTAAAGTTTAAAATTGTCAAGAGCCTACAAATTTTATCCGCTTTTGATGTTCTTGGTCTTAAATGAAATGAGATAAATTTTCAAAGAGTTTCCTCCAAACCGTTGTTTCAATTTTTAATTGTTTATATATTTTTTTGTTACTCAAAGTTAACAATTTACAAGATTTTTGAAAAAAATCGGGTTAAATTTTTATTTTTCCATTCCTTATGATCAAAATCAATTTAAATTAGTCTAGCATGCCCATTTGATAAATAATAATGCATAATTCAATTAATTTAAATAGTTGAAAAACAATGTTAATTAACAACCCAAGTAACCTGTAAGTTTGCAGCAAGCTTGCAGGAAACTTACACCACAAGATTCGCAATCTTACACGTAAGCTTACTGCAAGTTTGCTGGAAGTACGAAAATGTCCTACTGGCTGCAAGATTGCACAGCAAGCATAGGACAAGCCTACACTGCAAGTTTCCTAAAAATTTTGTGAAAAAATTTTTTAAAAACTTTGTGAAATTTTAGAATGTAAATTTCTCTAATCCAAAGAATTGTAGTTGTGTACTATTATCCGTGATCAGTGGATACTAGTAAAAAATTGTAAATGTCCTGACAGACGTTAATTATTGATATTATCATGTAAGATACTATTGTAAAGCACCTGTTTAGGGGACCGATACTTATACTCTCCGTGAGACAAATCGTGCGCGAGAAAGTTATTTTTCGCCATCTATCACAGAATTAGAGAATTATAAGAGAAACTTCTATTAGTTTTCCAAATCCCTGATAGATGGCGAGAAATATCTCTCTCGCGCACGATTTGTCTCACGGAGAGTATAAGTATCGGTCCCCTAAACAAGTGCTTTACAATAGTATTTACATGATAATATCAATAATTAACGTCTGTCAGGACATTTACAATTTTTTACTAGTATCCACTGATCACGGATAATAGTACACAACTACAATTCTTTGGATTAGAGAAATTTACATTCTAAAATTTCACAAAGTTTTTTAAAAATTTTTCACAAAATGTTTAGGAAACTTGCAGTGTAGGCTTGCCCTAAGCTTGCTGTGCAATCTTGCAGGAAGTAGGACATTTTAGTACTTGCAGCAAACTTGTAGTAAGCTTACGTGTAAGATTGCAAATCTTGTGGTGTAAGTTGCCTGCAAGCTTGCTGCAAACTTACAATTTACTTGGGAAATAGACAACTCTGGCCCTTCTTAAAAAAATGTATTTTTTGCAGACAAATTTATGTTTGTTTGTTATGTGATAGTCAGAAGAAACATGATTTCCAAATTTTATTAAATTTTATTAAAAACTTTCGGAAATATTCAGATTAAAAAAATTATAACAAAAAATTCAAAATGGCGTAACTTTAACAAATTTCAAAATTTTCAAAAAAAATTTGGCACACTAGTTTCTTGCATCCAATACTACAATTTTACCAAATTACAGCTGAATCCAAAGACCCCATGCAAATCGTAATTTTTCTGGCGGAGTCTTACCCATTTGCTTTAAACTTTCAGGAAAATTTTTTATTTATACCTTGATTAATTTTTTGAGGTGAGATCAAAGATTTAGAAACATCGTTTAAATAAGAAGTACCCTAATATATATTTATATTTTTTATTCAATTTATTAATTGTTGTTATTAATAATATTCCTGTAACGCACAATAACTACAAACATTAAACTTAACCTTCTTAAGTTATAGCTTGGTATGATTTTCTCAATTGCCTGAGTTTGAGAGATAGACAGAGACATATTTATTGCATTTGCGCATGCGCGAAATATATCATTTTTAGACTTACTTAATAGTTTCTCGGCGACGAATGGTTTCACTCCCCATTCCCTTAGTTCAGTCTTCTTAGTCTGACCTCTCTGGTGTCTTATTTCCTCCCAATTTTATAGATGGAAAAATAAATTGAGATTTTAAAACATTACAATTGAGGTGCCGGGAAGAAGAACTCGCCGAGCGCGTGAATCGGTGAGTGCAGTCTCTAATACCACTCGGGGAACAGTGAGCGCATGCGTTTTATGTCTATAAATGTGATTTTTGGAACATTCTTTTATTTCTTTGAAAAATTTTGATCTTTAGCGTTATTTTTGGATTTTTTATTTTTTTGTCCATTTAAGACCCTATAACTCCAAAAATTGATTTTTTATCAAAGAAAAGTTGAAGAGGAAAGTTGTTTGTGTTTTCCTAATCTAAAATAATATAAAGTTTAAAATTTTGAAATTAAATAAAATTGAGTTTTCAAAATTTTAAAAGTATTGTAGTTTTTGACGAAAATGGCTGGTTAACGAACTTAGCCTTCATTCTTGCACCAACTTTAGGTATGTTAAATTTGAAAACGATCGGATATGTTTTAGGTCAAAATTTTGCGTCTACAGACAGACACAATCGCTGCACCATGTTGTTCGGGTTCAGGAGACCCCAAAACGTAAAGATTTCATAGAATTTGCAAAAGACAATTTTCTACCAAAACTAATACCTTTTCATGTGATGAGAATCTAATAAATATTGCTTTTTTTAATATCACTCGAAAAGTGTAGGGTTTAGCGAAATGGTGTCTACAGCAAATTGTAGCTCTGAAGTTGTCCACAAGTAGCTATAATATATTTAACGTAACTTTTTGTCGTAGACCAACAAAATCTCTAATCAGATCATAAGTAAAGGGACAAACATAATCTCAAAATAAAAAGGCTCTATTAAGTCCACAGATGTCTTCATACCCTTTCGAGGTTGGTCAAATTTAGGTCAAATTTGACATATTTATTAAGTTCTAAGAGATTACAATTTAGATTAAATTCAACCTTTTTTAACGTAAGGAGGACATCAAAAGCCATTCAGGAGTCTTTTTCGTACATCACAATTTATGTCAACAATGTCATAATTTTAATCTGATCTGAAGTTACCTTCCATAATATTCAACATCTATTTCATATTACAAGTGAAAATAAATTAAAATAAATTTTAGATTATAATTACAAAAATTAAAAAAACCAATATGCAATTTATAACAAAGGACCCCGCACTTTTACTATTGAATTTGGCTCTCAGCCAATTTTCTTGCAACTTTGCAGATTTGTAGTTTTTGACCGTCTGAACAAAAAATGTATAGGACAAAACACAAAATAATGACCTGTTTTTGAGCTACAGAAGTTCAAAGTTAAAAAAATCAAATAATGTGTATTAGTTGTTCAAGAATGTTTTGTTGTCAAAAATCAATTGAATTCGCTTAAAACTTGTTTTTGGGGGTTTTTAGGATCGCTGATAACGAATATGATGTTGGACTTTTAAAATTCAAAATGGCGCCTCCAATATGGCGGACACATTGTAAGAAAGTCAATTGAATTCTCTTGAAACAGGTTATTCGGGGGTTTTTAGGGTTCATTCAGCAGTTTAAAGAATTAGTATGCGATTCAGCTCGTCAAGGCAAAATCAGTAAACGGTTTGATAGTTTTGGGCGAAACAATCAAATGATTCAGTCAATTAAGGCAAGATCAGGGGGTGATTTACTAGATTAAGTCAAGATAAGTTCGATTCTTTTTGAGACATTTACTTTTTTTTCGTTTCACTTTTATATTTGATCTTATTTTGCATTATTTACAATTGCTACTTATTCTTTCCTAACTATTATAGTATCTTTCTTTATAGCTACCTTTACCAAGGTAAACTAAAAAACAAGAAACAAGTTTTGTGCGCTTTTTTTATTGTTTTTATATTATTATAGTTGAAACGTTTTTGTGAATAACTAATGACTATTGTAGTTTTTGAAAACGTCATTTAGAATCTATTTAAAGGATTCAAGACAGTAAATGCGATTAATGGTCGATGATAAAAAAATATTATTACTATCAAACCGTCTACTGATTTTGCCATAACGAGCTGAATCGCATACTAATTCTTTAAACTGCTGAATGAACTCTAAAAATCCTAGATTAACCAGTTTCAAGCAAATCTAATTGACTTTCTTACAATGTGTCCGACATATTGGAGTCGCCATTTTGAATTTTGAAAATCCAACATTATATTCGTTATTACTGACCCTAAAAACCCCCGAGTAACCAGTTTCAAGCGAATTCAAATGACTTTCTTAAAATGTGTCCGCCATATTGGAGTCGCCATTTTGAATTTTAAAAATCCAACATCATATTCGTTATCAGCGATCCTAAAACCCCCGAGTAACAAGTTTTAAGCGAATTCAACTACAAATCTGCAAAGTTACAAGAAAATTGGCTGAGAGCCAAATTCAATAGTAAAAGAGCGCAGGGTCCTTTAAACCCCTATTTCAACTGAAAACAGAGGGATAGCGCGATTCGCTCAGGGGGGCGAGTCCCCCTAGTCTCTCCCTATTATATAAAAACATTTCGCTGCCGCCGCAGAGTCAGGATTTCTAAGGGCCCCCTGTAGTAAGGGCCATCAAAACTTATGTCAAAATTGACCTATTTTTTTACCTATAGTTCAAAAAGAGGATAAATAACGAATAAAAATACATGTTTAATTTTACCTATTTTTTTGAGCTACGGATTTTAAAAGGGGTCTTAATGTGGGTCTTCATATTTCCCCTACTGAAAAAATACACGTATAAAAACATGCGTTTTTACATGTACAAATACACGTGTTATACGCCTGTTATAATAATTATGTACGAATTTGAAACAAGATTTAGACGTGTATTTATACGTGCATTTTTACATGTATTTATACGTGTATTTATATGTGTTTATAATTTTTGTAATATTTATTTCTACTAAAATATATACTAAATTTTTGCTTATAAATGGATGTGTATGCGTGTTTTTACACGTATAATTACACGTGCATGTACATGTGTTTTTACATGTGTTTTTTTAAACTTATTAAAACTTTTATTATTTTTTATTTCTTTGTTACTTACTATTAATAATTGTGTAATAAATTTATATTTTTCATATATTTTATTACAAATTTCTGACACAACATTTCTAAAAACACACAATCTATCTTGATTTTCCAATTTTACAAACTGAATATTATTGTAAAAAAGAAATTAAATAAATAATAATTAATTGTTTAAACAAATAAAAAGTTTTTTTAACATAATAGTAATAAAATAAAAAAATTTAATGTAATTGTAAATAAAATTTTGATTGTATTGGGCATTTTTTGGAAAATACAATTGAGAAAAACTTCATTTACGTAGGTTAAGTTTCAATCTTCGAAGTTACTTAATAGCTATGTATAGAAAATAATTTATAGCTATATATAGGAATGATTTAACTAAAATTATTTCACATTTAGTGAAATATATTCTACGAAATTCAAAAAGTTTTCATAAAATATTTCAAGAAAATTATAAATGAGTATATAAAACAATGTTTTTTAATTATAATTTATTTTTCCATTTTTTATATTATACACGGAAAAAATTTATTCAGGAAACATTCCTGAATTAGTTCAAGAACGGTGGATATGAAAAAAAGTCGCTAAGATTTACGGATTAACTAGTTTTAAAATATCATATACACATTTCAAGAAAGAATAATTAAATTTATGTGAAAATTCGTTAATAATTCAAGAAAAACTCTAAAGTAATTGATTGAATATTTCCAATACTGTAAGCAGTAGAAACTATAAGATAAATCTAAGAATCTATTGTCATGTTCAGTGAAACTATACGAACCGTACGGCAACAACTCTTGTTGAGTTCGGGAAAATTTCTGGGTGAATTCAAGAAAAAAAAATTCAGAGATATGAAGAGAAATACAGTATTATTTTCACATACACCAACCAACATACATTCAAACAAGATACACCGCAAATACACGGAGAAAAATTCCAATTGATTATAGCATGGACTTTCTCACTCTATTTTTCAATAGACTCAGTATGCGAAAGTTGCAATAGATGGTGTGAAAATCGCATGGACCCATGCGATTTTGGCATGGATTCCAAGCAAATTACGCGTAGTTGTGTCTGTGCGTTATTCGGTTCGGCTGCCCATGCTCAATTAGTATGATATTTCTCTCCGTGTATAACACATCTAAATATACATATAAACACAAACTATACTTATAAATTTAACCTATACTAGTAACATACATATACGCTCGCAACTACAACGTTTATCGAAATATTGCACGCACGCGCTACACGAAGATCGCTGTGAACGAGTGGTTTAGAATTTTCTTATATACTAACGTATAGGATATTTCGCCACTTTTGGATTGCTTTGTTTTGTTAATAACAAGAGAAATTGTAAAAATAATTTGTTTCTAAAAAGATGGAAAAATGTTAAAATACCAAGGTCAGTTTTTAAAGAAGGTTTTAACACGAAATATTTAGAATTGAAAATTATAGGTACTAAAAATATAGATAATCGATATCAATTATAATTACAAGTTGTACATCAGTTAAATCTATAAATATACATTGTTGTAAATATATTTTAGAGAAATTTTAAAAAAAGTAAAATAGGAAATTTTTATTTTTGAAATAAATTTAAAAATTTCAAAGGTTTTTAATTAATTTACATTTTATTATAATTAAAATAATATACATAAAAATTATTGATTAATAAAATAATAGATAATAGTATAATTCATTTTAAATTAATTTATTAAAAGAAAGATAAATTACAATAATTAAATAAAACATAAATAATTAAATTACAAAAAGAAAATAATAAAAACAATGATAATTAGTATAATTATTTTAGTTGAAATATAAATATTAATAATTAATTTTTCTGAAAACTTTTCTAAAATCAAAATTTTTAGAAACATTTTAAACCTATAATTTAAAGATTAATTTTCACAATTTTTTTTAAATCTAATATTTATAAAATGTAAGTATAAAAAATTAAATTTCAAATATATTTAAATATTAAAACTGATGATTTTTAAAACAATTTTAAGATGAGATTACAAAACTAATCACTTATGAAGTTGATTGACACTTGCATTTGAAATAGACATCTGTTTTAAAATAAAATGGTTTTATTGTATACATCTTGAGTACAAATTGTATTGGCATAAATTTACATTTTACATCCACACTTTTGAAATGTAGCTATAGCCATCACTATAAGTTAAACTTGTTGAATACATTCTGCCGTTCTGCGCAAAGTAACCGTTGCGCACTCCAATTTTCTTTTAGAGTTTGGGAATTTTTCAGGCACAACAAGCAGTGATTGTTACTGTTTGGTAATACTAGAAATCTTGTTCAAAATAATGTGATTTTCTCGAAAAATCTAGAACCGTTATTAATTTTTTCAAACTCTGTCTTGAACTTACCATTAGTATATCCTATTTCTATTATACTGTATCTAATTTAAATCTTTTCTTTTAAAGTCAGGAATAATTCTAGAATGTTTTCAACTATTTCACTTAAAGTTAAAGTATTATTGTCGACTTTTTCTCATATCCACCGTTCTTGAACTAATTCAGGAATGTTTCCTGAATAAATTTTTTCCGCGTAACGCTTAATAAGGTAATTATATGCACTAGGCTATTTAAATATCAGATATGATATTAAAAATTTGCGATAATTACTTAAAAATATGAAACTTACGGACAGATGGTTATGATTTTTTTTCTAGCACTGTATCAAAATTATTCTGTTAGTACAATTAAAATATAGACTCTCAGTTGTGCATTATGATTTTTCTTGTACTAAAAATGTGAGAAACAACAATTTTTATTAATAGTTAAAGTTCTGATTTTTTAAGTGCGGACAGGGGACACCACTGACATTTTGCCATTGTTAATTTAAGTAAAAGAAGTGATTAAAAAAATTAATTGACTTCAAAAACTTTTATATATGAACTAGTATTCCAGATTTTTGGACAGAACATGAAAATTACATTTTAAATTTAATCACCCATATATGGGGGATTCCGCGTCAAGTGATCAAGGGGTCTTTTGGTGCAATGTTTATTTCAATAATTTTTTACTCTTAAACAATTAAACATACAAATTTGACATAGTACATTTTGGAAAGGTTTTTTTATGCTCTTTCGATTGGAAATAAGCATTTTGAAAAAAAAAATTTTTGACCCAAAAAAACCAAAATTAAAAATAAATTTCAATTTTTGGGGGAGAAAGACCCAATTTTTTTTTTTTTTTTTTTTAAACGAAAGCTGAGGTTTTTTCCTAAAAGGACATATAAATGGTAAAGTGGGACCAGAATGTTTAAACATTGAAAAAAAAGAGTTTTCTACTCGCCGGAGCGCTCAAAACCCGGTTTTAAGCTCCGTTTAGAAGAAAATTCTTTTTTTCAATGTTTAAACATTCTAGTCCCACTTTACCATTTATATGTCCTTTTAGGAAAAAACCTCAGCTTTCGTTAAAAAAAAAAAAAATTGGGTCTTTCTCCTCCAAAAATTGAAATTTATTTTTAATTTTGATTTTTTTGGGTCCAAAAAATTTTTTTTTTAAATGCTTATTTCCAATTGAAAGAGCATGAAAAAACCTTTCCAAAATGTACTTTGTCAAATTTGTATGTTTAATTGTTTAAGAGTAAAAAATTATTGAAATAAGCATTGTACTGAAGAACACAAAAATTTAACCCCCTCCCCCTCGAAAAATATTGGACTAGGTAAAAAAATATTTTCACGAAAAATTACTATCTATGAGTACCACAAAAGCCCCAAGATTTGCTACGATTGGAGAAAAATTTTTCTTCGCCTCGATCACTTGACATGAAATGCCCCATATTTGTTTTCAAGAATATTGACTTTCAAAAAAATAGTTTTTATTTTGTGTTTCTCACAAAACAGAATGTTATGTAAATTTCAGTTTTCAATGAAATAGCATGTCTCTCAAGTCGTAAAATATTTCACCATGTGGTATATAAGAGCAATTCGATACGTACTTTTAAGTGCTAATTTATAGATAATAACTACAAAAACTGTTTCAAATCGAAGTAGTAATTTTTTTCAAAATTTGAATTCAAAAAATTTTTTCTTTTTTTTTATTAAAGTGCTTCTTATAATGAGTATTATACATAAAAAGTATCTTAATCGGTGAACAAGAAATTTTTTTTTTTTTTCAAAAGTCTACCAAAATTTTGAAAAAATTTTTATACATTTTTAATTCATGTATATAAAGAAACAAATTCAGAAAGTATAATTAATTTTGCTAGAATTTCACCCTTATGAAAATTGAGAATTTTTCAATAAAAATATTAGTAAAGAGGAATATGTAATTTTTTTTCCTAAAAGAAAAGAATGAATTTGTAAACAATATATTGTTGTTAAGAAATAAAAATTAAACATAAAATGGATAAAGTTCTTATTTCATAATCATAATTTTTAACAATTAACAATTTTTTAATAATTTCTAATAAATAAAGAAGCAACAAATATGCATAATTTAGATCAGTCAAACGAAATTTGTTATAAAAATTTTATTGAAAGTCAAGAAAAATATCTGCACATTTTCGATTTTTCAGACAATAGTTTCTAAAGAAAAGTATGAACAAAAAAATCACACAACAAATAACTTCAAAGTATGAATAGACATTCTCGTCAAAATTTCAAATATATTTAAACATAAATGATAAAATTCTCAAATATTCAATTATTATTGAAAATCGTAATACAGTTCTTGACAAAATTTTAATTAGTTTCCAAAATTTTCCATAATTCAATATTTTTTAATATCAACTATTTTAACATTTGGACCTTCAGAAAGCGTATAGTATGTGTAAATTTAATTGCAATATACTATTAGAATCATTATATTATTTTCATGTAAATAATATATTACTAAAAATAAATGTCATGAGAAAATATACAATATTCAGTTTCTTTATTATCGTGTGCACTAAACAATATTAAATAAAATATTTATAAATTATTTAATATTAAAATATTTTTTATGATAATTTTTCAAGTTAAATTATATATAATTTTTTCTTGCACAGTGTCAAATTAATTTTTTTAAAGTTCAAGAATTTAGTTTATCTGAGAAATTTTCAATGATCAAAAACTTATAGTGTAAAAGTTGTTTATTAGGGTGTAATAACTATTTATGCCAAGTTGTTTTACACTAGGATTAACTGTTTAGTAAATATTATCAAAATACTATTTTTTGACAAACGTATTCGATCTTGCGTCTTAGCATTTACAACTCAAGAGTTTAACGTATGTGTTGAGTTGGTAATACTTAGTCGTAAGGTCGCACACGTTCGATAAAAAATAGTTTTTTTGATAATATTTGCAAAACGGTTAATCCTAGTGTAAAACTTATTAGCATAAATATTTGTTACACCCTAATTAACTACAATTTATATTCTCATTCATTTGTATTATTAAATTTTAAAAAATTAGTTAATTATACTAAAACAATTATATTATCGTATATTAATTATATTAATTAACTAGCTGTCAAACCCGCCTTTGACGGGTTTTAGTTTCTACGAATACATTCAATATTATGTCTACCGGTCTCGAAAAATAGGAAATAGTATATTGTGCACCTAGGGAGGAAAATAGTGCTTTTCCCGAGGATGAAGTCGAGAACTGCAAAACACAAGGCGAAAATCATTTTCTTTCCGTGGTGCACATACTATTTTTTCAAACACACGTAAACGAAATTACAAATATGCAATTATTTAAAGGAATTTTTTGTTGTAATATTTATTTAAAATCTATTATTAATTAAAAAAATAACAATATGATACATATTTAATCTTAAAAAATATTTAGCTCTTTTTATATTTTGCGTTTATTAAAACAAATTACAAATTATTATAGCAGTAGGAAGAAATTATTACTTTCTCTCCCCGTGACATCACAGCGGGGAGGAAAAGTAACATTCTCTCCCTGCCTCCGGGAAAGACGTACTTTCCACCCTCTTTATAGGTGAGGAATGTACTTTCGGTGCGTGTGTTAGAAAAAAGTAATATTAGCTATCATTACCTATTTCATTAGAAAAATATTACTATTTTAAATCAGTGATTGACTTTTTATTATCAAATAATTCATTTTTAAATAATTAAAATGCAGAGAACAATGTTTGTCAATTATTAGTAGAAATTTAATTATTGTATTATAAGTTAATCCAAAATTTTCAACAGTTTTTGGAGTTATAGTAAAGTCAAATTTAAACTAATTATATCACAATTGCTAAAATCTAAAATAAGACTTATATTGTAAGCTGAATTCACAGTTTTTCACGATTAAATTAAATTCCTGCATATTTCCAGTTTTTTTAATTCGTAGAACCCCTGTTAAAAGTATTTGTAAAAACAAAAAAACCGTCGAAGAGTATCTTCATAAAATAAGTAAATTTTTGTAGTCATTTGCAGTTTTATTTATCGTTAATACTTATCAAGAAAATGTATATTTCATAAGAAAGGATACACCTTGAAAAATTTTGACAAAGCTGGGAAAAACCAAATAGTTTGTTAAACAAAAATAATTATAGACACCCTGTTTAACTTTTGCCTTTACAATGCTCAAAACATCCCTAAAAATTAAATCGAGAATTAAAATAACAAAACATTTTACTATCGAATTCTTTATGTTTTATAATAATTGAAGATATTAATCCAGTGATAAAGATAAAATCATTACAAATTCAATTATTATTTTTAACACATTTTTAAATTAAATTCTTAAAATCCATTATTTTTAATAATTTCCGAAAAAGTTCTTTCACAATTTTCAAATCCATTTCTTTACAATACTTAATTTTACGAAATTTTAATTATTTGTAAATTCTTCAATTAAATATATATTATAAAATAAAAACTTCAAATAATATAAAGAAAATCAACAATTAAACTTTCTCAACAAAATTTAAATCAATTTTTATGAGAAAATTCTACTAGAATTCAATTATTTAAAAAAATACAATTTATTAAATAATTGCATGTTTCTTAAAATTCAATTCTCATAAAAAAAATTATTAATAAATTTTTAAATAATTGAGTTATTTTCACGAATTTTAATCAAATTTAAAAAAAAATTACATTTTTTCGAGGAATTCGATTAAAATTGTATTAACATTTTTTTAAATAATTGAAATTTGCAATGAATTTTAATATTATTTTTCAATTTAATGATATGCTTAGGATTAAAAAAGTATGTGTATAGATGTTTAAAATTAAGTATAAGAAATATAAAATAATTTAAACGCATTGTATCTTAATATAAAATAAATGGCATAGAAAGGAATACATTGATAATAAATTATAATAAATGTCACATACTTCAAAAACCCGACCGAAAATACAGTAAAACAAAGTTACTGGGTCATGGTAAATTAAAATTTCTACTTGAAAAAAGATACCCATACTAATTTCTTCACGAATTTAGAAAGTAAGATTGGATACATTTATAAAAAATAGAATGAATAGTCAAAAATAAAAAAAAACTTGTAAAAAAATGTTGTAAAGCTGAAAAATTCCTATCTTTATAAAAAAATGAGTTCTTTCCGCAAAATTGTGTTGCTGTATTAGAGATATTTTTATGGATTACAGTACAGAATGTCCAAAATGAAAGGTCCGAATTCAAAAGGTCCAATAATTAGAAGGTCCAATAATTAGAAAGTCCAAAATACAAAAAGTGCAATAATTAGTAGGTCCAGAAGGTTCAAAAAGTTCAAAATAAAAATTGCCCAATATTTAAAAGTCCAAAAAAATATAAAGTCTAATAAAATTTTATTTTATTTCAGCGGGAAACAAATTTTTTTTGTCCTTTGGACCTTTTAGTTTGGATAATCTGCCAAATTTTTTGAAACCTCTTTGAGTTACCGTGTTCACAAAAATCGAGATTCACATATACACACACATCCGGAGAATTGATCAGGGTCTTATGTAATATAGTACCATATAGAAGAAAATTTGTTTAACCCTCTGCCTACTCAAGTGACAGTTATCGACAAAAATGACAATTCGGTCGCCTGGTAGGAACTATGGGAATTAAATTTAAAAGCTCTAGAGTGGGGATAAGTCAGCGTAGGCAGAGGGTTAAAGCATTTTTTAAAATTTTATAAATTAAATGACTACAAAGTTTCCTCCGCGAGGAAACAAAAAAGTAAATCATTGATAAAAATGAACTTTAAACAAATTAACTTAATCTAACTCAAACAATATACAAGTGACTAACAAAACAATCATTACCAAAGCAACTGTAAATATAGCAACCATTACCATAGGAACCGTTGCTATGGCAATAATTACTATAGCACCGGTTGCTATGATAACCATTACCATAGCAACAGTTGCCATTGGCAATGATTGCTAGGGAAAACTACGAACGGACACCAGAGTCTCGCTGTAAGGGTTTTAGCCCTTGGCCACGAAATGTGAAATATTACATCTGTAGCACAAAAAAATATTTAAACTTTGAAATAAAAACAATCCTAAACGAATTGTTCTTCTAATTAATAGGAAAAATACCATTTAAAGATTTAAAATTTTTGTTATTTTTGTTTAATAAAATTTAAGATTGTGATAAGTGGATGATGGTACTATGTACAAATGTTTTTTTAACCATCAAATTATATCTATCCATTCCTTTAAGTGAGGGCTAGAACACATTAATAATTCAAATTGGTTTAAAAATTGTTATTAAAAACATGTAATTTTTAAATTTTTATCATGCAAATATTTTCATTTAAAAGAGTGAACCAATTTGTTTAATCAGTATAAGTTTCATTAATTTATTACAAGCAATTTTTAAGTTATGTATTAATTATTTTTAAAAATGTAGAAATATTTTATTTATAGAAAATTTTTTTTTTTAAACTGTTAAACGTGTTTTTTGATTTGCTGTTAATTACGAATTTTTATAAAAAACGTCGAGATTTCATGAAATTAGCAAAAGTTAATTTTCGACCAAAACTAATAATTTCTCATGTGATGAGAATGTAATAAAAATTACTTTTTTTGAAAATAACTCGAAAAGTATAGGGTTTAGCGAAATGGTGTCTACAGCAATGTTGTAGCTAAGGATGAGACGAGAGAAAAAGTCTCTAGTAGCAAGATTCCATATAGAATAAATTCGGAGATAATTGAGTCGGAATATCGATTTTTTGACAAAAAAATAATAAAAAAAATATATATATATATACGGTGGTTTTTCGAGAAATTGAGAGTTTTATGTCTATAAATATGTTTTTAGGGTGTATTTGGGTGAGATTATGTAAAAATAGTTGAATTTACTTTTAATTCTTTGAAAATATTTTGATTTTTAGAGTTATTTTGGGATTTTGTAGTTTTTTTTGACTATTTAATAGCCTATTATAACTCCGAAATTAGTCTTTTTATGAAAAAATGTTCAATAGAAAAGTTGTTTGTATTTTCTTAAGCTATAGTAATATGCAAATAAAAATTTTAAAATTTGAAAAAATAGAATTTTCAAAATTTTGAAAATACTGTAGTTTTTGTATTTTTTAACGAAAATGGCTGGTTAACGAACTTGGCCTTCATTTTCGCACCAACTTTAAGTGCGTTAAATTTAAAAACGATCGGATAAGTTTTTCAAGAGTTATCGTGGGAACAAAATTTTTGGTCTATAGACAGACAGACAGACAGACAGACGAACAGACAGACACCATCGCCGGACCATGTTTTTTGGGTTCAGGGGACCCCAAAACGTCGAGATTTCATGAAATTAGCAAAAGTTAATTTTCGACCAAAACTAATACTTTCTCATGTGATGAGAATGTAATAATGCATTATATAAGTTTAAAAATAAAGCTTGCCAAAAGTTGAAACACGTTACATAAATAAAGGTTTTTTCTCTTCTATTCTCTCCCGTTCTCTCTTATTCTCTCTTATTACAGTGTTGTAGTTTGATAGAAACAAATTTTTCATTTATATTATAAGAAATATTATTGAAATTTTTGCTGTTTCTATTTACACCGAATTTACAGTTTTTAAGGGTAAATAGAAACAGTCTCCTATTTTTAATTAAAGTTTGCACAATGAGAAAATCAAAGTTGATTTTTTTTGTAGCATTAATAAGAGATGATTATAAATTTTACTATGATTTTTAATGTATTTTTTCCAAATGCTAGTCAGAAATGTAATATATACAAATGCTAATTGACATACGGAAAATTTTTGTAACCTGTTGAGGGTGATCTAAGGTTAAAGCCGTATTTATTTAAAAAAAATTTTATTTAACTGAAATAACTACTTTTTAGATTTACCCCTGTTTTCTGTTTACCCCATATAAATACACGTATAAATACATGTAAAAATGCACGTATAAATACACGTCTAAATCTTGTTTCAAATTCGTACATATTATAACAGGCGTATAACACGTGTATTTGTACATGTAAAAACGCATGTTTTTATTCGTGTATTTTTTCAGTAGGGTCGTCAAAATTTGATCTGTGTTTTACTAACAGGTCAGAGCTTGCCCCCTCAAATAGGAGCGCCAAATAGGACATCAAAGCCTATGTCAAAAAATTTTTTAAAAATATAAAATCAGGGGGTTGGCAAGCAAAACGCGCAGGGGACAGAGCCCCCCTAGTATATATGTATGAGGCATTCCATATCAAGTGATCCAGGTGGAGAAAAATTTTTCTCCAATCGTAGCAAAACTTGGTTTTTTTCTAAAAGGACATATATATGAAAAAGTGGGACTAGAACGTTTAAACATTGAAAAAATTAATTTTCTCCTAAACAGAGCTAAAAACCGGGTTTAGAGCGTTCCGGTGAGTTTAAACATTCTAGTCCCACTTTTTCATATATATGTCCTTTTAGGAAAATACCTCAGCTTTCGTTTAAAACAAATCGTACCTTTACCTCCCAAAAAATAAAATTTATTTTTATTTTTGATTTTTTGTATAAAATTTTTTTTAATTCTTATTTTCAATCGAAAGAGCACGAAAAAACCTTTCAAAAATGTACTTTGCCAAATTTTTATGTTTAATAGAATTTAAGAGAAATTTAATAAATCCCTAGAAGGACATATGAATTCCCTTTGAAATTGTTACCAAACAATTTCAAATTTGTATAATTAAAAAAAAACTTTTTGAAGGTGTTACGACCCGAGCTAAGGTTAGGTTAGTTTACTAATTTATTAGTAAAATTGGAGACAAGTTGCTGATTAGTCAAGTTGGTAAGACTTGACATTTATTTGACTTTAAAGAAACTACGGGTTTCCGTTAAATAAATTATATGCTTATTCCTTTTTATGCAATTATTTATTACTAACAATTATTTTAACAGTTATAGTTACTTACAATTTTTGAAGTGGATATGGAAGTTACAATGACAATGCGGCAACCAGTTTTGCGTTGTTGCGTTACAGGTTACAAGATGATATTATAAGCTTTTCAGTTTGTTTCTTTTGACACTTTAGAGCACAAAAGGACAACTATTTTCAACAATTATTTAACAACTCTAAGTTTTCTTTCACACACTGTACCTTGATACAAAAGAAAACTTATTTTCTTAGTATTTGGAAAGAACTTGCACTAAATTTATAAAATAATAATAATTTTTAAAATTTTATTAAAGAATTATTTACTTTATGTTACTATTAATTTAAAAACAAGTTATATCTAGGAATGTAACAGTCCTCCCTCCTTAGATTATTCATCGTCCTGATGAAATTTAAGATGTTATAAAAATGTATATAGTGTAATGTGATCTCTTCATGTTTTTGAAGTACTGAATTGTGCTCGTTTATTGTTTTCTCTGGAGACGTGATGTATAACTTTTTCCGTTTTTCTGAGGTAAGTAGTTTTTATAATTTTTACAATGGAAGATAATTATTCATCTACTGCATCTACTATTTTATTTAAGAATCAAGAAGAAGGGGACAATTCTTTGGATATAAATGAAGCTACAACAATCCATCGTAAGTATTGTTTCGCTTGTTTGGATTGATGACTCTTGTTCCGTCATGGGAGAAGAATGTTTTACTACTGATTTAGTGCAATTTAACGAGGAAACATTAGAAAATAATGTTGATTTTGAATATTACATACAAAATTTCGATGTATCATTGTGTAATCCTCCCTTATTGGAATCGGAATTACTTATTTCCAATGTGACTGTAACTAATAAATTCACTTACGAAATTGGAAGGATTGACTCATAGATTGCGTCGAATTGAAGAAATTTTGGGGATTTTTATATAGCCTTCTGGAGGCTAAAAAGTGACAGGGCAATTGATATTATCGTCACATTGTTTTGTGAACGATTAAAAGGGGGGGGGGTTTGTAAAAATTATTTTGAAATAGTGCAACCTTTGGAAATTAGGCGTGCCGGTGTATTAATGAAAGTTTCTTTAAAACAATTGAGACACAAAATATTGATTCATTCTCAGAATTTCTTACGAGAAGGATAATATGTCGACTATTATATATATATATATATATATATATATATATATATATATGTTCATATATACATTTTTTTTAAAGGCACGGCTGAAGTTCAAAAATGGTCCAAACTTGGAACAATTATTGAACTAAATTATGGATTTGTCTGTATCATTAATACATGGACTTTATCTTAGTGAATACATACATCAAAAGGATATAGTGGAAAGTAGCCAAAAAGGAAAAAGAGGTCGTCCTAAAAGGGGTTCAATGTTTGTTTCTGCAGCGACTTTGAAGGCCATCAGACAGGACCAGTTGATACGTTTAAGAAATAGTTCTCTTCTTGATGCGGAGAGAATTATGGATCTCATTACCGAATTTTTGCCTAGATTTCCTGCTGTTGACGTCTCTAATGTTGTGATTCAAAGGTATATTTCGTTCTTGCTTATAATACTGTTGTTTATTTATTTACATAATTTTTATAGTTTCCTTAATTTTTCTTTCTTTTGAATTGTTTTATCGATGAAATTGTTCCTTCCCGGTTTTGTCCTTGTGGGCGTTTCATCCATTCTGATGGGAATGTATTTCGTTGTCCTTGTGGGGCATTGAATTTTAGGAGTTCCGTTATCAAGGAGGAGGCAGATTTATAATAGAATTGTTCTCTTGCTTTCATATTTCATTCATATGTTTACACAATATATCATTATAACATAATTTGCATTAAAATAAATTTGATTCTATAATTTACTAGTGAAAAATGCATGTTTTACTTCTTTATTCTTTTGATAATTGATAATTAATCATGTTATTAAGTGAACGTAAATAATCTATTTTCTTTTCCAAAATTTTGTATTTTACAACTTGGTATTTATTGCATAATTAATATAATGATATAATTATAATAGATTCAACTAAAATTAAATTATTTCTTTCTCCTTTTTTTGAATTTTATAAGATTTTTAACTTTTTTTAATTAGATTATATAAGTCCTTTTCATGATCAATTATTATAGGATTGTTCCACAATGAGCCATAAAGTTTTATGTTTTTGAATTCAAACCTGTATGAGAGAGATTTATGACTTGACGTTTGAAGTTTCTATTTAATGACGTGTGGAGCGTGGATCTAACAGTCGATCTTTAGTACTGATTTGCTACTATCAAGGCGGCGCTACGTACGTTTTTAAGGTTACAATGTCAGTCAATGTAGCTAGGTGTTTAAGAAGATTACAAGGACGGTGCTCATACAGGGTGTTTTGCAACGGCGCGACCAGAGAGATAGAGAAAGAGTATGCGCGTCGCATCGTGTCTCGCGCCACAGAATCGATGCTGCGGTCGATGTACGTGTGACATAACAGACGGCGCGATACAGTGGTGCGAGTCGTTTCTACGCAAGGCGGAGAGAGACAGAGTATGTCTAATAGATTTCACTCTCTACTGATATAGTCGAAATCTTTATATTTCAAAATATTCTATCAGCGAATAAATTCTAACATTAACTATATAGCTCTCGACTAGTGATGGGCGTGATCTGAGAATATAAGAAGCGTGTACGTCCAGGCTGTGTTGGCAATGTGCATTGATAGGCGTAGGTCCCGCGACAGGCAGCTATAAACTGAGGTTCGAGTCCTCACAGATGCACAGTGCATTCGTTCACGCAGCTTATTTTTTCAGATCAAAATTTATTTCAAAAAATTGATAATTACTTTTCGACAACCGTATCGATATAATTATCATATGTAACACCTAACTCTAAACCAAAGAGTTCAATTGACATCTAATAGATGTCACTCTCTGCTGATATAGTCGAAATCTTCATATTTCAAAATATTCTATCAGCGAATAAATTCTAACATTAACTATATAGCTCTCGACTAGTGATGGGCTTGATCTGAGAATATAAGAAGCGTGTACGTCCAGGCTGTGTTGGCAATGTGCATTGATAGGCGTAGTTCCCGCGACAGGCAGCTATAAACTGAGGTTCGAGTCCTCACAGATGCACAGTGCATTCGTTTACGCAGCTTATTTTTTCAGATCAAAATTAATTTCAAAAAATTGATAATTACTTATCGACAACCATATCGAAATAATTATCATATGTAACACCTAACTCTAAACCAAAGAGTTCAATTGACATCTAATAGATTTCACTCTCTACTGATATAGTCGAAATCTTCATATTTCAAAATATTCTATCAGCGAATAAATTCTAACATTAACTATATAGCTCTCGACTAGTGATGGGCTTGATCTGAGAATATAAGAAGCGTGTACGTCCAGGCTGTGTTGGCAAGGTGCATTGATAGGCGTAGGTCCCGCGACAGGCAGCTATAAACTGAGGTTCGAGTCCTCACAGATGCACAGTGCATTCGTTCACGCAGCTTATTTTTTCAGATCAAAATTAATTTCAAAAAATTGATAATTACTTTTCGACAACCGTATCGAAATAATTATCATATGTAACACCTAACTCTAAACCAAAGAGTTCAATTGACATCTAATAGATTTCACTCTTTGCTGATATAGTCGAAATCTTTATATTTCAAAATATTCTATCAGCGAATAAATTCTAACATTAACTATATAGCTCTCGACAAGTGATGGGCTTGATCTGAGAATATAAGAAGCGTGTACGTCCAGGCTGTGTTTGCAAGGTGCATTGATAGGCGTAGGTCCCGCGACAGGCAGCTATAAACTGAGGTTCGAGTCCTCACAGATGCACAGTGCATTCGTTTACGCAGCTTATTTTTTCAGATCAAAATTAATTTCAAAAAATTGATAATTACTTATCGACAACCATATCGAAATAATTATCATATGTAACACCTAACTCTAAACCAAAGAGTTCAATTGACATCTAATAGATTTCACTCTCTACTGATATAGTCGAAATCTTCATATTTCAAAATATGCTATCAGCGAATAAATCCTAACATTAACTATATAGCTCTCGACTAGTGATGGGCTTGATCTGAGAATATAAGAAGCGTGTACGTCCAGGCTGTGTTGGCAATGTGCATTGATAGGCGTAGGTCCCGCGACAGGCAGCTATAAACTGAGGTTCGAGTCCTCACAGATGCACAGTGCATTCGTTCACGCAGCTTATTTTTTCAGATCAAAATTAATTTCAAAAAATTGATAATTACTTTTCGACAACCGTATCGAAATAATTATCATATGTAACACCTAACTCTAAACCAAAGAGTTCAATTGACATCTAATAGATTTCACTCTTTGCTGATATAGTCGAAATCTTTATATTTCAAAATATTCTATCAGCGAATAAATTCTAACATTAACTATATAGCTCTCGACAAGTGATGGGCTTGATCTGAGAATATAAGAAGCGTGTACGTCCAGGCTGTGTTTGCAAGGTGCATTGATAGGCGTAGGTCCCGCGACAGGCAGCTATAAACTGAGGTTCGAGTCCTCACAGATGCACAGTGCATTCGTTTACGCAGCTTATTTTTTCAGATCAAAATTAATTTCAAAAAATTGATAATTACTTATCGACAACCATATCGAAATAATTATCATATGTAACACCTAACTCTAAACCAAAGAGTTCAATTGACATTTAATAGATGTCACTCTTTGCTGATATAGTCGAAATCTTCATATTTCAAAATATTCTATCAGCGAATAAATTCTAACATTAACTATATAGCTCTCGACTAGTGATGGGCTTGATCTGAGAATATAAGAAGCGTGTACGTCCAGGCTGTGTTGGCAAGGTGCATTGATAGTATTTTTAAAAATACAAAAATTTTGAAAAGTGACAAAAATATTTTGTATCAAAAGGTAATAAAATTTCTATAATGTAAAAATTATTTAATTTTCAAACAAATATTTTCTGTCTTTTTTTAAATTTGAAAAATTGAAAAAAGTCGTATATATAGCGTGTAAGTTAAAGCTGGCTTGTGAGTAGTTTATTTGTCTAGTTTGTGAATCAAAAAAATTTAATTTTTTTTAGCAGTCACTATTATAAAAAATATTGATGATATATAATTTACACTGAGAAAAATTTATTTGATTCAAATAACCGATCAATAAACTATTATCAATTAAATAAGTTTTTTTTCTAAAATTTTTTAATTGTGAATAGTAATAATTATTATTATATGTAATAATATTATTCATTATAAATTAATAATAATTATTAATAATATTATTATTGAAAAAAATTATTAATGAATGTTTAAATACAGAAATTTCCAATTTGTTTAAGATATAAATACAATTTGTTTTTTTAATTATAAATTCAAAATTTAAAAAAATTGAAAATTGTTGATCGAAAAATGTTTAAAATTATTTGTTTGGAAATTCTCGAATTTTTTTAAAAATAAAATGATGCATTTAAATATATATCAAAATAAAAGAATTTAATTTATTATATTTGTATACACTGAAAAAAATTTCATTGAATCAAGTAAATGCATTTTCTTGACCTAATTTACTTGAAACAAACTCATATTTTCTTATTATTTATTATTTTATTATTATTAATAAAATATTATTATTATTATTTTCTTATATTCTTAATACTGGAAGAAATTTATTTTCTTGTGTCAAGTATAATTTTGAGCATTGGACAAATCATTTTTTTATTTTCTTTAAATTACTATTCATTTCATCCAACACATTTTTATTTTCTTGAATCAATACTACAATAGTCTTAGCCGTATTCAATTTCACGATTTGCTTCTACCAAGAAAAATTTTCTTGGTTCAATACTTTTTTTTCAGTGTAAACAGTTATAAGAAAAACAACAATTTTATTATAAATTGTACACAATTATAATCATAACATTGGAATTAGAAATTATCGCTTGGTTAATATTTTCAAATATTTCCGCCTTTAATAAACCGAAGATTGCCGAAGTAGTCCGATTGGTCCGATTATAAGAGGCACACAGAAAGCAGACGAAAAGCACATGTAGAACACTAACGCCACCCTGGATTCATGTGCCCAAACTAACGATTCGCCGCATCTAGTATATTTATCTAAGCTTTGCCTGTCACAAGACGCAACCAACACAGTCCCCCCCGTCCCCTCTCACTCCTTCTCTCTCTAACCTATGGTATTCACACCATTCAAAATTGCATTATTTTGATAATTAGAGATAGGAACTTTATGCTTAAGCATAAAAGAACAAATTTAAAATACAAAAAAAATAATATTTTAGATTTTGGAAAAATTACAAATGATTACAGAAATTCAATTGTTTTCGAAAGTTACAAGGATTCATCGCGGAATTTGAATTATGTTCAAAAATAAAAAAAAAATTCTCGTCAAAATTACAAACATTTTTATTAGTAATAAAATACTTCATGAAGATTCAATTATTTTTGAAGGTTTTGGTGAAGTTCTTGGCAAAATTTTGTAGGAATTTAATTTCAATGGATTAATCTAAAATGATTCTATTCTTTTCATAAGTAATAGAATTTTCACAAGAATTCAATTATTTAAAATACAAAATTTCATAAATTTTTTCGAAAAATATAAATTATTAAAAAAAAAAATTTCTTTACCGAAATTCAATTATTTTTGTAAACTGGAATAAGATTCTTTGTAGGAATTCGGTTATTTGTATAAATGATGAAATTATTCAATAAATTATTTTTTTTAAATAATTGATATCTTCTAGAATTTTCTAATAAAAATTGATTTAAAAATGAATTAACGGATAATCGATTTATTATTGTTTATGAGAGTACTTGAATTATTGCCACGAGTTTTGTTACATTTTTTTGAAATGGTTTAATTTTTGTAAGAAGTTTGGCTGCTTGTAGAAATAATTCAGTTCTTGCGAGAGATTTTTGTAAGTAATTGACCTATTCTGAAAATGTTTTGTAATAATATTGTTACAAGTTGTTCAATTTGGAAAGATTTTAATTTGAATGTTCTGAAGAATTTTAATTTCTACAGAAAAATAACAATGATTAAATGTTTATTTGGGGAAGAGGTTGTTGATGTTTTCGAATAATTTTACAATTGATGAAATTTGTAGGTGAATGTAATAGAGCATTTTTCTTGATTACCTAATAATTTTTAGAGTGAATCAGAATATTCTTTGGGGTCAGGAAAAAGTGAAAATTTTGTCTGGAAATCAGGGAAAATAAAATTAAATATTTGTGGCAACCCTGCTAATGTTAAAAGCTTGAGTTTGGTGCTAAATAACGTTTTTCTTTTAAAAGTATCAATTCGCACTTTTAAAATTTTTAACGCATAATTTCGCATAATAATCAGTTTTTGAGCGCATAATGCAGTAAATTTCAGAGTCATAAAATACTGTCCTTAATTATAACACAGGCCAACAAAATTTGATTCAATTTACTTTCCAAGAATCAGACAATACTTTTCCGAAGGATTTTGACGTGCTAAATCCAAATCCGACATCAAAAGGGACCTATCACGTCAGGTTTTCGAGATATTTTAACCTAAAAGTGCAAAAAACCTGTTTTTAGTTATATTTGATGTCATGTAACATCAAGAAATAATTTTTTTCTCTAAAAGGTCAATATTGAGCCTGAAAGTGCTACTGTTCCCCTTTAATTTGCATTTTGAAAATTTTAAAAATCTTCTATTGCCTCTGAGTAATCGTTTATTGAATTTTCTGAGTTTGTCGAATTTTTCGAAAACTGAGTAGAAACAAAGAAACTTTTATAATATAGCAGAATTTAACTACAAATATCTAAATTTTCAATAGTTCTGAGGATTTTCGATATAACTGAATACGAATTCAATATAATATTCACAAAATTCAAAATGGCGTATACAATATAGCAGGCGATTTATTTAAAATCGATTGTATTTTCCTAAAATATGCCATTTTTGAACCTGTCAATCTGATATCGAATTCGTATTCAGTTATATTGAAAATCCTCAAAACTATTTAAAATTTAGATGTTTGTAGTTAAATTCTGCTTTATTGTCAAAGTTTTGTCTATTTCTACTTGGTTTTCGAAGAATTCGCCAAACTTATAAAATTCAATGAACGTTGACTCAGAGAAAAATGAAGATTTTTTAAAATTTCAAAATGGATATTAAAGGGGAACAGTAGCACTTTCAGGCTCAATATTGACCTTTAAGAGAAAAAAATTATCTCTTGATGTTACATGACATCAAATATAACTAAAAACAGGTTTTTTGCACTTTTAGGTTAAAATATCTCGAAAACCTGACGTGATGGGTCCATTTTGAGGTCGGATTCGGATTCAGTACGTCGAAATCCTTCAGAAAAGTATTGCCTGATTCTTGGAAAGTAAATCTTGTCGGCCTGTGTAATTGTTGTTAGGCTGTGTTGTACTACGTACTGACATAAGTTTGATTTTATTTCATGATTTTATTTTAAACCTCATTATAAAAATAACATTAAAATTACTCACCTCTTTTCGCTTAATTCTGCATCTTTCACTTTGGTCAAAGAACGCATTAAGCGAGCAATTCCTGCTTGAATGTAGTGAAAAGAAACTTCCATTTCATCCACCTTTTTGACGGTCAAATTTTCAAAGAATAACGGGATCAATCCCATTCCAAAATTATAATTTTCCACATTTTTGATAAAATCTGGATACTTCGTAGTCATCATCTATACAAAGTACTGGAGTCCTTCTAAATGATTTTTATTATGAGGATCACCATTCATAAAAATAAACAAATTTTCCACCTCTAACTTCATTTTTAACACGACAAACCACAATAATAACCAACAAATAACTTTAAAATTACAAAGAAAACAAAATTAAAATATATAAAAGAAACGAACTATAAAACCTTTCTTCTCAACTTCCACTTGCAACGAAAATCAAAGAGATACTAGTCAAAACTGTCACAAATGGCATACCATTGGTGACCATACCACATGAGACCAAGACACTCCAAATCGTCTCTAAATAACATAAACATCACGTCGCCATAATATTGAGAGATGCTTAACAGCAGACAATGTTAGGCGACTCGGTCCATTCAAAGAAAATTCAATCTCTTTCTCTTCTAGTAACAAATTTTATTTAACAAACGATTATTCTTATACATTATATAATTAATTAAATTATTAATTAAATCCGACTAAAAATTTATTAAAGTAAAATTTTCTTACCAAACTAAATTTAAAATTTATTCTTTCTTATAATAATAATTAATAATATTTTTTATATATATTAAATAAAAATAGAAAACAGTAAAATTATTTATAAAAACTCACAATTATTAAAATTTAAGGTAATTCCTTAACTATAACAAATATTTCCTTTTATTCTTTATCCCCAATAAAACCCTACAAGAAAAAGAAATAATAAATTTAATATTCAATAAATATGTAGTTTTCAAAAAAAATAAAAACACAACTCACATAAGGTAAAACAATCCCTAATGGACAAGAACCTGCGAATTTTTGAAGAGGTTTTGGTCTTTTCACTTTTTTACCTTCAGAATCCTTGCCAATAAACCAACTATATTTACTTAAAATCTCTCCACCACCTTGCCTATTTGGCAAAACCAAATTCGTCTTTTTGTTTCCCGAAAAATATTCAAAAAGCGGCCTTTCCCTCTCCATTAATCCTGAATTGTTATTGCCACCTTCATTAATCAAAACAACAGCCCCACAACCCAAGCACACAATCCCTAAAACAAACATTTCCTTGCTAAAATTGCAACAAAATAAAAATACACAAAAATATATATATATATATATATATCTCGACATTATATAATAATAATCTTACCCCCACTATTATTGTTACTTCCACCAGCAACAGGACCACAACCTGATGCTTGACCACAATATACACAAGTAGGGGAATGCTGTTAGGGTTGGACAGGTGTTAGGGTTGAGCCATCGCGTTTTTTTGTTTTATCACACTAGCGTCATCTGTTTTTGTACTTAAATTCTTGCTACTAATGCGAGTCAACTTTTCACATGAGTACAGTCAAATATACGAACGTATACTTTTGTTTTTTGCGATTAATTGTTATACGCTCAACAGAAACTTTTTTGTGGTGTCAAAAAAAGAGAAGTAAATGTAGAAGAAATATGCCAAAGACAAAGTAAATTTATTGAAATTGTTTATTAAGATGTTATACGAAAATGTGAAAAGAAATTTGGGGTTTTGTGTGACGCGTTTGTGTTCTGTGTGGGTTGTCGCAAAACGACGCGTGAGTTAGGGTTGAGCCAGGCGGTGTCGTCAGTGTTGAGCCGCCCAAAATATTGCTATTACAAAGCGTACTTGCAACAGAAATTCATTTTTTGACTTAAGGAGGTGTCAAAAACTTTATTTCTGACGTAAAAAGAGGAAAACATTTTTTTCGATAATCTTTTTTTATTGGTTTAATTTAAAAGTGTTTGATTTCATTCCTAAGAAATAAAATATCTAATGTTATGCAAAAATTCACAATATGTGATTTTATTTTAATTTCATGGTTCCTTTCCTCATTTTGAAGTGAGGGGCAGATCTGTCGTGACAAACTTGTGTACATTTACCGAACATTTGCGTGATAGTTTGGAGAATGGAACTCAAGTTGACACTATTTACATAGATTTTTTGAAGGCCTTTGATAAAGTAAATCATTATATACTCATTTCAAAGCTGAGAGACATGGGTTTTTCAGAACAATTACTCGAATGGATAAAAAGTTACCTTTCTGAAAGATTTTTGTCGGTAAGGGTAAATTATGATTACTCTGAAGTTTTTCTGGCTACATCAGGGGTTCCTCAGGGTTCGCATCTTGGACCCCTTCTATTCTTGTTATTTATTAATGATATCTCTATCATTTTTAAATTTAGCAAACACTTTTTATATGCAGATGATCTTAAACTTTTTAATAAAATAGAAAATGATAATGATTGTCTCGATCTTCAGTCAGACCTCGTTAGGTTTCATGATTGGTCTATTAAAAATCACTTGTTTCTAAACGTTAACAAATGTTCTATTATAAGTTTTACTAAACATGACAACACAATACTTTTTGAATACAAAATTGGCAATCATGAACTAAGGAGGGTGCCCAGAATTAGAGACCTTGGAATCTTACTGAGCCAGAGATTCCTTTTTGATGATCATGTATCAGAAGTTGCTAACAAAGCCCTAAAGTCTCTCGGTTTTGTTATGAGAAATGCGTCTCAATTTACTAATGCGTCAACATTAAAAATATTATTTTTCTCTTTTGTAAGATCCATTCTAGTTTGCAACCATATCATTTGGTTTCCTCCTCAAGAATATCATATTCTGCGACTTGAACGTATTCAAAATAAGTTTCTGCGATTTGCTGCTAAGCAATTAGGCATAAATCGAGATCGATTTGACCATGACTATTCTGATCTTCGTTACCTATTAAAGATCCCAACGGTTGCTTCTTTTTTTGTTTATGCAGATTTAGTATTTTTATATAGAGTTCTCAATGACTACGTAGACTGTCCAGAAATATTATCTAAAATTAATTTCTATGCTCCTTCGAAACTTCTTAGAAAACGATCATTATTTAAAACTGCTTTGCATAGATCTAATTATGGTTCAAATTCCATTATTGACAGAATATGTCGAGAAGCTAATTTTTACTGCGCAGATTTTGATTTCTTCAACTTCACCCTCAGTACCTTTACTGTATTTTTGCGTAGAGCGCTATTTTATGATAATAATCAATAAAAACTCCATCTGGTGTGTATCTAACTACGAATCCTTATTCATTTTTAATTTCTGTTAACTTAATTAACATCCTTCAAATTAGTACATTGTACGAATGGGCATTTTTAATAATTTTTTGTAAGCCCGTATAATTGAAATAAATAAATAAACATTTCTTCAAACTATTGTATTCTTCTCTCTTTCATTTTCAATTCCCTTTTAATCAATGTCATAACTACTATTTTATTTCATTACACCTATTCCCCTTTTTGCCTTAATTTTTGTAAATTTATTATATTCTTCTCTAAGTATCAAAAATAAAAATAAAATAGTAAAAATACATATACCCAGTTACCCCGATTTCGTTGGTATCTCCCTGCATTTTTTCATCTTCTCTCTTCATCGGGGGCGATGAATTTTTTTAAGGGGGAAAAATACGCTTAATCTCACATAATAATAGTTCATCACATTATCATGATCGCATCATAAACATTTCTTCCAATTTTGTAATCCTATGCGTGTATATGGAAACATATACACGAATTCCCCTTATACTCCTATTAAAAATTAATATATAATTTATAATTTTCACAGATAAAGATGTTTTTACATTGGAAATTATTTCTTTTAGCCCCAATAATACAAGTAATTTCGGAAAAATACCAGATTACCATGTTTGATAAAAACCCTGGTCTATTTTTCGAAAGAATAAAATCAATAAGATTCATCGAAACTTATTGGCGGCTTACAATATTGCTCGACATGAAGAAATTACAAAATACTTTTCCAATGAAATCATTAATTAGAGATATCGAAATCATGTACAGTAATTGTGCAAAGCCATACACTGAACCTTGCGAAGAAGCAATAAGACCTCATACTCTAAAAGAAAAAATTACTCAGGCAAATAATGTTTTCCAAGACGCAACAAACTTGTTAACCGTTCTAAAGGACACTCCAGTGGATATAGAAAACCTTCCTAACAGTATGAGAAAACGAAGATCCCCGCTCGATTTTATTGGACAAGGATTAAAACCTATTATTGGCATTTTAACCACCGAAGACGGAGAAACCTACGATAACGCAATTGACGAACTTTACGAACTAAATAAAAATCTAACACATCTGGTTGGACAACAAACACACATAATTCGCTCAGACCTTCAAAAACTATACGAACAAGCAGATAGACACTCCGAAATCTTAACCCATCTACGGTCCAATTTAAGAGATTTGAATGCCTTGACGGAATCACTAAATAAAAAACAATACTATAATTACTTATCTCAATGGACCCAATTATAGAATCCAAACTTGACCATTTTATTCAAGCTATGAACGAAATAATAAAAATCATTCTATCCGGAAGAGAAGGAAAATTACACCCAACATTATTAACTTCAGAACAATTACAAGACATAAAAAACAGACTCCTAGAAATAAATGAAAATTTCGATTTCCCAATTCAAGGATCTAGAATCCTTGCAGAAGAACTTTCATCAATCACGAAAACAAAAATTGGATACTACAAAGAGAAATTTTTAATAATTATAGACATTCCACTATTAAAGAAAAATGTCTATAAGTTGTATAAAATTCACTCCTACCGGGGCGCATGAAAAGATCCTAATCCGAACTTGTTAGAAATGTTATTTAATAGAGTTTTATTATTTAGAATATCATTATAGTAGAATGTATAATTGTTAGAATGATAGCTTGACTGAGAGAAAAGTAGAAAGAATTTTAATTTAGTAGAATATTTATTCGTCTGAATTATAATCTGGCAGAAAGTCAATTTGATCTAATTTCAATTTTCCAGAAATCTAATTTTACCGAATATCAATTTATGCGTAATTAAATAGAATCTTAATATTGCCGAAAATTTTTTTGATAGAAATCTACTTTATCAGAATGTACATGTGTTCGAATATTAATTTACTAGAAATTCAACTTATCCGAATATCAATTTGATAGAATTATTTCGGCGCGAATTTTAAAATTGACCAATCACAATTTTCTTGATAGTTTCTGATTGGTCAATTTGAAAATTCGCGCCAAAATAATTCTATCAAATTGATATTCGGATAAGTTGAATTTCTAGTAAATTAATATTCGAACACATGTACATTCTGATAAAGTAGATTTCTATCAAAAAAATTTTCGGAAATATTAAGATTCTATTTAATTACGCTTCTGTAGAATTACGATTCTACGAGAAAACGATTCGCATAAATTGATATTCGGTGAAATTAGATTTCTGGAAAATTGAAATTTGATCAAATTGACTTTCTGCCAGATTATAATACGGACGAATAAATATTCTACTAAATTAAAATTCTTTCTACTTTTCTTTCAGTCAAGCTATCATTTTAACAATTATACATTCTACTATAATGATATTCTAAATAATAAAATTCTATTAAATAACATTTCTAACAATTTCGGATTAGGGTCTTTTCATGCGCCCCCTCCTACCCCATACCACAAAACATACAAACACAAAACTACTCAGCCTACATTATACCTGAAACACCTTTTTTAATTTTATCAGAAGATCGACGTTCCTACATATACGCAGACCAAGAATTACTTGATACCTGTATAAATTTAAACACCTACAGTATTTGCAATAACTATCAACCAATATATGAAACTAATGGTTTAAAATCTTGCGAAAGTCAATTATTGCTTGAACCTAACGAAAATTTCTGGCATTTATGTGATACAAGAATAAAAACTAACATGAAAACGTACTGGAATCAAATTGCTACATTAGGAGGATGGTTATTTTCTTCTTACGACCAAGAAATATTAACAATATCATGTTCTAATAATTACGAAAGAAAAATAAAAATTTCTGGATTTGGATTGCTACGGATAGAAAACACCTGCGTTGCCAGAAACTCATACATTACCATATCAGGAACATCGATACAAAATAGCGAAATAGAATACTTATATCAACCAGAGTTAAGCCTAAACATCTCAACAATATTTACAAATGTTCCTAAAGTAAACGAATTAAAATTATCAAACGAATATTTAATAGAAGATAAATTATTCGAAACAACCAAATGGGATACAAAACCAATTAAAAATTTTAAGCAATCACAAAAGATAATCAAACTCAAGTTTCTATCGAGATCTATTCAGAGGATTATCTATATTCGGAATCCTTGGAGTAAATAAACGAATATGTATAAATATTATAAAATCAAAATTTTAGAATAAAATACACTTAAACAATCATGTAAAATTAAATTGAGGATAATTTAAAAGGATATCTAGATCAAAACCATATTGTGATTACAATACCATCTGTAAATAAACAAAACATAATTAAAATTAATATCAACTAATACAACTCCGTTAAATTTCTTTTCTCTTTGAAATTTATCTTACCTTATTAAACTATACAGTTTTGCTTTTTCTAAGAGAAACGAAATAATTTCCATCCAAAGAACGGTGCCCAAAAAGGGCCAAAATTTGCCCATGAGGGAATTGTAAGAGCATAATAGTTTTCAACAGTTTGAACCCTGCTGAAACCGAAAATGATAGGTAAAAAGTTGTAAAGTGGAGGGAAAGGGGTGAAAAACTACCCCTAAGTCCAGAATTCCAATAAATTATGAAAATTCATAACATCTAAAAAAATAAATCCAAATCGCTTGAAAATTGTTACTCGGGGGTTTTCGGGGTCGCTGATTACGAATATGATATTGGTTTTTCAAAATTCAAAATGGCGGATCCAATATGGCGGATGACTTTATAAAAAAATGATAAGATTCGCTTGAAAATTGTTACTCGGGGGTTTTTGGGGTCGCTGATTACGAATATGAGATTGGTTTTTCAAAATTCAAAATGGCGGATCCAATATGGCGGATGACTTTATAAAAAAATGATAAGATTCGCTTGAAAATTGTTACTCGGGGGTTTTTGGGATCGTTAATAACGAATATGATATTGGTTTTTCAAAATTGAAAATTGCGCATCCTATGTAGCGGATGACTTTTTTAAAAAATGATAAGATTCGCCTGAAACTATTTACAGGGGGGTTTTTGGGATCGTTAATAACGAATATGATATTGGTTTTTCAAAATTGAAAATTGCGCATCCTATGTAGCGGATGACTTTTTTAAAAAATGATAAGATTCGCCTGAAACTATTTACAAGCGGGTTTTTGGGATGTAAGTTGCATCCAATCAATGAAGATAAGACGCAAGGCATCTGACCAGTTAAGGTAAGATGTGTGTTGCATCCAATCAATGAAGATAAGACGCAAGGCATATGTTGAGAAACATTCTCATTAATAGAAGAGCAAAGTTAAAAATTCGTTACATGCAGATAAAAAACAATTGAACTGCAGTGGATATAAGAGAGAAATATTCTCGTTATGAAATGGATTTATTCAATGGTACGTTGCATGTAGATTAAAAACAAGTGACCCCAAAAACTCTCCTGTAAATAGTTTCAGGCGAATCTTATCATTTTTTATAAAGTCATCCGCCATATTGGATCCGCCATTTTGAATTTTGAAAAACCAATCTCATATTCGTAATCAGCGACCCCAAAAACCCCCGAGTAACAATTTTCAATCGAATCTTATCATTTTTTTATAAAGTCATCCGCCATATTGGATCCGCCATTTTGAATTTTGAAAAACCAATCTCATATTCGTAATCAGCGACCCCAAAAACTCCCGAGTAACAATTTTCAAGCGAATCTTATCATTTTTTTATAAAGTCATCCGCCATATTGGATCCGCCATTTTGAATTTTGAAAAACCAATATCACATTCGTAATCAGCGACCCCGAAAACCCCCGAGTAACAATTTTCAAGCGATTTGGATTTATTTTTTTAGATGTTATGAATTTTCATAATTTATTGGAATTCTGGATTTAGGGGTAGTTTTTCACCCCTTTCCCTCCACTTTACAACTTTTTACCTATCATTTTCGGTTTCAGCAGGGTTCAAACTGTTGAAAACTATTATGCTCTTACAATTCCTCATGGGCAAATTTTGGCCCTTTTTGGGCACCGTTCTTTTCCACGATTCCCATTCGAGAGCGATATTTTATTAATAATTGAGGATTTTTCTTCAGAACTTCTGTAGTAACAAAAATAGGAATCATTGGCTCCTCCTCCGAAGTAGGAAGTTTTCGAAATTTTGATTGGGCCTCTGAAACAAGCGATTTACGTCTTTAATTAGAACGGGACATATTATTGTTCGTAAGATTTTGAATTATGTCACTAATTTTAATCCAATATATATATATTTATGTAAGTATGTATGCACAGATGTGGCTGGAATGACGACTTGGTCCTTGCAGTGCATCCTGGGGCTAGTTTTATCATTCCCACTCCAGATAGATTGATTTATATAGGGCTTATCGAATGACAATTTATGGTGATTATCTCTGGTGTGGAAAACGAGTATAACCAGGCTGATAAGGTCCTTAATGGTTGCCAATAAGATTCAAGTGCTGTGGTGATTTTTATGGTGCACGATCTCATGGCTTCGAGAGATGGTTTGCTCAGAAGTAACGGCTCACATCCTGGTCTTTCTCCAATGTCATAAATAGGTGTTCCTTCTAGGCAGGCATGGTAAGCTGCAGTGGATCGGCAATTTTTCCATTCTTCTTGAGTCAAAAGTAGGTAAGTTCGTTGATCCTTGTCAGTTATTAGACAGTCGTAGTCTGAACTAATATATGCTCGCTGAGTTCCACTTCCTAAGGATCCTTGTGCTGTTGGAAGGGGATGAATTTTAAATGAAGATGAAGGCGACCTCGTCGAGCTTCATGAACGGCGCTCAAAATGGTGGATGTGATCCGAATGTTGTGGTCCAATCCAGTTTTTAATGCTCCCATGAACAATAAGACTGCTTTTCTTCGGTCCTCTGCTTCTTAATCATTGTTTAAAATATTGTAGAGTACATTATTTAAACACATTTTTAGAGTTTGATTGATTTTTCAAAGATATTAGCATAGCATCGTTGTTTACGATTGCGGGTATTTTGCAATACTTACTTTATACTATTGTACATTTCGATAATTGCACTGGTGTTCCTACCTTAAAGTAAATAATAATATAAACAAAATGCGTTGCTATGTTTGTAATGCAGTTTTTCAACCTAGACAAATGTCATCTATTGAAGGAGAAGAAAATGTTGATAAGAGCGAAATTGCAATTCGTTGGCGAGAAGAAAGAGGCTTTCCACCGCTTGTAATTGGTATTAATACACGTGTATGCATAACATGCAAGCGACTTATTAATATTGAAGTTAATGAAAATGAAAATAATCCATCTTGTTTAAGACTTAATGTCTTAACGCAAACATCGAGCCATACGTGCCTTATTTGCAATCGGATAGATAATGTAGTACGACTTTCAGACGAATGTCGTGTTAACATTTTTGTCCTGAAAGACATTTACGTTCAAGAAAATGTTAGGTGTTGTCCAGAGCATTTAGATGAACACGGTTTCATCCCTGCAGATCTCATGCAACATCTTCGTTTTATGAATAGATTTTATTGTATTAAAGGTCCTCAGTTATTAAAGTTTTTAAATGGTCTCAGCGGTTCTGTGAAAAAAAATTCGAAAAAAAAATTCGTAGATGAAAGCGATTTTTCGGACGATCAGTTCAAATCATTTTCTCCAATAACTAAGGAACAATTTCGAGATTTATATTCTCTATTCGATCCAGCGCAACTGGTACCAGGTCAGAGATATATTTCAAAGAAAGACCTTTTAGTATTTTTATGCAAAATGCGGCAAGGTCTACCAGATGAATTTCTTTCAGTTGTTTTTAATTATCCCAGCAGACAAAGTGTTAGTATGGCTGTTAGTAAAGTAAGAATATTTTTAATGGATTTATTTGTTCCTCAAAACATTGGACTTAACGCAATAACGAGACAAGAATTCATAGAGAGATATGTACCTGATTTTGCAAATACATTATACAATCCGACACCAGAAAATCGTAAAGCAATTGTCATCATCGACGGTACTTACGCAAAAATTGGGAAATCTAGCAATTTTCAAGCTTTACGACAATCGTTTAATCTTCACAAGAGTTGTCATCTTGTTAAGCCCATTCTTTTGGTGTCAACGAATGGATACATTCTTGACATTCACGGACCATACTTTTCAGACGCACGAAATAACGACGCCAACATTTTAATACAAGAATGTGAAAGAGATGGTGCTCAAATCAGAGAATGGTTAGACGAAGGCGATATAATTATTGTTGATAGAGGGTATCGCGATGCGATTCCTTTTCTTGAACGGATGGGTTTAATACCCAAAATGCCACCGTTGTTGGGTCGTAATGAACGACAATTCTCTACTGAGAATGCGAACGAAGCTTGGATAATCACAAAAATAAGATGGTTAGTAGAATCGCGAAACGGGCACTTGCAATCTATTTTTAAAATATTTGGTAAACCCATATCAATGACACATGTTCCTCATCTTGGTGATTTTTATCGCATTGCTGGCGCGATAATAAATAAATATCGTGGTTTAATAGAAATGGAAGTAGCTACAGTTGAATTAGCAACAGAAATGTTATTAAAAGCTGAAACAGCAAATGAATTAAAAACAAGGGTTGAAGAAGAGGAACTTTTCCGAAGAAACGCACAGTGGGTGCATTTAAACGAAAACGATCTTCCATATTTTCCTCATCTTTCTATGGAGTATTTGCGTCACTTGACATTCGGGGTATACCAAGTAAACTTGGCACCATCTTATATTCAGGATAAAGTCCATAGAGATGGTAATGAAGAATTACAACTAGATGCTTTGATGAATGAACCTGGTTTAATAAGAATGCGCATTTATTCCAGATTTCGAAATGCTACGCGACATCAGCTATGGATACTTTATGATCTTGAAGAAAATAGAGGTGAACAGCAGCAACCTATCCGTGGTTACTATTGCACTTGTAAGTCGGGTGCAAGAACTTTAGGTACTTGTGCTCACGTTGCAAGTGTTTTATGGTACTTCGGATATGCTCGTCACGAACAACACGTGAAATACCCTTGGACGGATCTTTTGGACAGCGTGTTAGATGCAGGAAACAGAAACAACCCTGTCAATGAATAGTTTTTTTGGATGCATTGCAGCAAAGTCCTTAAAATAAGATTTGCTACTAAGTGCAACTTGTATATATGTAAATAGGTGAGATATGTAAATAGGTGAGATTTTTTTTTAACAAGAAATGGAGTACAAAATCTTGTACCTGCAGCCTCCACGTGGCGTACTCTGGGTAGAAAATGTTTTTCTAGCGAATGCAGGCATGTTTTTGAACAATATAATAAGATTGAAACAAAACATTTGAGAGTTTTCACAAGCCTAAAGACATGCAATATCTTCAATGAGTTATTTTCTTTCTATGAGCCTAATACTTAGAGGGATGTTTATTATAAATAGCGTCGAATATTTAAAATAATATTTTATTTTTGTTACATGTAGGAGGTAGTTTCTTTAACAACTACAAACATAATAAACTGTTTACTATTTTTAATAGTTTTCTTTGGTTGAAATGGATTTTTTACTTTTTTCACTTTAAATCTTAAGGGGTTGTTTTTTTCATAAGGGTACTTTTTTATTTTGAACATTGCACTGAAAATCACGGAAGATTAAATAATTACTTCCAGTCGATTTTCAAAAGTCTTTCTCTGTTTAAACTGTTCATTTATCTGGTTTACTGGATTTATTTAAAATATAAAAGGGGTTGCTTTTTGTTGTTGTTGTTGGGGTTGTTTGTAAGGGTAAATATGACATCTCATATGTATTAGTAAATGAAAAGTCAATATTTTATTTATAAAAATATTTTCTGTGATTAAAATAGTTTTTTCCTTTTCTATATGGTTTTAACTGTACAAGGGGTAGTTTTTGAGGGTTGATATTTTACATTTTTATTTGTTTAACATTAAGAGTTCTTTCTTTATGTATATTGGTGACTTCCGACATTAAACTTACCAAAAATAATGGTTTATTTGGCTAAAAGCACTGAAATGTTCATTTCATGCCTTAGACAGGGGGTACTTTCACCCCCTGTTTTCAGCCAAACAAGTGAAGTTTTGAGTTTAACAAAATTATATCTTTAATTAGGACACTTAGTACTACTAATTCTGAAAATTTGAACAAAATTAACGGTAAGCCAATTCCAATGCATTTTGTGCGGGGTCCTTTCCTTTAATTCGAAATTAAAGTTTTTTATAAATCGAGAAATTCAGCCGACTAGGCGTTTAAGTTTCGCAAAGTTAGAGCATTTGTCCTCTAAACTAGAAATTTCTGCAGTTTTAGAGACAACGGACATAAAAGTTAATGTTTCGTTCCACCTCTAGATGGTAGATCAGCTGGATTGGAGTGTCCCGGGACATGGTTCTACTGTAAGGAATTAGAGTATTTACGTATTTCTTGAACTCGACAAGACCATGTTTCTTGTATTAAAATTCTAGGGCACAGCATAATGGGACAAACGATTCCCAGAGGATCGAATACTCGATGTGCAAAAGAAAAAATTTTTCTTTTGGTATTTTTCTCGTCACGAAGTTGATCCAGAGCTGACAGATTGAGCGACAATGTGTCATCTATTTTATTCCAAATCAGTCCTAAGACTACAGCCTGGTTCTCGAGTAAATTGTCGCCGTTGTACTGCCACCCTCGAAGGTCGAAGCCAGCTTCCTCCAACACTGCTCTAGAATCGGTAATAAAATTAATTAGATCATTTTTCGAATTCACGCTCGTTAAACTATTATCGACATAAAAACTCCTTTTAAGTTTGACAATATTTTCTTTACAATAACGATCGTTTCAGTCATTATTTATTTCGCCTAGATTTTTTTGTAGATGTTCTTTAATTACTACATTTAATATAAAGGAACTAGAACTGACCCCAAAGACAACTCTACGATGGCGTAAACAAACGATTTCATTTTCTCCCGTTAGCCACAAGAATCTCAAAAAATCTCTATCTCTAGGATCAATACTAACTTGTAAAAATGCCTTTCTAATATCAGATACGATACCAATCTTACCTTCTCGAAAACGCAATAATACAGAAGCTACCAATTCAATGAGGTTAGGGCGCTTTTCCAAACAATCGTTCAAGGATGGTGATGATTTATCTTTGTCCAAGGCGTTGAACACAGGTCTCAATTTCGTCGTGCTGTTTTTCTTTAACACATGTCGATGTGGTAAGTAACGACCCTAGTGATCCTCTTCATCCTTGGGAACATACTCAATTATCCCTTCTTGATTCCATTCATAGAGTACCGCTCCATAATCCTCGTACAATCCTTCAGATTTTAACTTATTTACCATTGATTGAAGACGTCTCATTGCTGTCACCCTGTTATCTGTCAGTTCCGGGTGATTAGGTAACCAAGGAAGTTGAACTTCATAACGACCTTCTTCATTTATTTTTAATGTTTTCAAAAGTTCTTGTGTAATCTCTTCTTCAAGTTGCCCTTGTAATTTCAACTCGATCGGATCTCTTATGCCCAAAACATCCAGAGACCATAAATCGGAAATATTTTCATTTCTGACAAATAACGAAGTAGCTAACAGAATTGGATTCTTTCATTCGACATCACTCGTTGGAACTTCGCCCATCAACGTCCATCCAAGGACGGTTTCCACAGCAACTAGACCACACTCTAAAACATGTTGTCGACCAGTTAGCAGTCTCCCTGCTACATCAGCACCAATCAAGACCACCACTGAAGAATCTTCACTATCCATGTCAGTGATTTTTACATTTAAATTTCGAAGTTCTTCGGACCAAATTCCACTTCGCACTAATGGTACATAGTTGCAAATGACGTCCTGATCAAGAGCAACAAATTTGAACGAGCGTTTGTCATCGATACTTTTCAGGTGTACATTGTATTTTTTATGCGATATAGTACCAGAATTTCTACCACCAAAGAGTGAGTGGATCATTAATTGTTCTGCAATAGGTTCATAACCTATAACTTTACACATCTCTTTTGTAATATATGACTTTTGTGAACCGGTATCTATTACGGCACGCACTACTTTTTGTGTATTTCCATTACACAATTTGATTTTAACAGTTTGCATGAAAACCTCGGGATCACTACATTGATTGGACAAACTACAATCATTTTTCACTGATGTAGAACCTTCTGACGTATCCTTTTTATCTACATCGCAACACATTATTAGGACATGACGTCGAGAACACCATGCGCACTTTACTTTAGACCTGCACTGTTTGGATCCATGTTCCAATGTAACAAATTTTTCTTTTACTTTAAATTTTAACAAAACGAAAATAATTAATTATCAAAATTTAATGAAATTGTTATAAAATAAATTATTAAATTGTTTAAAAAGATAAATTATAGTTAAAAATAAAGATCATAAATTATTCGATTATCGTCAAATTTAATATATGATTAAAAACAATCAAGTCAATATTAAATACATATAAACAAAACATATATACATAAATTTCAAATCGATTATAGTTTTAACAAAAAAATGGAAAACATCAAATTATCAATTATTCCAAAGTGGAATCGATCAAATAATAATTATTAACAAACGCCCTAGAACCGACGCATCATTTAACTTTTCTGCACACACACATTTATATACAAATTTGGGTACTTAGCGACTTTTTATACTGCCGTTTTCCTCTCCTCCCAGCCAACTCATGCATTTATCTCATCCAATGGGTCCAATTCCTTGCCAGATAAGATCCCAGATCTATATTGGCCAAAAGGACTCTTCAAATGCCCGGATCTCAAGGATGCAGAAATGCCGTTTGGTTAGTGTGTGAGATCAAATGTGGTGTCACCTTGTTTTATTACAAATCCGCCCACTTATAATTCGCCACACTAATCAATATAAACAAAAAAAAATAGATATATATAAAAAATTAGGATTATCACTTCGCGAATACACTGGTTCTTTTTTATTTTTTCATACCATCAGCGTCCTCGGCAGGCACTTGAAACGTGTCGCGGATACAGCCGTTCGGTTCTCAGGTGATCTTGATCACCGCTTTCGTGAACCGACGCTGATTTCCCGCTAATTTCCCGCACACGTGGTGAAGCGTACCAAGCCGAGAACCCTGATAGGTCCCAAATTCGTCAGATCATTTTTATAGTCTCGACACCAGACCTCACTCCACACATCCCCGATCTCCGGCAACCCCAGATGCATGCTGACCAGGAGGAAAGTCAATCGCTGCATTCTCCCCCTAAACTTTGATTACACATTTTTTCAAAGTTTCCTAAAAAAACAAAATAAATAATTATCCAACAAAATAATCTTCACATAACATAGAATACAAAATTCTCGGTCATTGACCAACCTTCATTCAATATAAAAAAATGTTTAATTCATTATAAAAAATTGTCCTTCTGTCCAAAATAATTACATAGATTGATTATACCAAACATACTACAATTTCTCCTATCATAACAACGATGATTCTACTATTTCGATGTATTTTATAACACGATATTCATCATATATCAAATGTATTTCAAATATATGTACACAAAAAATCATATCACAAACATATCACATTCATTCAACATCAGAAACAATTGATCACATTATAAACAAAAGAAGTACATTTTAATACATCTCAATCAATTTTCTTTTACGACTCGACATATATACCTGACAATATCAAAATACAATTTTCTAACCATCAACTCTCCATTCCTTGTCACGAAATGCCCATAATCAGATTACTAAAACAAATTCTCTTTTTATCTTTTTTATGTATTTATTGATTTTATTTTTAAACATTCTTCACATATTTTTTTAGATTTGATTGATGATAAATACCCAAACTTTTCTCTCCATTCCTCGGATCCACAAGCTCATAGGGCCCATTTTCTAAATCGCGCTTTATTTCATAGGGTCCATAAAGTATATGAAAAAATTTTCGACTCAATTTTTTTAAGGCATCAGATTGTTTTGGTATATATAACAGTACCAAATCTCCCACCCGCAAAGAAATTCTAGACGTAGCCTTCTGTGTCTTTGCACGTTGTTCAAAATTTTTCTTTAGCCAAAATTATCATGGAAGTCCGATCAATATTTTCAGTTCCTGGAAATCGAATCAACTCAAAAATCTGATCCTTTGGTTTCTTTCCAAAGTGGAGTTCAAAAGGACAGAAACCCGTACTCATATGAGTCATATCATTAAAAAAAACTCAATATCAGCCACACATCGAGCCCATCGAGTATGTTTATCCGCGCAAAGTGTTCTGAACATACGACCAATTTCTCTCATCACCCGTTCCACAGGGTTACCCTGTGGGTGCCGAATTGACGAGAAAATTACCCTCACACCTGCGTCCCTCAATCGTTGTCCCACTTTGGAGAAGTGAACTGTGAGCCATGGTCCGATCAAATTCTATTGGGCCTACCCACTTCCGGAAAATATGAATCCAACAGTTTCCTCAAAATTACGTCAGTTGTCTCCCTTTTTATGGGGTACAGACGAACATACTTTGAGAAAACATCCAAGACTACAAAAATATACTCCATTCCCCCACAAGACTTCGGTAACGGCCCAAAAAAATCAACACTAACTAAATCACCTGGTCTTTCCGAACACACCATATGATACGGACTCGTCATATTTGTATTTCTGACCTTGACACGCTGACACAAATCACAGGATATTAAAAATTTCTTGATTTCCATATTCATATTTTTCAAATAATAATACTTCCGAATATATGATATTGTTTTAAACACCCCAGGATGCCCCAATTTACAATGTATGCAATCCATTAATCGTCGAGTTAAAATCTCAGGAATCACAACCTGCCAAGTCTTTAAGGTGTCATCATAACGAAACAAGATATTATGTTCCAGTACAAAAAATTTTATTAATTCTTTATTTTCAATTATTTTTCGAATTATATCAATTTTTTTATCTTCCCTTTGCAAACATTCTAAATTTTTAAAATCATTTAATACTTCTGGGGTAAAAGAAACACCCGCACATTTATTTATCTCGATTTTTTTCTCATTTACATCAAGAACATCAACAGACAAATGACCCTGTGATATCGATTCAAACCTCCCCCTAGGATTTCGACTGAAAAAATCAGCGACTACATTATCGGACCCTTTGCAATACTCCACCGAAAAATCATATTGCTGCAAGAGCAAGCTCCATCGTATCAAACGTGAATTTAAAAATTGCGTAGAATTGAGAAATGTCAAACCCTTATTATCAGTGATTATTATAAAAGAAACCCCCAACAAATAAATTCTTAATTTCATAACGGAATAAACGATGGCTAGAAGTTCCTTTTCAGTCGTTGTATAATGAAGCTCAGCTTGATTTAGACAACGACTGACCAATGAAACAATTTTAATCGCCTCATTATCGTCAATCTGGTACAGAAATCCACTCACCCCTACATCGGAGGCATCTGTTTGCAAATGATATCTTTTATTAGGCATATAATGATTCAAATGTACACAATTCACAAAGGACTCTTTCATTATCTCAAAAGCAAGGTCATGGGACTCAGTCCAATCCCAAGGGCCTCTTTCTTTCAAAAGTGTTCTAAAAGGCTCTAAAAGGTCCGCATGTTTTACCGTGAATTGTCGATAATAGGTACATATCCCGATAAATTTTTGTAATTCATTCCTATTTTTTGGTTTTTTAAAATCTTGGATAATATCTAATTTATCCTGTAGGGGTTTAATACCGGTAACCGACAACGAACGACCTAAAAATTTAATCTCCTTTCTACAAAACACAGATTTGTTTAATTTTAGAGTGAAATTTTTATTTTGTAAAACCGTAAAAATGCGATCGATATCCCTTAAATGATCATAAAAATTACCCTTTGTAGCGACAAAAAGAATAAAAGTTGACCCTGCTGTCTTGAGACCAAATAGTAAACGGCAGAATTGGTACATTTGTGAATCATAAAGAAACGCGGTATATTTCCGGCTATCAGGATGTAAAGGAATCTGCCAATACCCTGAAGCAAGATCCGTCGTCGATAAAAATTGAACATTGTGGAATTTTTGCATCAATTCGCAAATCAATGGGGGTGATTCATTATCCGCTTCCAAAAAAGCATTTATAAATCTCGCGTCAAGACAAATTCTTACAGTTCCATCACTCTTAATCACGATCCGAATGGGATTGCAGTACGAGACATTACACTTTTCAATAACATGTGCATCCAACATTTTTACCAAAGTATCACCTACCCTTTTTCTATGAACAATAGGGACAGGATAGGTTTTATCAACAGGAATTGAATGTGGTTTAACTCTAATCTATGGTTCAACATCTGCACTACAATTCTTGGGCGTCAACAAATATCGAAATTTTGACATGACCTGTACAAACGCTTGCCGTTCTTGAGTATTTATTTCCGGAATCTCAGACGCTAAAATCTCCAGATCCCTAAAAAAATATCTTCTGAATCGAACGCGTTCATATTACATTCATGTAAAATATCAAAAGAATCTTGTTCGTCTAAAAAATTGTCAAAAACAATATCCTTCAACGGTAATTCAGTATAATTACAAAAAAAATTATCACCAAATGACGTTTCATTTCCATTTTGACATTTTCTTTTTAAAGTAAACACATCCTCAGTGACATCGGAATCTTGCGTGTATAAATGACCAATACCCATATCTTTATTATCTATCTGTGTACTTTCTCGACACCCATTATCAAACTCACTGTGACTACAAATACCCTGTATATATATATATATATATATATATATATATATATATATATATATATAATCTCTTCATTTTTTTCTTATTTATATCGCCTCTCAAACACAATGTACCAAATTGAACAATTGAATCAATCAAATTCGTACCATTAATTGCAATATTTTTATTATCATAATCGATTCGTACACGATTTTATAAAAGTCAATCATTTCCTATTATAATTTGATTAGATAAATGTGGAACCACCAAAAAATTAGATTGAATTATGTGACTATTAATCATCACATTGCATGAAATTTGTTTTTTTATTGTAGTGGGCTTCTTTACAATAGCGGTAAACAAGACCACATTGGAAACTGGCAAGTCAACAATTTTACCATGCAGAGTCAAATATTTATAGAAAGATTCAGACATTGCTGTTATCTGACTTCCCGTGTCTACTAAAGCCGATAGAGGAACAGAGAAAATGGAAAGGGTAATTCTTGGGCATGGGGGAATTAACGGGGACACCTCTCCCTCCCCCTCTTCTTGTCCAAGTAAATCCCCATTTGAAACCTCAAATTCATTATAGCTGACGTTACGCGAGACTTGTACATTGGACATGCGCCTCACCTCACAACGATCATCATACGAAGTCGACACCGCTTGACTATGGCTCTGTAAGAAATTAGGTGGTGGGATTGATAAATCAGGAAGGGATAGCATGAATGTTCCCCTTTTTCGTTGCTGGTATCATGCTGCAAAGCTTCAGCCCGGCCGGGACTAACATCAAGATTTGATATCTTTGCAGACACATTTCCCCGATTCCCACTACTTTGATGACTCCCACCTTGCGACATTCGACCATCTCCCCCTCTTGCATGATTCCCTCTACCATCATTTCTCCTATCCTCATGATAATTAGAATGAACTGATGGCATTTTTTTTGAATTTTCCTGCTTATCCCTAAACGTCAAATCTAACTGCGACAATACCTGAGTTATTTTCGATAAATCAGAAAAATCTATGGTTGACAATAATTCGCGAACACGCGTCGGCAATTGCTGAATTATGGTATAAAATAGTTCATAATTTTCTAAAGGTGGTGAGAAATACTGCGCGTCTTTTACTTGACTCAAAAAATACGAAGTTAATTGATCCTTCGAAGGATCAAAACGTTTCGAACTCCAAATAGACTTCATTCTAACTCGTACAGGAACTGAATAAAAATCAGCAATAAATTTCTTTTTAAAATCATTATAATCTTTAAAAGTTTGTGTATCATACCATAATTTTTCATTTTCATCGAAAACTTCGTCCAAAAATTCCATGCGTAAGGTATTAGAAATTTGTTTTAATTTAAAAAATTTTTCTAGTTTGTCAATGAACAATTGTGGATTCGAAGAATCGCGAAATTTGGGTGGCTTTATATCAATATTAACCGCGCGCATCCCATCTATCAAAGTTTGAATTAACTGTTGATTATGAATAATTCCTGACACTTCATGACTTTTCGTTCTTAATTGTTTGAATTGATCATTCTGCACGTTATTCAAATCTCTCAAATTTCGCACTTCGCTATTATATTGATCTACATGCGTTTGATACTCTTCCCGAATTTTAACAATTTCAGCATTCAATTTATCAATATGTTTTTTCGCCTTTTCCAAAGCTATCGCGTTTTTATCTGATTCCGTTGACATTATTAAATTTTCAAATTCACAAATACGTTTTATTTTCCGTTCACTCTTAACCGAACTTGACAAAGTGGAATCGACCAAATAATAATTATTAACAAATGCCCTAGAACCGACGCATCATTTAACTTTTCTGCACACACACACATTTATATACAAATTTGGGTACTTAGCGACTTTTTATACTGCCGTTTTCCTCTCCTCCCAGCCAACTCATGCATTTATCTCATCCAATGGGTCCAATTCCTTGCCAGATAAGATCCCAGATCTATATTGGCCAAAAGGACTCTTCAAATGCCCGGATCTCAAGGATGCAGAAATGCCGTTTGGTTAGTGTGTGAGATCAAATGTGGTTTCACCTTGTTTTATTACAAATCCGCCCACTTATAATTCGCCACACTAATCAATATAAAAAAATATATATAGATATATATAAAAAATTAGGATTATCACTTCGTGAATACACTGGTTCTTTTTTATTTTTTCATACCATCAGCGTCCTCGGCAGGCACTTGAAACGTGGCGCGGATACAGCCGAGAACCCTGATAGGTCCCAAATTCGTCAGATCATTTTTATAGTCTCGACACCAGACCTCACTCCACACATCCCCGATCTCCGGCAACCGCAGATGCATGCTGACCAGGAGGAAAGTCAATCGCTTCACCAATTTTAGACAGTTCAAACAAGCGTGTTTATTTATGACAACATCGCGTCGTTGAGTAATTGTCCACTTTTTAGCTTTTTCACACGAAGCACTTTCATGTTCTTTAGAGTCACAAAATAAACACGTAAAACTTTTGTTGTTAGTCGAAAGTACTCTTATAGCCGAGGGAATATTATCGTCAGTGCGATGTTTTTGTTTTTTGTTCTATCCCTTCTCGCTGAGTTCATTGGTCTTTAAATCGAAGCCTTTTACGGCCACTGATATTCGAAGTTCATTCCGGACTTCAGCTTCTAGAAATTTTATTAGTTGAGGTAACCTATCTTCTGCATGTGTTTCCGCGTTTTCTGCATCTTGTACAATCGCGCCATGCATCGCGCTGCTCCGTTGCCATGCGCGAAGCAGTTCCTCTGGGAGGGAAGATTTTACCAAAGGAAACAACATGGCGGCATATTTATCGGAGGTAACACCCAATGATTCTAATGCCCGCAAATGAGATTCAATTTTATCATATAATGTTGATAACTGAATATCCTTTGCAGGAGTGATGGCATTCTTTAATACTAATTGTAGAAGTTCTCGTACGTAAACATCTATTTGCAGACTGTCGTTGCCGAATCTATTTTTGAAGCAATTGATCACCTTATCGTAATTGTCGCCAGTAGGAGGATAACTTTCAACCAAGTCTGCTGCTCGTGAATCTGGAATCATTGCTTGGATTAAATACTGAAATTTATCTTCTTTGAAAATATCTGAATCTTCATGTATTTTCTTAAAAAGACTTCAGAATTGTAGCCATTCCTTTACATCTCCACCAAATTTGCACAACTCGATTTGTGGTAACCTGCAGCTTTTTCTGCTTTCCTGTTGAGCAGCTGTACTTGCAATCTCTGTACGTCCATGTCAGCAGCAATTCCCTACGTCAAGACGTTGAATTCTCGAGTAAACGATGCGCGAAATGATCACCTTTTCTTTTTCAGATCGTCCATTTTCAATTCACAATCGCGTCACTTTCAACACAAAAATTCCTCTTTTCACACACTGAGACCCCCAGGTCCTGTCACGGTCGCCAAAATGTTAAATGATAAAGGATTGGGGCTTAATAATTGTAATTTTAGGTGTGAAATTATTGAAAGAAAAAACTTCATGTACAGATTTTGTTTAAATAAAAAAAAGGTTTATTTCGACGATGCTTTTATCTCAACGTACAGTTGAATACTGGAGACGTTTTCTCTCTTCCGACATACGCCACCTATATTATAAGTACAGAACTTAATGACGCGAAATTTAAAAATAGCCAAAATTCAACAATAATTTAATTATTTCTTATTTATAAACTTTGACTGTCTCTTGGATTATTTTAAGTAATAATTAGCCGATTATTAATTAAATTAATTATTGTAATTTTAATTCTTTTTAATTTATTTCAATTTTAATTTTTTAAATAAGCAATAAAAAAAATACATTGATTTTTTTTCTCTTAAATATGATTTCAAATAAAGAGCGCGCTATTTTTGTCTGGGCCAATCTGGTGATCTTTCTAACTGAAAGCCAATCACATGATTGCTTTAACAGAAATAAGAGGTTATACCACATGACATAGTTATCCATTATCAATTCGTTATTCAGTACTATTTTAACAACAAAAATTGTACAAAATGATAGTTTTGAACAAATTATAAATAAATACGTTGTAACGAACACTGATAAATATCATTTTATATGTTTTAAAAGCTGAAAAACCTTTTAAGGATTTGACTTTAAGGATTCGAAAACTACAAAACTACGGTAGTTTCAAATTTGTGAAAACTAAATTTATTCAAATTACAGAACTTTTAACCTTATATTATTTTAGATTAGAAAAATACAAAGAACTTTTCTCTACAACATGTTTTCATAAAAATTCAATTTTTAAAGTTAAAGTCTGTTAAATAGTCAAAAACTACAAAAAAATTTAAATAACACTGAAAATCGAATTTTTTGAAAGGAATAAAAGTCAGTTAATTGATTTTGACATATTGCCACTCTAGAATACTCGAAAAACTTAATTGTACACAAAAAAGTCGTAATTTTTGGAAAACCCATTCTCTATTTATATTTTTTGTGCTCTTTTTTGAAAATAAATCAATATTTCAACTCCATTATCTCCGACATTATTGTATGTGCGATTTTGCCACCAGAGACTTTTTTTCTCGGTTTTGCATCATCTACAACTTTGCTGTGGACAACATTTTGCCAAACTCTAATATTTTCAAGTTATTTCCAAAAAACTAATTTTTATTACATTCTCATCACATGAGAAAGTATTAGTTTTGGTCGAAAATTGACTTTTGCTAATTTTATGAATTCATTACGTTTTGAGGTCCCCTGAACACGAAAAACATGGTCTGACGAGTCCGTCTATCTTTCTGTATGTATGTCCGTCTATAGACCAAAATGTTGTTGACACAATAACTTTTGAAAATCTTATCTGATCGTTTTTAAATTTAACACACTTAATGTTGGTGTAAAAATAAAGGTTAAGTTCGTTAAACAGTCATTTTCGTTGAAAACTACAAAAACTACATTAGTTTCAAAATTTTGAAAACGCAATTTTTTCAAATTACAGAATTCATAACTTTATATTATATTATATTATTATACTTTATATTATATTATTAACTAAAAAAAATTTAAATAACACTGAAAATCGAATTTTTTTAAAGGAATAAAAGTCAGTTAATTGATTTTGACGTATTCTCATCCTAAAATACTCGAAAAACATAATTGTACACAAAAAAGTCGTAATTTTCGGAAAAACAACACTCTATTTATATTTTTTGTGCTCTTTTTTGAAAAACTGTGTATGCTAATCAATTCTACACGAAAAATTAGGAAGGTTGTCTAAGATTCTTTTTTTGGCAAAGTTTTACTTTGTTTGTAAACCTTCATGGAAATTTATGCTTTAATTAACAGTAAATTGTAAAATATAATTTTTAATTTAAAAAAAGCTTTTAGGAAATTTATGCGTTAATTTATGGAAATTTATGTTTTAATAAACAGTAAATTATCAAATACAGTTTAAAAGAAAAAAAAATTTCGGGAATTTATGGAAATTTATCGAAATTTATATAGTGATTTATGGAAATTTATGCTATAATTAACAGTGAATTATAAAATTGAATTAAAATTAAAAAAAAGCTTTTTGGGAAATTAATGGTAATTTATGAAAAATTATGCGGTATTTTATGGATATTTATATAATTATTTATTACTTCCCTAAACTTCAACGATTAAAACAATTTGCTTTACTTCACTCTGTTGGTGTTATTCGCTTCACTCTGTTGTTACACGCTGTTTAATATAGAAAAGCCGTACCATGACAAGAAGGCCAGACCATGACGCTCAAGAAAAACTTATTTTTTAAACAATTTATTTGCGATTTTCATTCTGTTTCATATTTACGACATTTATATTCACTGATCTAATACTACTACACTTTAATTGACGTGAAATGTAAATAATTATTAATTTTATTAAAAATTATGTGACGGCCAGACCATGACGATTCTGTGATTCACTATGCAAGTTTGGTGTTTTTAATGTGTAAAAATCCAAACAATTAATTCTCAAATTAGTTTCTCTTTTAGTAATTTACTTAGGAGAGTTTGTTGTTGCGTTTTTCTAATATTGAGTAAAGTTTCGATTTAACTTTTATGTAAATAATACAATTTTATAAAAAGGCCAGACCATGACGCAAAAACGAGGGACAAGAATTAACATCAAAACAATTATTTTAAATTAATTTTTTTCGCATGTTCTTTGTTTTTCACAATTCTATGAACATAAACAATACGAAACTATGAATAGTTTTTAGATTAATTACTGTATTTTATTAAAAATAACAATTTTTTTATATACATCGTACTGGGGACAGGCCTTACCATGACGTTGTGGCACCTTAAAACAGCTTTTAAAGCCAAATTATAAATTTTTAAATGTAAACGATTATTGGCTTTTGTTTGTAAACACAGAAATTAGATTTTCTCCTTTAATTTATTGTAATATGTGCAACTAATTTTTTTAAAAATACGAGGGGCATTGAATTGTGCACTACGCGGAGAATCACCCATATATATGTTTGCTTAATATATACAGGGACACAAATTATGAGTCAAAAACGAAACTATACCCACAGCCGAACCTATTCCCCTACATTTAAATCTACTCAATCTTGCAATCATCTGCAAAAACATGTGATGAGAATGTAATCCTTAAAGCCGTAGTAACTTAAAAAAAAAATGTTTTATGAAACATATATTCTGAAACAGGAAGAAGAACTCAAATAACGAACAACAGTCGAAGAACACATCGCGAGCTAATTGCGCGCGAAGCGCGACGATCGATGTTCGCGCGCCCCGAGGCGCGCTAAAACTTGCGGGCCACCCGCGCGAAGCGCGGATGAGAATGTGTCCGCGCGTTGCCCGGGCAGATTTATAGTATTACATTTGTGGTGTACATGAAATATAGAAAACATTTTTTATTAACGTTTACTTTTTAATAATTATATCTATAAAATAAAAAATATTACATATAATATCATTATTTATATATCATTTTTATGTTAACAGAATATCTTCAATTAAAAGTAAAGGAAATTGTGCGGGTGCTGTTCGATTGGAGAAGGCGACCACCTCATGCAGTCAAAGAAAGGAAAATGGTACAAAAATAATTTAACATTAGTATTTAAAAAAAAATTTTGTCAGCTACACCATAGTAAAAAAGAAATTTGTATTTAAAATAATATTATTAAAGAAAAAAATTAATTTTAAAAGATAACTATTTAAACTCCACTTTGAGAAAAATGTTATTGACATATTTCAATTCGTTATGAATTTAACTTTAATTTCATAAAAAAATTGATCATTTAAAAACACGTCACCTCTGAATTTTGTGAAACTTGTATTGAAATAAAGCTTAAAGAAATATTCTAGTTTCATTACGTGTCAACATTATAATGGACAATTCAGAGGAATTTATGAATTTAATTAAACTTGACAAGAATTACAAAGGTTGTTAAATATGTACCGAGCGGAATTTGTTTTTTATCAAATTTTACATAATTTAACCTCTGACATACATGTGTCATTTAATTAGTTTTATAAATAACCCCTGAATTGTCCATTATAATGTTTACAAGGAATGAAACTATAATATTTTATCTTTATTTTAATGCAAGTTTTGAGTTATTGAAAATGTTATCTTTCAAAATTAATTTTTTTCATTAATAATATTATTCTTAATATAAATTTTTTTACCCGGTTACCTCCCGGTTAGTATACACCCTGCAATTTTTTCGTAATATCTCAATTATAATTTTATACAACAAGAAGAAAATTTATACTGGCTCTCTTTTTAAATTAAACTTTCAAGGTGAAGCAATTAAAAAGTTTATTAACCAAGTAACTGGTTTTTTACAGTTATTAGTCAAATCTATGACATTATTCCTATATTCTACCAGCATGAGACTGCACCCTTAATAAAGTTGAAAATTTTTTTATTTTTTAATAACTTTCATTAAAGTTTCTAGATGTATTCTCTTTAAGACAATAAAAATTAAAAAAAGTAAACTTTAATTTTATACTTTCAAACTAAATGGATAAGCGTAGATCTTTAAAAAAAACTTGTTAAATAAATTTTCTACATTTTTATTGTTACATTAAGGCTTTCTCTATGAGTAATGTTTCTCATCATAATATTACAATTCGAGCTCGTAATTATGAAACGTAATAACAAAATTGCAAAGCTTTTGAATTAACTATATATTATTTTTAAATAATATTCAAAAATTATATGCATCATAATTAAATACATTTTTCTTCACAGAATTGAGCAAAAAAGAGGAGTTGCAGATGCAGCTCTTGGAAAAAATCCAGTCACACAGTTTACCAAAAGTTGATCAGGTTGACATGTTATTTGCAAAATTTTTCAGGGATCTATAAAAAAATTAGATCCGTAACGTCAACTAAGAGTCCACAGGAGTTTCATTGAAATTTTGGAGGCAGAATTCAATGATCAAGAAATTCAAAGACAGTTTGACTAGTCCATTACATAACACATATTTTTTTATTAACATGTTTATAATTACTTTTAATACAAATGTTTATATTTAAGTAATTTCATTTTGTTATAGCAATAATTTAAAGTGATAGTTGCTAAATTTATAAGAATGAAATAATATATTAAAAATTTTACTTATGTACTATATACGTATTTTGTTTCACGAACTTCGAAGCTTTATCTTTTAGTTTTAAGAAGAAAGTGACAAAAAATATTATGAAAGCTATCAGTATGTTTATAAATAATTACTTGTGTTCAAAGAATAAATTTCCATTTATAACAAACAAATAAGCAATTAATTTTACGTGAATTTTATCTATGCGGTATTTTAAAATCGATAAAGCCTTTCTTTTTTTGGTCTTTATAGAAAAATATTAATTTTTTTAAACTACCCAAATTTTCTACTTAAAAATGTTTGAAATTATAAATTTTGTATACTAAACTATTTTGAATAAAAAATAAATAACAATTCTTTTAAATTACTTAAAAATTTAAAATAAATATATGGGGTATTCTCCGTGAGATTTTCACTCTACATTTTTTTATTAAAACAATTTTTTTCGAATTCTATATGAATAATGATGAAATAGGGTAGAAGCACCAGTTTTGGCCACTAGTTAATAATTAATGTAATTATTTATATTATAGTTTATTTATTTATTTTACTTAAGGAAATACTTAAAATCTTGTAGTACTATATTTTTATAATAAGAAATATTAATTACAGTTAATAATTAAATGGAAATTTTATGAAAAAGGCCACAACCGGTACAGTGGCCACAAACGGTACTTCTACTATACCTGCTTTTTTATTTGATCAAAGTTACGGAAGTTATGAATTTTTTTAAATTTAACGCCTTCGGAAAACACAAATAATTTTCATATATTACATAATTTTTTATCTTTTGGTATAACAAGAAAAAAAGGTATTTCAAAAGTCCTTTGCTTCTGAAGACGTTAAATTTAAAAAAATCATAACTTTCATAATTTTTATCAAATAAAAATAAAAAGCAGGTATTTTATTATTTTTCATATAGAATTCGAACAAAATTGTTTTAATCCAAAAGAAATTTGTAAGAAAAATCTTAAGCAAAATTCCTTATATAGTATCATAAAAACATTTTATGTGTAATTGCCCGCATATTATTATTGTTATGTTCTGCTCACGTTATTCGTTAGGATGTGTAAAATTAAAAAGAGATTTTAAAAATCATTCTGTAGAAATTTTTCATATTGCCATGGCACAGCTCCTTCAGCCGATAGAAAATAATCTGCAAAATTGTTTCGCACAATTTTCAGATCTAAATTATGCTGCGGATGGAGTACCACTTCATTTAAACACGCTACATCTAGTAATCCTGAAACAGAAGTTTATAAGAAAAACAACAAAAAGTCATTTGGAAAACAGTTTTCAACATAAACATTATTGCTTCAATACTTTTTAAGATTATTTTTCTTTTTGTATCTTGAGTCCAGTTCTCGCCTTGAGAATTTATTTCGTTTTAAAAATAAATAAAATGGCAAACTTGGTCAAGACTAGCAGCTTCTAAAACTGCAATAATGTTAGAATCGCTTTGATAATCTACCACTTCGAATTAAGTTAAGATTTCGACAATTATTTCCTTTTCACTAGTAAATGAGTTTATTATATTTATAGGTATATTTACTTCACCAATAGTTTGAATTTCGTTGTTACAAAGTGAATAAGTTATTTTCTTATTAATATTAACAGAAGTGTCTAGCTCTGATCTTTTGATTAAATTTTTAGATATTGTAGGGTCGAGAGCGTAATATTAATTTTAGGAAATAATATATTTAGAATTAAATTCACTAGTTGGATAAATACAAGGTGTTTCAGTGTACTTATGCATGAAATTGCCTAAAATTAATTTTCTTTTAATGGTTTTATTATTTGACGTATTAGACTTTTCTATTAAATATACTTAATGTTGTTGGATTTTGAGTTATTGCTTCAAGACCGCCTTTAAATCTACCCAGTAAAAAAAAAGTATTCAGAATAGAAAAAAAGTATTGGTGGTGACGTTCGGTGAATGAGTTTTCGCGACAAAACCGTATTGGTGGGTTACGGTGAATACATTTTGCTCACCGTGAATACTTTTTGTTTTAAACTCTCGATTTAAAGATTCCTAAGCAAAGTTCAGAATATATGAGCGATTCCATCTCAAGTGATCAAGGTGGAGAAAAATTTTTCTCCAATCGTAGCAAAACTTGGGGCTTTTGTAGTACTCATAGATAGTAACTTTTCGTGAAAATATTTTTTTACCTAGTCCAATATTTTCCGAGGGGGAGGGGGTTAAATTTTTGTGTTTTTCAGTACAATGCTTATTTCAATAATTTTTTACTCTTAAACAATTAAACATACAAATTTGACAAAGTACATTTTGGAAAGGTTTTTTCATCCTCTTTCGATTGGAAATAAGCATTTTGAAAAAAAAAAATTTTTGACCAAAAAAAAATCAAAATTAAAAATAAATTTCAATTTTTGAGGGATATGGATACGATTTTTTTTTTTAAACGAAAGCTGAGGTTTTTTCCTAAAAGGACATATAAATGATAAAGTGGGACTAGAACGTTTAAACATTGAAAAAAAGAATTTTCTCCAAAACGGAGCTAAAAATCGGATTTAGAGCGCCCCCTCCCCCTCGGAAAATATTGGACTAGGTAAAAAAATATTTTCACGAAAAGTTACTATCTATGAGTACTACAAAAGCCCCAAGTTTTGCTACGATTGGAGAAAAATTTTTCTCCACCTTGATCACTTGACATGAAATGCCCCATATATATGATGCAAAAACCCTGCATGATAACATAGTAAGTTGCGAAAGCGAGTTACCATCTACAATAATTAAATTTATAATCGACCGCGATGTAAATCTGTGTGATAAGTGAGTGGCAGTCGGTTTGTTGCCAACATGTATGGTAATTGAGTGGTTGTCGCTTGCTTATCATAAACGGTGATAAGTAGTGCAAGCATAAAGAAAGTTCGAAAACCAGACTCTAGATAATTACGTTGAAAGGTATACGTGTGACAAAAGATCCAATTCAAACATGTTTCTTGCAAAATTTCATTCAAAAGTAACTTTTGCAAAATTTCACGAGTTTGGGGTTAATGAATCAATGAAAGATCAATATAAACCCATGCTTTTTATAAGTCAAATGTCAAATACTCCGGTGAGCTTCTGCCCGAACAGTGTCGTAATTCGGCCCTTCAATTGTTTAATTTGAGTTGTAAAGTTCGGTGTTTAAAAACGAGAAGACTTGTTTTCTTCATAAAAGAAGTAAATTGCACTAAATAGTAATAATCTTGATTGTATTTTCATTATTTTCTTTCTAATTTTTAACCAAATTAGTTTCAATTAATCATAAAAACAAATAGTTAAACAAATTAAAGACAAAATGTCTTTTCTTTCAGTTTAACTATCATGCAAAACGAGGCACAAATTTTCAAAAAGCCTAGAAACAGAGGAGGGTGAAATGTCCAAAAGAGACATCAGGAAAAGTCGTTAGAAACGGTCGAAAAACTATTGGAAGTAAAAACATTAGAATCTCAACAAGAATTTTCAGACTTCTTTGAAGCGCTTTTAAATAATACTCAGTCTATATTAAACAATAAAAATTTAGATAATAGCAAAAATTGACTTATAAAACAAAAATTTGTAGAAAAGATTAGAAATACAAAACAAGTTATTAACAAAAAATTTTTGTTGTGAATTTAATTATTCATGCTATATTTTAATCAAAAAAATAACATAGTAACCATTTATTCAGATTATTTACTAAATAGAGCAGCAGATTTTATTTTTGATCAAACAGTTGACTATAATTTAATAGAAAAAAGTATATTAGTTCCTTTCATTCAATCAAAGAATTATAACTCGAAAAGTATCATTATTTCTATTATATGCAAAGAGATTAAATTTTATATCGTAAATACGGGACTAAAATTGCCAATTTCAGGAATTGTAGGTAATAAATTTAAGGAAAAACTGTCATTTTATCTTGACGAAATTAATTTAGAACTTGCAATAGAACTTTACCGGTTCATACAACAAGCGAATATTACACAAAAGGAGAATTAAGTGAAAAAGTATCGTTAAAATTTGGTGTAGTTAATTATCAAACCAATTCTAATATAATTGCAATTTTAGGAGCCGCTACTCTCGATCAATTTTGTCAATTTGATTATTTTGCTAACAAAATAGTTGCTCAAGACGGAATTTGGAATAAGGATATAATAATAGATACCCAGTAAAAAAAGTATTCAGAATAGAAATTTAAAGATTCCTAAGCAAAGTTGAGAATATATATGAAGAGCGTGAGTAACGTGATGTATAAAAATGGCTATTGCGAGAAGGAAATAAGAAATTTTTAGTAAAAAAGAAAAATTAAATGTGAAAAAAAATGTCAAATGTTGATCGATTACCATATGCTTTACTATGCCTACAATGCATGACAGATTAAAGGGAGCATGACGTTACCGGCAGAAAGTTATTAGGAAAGGCGGAAAATTTTGAATTTTTAATGAATTTTTATTAATTAATTATAATTAATAGTTATAATTAATTATAATAAATTAATAACTAAATATTATATGCGTTCACTTGGATTTCTTTTCAATTTCAAAATTTTCCGCCTTTCCTAGTAACTTTCTGCCGGTAACATCATGCTCCCTTTAATTTGTCATGCATTGTAGGCATAGTAAAGCATATGGTAATCGATACCCTATTGAAAATTCCGATATAGTAATCTATATGGGAAACTATATATGTAAATATAACGAAAGATATATAAAAGAATATATAGAAAACCATATAGAAAACTATGTGGGAAACTATATCGTAAATTGGGACAGGTAACGATACAGTTTACTATATAGTTTCCTATTTGTTTTTTAAGAGATGAAATTTTTCAATTTATTACATATTTAATACTTGTTATAAAGAAGTATAAAAGAATTAATATTCCTTAAATGTAATATATATATATATATATATATATATAATTATTTTAGTAATATATGTGGACGTCCACATATAGCATTGTTTATTTCATTACAGTAAATCATAATAATAATTATTAGACAATTTTTTTATCTTTAATTTATATTTATGAACTTTATAATTTCACAAAAATAGTACACAGAAATTACAAATTTCTACATGAAATCCAAAGGAACACTGAGAGAAATGGATAGTTGGAATTTGATGGTTAAAAAAAGATTGTACGAGGTACCATCATTATGTTACTGGGTACAATCTACTATCCACATTTTACAATCTAAGATGTTACCTGAGAACAAATACATATGCTAACTTTCTGATTGTAGTCATGACTATCAAATATTGTCGAAGTTTATCGTGAACGCATGCGCTGGCTATGACACCACGTTTCAATGCAATTGAAATAATTCGTGTTTCGAATTCGTCTAAAATGGACAATTTTGTAAAAAAAATTGCAGTGTTGTGGAATATTCTTATATCGAAATAAGTTTTTGGTAATATGAACTAGAGGATATTGTAATAATTCTCATTCAATAATATCAAAACGGCCGTTATCCGCCTAACGCCCTTCTTGCACCCAACGCTTCAATTAACATTAATATTTAAGTAGATTTGGTACAACACATAAATATTCACATTCATTGTCCATTTTCATGTGCACGCATACTTTTGAAATTTCATTCGTTGCAAAGACAGAGTTCTCATTGTCAATGTTTAAAATTTTTTTTATCATTTCACAATTTCCGTCAATAAAATTTACTGTTGTAATTTTTTTAACCACAACGTATTCTTTTTTAGAAACAGAATCTACTATAAAATTAATTAGTTTTACATAAATTCCACTAAGTAGTAATGCAAAAGTGTTGTCAGACCTTTCATTATTTTTTTGTGCAGACATATATAAACAACTATTTTTTACAATCTTCTTATAAGAAGCTGCTCTTTCGGTTAAGAATAAATTCCTTATCCACTTTTCTTCTACAGTAGCTGCTGGTCCAAAATATGGTATATCAGTTATTTGCAAAGAATTTTTAACATATACTGTACCTATATGATTACAATAATCTTTAATTTTAAATGAACATTTTAAATACAAATTATCTTTAAGAAACAACATACAATATTTTAGGCTAATGTGTCTGCAAATTTGGTGATGAACACCTTTAGCAGCATGTATGACTTTGAATAATTCCCCATTACCAGATTCAAATGCGAATGCATTGTGTGCCCAAAGAGGGCCCCAATCGTAAACGCTTTGTGCTAAGTGAAGGAGAATGTGAACATTGAAAGTCATACATGTTTTGCCGTATAATATTTGTGTTTGAGCTACAAATTCATGTAATAGTGAATCAGCCATGTCTATTTCGGTCGTAGAAATTTCATCTTTCATTAAAATATATATAGCATCGACAAATAAAATCCAATGTCTAAAAAGATTATCAGCCAATACAGTCTGTAAAATTGGACTACTGTAAAATAATACCCAATTCTCCCACTCTCTGGCTTTCCAGAAAGCTCTTTCAGAAAAAGAACGTGTTAGTCTGGAAACGTGATGTGGAGCTTTAATTAATTTTAAGGCCTCATCAATTGAAGCAACTTTGCTTTTGCCAATTAAACCGCTTTTTTTATATTACCGAACCATACGGTAGCAAACAATTTTGCTACTCCGGGAATGCAATGCATGCTATCAAATACACATCCTTTTATAAAATTGAATGAATTTAAATTAATTAATTGAGAAGAGTTTTTTACTCCAAAGACCGGTTTTCCTAAATTACTTGCTGATTGCATGTGTTGAATAGTTTCTTCATTGGTTCTGCTCTTAGGTATTTCATTTTGCAAAACGTATTTAATACATCCAGAGCGCTTTTTGTTGGTATTTTTATTGTTTACCCACTCCCCAGGATGAAGACATTGAGGACATCCATAACACCCATTGTATAGTGTAAATCCCATCATTGGGGCGCGAGCTACTGAATCAACACATGAAATCAGTGTAAAAATTTTAATAAAAACTTCTTCTCCTTCTAAACTGCATTTGACACCAAACTTTGAAAGGCTGTTCATTTGATGAACAAATGGTTTCAGAAAAAAATTCATATCAGGTTTGTCTTTTCCAAACCAGAGGCTAACTAGAACTAAATTTTTTGTCCGAATATCAAATAGCAGTTCATTCAGCATTAGAAAAATAGGCCAAATCGAGTATGCGGAACTAGTAAATAAGGATGCTCCGTCTGTGTTGAAAGTTGTGGTTGCATATTTATATCTATCAGACTCATTTAAACTTTTAACAAAATTTCGGTACAATTTTCCATCGTAAATATCACTCACAAAACCATTTTTATGGACTCTATTATTAATTACATTTCTATAATAACTGCTGTTAGATTCAATTAATTTAGAGATATGTGCCGATGCATCCATTGTTACAAAAAATTCTTTATACTTATAATCTTTTGTATTAATTTTCTATTTACATATTGAACACTGCACAAATTTCATTTTTCGGTTAAATTTACCAATATATGCGGTACAGTTACTACATGTTGCATGAAGTTCCATACGATTTTTATCATAAAATAACTTATCTATTAAGTATTTTGTATTTGGCAATAAATCGAAAGAGAAGATACAATTAATTAATTTGAATAAGTCGGTAATTTGTATTAACGATAGTGCGTGAGTAATACTATATTTTAAAATCATCAATATTATTTCCCCGGCAGAAATATCGACTGGCACTTGTATCGGATTCATCACAGTTTCGTTATTTACCATATCGTCTAGAGATGAGAAGCAATTTTTATATAAATTTTCGTTATCTTCAGGAACTTCTAATTCGTCATTCATTAAACCATCATCAGGCATCATAAAAAAATCGTCTTCCATTTCACTCTGAAAATTTAAATATCTGTTATGACGAGTTGCAAAATAACATAATAAAAATTCAATTTGAAACTCTAAAAGAAATATATTATAAAAAATATGTCAGACAAATATTATATTAAAAATTAATTACTATTACATGATAACACGAAAACGGTAATTGGGCCAAAAAATCGTGAAATTGGTATTCAAGCCTCGACAAATTGTATTTTACTAACAATTTCTTTTATATTAATTATTTAAAAAATAATTTTTTTCAACGAAATCATATCAAGTATAGAACCTTAGGTATTCCTGTTATTTAAATAATATTTTTTTATTATAGGAAATTTCATTGCGCATCATTTTTTCTTTTAAATGTTTATTGTCTCTATTACCGTTTTCGAAATATAAGAAAAAATTTGTTTTTTTAAAGAGCGAAATGTTTTTTTTCACTTCAACTCGCGATAGTCATAGTTCTATTTTCCCTTACATTTCTACTGTAGGTAACGTTTTCATTGGGCAAAGTAAAAAGCGGAACATTGACACATGTTTCGAAAAAGAAAAGCGTTGACACATGTTAAAATCTTTCTTAATCATTTGTGTTGAAAGTATATATAATCGTTATAAAAATTATGTCTGTGAAAAGAAAAAGAGGAGCAAATTTTAGTGAAGTTGAAAAAGGAAGTTTAATGAATTTAATAGCAGAAAATAAAGAAATTATAGAAAATAAAAAGACGGATGCTGTATCTTTGAAAACAAAAGAAGCTTGCTGGGAACAAATAGCAGCAGCATACAACAGCAACAACATTGCAAATTACAGAACGGTTGATTCCTTAAAATCATGTTGGGAAAACTGTAAAAAAAAGTAAAAAGCATTTTGCCGAAATGAGAAGAGAACGTTTCATCACAGGTAATTACTTTTTTTATAATTATAATACGCGCACATAAGAACTTTATGTTAACAAAGGATAGTTTAAAACATCAATAAAAATTATTTATTTATACCACTTTTTAAATAAAAATTTAAATATAAACAATATTTTTATTCAATAAATAAGTATAATTTAAAAATACTTACATTTTTTATTTGCTTTATATTAGAATTTATTTTTAACTGTACTTTAACGTTTGGTTTTGAATTAGTTTTATGAGCTAATCATGTTATTTAAAATAGTTTCGATTTCATATAATGTAATAATTAAACAGCACTTTCTATTCACACTTTGAAGTTTTACTATTATAATCAAATTTTAAATACATATATTAATAAACTATTTTATTTTTAAAAAGGTGGAGGACAAATTGAAATTAAAGAAGATCCATTATCTATACGCGTAAAAGCGTTAATGGAGAATTCTGTAATTGGACTTGCCAATCCTTTTGATTCTGATGAAATTATTAACAAAGCCATCCAAGCCTCAATGGACAGTTTTCAAAAACTGCTATTTATGTTGCACATCCATTTGAAGAGAAATATTTTCTTGGATCAAGAACACCGGCATTGTGTTAAGTTAAAAAAAGTTTCAAATCAAATGAATAAAATGATTTGATCTAAGAAAAACGATTTCTCCAGACAATACATTACTATTTCGCTTAAGAACATAATATTCTTGATTCAATCCTTTTTGGTACTTCGGATAAGTAAAATATTTGATTTGATCAATAACATATTTACTTCTACCAAATACTGAATTCAACGAATTATGAAAAAAATTAACTTTTTTCATACAATAAGTTTTGAATATAAATGAATTCTATTGAAATATTTTATAACGAAGTGTGGAATAGTTATTTTCGTATCAAGGGAATTTCGTATATTCCTGCGCAAGCATAAATGGATATACCTCCACAAGCATATACTCGCGTTTGCGCAAAGTGTTTTCCTTGGGATAAATTATGTTTTTATCTTTAAAGAGGAGAACAAACAGGTGTAAAGTGTTTAATTTGCAACAGAATTGTTAAAAATACTACTTTAAAGCGTCTTGAAAGTCACAGATATGTATAAATAAGGAATATTATTACTATATTATATAATACACTATATAGACTTCGCAATTTCAATATTAACGTATTAATTGTTTTAAAAAATTTTATTCACAACATGACCTTTCAAAACCTTTTAAACATGCATATTAAGCGATAAAATTATATCACGTTTTTTAAATATAAATGTTGGTTTTATACAATTATACGTAAATCGCATTATATTTCTGATAGAATTGCAAATATTTAAGGTTATTCTATGCATGTTTTACCCGTTCTAGGCATGCGCAGCTGTACTATCGTCAAAACGTAATGGCACGGTCACACCTCGGCTGCCTGCCTGCGCAGGCAGCCGCCACGAGAGTAAGAGAGAGAAGACGAATAATTTAAATTGTCTGACTCTCTTACTCTTATGTATTGTCATGACGACCTGCAGGCAGGCAGGCAGCCGAGCTGTGACCGAACCATAATATATGTCTATTTTCGTATAAAAATGAAGACGTAATATACGTGTAGAAAACTACGTATATTACGTGCGACCCCTGTCGAAAGGGTCGTTCCAGAATGAGCCAAAACGCAACGAAGACGCGACGCGTCCCAATGCTAATCAAATGGGGACGCGTCTGCGTTTCCGTCGAGTCCATTCTGGAACCAACCAAAAGGAAACTGAGGCTATAGTCTCATGGTTGCGTTTTGCGTTGCGTTTTGTAACTAGGCCATGAGTGTGAGAGAGATACAGATATATGTTTGCTCTATTTGCACTCACTGTCTAGTTACAAAACGCAACGCAAAACGACACCATGGGATTCCACCCTGATGGTTCTGGAACTAGTACAGCCGACGGTCTAAAACTTTTTCATTTTAAAGATGGTGCTTATTCAGGGTTCGCACGTAATATACGTCAAGGTAATATACGTATTTTCCTCTCTGTTGCAAATTAAACACTTTGAACCAGTTTGCTCTCCTCTTTAAAGTTTAAAACATAATTCATCCTAAGGAATTCTTTTGTGTCTTTTTGTTATTTTTACTTTGCCCGACATTTTCCTGATTTTTAAGATTTTTCTCCTCTGTTGTGATTATAGTTATAAGCGTTATAAGTAAAACCTTTTAATTCAAATTTGAAATATATACATATATTGCGCTTGCCATATTGGAAACGTAATATACTGAATATTTTACGCTTCTTGACGTATATTACGTCGTAAACGTTATATACGTCAAAAACTCTCAAGTTACGCGTAACTTCCAAACCCTGTGCTTATTGTCTCTAAGCATTCTCTCATTTAAAATTTTTGTTTCTTTAACAAATAAATATTACAAACCTCGATGTATGGTATGGTGTCGTCTTCTTCATCATGTATATCGTCAAATAAATGTTCCACTATTTTCTGAGTTTCGTAAACATTCTTGGTAGTCGTCATATTATCAAAGCTCTCATTATCTAATTCATTAGTCTGTAAAGAAAATAGTTAACGTTAATACCAAAATTAAGGATATAATATAAGGTTACTAGCATGTTCTCGCTATAAAGGGTCATGGATAATAATAATTTGGTTTAGTTACTGCAGCTTTTTTGCCTGACTGTACTGAATACTTTCGTCTAACGCACAATAGGTTGGGGAATGTCGTTCGCGAACGAGACGCATAAGATAGAAAAGGATACAAATATATCTCTGTCTCTTTCTAACACATGCTTTGCGTTCGCGAACGACTTTCGCTAACCTATTGTGCTTAGGCCTATAGTCAGCCATATGTATAGACACACTCACATACAAATATATTAGTCAGGTTAGAATATTTATATTATATCTTTTAAACGAAATCGTTAATATTGTTAAACTTTTTTGTTCTAAATTTTTCAAATATTTATTTACAATATATTAGATTTTTAAAACAATCTACAGAAAATTTTAGAAGAAATGTACCGTTTTTATGCACTTTTTATAGGTTAACCATGTTAAATAACAAACTTTTAACTCAAATATCTTGTTTTAGAAATGGTTAATCTTCTTTAAATTTTGCAAATGCGTAGATCTTGTTATTAACTATTCAGATTTCAAATTTCACGGAATTCTATACAAAATCGCGATCTTGAGCGTACTATCTTAAAAAACATAGCGCTAAAAAGTATTTTTTAAAGACTTTTTACTAATAAACCATGAAACTTTATAAAAAATATTATTTACAGGGTGTTCTGCAAGGATTCAGAAAAAAATTGCCTGACTATTTACTAACTTTATTTTTGCTTTATTGGGACAAAAATGTGAGTAATGAATTATTTAACAAAAAATTAATTTCTAATGATAGTATATTAATTTTTTTTGTCTTCGAAAAAAACATGAATTTCGCTGGTCAGCATTCCGTCCTGTTAAAACAAAGTTTCAAAATAAGTCTTAAAACAAGTTTGACCTGTAAGTACAGCTATAGCGCGTTCCCAGATAGCTCAACATTTTGCAGCAAGTTTGTATTCCAAACTTTGCAAATTTGCATGCAAGTTTGCAGCAAATTTGTGACAAATTGGGAAATGTCCGCCTTGTGTAAAGTTTACAGAGCAAACTTGATCCAAGTTTTTACAGAAAACTTGCAGAAAAGTTGTAATAAATTTACAACAAACTTTCTGAAAACTTTAAAAATTTTTAAAAAAACCTTGTTGCTTTGACAAAATATGTACATTTTGAATACATGTATTCAAAATGTACATATTTTGTCAAATGTTGCCCTCCCTCAAAATTAGGCTTAAAGCAACACTTACTTTTCGCAAAGCACAAGCGTAGTTAGTCTGAAATGCAAAAATGAAATTGATTTACATTTACTATAAAATTATTTAATTCAGAAACAAAGGATTTTTAAAAAATACATATTTGAAAAAATGTTGACCTCTTAAAGTCAAAAGTATTACTTTCGCTAAAAACTAAATATCCATTATCAGATGTAGGAAAAAAAGTTTTGCAAAATGAAAAAATCTTTCGTTTAGGAAGTACATAATGTTATAATAAATGTAAATTAATTTCATTTTTGAACACTTCAGACGAACTACACTTGCGGAATACTGGTCACCGTAAACATATTAAAGTCTTATATATGTACTTTTACGTAATAAATAGTAATTTTAAAAAAAGTTTCATGGTTTATTAGGAAAAAATTCTTGAAAGAAGCATTATTTTTCAATATTATACAACTGGTGTTCCACTATCAATAAAATAATAAAGTAAAAATATTACCCAATCAAGTATATGAGGAGTTTCATATGAGATTGAGGGGTCAACTCTCGGATTTTTTTCAAATTTCATTTTTCAATAGAGTTTGTTTGCCTATGTAATTATACCAAATATTAATTAAAAATATTTAATATTTTCTTAAGATATTTGCATAAACAAATTAATTCAATATTTTTTTAAAACTTGAATAACTTTTTTATTTTTGCTTATAGAAAAAAGTTGTCTGAATGTTTTTTGTTTAGAATGAATATATAAATTGCAAGTGTAAAAATGTCTCACTGTAAAAAATTTAGGGAGTTAACGGACTCGGGAGTTGGGAGTTAAATTTTTAGAGTTAAAAATTAACTCCAAAAGAGAGTTAATTTATTAACTCCCTTCATCAACACCCGTGCGAGTTATTTTTTCCATAGGGAGTTAGCATTTGGGTGTTAAATTTTAACTCTCTTTATTTAACTCCCCTGGCATTAACTCCCCAAAGGGTGCGACTTTTATAGAATCCCCTGGGGAGTTAAAATTTAACTCCTTTTTTTTACAGTGCAATATTTCTTCATTTTTTTATAAAATTATTTTAAATTAATATGAATCTTACTAAAATTATTATATTTAAAATATTCTACACATATTTATTATTAATATAATCGATTTTTATATTGTTAAAATAAAAGTACTTAAAATTAATTGTATCAATTAATTTTTATTTATATCTAACATCCACTTATTATTTTTAATTAAATAAATAACGTCGACTGGTGCTATCTTGTGGAAGAAGAAATTTTTAAATAATATAATTATTAAAATTAATAATTATTTTAATCTGATATTTTGTGAAATGAAAATTTGATTACATAAGAATAGAGAGCAATAAATGTTATTATTTAATTCTTTGTCAGTTAACAGAAAAAAATCCCTACACTGAAAAAGAAATAACCGATTATTCGACTATTATCAAATAAATATTTACTTGAATCAAATAAATTGTATTTGAATCAAATATTTCAGTATTTGAAGCAAATACTATTGAATTGATTCAAATAAAAATTATTTGATTCAAGTAAATATTTATTTGATAATAGTCAAATAATCGGTTATTTGAATTAAATAAATTTCTTTTTCAGTGTAAAAATGCAAAATTTTGTGCACGACTTTTTTTTATTTACCAACTCATAGGACACCTTCAGAAAGATGTCCACAATATACATATATCAAATGTTGTTTTTTTTAAATTCTGAATTTGAATAAATCATTGAATATTAAAAAAGCTATTTGTTGCACAAAATAGCCCCGGTTGACGGTAAGTTAATATAGTTTCAATAAAATCACTTATATTATCGTTTCAATAAGTGATTTATTTCATATAAATATTTTTTAGTTGTTTTTATTAAATAATTTATTATCATTAAATAATGCATTACTTGCATTAAATAATTTCATTTCATTGAAGCTACAATATTAATCAATTGCGTCAAATAATTTTTATTAATATCAAATATGGAATTAATTGAATGAAATAAATGAATTAATTGTTTCAAATAACTCATTATTCTGGTTTCAATAAGTTATTTATTTGATCCAAATATTTTTTATTTGCTTCTATTAAATAATGTATTTGCATTGAATATGGGCAATTCCACGTGAGATTTTAGTCGACCTCTTAAGGGGATCCCACATACCGTCAATGCAGATCTAAAATGGTAAAAAATCTGCAACGACCGTTTCTTGGAAAATATAAGATATTATGAACTATAAATTTGACAAACTCACTTTTTAACATAAATACACAAGATGAGTATTTTATTTGTTGTAATTATTGAAAAAAACTTATTCATAAAAAATTAAATATGAGCAGTTTCCAACAGCCTAAACTGCAACGACCTTTTATTGAAAACAACAAAATCAAAATAACTTTTCCATTTGACAAACTTAATTTCAATAAAAAATACACATAATAAGATTCATTCTATATGAAAACAAGAAAATAAAACTTTAATTTATGTAAACTATTTTGTGTAGCAATTTGCAACAAGAAGAACACATCTGACAGATGTTTAGTGATACATAGAACCAAGAGATGGCGCCAAAGGTACCAAAACTGACAAATTTTCATTATTTTTAACTTTAAATTAACAACAATGAGACATAATGTCTTCTTTTCGAGTGAAAATTCATTAGTGATAAAAGATACACAATGGGAGAAATATATTTTGTTCAAATTGTTAAAGAAAAACTAATGTTTGTAAATTAAATATCATGTGCTACCGAACAGCTGTCACTTATACACTTTGGGAAGAATAAAGTTTTTATTTATTTCCGAATGGCAAATGAGTCTCATCCTGTGTATTTTCCTACTAAATTAAATTTCCCAAATGGAAAAATTATTTTGTTTCGTTGTTTTCGAGAAATGGTCGTTGCAGTTTGAGCTGTTGTCAAAAGACCTGTTACAGGAAAACTGTTCATATTTAATTTCTTATGAATAATTTTTTTTCAATAATTACAACAAATAAAATACTCATCTTGTGTATTTATGTTAAAAAGTGAGTTTGTCAAATTTATAGTTCATAATATCTTATATTTTCCAAGAAACGGTCGTTGCAGATTTTTTACCATTTTAGATCTGCATTGTCGGTATGTGGGATCCCCTTAAAATCGGCCAAAAATATTTTTTTTCTATTCTGTATCGAAAAAAAACAGATACATATTTTTTTATTTTTGTTTAATTGTCAAAATTTTTGAGTTATGAATTTTCGAAATTTTGCATTTTTAATCATAGACCTATATTCAGTTGCTTATAAGTCCGAAAATATTGAGTTTAGAAAAAAGTTGTCAAAGAACGAAAGTTTTAGTTTTCTTTCGACTTTTAGGAAATGAAAACAAAAAAAATTTTTTTTTCATTTTTTATTAAAAAAATAAAAAAAATTTATAAACAAATTAATTTTTTTTAACTTTGGGTGTGATAAATTTTTAATTTTCTTTTTTTAAAACATACCTGTAAATGATAAGAAGGTTTTGCAAAAAGTTTCAGAGTGGGCCTGACAAGTTTAATGGGTTAAAAAAAATAATTAAGCTGTCCGTGCAGGTCGAACTATTAAAAGTTGTCTAAAGCCTTCAAATCTAATAATAATGAAAATCCGATAAAATTTGAAGGCTCTAGACAATTTGTAATAGTAAATTGTAAAAAAATCCCATTGCGCAGCAAGCGTTCGACCTGCACGGACAGCCTAATTATTTTTTTAACCCATTAAACTTGTAAGGCCCACTCTGAAACTTTTTGCAAAACCTTCTTATCATTTACAGGTATGTTTTAAAAAAAGAAAATTAAAAATTTATCATACCCAAAGTTAAAAAAAATTAATTTGTTTATAAATTTTTTTTATTTTTTTAATAAAAAATGAATATAAAAATTTTTTGTTTTCATTTCCTAAAAGTCGAAAGAAAACTAAAACTTTCGTTCTTTGACAACTTTTTTCTAAACTCAATATTTTCGGACTTATAAGCAACTGAATATAGGTCTGTTACGTCCGAAGATATAACATAGTTTATTTTAGTTAATAATAAATTATTAACTTATTATTTGAACCTAGACTAAAAAGTCCAATAGTTCGGGAATCTTTTGGTTTACTTTGATAAATTAAGTTATCTTTAAATTCGTTATAAAAATATGTGTTAAAGAAAGAAGAAAAGAAAGCTAACGGAAGGGAATTGAAAATGCATAACCTACGCGCTTTATAAAAAAAGGTTAGCAATTACACATTTCAAAACCGCGCGTTTTTCCTATTTAAAAATTGTCATCGTAAAACTCGGTTTTACAAGTTTTTATTTCTGACGGAAATTTAAAGAGCAGAAGAAAGAAAGTAAATTTTGTGAGAAATGAATGTAAACGAGTGAATTAATTAATTTTGCAATGATTTATTAAACTTACTTTTATTGTTGTAAAATTGGTAATTTCGGCAAATCAGAACAAGCAGCAAAGAAATTTCGTCGTCGATTCCTTGATAATTTCTTCCAAATTTATTGATGGAGGTCAGGAAATAATTTCAAACTAGTTTAATTTTTATGATTTGTTTAAAACTAGTTTAAGAGTTTTCAGTCTTTGTCAAATTTTGTTTAAATATTGAAACACTTGTTAAACTTTAAAAATTGTTCAAAAACTTGATAAACTTTTAAAACTTGTTTGAAACTTTATTAAACTTGTCAAAAACTTGGTAAACGTTTAAAACTTGTCAAAAACTTGTTTAAACTTTTTTTTTTTACTTGTAGAACTTTGTTAAACTTGTAGAAATTAATTTAAAAAGATGAGAGTAGTTAAAACTTAAAAATTGCAAATTTGAGTGTGTTTGATTTTTTTCGAGTGTTCAAATTTTTATACTCTTGTCCCCTCTAAAGTTTTCCAAATCGGGGGTAAAATTTTCTGGTGCAGGAGTATGGGCATGGCAAAATTCGGTTTTGTCGAATAAAAGAAGAAGAAGGCGTAAAAATTCATTAGCAAAGGTCTTATGATTGGGACCCTTAGTTTCCTCCCTCTTAAAGTTGCTAAATTTTACGTGGGCGTTTTTGAATTTGGAAAGCCTTAGAGTGGGGTAAAAGTTCAGAGTTTTCCTAAAAGATGGAGACTCTGTTAGGTTTTCTGAAAGATTCAAAGTTCAAAATTTTCAACTTTTTGAGAAATTATCAAGGAATTTTACATTAAATGTATAATAAATTCTTACAATATAGAGTATTAATTTACATAATAAAATGTGAAGTATTTAAACGTTTAATAACTAATTTTATATAATAAATTGTTACTTGAAAATTATTGAAATTAATTAAATTTAAGTAAACTAATTTGATTTAAATTTTATTGGATATTTATTTATTTATTTATTAGTTAAAATAATCAATTTTTACTAAATTTAGTAATTTAGTAATTATCCTTAATTTCAACAATTTTTTTTTAGTTTCACAATATCAAAATTTTGTTAATAATTTGCTAAAACTTAATTGAATTATTTAAACAATTAAATAATTGAACCTTTATTAATTTTAGTAATTTTTTATTTATTTAAAATAAAAAAATAAGAAATAAAATCGTTGAATAGTTTTAAATTTTATTTATCTCGTATTTATTAAAAATAACAATTGTTTAAACAATTGTTAAAAGAAAGGAGTATTCAATTATTTAAATGTTTAAAATTTAAATAAAAAAAAAAAAAAAATAAAATAAAAGAAAGAAAGAAAGAAAAAAAAAACGGAATAAAAATCGAATCCTTATTGAATAAATGTCACAATAATAAAGATTTATAATAATAAATCTAAGAAATAGTTTAAAAATTAATAATTTCTATTCAATAAATTACAATAATTTTTAAAATAAAACTAAGAAAAACGCAAAATTCGCTCATTTGATTTTTACGTAATAGAAAAGAGAAATTCGTTCAACAAACGAATTTTGGGTTTTTTTTTCTCATTGCCGCCGCTCGATCATTATCGCGCCGGGATCGTCTGCGCAAATTCAGACCGAAGGGTCTGAATTTTTCTATTGAGAGATCGCGCTATTGTTCCTAAATACATAATGGGTTTTTAATCTATTTCGTAACAAATATTGATTTTTCTCGCTTTGAAGGAAAGAAAAAAAAATTTAGATGAGATTGGAGAAAAATTCCTTTTCGAGAAAAATCAATATTTGAGTTTCAAAAGGAAAAAAAAAATTTCAATATCTTATTTAAAATTAAATAAGAAATAGATAAAAAATAAAAAAAAAGAGAGACAACTAAAAAAAAAATTTTAGGAAGAAAATACATTCTGACGTCACACCCCCATAGTTAAATGGTTGCTTATAGATTATAACAAAGTGATATCGGAGAAGCGACCACAGAATATACATGTGTTTCAAAATTTTCAAATCACTGCTTAGTAATTACTAAGATCTTAAGGTAGGTTTTGTTTCCTGGAAATAAACTTCCATAATCAAATGCTCACTGTAGGTTGAAAAATCCTCTGTGTTGTTGTACTTCATTTGTTGGGTAAATTGGTGGCGATGATGGAACTTCTGTTTCTTGGGTTTGTTCTGAAGTCTTATGGGATGAGACTTCTTGTAATGGAACATCCTTAGATGTTGGTGGTGATCGGGTTCCCAGATGAACCAAGAGATGAGCTATTGATCCACAAACTGCGCCCAATAGGTGTATGGACCAACCGTAGATTGAATGAAGAGTGTAGCCGTGCACCAAGGTATTGACTATGGATTTCAGCAGTTGAAAAATGGTTAAAACTGCAAAGATTCCAGCGCTTACTGTGCCAAACGTCAGGAACTTATTCCACATCTTATTCCATGTGTTGTCCACGAATTTTTCCACAACCTCTTCATTAAAAAGGTTTAGAATGTTTTGGTTAGTTGCGATGGTTTGATGTCCACTCATGGTCATAGCCAGATCATTTAAAACTGCGGTTTTCTCCACTGGGAACATGATTTTATCCTTTAGTTGTTCGATTTCCCTTTCGGTATAGATTCCACTGGTGGCTAAATCTTCGGGGTTAGTATATTTCCATGTGTTGGCCTTCGCAGGTTGAATTATAGCAGGTGGAATTGCTTCGATGGCCATTGGTAAGATTTTATACCAGTGTTCATTGACGAGATAGTATGATGGTAAAAGCGTATTACACTGAATCTGGGTTCCTCTCGTTTTAAGAATATGGGTCCTCGGAGAAAGATAATATGTTTGGTTGTTAGCAGACACTTGTAATTCCATGTAACAATTTTCTCCCTGTTGGATTTTCACTTCCATTGGTGTGCATTTGATTATGTGAATCGCTTCCCCGGAAAGTAATGCCATATACCCTGGACCTTTCATAATATCATAAGCGAATTGATCAGGTGCTTGAGTAGCCAAAGACAATGCGTTTTTTATAACTTGTTGTTCCAAATTACACCTTTGTGTTACAATATCGACGTACAATTGTTTCATCTGCTTCCTAATATGCTTTTCGACGTAAATAAATTTTGAATTGACATAGGCGAAGATATCTAGATTTGAGATTGAAATTTTTGTATTTTTAGCAAAACTTTCCTCAGGTTGAGTTTCAAAAATAAACAATTTGGGGTGCTCGGTCTTCGTTATTTTATATCCGCAAACGAGTTCGCTTGATTTAGAATTTAGAGCAAAAGTTATTTCTCCTTTACTAACTGAATAAATAGTTTGAGGATTAGACATGTCAAGGTCTATCATTTTATTGGCCCTACCCTCGTACAAAATACTGTATTGGTCGAATTTACAAACGTGAGGCTGAATCGTGTTCCAAAATGTATATCCTCCTTCCTGATCTATACATTTTTCTTCTAATAATCTACAAGTAGTTCCTGACTTTAAAACAATTGTATTAGAATCTAATTTTACTCTAGCTAAATGTTCTGTGAGAGTTATCTTAACGGTAGCCTGAACTACTACATTTTTCCATGATCCATAGGGATCCGAATAACTTACACCTTGACATGTTCCGTCATACTCTACAGATCCGGCAATAGTTGTTGGATGTGTTACAGTTTGATTAATCTTAAGCCCATTAATTACATGATTATTTGCTAATTTTAAAATTCCGGAATTATGTGCAAGTTCACACTCAGATTTACTTGTTTCTGTTATGTATTCATTCACACCATTATTAACTATAGAAGTATGGGAATGCATACCGCAATGATAAATCGTCCTACGTATTTCAACCTTACATTGTTTTACCAGGGTTTCCGTATACTCACTCACTAATCTGCAGCAGCTGAATGTACGGGTACGTAATGTTTAAATTAGTATCTGGTATGTCACATTGGCCAACTTCTAGTAATGAGATTGTGGTTATATTCAATTCCCTTGATCCACAATTATACCCAATAAGTCCTAATGATGCTTCAATTAAAGTGAACAAAACGAAAATTATCAATTTCATCTGTAACACGCACAAAGGTAATATTAAATTTTAGTTACAAGTTTAAATTTATGTATATAGAATAGGATCATTAATTTTTTTGTTTTATTTCTTGATTTATATGAGAAATTCTAAGTCGATTCATATGTACTATTTTATTAGATTTATTCCAAGTTATTCGAACATTAACCTTGTTGAATATTTCTAAAATTTTGTGCGGACCAGTGTAATGTGATCCGAATTTATTTTGTTTAGGTCCCTTTAATAAGAAAACGTAATCCCCTATTTTAAAATTTCTAGGGTTGATCGTACGATCATAGTATTTTTTTGATTTAAGTTTAGAACTAACCAAATTGTCGTAAACAAGAGTTCTAATTCCATTTAGTCTAGTAACTAGGTCTATAATGTATCCTTTATAAGTAGGAACTACATCATTTTCCTGAAGGGGTTCCCCTGAGGGGAGTCGAGCTAATTTTCCATAAACTATTTCATATGGGGTATATTTCGTACTTTCTGAAACACAAGTATTATAATTTAATATTGCAATTTCTAACCATTCGTCCCATTCTTGATCAATGGTTGTATATTGTTTAAGAAATTCACCTAAAGCGTGATGAGATCTTTCAAGCGATCCATTTGATTGGGGATGGAATGCTGTAGTACGAATTTTTTTTATTTTAAAACGTTTAGCAACTCTGTTCATGAGTTTACTAAGAAAATTCTGACCTTGATCAGTTAAAACTACTCTTGGTGCTCCAAACTGACAAATAAATTTGTTTACGAAAGTATCTGCAATTGTGCTAGCTAAAGTATTTTTAAGAGGAGCAGCAATACAGAATTTAGATAATTGGTCCTGCATTGTTAAAATGTATTCATAATCATTTTTAGTTTTAGGTAGGGGTCCTACAACATCTAGAGCTACTTTGTCAAAAACAGTACCGGGAGTATCGGTTATAACTAAAGGTTGTTTAGTCTTCAACCTTACCAATTTCTTTAGCTGACAATTTAGACATTGCTGAATTCTCCTTTGAATATCCTCTTTAAGATTTTCCCAATAGTAGAGTTGTTTGATTCGATTATATGTTTTCGTGACACCTCTATGCCCTCCGATGGGGGAGTTATGCAATTCTTCAAATATTTCGTCTCGTTTATCTAAAATCGCATATCTTAAAGTGCCCCTACATATTAGAATTTTTACAGGTGTGTCTACAAATACAGCTTTGATTAAATTTAAAACATCAGTCCAAATTAAATTATCTATACGTTCACTTTTTGCTATACTAAATTGTTTAATGTTTTTCTCTACTAAAAATTTCCTTAAGTTATTTAAAGATGCGTATATATTGCGTTTTAAATCGTTTGAATTTTCAGGTTTTTCATCGCGTATACACAAAGGGAAATAAAAGAATTTGGCTCCTTTTTTAAAAGCGTTCATTGTTCTTTTTTCATGAAGTTGATTAGACTCGATTTTATTAAATTCAATTAAACGTTCTGCACCTATATCGCATGGTTTCCCTTCTGTAGTTACAAAATAAGCAATATTGTCGGGACGAAATTGTGCAAGATCTTTGATTTCAAAAATTTTACATTTACTTTCAGGGAGTACACTTAGTTCTCTGTCATGTGAAATTGAGGATAAACTTTCTAAAGAGCTATTTTTAACCGATTTATCAATTGAAGAAATTTTTGAATTATTCTGGTTTAAAGGTTTATCAATATCAAATACTTTGTCTAGTATATTATTATCAGAAGCGTTTGTTAGTACGTCATTTGATTCAATTTCTGTTTCTTTATAATTCACAAGTTTTCTGGTTCGTTTTGGTCGGTCAAGTAATGGTTTTGATATTAAATCGTTATTAAAAGATTGCTGGAGAGTTCGTGTCATATTTGTGTCAAGTTTTACAGTGTCACTTGCACCTGTAGATATTGGTTGATTTTCATGTGTATGTAAGGTAGTAGTGTTTTCAGGTGTCGTAAGAGTCATTGGTACAGTTGGAGATGTTGAGCTTTGTTTCGACATTTTAATTTTTGATTCGGGTATATTATTCTTAAAGTTATTTGGTTGTAAATTTCCTTGTTTGGCTTGTTGACGAGTAACAACGTGACAGTAATTTTCTTCACTTAGCTTTACCGGGTTTCTAGACAAAGCATCTGCATTAACATTACTTTTACCTTCTTTATATACTACTTCATAATCAAATTCTGAAATTTTAAATCTCCATTTTTGTACACGTGTATTACATTCGGCTGTTTTGAACCATAACAACGGTTTATGATCTGTTACAACTGTAACTTTCTGATTATAAATATAATTCCTAAATGTCGAAAATCCTTCTACCATAGCTAAGGCTTCCTTTTCATATACCTCGTATGCTAATTCCGGACCACGTAATACCCTAGATGCATATGCAATTGGAAGATCTTTCCCAATTTCGCCTTGAGATAAAATAGCACCAATCGCGAATCCAGAAGCATCTGTAGTTATAATAAAAGGTTTAGAAAAATCTGGATATTGGAGTACAGGTTCCTTGCAGAGACAAACTTGTAAAATTTTAAAAGCATTATTTTCTTTTTCGCCCCACTGAAATTTTGCATCTTTACGTAATAAATTACTTAAAGGTTTTGCAATTTGTGAAAAGTTAGGTATAAACCGTCGATAATATCCAGCTAGACCTAAAAATTGTCTAACATTTTTAACTGTTTTAGGGATCGGAAATTTCATGACAGATTCCACTTTACGTGGATCTGGCATTATTCCATTTTCACTAATTAAATGTCCCAAATAGCTGACATTGTTTTTTAGGAATTCGCACTTATCTAGATTTAATTGTAAATTTGACTTTTTTAAACATTCCATAACTAAAGTGAGTTTTTCTTCATGTTCCTCTAAAGTGTCTGCAAATATTATTATGTCGTCGATAAAAATAAAAATAGTTTTTCCTTGTAAACCTTTGAATGTTTCATCAATGAATCTTTGAAAAGTGGGTGGAGCATTCTTTAAACCGAAAGGCATCCTAACATATTCGTAATGTCCAAAAGGAGTATTAAATGCGGTTTTATGCGCATCCTTTGGATCTAATAAAATCTGCAAAAATCCATTTGCCATGTCTAGGGTTGTATAATATTTGTGTCCTCCGATTTGATCGATAATCTGCGTAATATCCGGAAGCGGATATTTGTCAGTTATTGTTCTATCGTTTAGACTTCTAAAGTCGGACACTAATCTCCATTTCTTTTTGCCTGAAGAATCGGCTTTCTTTGGAACCATCCAAAGTGGAGAACTACTAGACGAAAATGATGGTTTAATAATTCCCTGCCTAATCCATTCGTGCAACTGTTTTTCTAGTTCTGGTTGAAGTGAAATAGGGATTTTATATTGTTTAATATAAATAGGTTCCTCATCAATAGTCGGTATTTTATGAAAAATGTTAGAAGCTGCTTGCAATTCTTGACCTTCCTTAAAAAATCTATCTTCATATTTAACTACTATATTAATAACATGATTTTTTTCTTCTTTATCTAAATGCTCAATTCGTAATTGTTCTAGAATATTATTTACATCTTCATTATTTTCTTTAACATGAAAAACTGCAGTATTGTCTTCTAGTTCGGATTTAAATAGAAAATTAAATGTTTCATTTACTTCAGTATTTGAAAAAGTATTGATTTCTAAATCTTCAGATAAATCTTTTAAATTTTCACTCACTACATTTAAAATAAAAGCATTTTCGTAAGATTCATCAAAATTTGACTGGGGGTCATCTTCATTTCCATAATTTTCGACCGATAAATTGACTATTTCACTCCATTCAGACATGTTACAAGAATCACAGTCTTCTTCTACACGATTTAGAAAATGTGTGGGATTATTCCGATTAAAGTTTTCTTTATTGAATATTATGGGTTTTTCTGAATTATCTATTATTAAGACTGATCGTTCATAATCTATTAAAGCATCAGTTTCAGTCAGATAAACAGAGCCTAGAATTCCTTCACAAGGTATATCAAAATCAGACGGAACAACGTGAAATGTCGAAGTTTTATCGTAAATTGCTAAATCTATCGTTCCAATAGTAACGTATTTGTTTTCTCCTATACCTTTTAATAATGTAGGTTTATATTTGTTAATGCAAATTTCCTTTGGTAGCAGATGTTCTTTGATTAAGTTAACTTCTGCACCAGAATCAATCATAAAACAACCTATTTTCGCAGTGGGAGGGTTAAAAATACTAATATAAGGTAATACTTCTTCACGTTTACCTCTTTCCCAATCTTTTATTTCGCCTATACTATTACTTGAAGTAATACTATCTGATTTTTTGAATTTAATGAAACCGCATTTATTGAATAATAAACGTTGTTTAAAATCGAGTTTTACCTTCGCACCTTTAAAGAAATCAGAACCTAAAATACCACCATGGGGAATTCCAAAATTATCTCTTACAACATTAAATCGAACATTAAAACCTAATACCTTTATGTACGTTATTCCTAAAGAGGGTAAAATATCCTTATCTATTCCTTTTATAAAAATTATTTTAGTATTATCAATTTGATCTTTGTTAGGGATTAAACTAAGTTTTATTAGACTGAGTTCTGAGCCTGTATCTACCATTAAAGAAAAACGTTTATTACTAATTGTATGTGTTAATTCTACAAAACGTATAACGCTATTTGTTTTATTTAAGTTTAAGGAAGTAATTCTGCTCCATAGTTGGTCACTTCTTTTCTCGAGTGCTCCAACAAATTTTTGATCTCCTTGACCGCACTCGATGTCTGGAGATTCATTTCGTTTCCCTGATTTTGTTTTTCATTATACATCCTTTTTCTACAGTCTTCAATAGAATGTCCTGTATTATTACAATAGTTACAAATTATGTGAGCTTTACAATGTATTTCTAAATGACCCGATCTATTGCATTTTACACATTGTAGAAAATCGCCTCTTGGACCGCTAATACGTTCTCCTAATTTAAAACATCTGTCAGCTGTATGACCTTTTTGATCACAAAACTGACACATTAGGTCTTTACGTTTAAAACGGTGACAATCTTCTTTTTTATGCCGTAAACTATCGCACAATTCACATTTCTTTAAAAGATTACATTCTTTCGCTAAATGTCCAACCTTTTTACATAATTGACATTCCGTTTGAACTGAATTTATGCTATTAATGATTTTAAAACATTTATCGGCAGTGTGACCGGTTTTACTGCAAATTTGACATACTGATTGTTTAAATTGAAGGTTTGTTTTATTGTAACATTTATCTTCAGAATGCCCTGTTTTTAAACATATTTTACATTGTAGCAAACTTCTACAAACTTTAGCTTCATGACCGCGTTTGTTGCATAATTGACATACTCGAGAATTAGTTTCATCTCTAGTATCCCTCATATTTCTTAACGCTTTTTGTGCTGTTAACTGTTTTTCTATTGTAATTGCTCGTTTAACGATATCATCAACGGTTTCATTTGGTTGTGTGCCTAAACGATTTTCTATTTCTAATTTTAATCCACATTTAAAAGATTGTACTATAGTATTAGATATCGATGTTTTAAAATCCCTACCAACTTCAGCATTAGTTTCGACTCTTTTTGCTTCAAGAATACGACTTCCTAAATCTCTCATTCTATTAGCGAAAGCGAGGACACTTTCACTATCGCGTTGAAATTCATTTCCTAATTCTCCTAAAAGTTGATTTACTGATTTTAAAGGAGCGTAAATTGTTTTTAAATAATTAGTTAAGGCATCAATATTATTAAATGCTGTACCCTGTATTGCTTGTCTTGCTTCACCCCTTATTTTACTTCTAATTAATTTTGTTAAATTTGCTTCTGCTTCATCATTAACCATTAATTTAGCTTCTTCGCAACCTTCAATAAATAAATTAAAATTAGAGAGGTTTCCATCGAATTCTGGTACAATTGAAAGAATGTCTCTAAGAGAAATAGTATTTTCGTTCGCCATGATTCTGACGGGATTATGTAAATTATTATTAGGAGGAATATTAATTGGATTTAATATTATACTACTATTTAAATTAATTAAATCTTCTTCGTTATCGCTTACTTTAAGAATTGTATTTTCTAAATCATCAGAGGTGTCACGAGAACTATCAGAATCATTTTCATTTTCACTTTCAATAGTAGGTAATATTCTCGCGGGACTTCTAGGGATTTTGGAAGCAGACAAAAAGGCTTCGTATTCTTTTTTTAATTCGAGGTTTTTTAAAACTTGACCTCTAGTGAATATATTTTTATCGGACATTAACAAAAGGAAATTAAAAGTCTAAAGTAAAAAAAAAAAATGGATTTAGAATTTGTTTAAAATATAATTTATTTATTTAAAGAAATTTTTGTAATATATTGTTTCTACAAACATATTAATACATAATTATGAAATTTAAAAGGTAAAATAAACAATAATGAAGAATGCGATGATTACAAAAACTGTAATTACAAAGGTTCTGGCTAAACGACGATGTGCGTCCCTAAGTACAAGAATTTCTCTATCTAAATTACTGAATTTATTATTAAAATCTGTAAATGCACCAGAAATAAATTTAATTTGATCTATGTTAAAATTTTCAATAGATTTTATAGATTTATTTAATTGGTTAGATTTTAAGGTTAAATTTTTTGTATCTTCCTGGATTTGTTTGCTAAATACAGTTGTATGGCTAATAAATTCCTTAACAATTTTTCGGTGCTTAATCGTATTCTCCGTTTGCACCATAAAAACTTTGCTCATGTTACTTATTTCTTCTTGAATGTAACCTTCCCATGATGATAAATTCCTGGTTTCAAGCATCTACAAAAAAAAATTGAAGGAAAAAAAAAAATTATTAAAGGAAAACAAGAACAAAATAAGAGGAAATATATACTAAAAGAGTATTAAAAATACCTAAATTTTATGTAATTTAGGGATGATAAACCTTGGGTTTATTAATCTAAAACATTGATAACAGTTTTCAAGGAATTTTCCATTATCCATGCAAGTGGAGCATAAACTTTCCCGGAATTGGTCTATTCTGTCCTCTAATGTTGGAGGAGGTGGAGGTGGTTGCAATTTTGTTTCGTTATTTGGTAAAGGTGGAGAAATTTCTTTAAATTGAGACGGAAACTTTGCAGCTAATTCTACAGCTCTTCTCTCACGTTTTCTTTTTAAAGCGGCTCTTTGTTTTTTCGAATACCTGGTTCTTTTATGGGTAAAATAACCAGGATGATCCACTAAAAAAAAAAAAAAAAAATAAATAAATAAATGAGATTTAGGAAATTCAATTTAAAACATAATTTTTCTTTTAGTGTATATGAATCGACTTGAAATTACAAATGATCTAATCTTCAATTTTGATTAGAATATATATATATATTTTCTTTTTAAACAAAATTTAGTATTGTTTTCTTTAGGGAAATTTATCAAAATTTATAAATTTTAGGGATTTAAATTTAAAGATTTGAGTTTTTAGTAAAATTTAGTAAAACTTAATTTATTTTAATGAACTTTGAAATTTATTTAAGATTTGGTAAATTTAAAATTAGTTTTTAGTTTAGTTTAGTTTATTTTAGCAAACCTTTAGAAAATTTTTAGTTTTTAGTAAATTTGATTTTTGTTTTAGTTTAGTTTGGTAAAATTTAGTTTATTTTAGCAAACTTTAAAAAATTTTAGTTTTTAGTAAATTTGATTTTTGTTTTTAGTTAAGTTTGGTAAAATTTAGTTTATTTTAACAAACTTTAAAAATTCTTTAGTTTTTAATAATTTTGTTTTTAGTTTTTAGTTTAGTTTGATAAAATTTAGTTTATTTTAACAAACTTTAAAAATTCTTTAGTTTTTATTAATTTTGTTTTTAGTTTTTTTAGTTTATTTTGCTAAAATTTAGTTTATTTTAGCAAATTTTGAAATTATTTTATTTTTAGTAATTTTGTAAATAATTTTTAGTAATTTTTTTTTTTTAATAGTTTTTAGTTTAGTTTGATAAAATTTAGTTTATTTTAGCAAATTTTGAAATTGTTTTATTTTTAGTAATTTTGTAAATAATTTTTAGTAAATTTTTTTTTTAATAGTTTTAGTTTATTTTGCTAAAATTTAGTTTATTTTAGCAAATTTTGAAATTGTTTAATTTTTTAGTAATTTTGTTTTTAGTTTTTTTAGTTTAGTTTGATAAAATTTAGTTTATTTTAGCAAATTTTGAAATTGTTTTATTTTTAGTAATTTTGTAAATAATTTTTAGTAAATTTTTTTTTTAATAGTTTTTAGTTTAGTTTGCTAAAATTTAGTTTATTTTAGCAAATTTTGAAATTGTTTAATTTTTTAGTAATTTTGTTTTTAGTTTTTAGTTTATTTTGATAAAATTTAGTTTATTTTAGCAAATTTTGAAATTGTTTTATTTTTAGTAATTTTGTAAATAATTTTTAGTAATTTTGTTTTTAGTTTTTTTAGTTTAGTTTGATAAAATTTAGTTTATTTTAACAAACTTTAAAAATTCTTTAGTTTTTAATAATTTTGTTTTTAGTTTTTAGTTTAGTTTGATAAAATTTAGTTTATTTTAACAAACTTTAAAAATTCTTTAGTTTTTAATAATTTTGTTTTTAGTTTTTTAGTTTAGTTTGATAAAATTTAGTTTATTTTAACAAACTTTAAAAATTCTTTAGTTTTTAATAATTTTGTTTTTAGTTTTTTAGTTTAGTTTGATAAAATTTAGTTTATTTTAGCAAATTTTGAAATTGTTTTATTTTTAGTAATTTTGTAAATAATTTTTAGTAAATTTTTTTTTAATAGTTTTTAGTTTAGTTTGCTAAAATTTAGTTTATTTTAGCAAATTTTGAAATTGTTTAATTTTTTAGTAATTTTGTTTTTAGTTTTTAGTTTATTTTGCTAAAATTTAGTTTATTTTAGCAAACTTCTATTTTGTTTAATTTTTAAATTGTTTTAGCTTTTTTTTTTTTTTATTTGAGTAGTTTAGTAAATTTTGAAGTTTTTACAAAAAGTTTTTATTTAACTGCAATATTCAGACTTTAATAAAGTAGTTTTAGTTTTAGTAGTTTCAATAGTATTATAATTTCTTTACTTTTATTCCTCTATTTTCATTTAGTAGTTTTACTAAAATTAGCACAAGCTTATATATAATTTACACAATTTCAAATGAGATGAAGAAGACAACTTATTTTTTTCAAAAGTTAAAACCAAAGAATCCCTCCGGGGCCTCCAAAAATTTATTTTTCCTATGTTACGTCCGAAGATATAACATAGTTTATTTTAGTTAATAATAAATTATTAACTTATTATTTGAACCTAGACTAAAAAGTCTAATAGTTCGGGAATCTTTTGGTTTACTTTGATAAATTAAGTTATCTTTAAATTCGTTATAAAAATATGTGTTAAAGAAAGAAGAAAAGAAAGCTAACGGAAGGGAATTGAAAATGCATAACCTACGCGCTTTATAAAAAAAGGTTAGCAATTACACATTTCAAAACCGCGCGTTTTTCCTATTTAAAAATTGTCATCGTAAAACTCGGTTTTACAAGTTTTTATTTCTGACGGAAATTTAAAGAGCAGAAGAAAGAAAGTAAATTTTGTGAGAAATGAATGTAAACGAGTGAATTAATTAATTTTGCAATGATTTATTAAACTTACTTTTATTGTTGTAAAATTGGTAATTTCGGCAAATCAGAACAAGCAGCAAAGAAATTTCGTCGTCGATTCCTTGATAATTTCTTCCAAATTTATTGATGGAGGTCAGGAAATAATTTCAAACTAGTTTAATTTTTATGATTTGTTTAAAACTAGTTTAAGAGTTTTCAGTCTTTGTCAAATTTTGTTTAAATATTGAAACACTTGTTAAACTTTAAAAATTGTTCAAAAACTTGATAAACTTTTAAAACTTGTTTGAAACTTTATTAAACTTGTCAAAAACTTGGTAAACTTTTAAAACTTGTCAAAAACTTGTTTAAACTTTTTTTTTTTACTTGTAGAACTTTGTTAAACTTGTAGAAATTAATTTAAAAAGATGAGAGTAGTTAAAACTTAAAAATTGCAAATTTGAGTGTGTTTGATTTTTTTCGAGTGTTCAAATTTTTATACTCTTGTCCCCTCTAAAGTTTTCCAAATCGGGGGTAAAATTTTCTGGTGGAGGAGTATGGGCATGGCAAAATTCGGTTTTGTCGAATAAAAGAAGAAGAAGGCGTAAAAATTCATTAGCAAAGGTCTTATGATTGGGACCCTTAGTTTCCTCCCTCTTAAAGTTGCTAAATTTTACGTGGGCGTTTTTGAATTTGGAAAGCCTTAGAGTGGGGTAAAAGTTCAGAGTTTTCCTAAAAGATGGAGACTCTGTTAGGTTTTCTGAAAGATTCAAAGTTCAAAATTTTCAACTTTTTGAGAAATTATCAAGGAATTTTACATTAAATGTATAATAAATTCTTACAATATAGAGTATTAATTTACATAATAAAATGTGAAGTATTTAAACGTTTAATAACTAATTTTATATAATAAATTGTTACTTGAAAATTATTGAAATTAATTAAATTTAAGTAAACTAATTTGATTTAAATTTTATTGGATATTTATTTATTTATTTATTAGTTAAAATAATCAATTTTTACTAAATTTAGTAATTTAGTAATTATCCTTAATTTCAACAATTTTTTTTTTAGTTTCACAATATCAAAATTTTGTTAATAATTTGCTAAAACTTAATTGAATTATTTAAACAATTAAATAATTGAACCTTTATTAATTTTAGTAATTTTTTATTTATTTAAAATAAAAAAATAAGAAATAAAATCGTTGAATAGTTTTAAATTTTATTTATCTCGTATTTATTAAAAATAACAATTGTTTAAACAATTGTTAAAAGAAAGGAGTATTCAATTATTTAAATGTTTAAAATTTAAATAAAAAAAAAAAAAAAATAATAATAAAAGAAAGAAAGAAAGAAAAAAAAACGGAATAAAAATCGAATCCTTATTGAATAAATGTCACAATAATAAAGATTTATAATAATAAATCTAAGAAATAGTTTAAAAATTAATAATTTCTATTCAATAAATTACAATAATTTTTAAAATAAAACTAAGAAAAACGCAAAATTCGCTCATTTGATTTTTACGTAATAGAAAAGAGAAATTCGTTCAACAAACGAATTTTGGGTTTTTTTTTCTCATTGCCGCCGCTCGATCATTATCGCGCCGGGATCGTCTGCGCAAATTCAGACCGAAGGGTCTGAATTTTTCTATTGAGAGATCGCGCTATTGTTCCTAAATACATAATGGGTTTTTAATCTATTTCGTAACAAATATTGATTTTTCTCGCTTTGAAGGAAAGAAAAAAAAATTTAGATGAGATTGGAGAAAAATTCCTTTTCGAGAAAAATCAATATTTGAGTTTCAAAAGGAAAAAAAAAATTTCAATATCTTATTTAAAATTAAATAAGAAATAGATAAAAAATAAAAAAAAAAGAGAGACAACTAAAAAAAAAATTTTAGGAAGAAAATACATTCTGACGTCACAGGTCTATGATTAAAAATGCAAAATTTCGAAAATTCATAACTCAAAAATTTTGACAATTAAACAAAAATAAAAAAATACGTATCTGTTTTTTTCGATACAAAATAGGAAAAAAATATTTTTGGACGAATTTAAGAGGTCGACTAAAATCTCACGTGGAATTGCCCATATGCATTATTTGAATTAAATAAATTAATTTATTACAGTCATTTAATTATTGAATTTACTCAATTAAGATTTATTTGATTTAAATAAATGTGACTTAAATATGTAATTTAAATTATTTAAATCAAATAAATATTTATTAGGTCCAAATAAAAATTATTTGGATCAAATAAATATTTTTCAAATAATTCGAATTAATTGAATCAAACAATTTTTTTCCAGTGTGGACATGGTTTCTATTTAATACTCTAGATCCCAAAACTCAACAAACCATATTAAAATGTAGTATGTTAAACGAAAGTAAATATACAATAATCGTCATGCTACTTTTTAATATGTCTTAATATTAAATTAAACTAATTAAATTCTAGGAAGATTTATATTAAATTCTATTAAATATTTAAAATTATTAAATAATTATTAAATTTTCATTATAGGTTTAAATTTTACAGAATTAAGTCAATACCGCACCTCTATCTTGAGGCTTATTCTTCGAATAAAAGTTATTAAAAATATATTCTACTTATATTTAATAATATAACTACTAAGTTGAAATTAGAAACAATAATCTTACTTCAAACAGATCTGCTTCTAAATGAGATTCAGTCAGGATGGTTTCTGAATTGTCCAGTTTGAGACCTAGGTCGCTGATATAATCACCAACAGAATTACCATCTTCAACTGCAAACGACATGTCATCTTCTTCAATACATGATTCAGCACTGTTAGTAAGATTTGATAATGTAGATTCACTGTGCTATAGGAAAATAATTAAAATAATTTCTATTTTTATAAAAATAACTTATAAGTTTAAATAATTTAAATACCTCTATACCGACAAGTTCTCTATTTCGGTACCATGTAGAAGATGGAATATTTGATCCAGATTGCAAATATTTTTTATAATATTTTGGTCGACGATTATTATCCATCACAATTTGTAATCTTGAAATAAAAGAAATATATTTAAAAAACAATAATACATTTTTAATCATAAAAAACAAGAAAAAATAATGCGAACAGGAAAAATATAAAATGCATATATATATATATATATATATATATATATATATAACGAAAATTTCACAAAAGGAAAGAAGGAAAGAGAAAATCAACTTTTAGCACGAATTGCTCTGTTTTAAATCGTTATTACGCAAGTATTTGAGTTAAGTATTCGATAAAAATTAATTTTGACTTCAGATAATTAAAAAGTAATCTTTAATTTATCTGAAAGAATCATAATCCAAAATGAAAAATGATGAAGAGATGAAAAAAAAGAAAGGCACCCGGGATCCCGACAATATGTAAATGCTATAAAAAGAAGTTTGAGTGTACGTCAAGCCGCAGTTCAGGAAAAGACTAGTTGTCTTTTAATTTTATGAAGATTAAATACAATATGGGAATTGTTCATGAAACTTGTCCCAACATATCGGAACTTTTAAATCGATATTTGCGATTATTGCCTTTTATTAAACTACGAACATATAACTGGCCGGTACTGAAGGCCTTTTTTAAGACTGCTTTTTCAGTCTTTTCAAATCCCAGTAAAAAAGATGTATTGAGTGGAGCGTTTAGGAATTAAGTGAACCTCTGAGCCAATACGGATTCGAGCAAAAACCGTATTGGGACGTTTGACTAAATCTTTTTTTCATCCGCCGAATACCGACTTATTTTAGCATTAAAATTAAAATCACATGAGCAGAGTACACCATTATCAATTGAAAGCACAACTGTCCTGGAATGTAAAAATGCCGATTTCGATAAGAAACAGTAAATATTTTTTATTAAAAATTGGTAAAAGCAAAGTTTGATAAGCGCGACTGAATTTACCATGTTAATAAATGAAGCGGTAAGATTAAATGGACTAAAAGAAATCTACTGTTACCGACAGAAAGTTCCTAGATAATTGTGGTAAACAATGAAATTTCATTGCTTTGTTTTCTTCATTTGAATTTACCACAATTATCTCAGGGCTCGGAGCGTCTTTAAGACTCAAAAAAAGTCGCTTTAGTCGCATAAATTCACAACAAAAGTCGCGAAAAGTTGCATAAAATTTCCGAAAAAGTCGAATTAAATTTTAGGAAAAAAACGCCGAAAAGGAAACACGAAATTATTAAAATTGTAAAAAAGTCACATTTCTCACCAACAAATACTTTAACATCAAACAATCTGAAATAATATTTAATAAAATTTAATAAAATGCATGGCAAAATTTTAATTTTAATCTTTACACAACTTTCAATAAACATTGCAATTGAATATTCCGAATATAGCAAGTAAATATTTAATAAATTTTTAGGAAAGTTTCAGTGCTGTGGGGGATAGTTCAAATTAATTATTGCTGAACAAAATGATATATTTTTTTATTAATAGCTTATGAGTCCCTAAAAACATGTCAATAAGTATTTAACATGTAAATTAAGCTGTTTCTTTTATTTTAAATAAACGTTAAGGTGAAGGTACTGTAGGACTCTCCCCTACTTTAAAAATTGTCGTTATAAAAGTCGATATCTTTTGTCGTTAGTAATTTGAAAATAAATTAATAATATTAACGGCAATAAGAAATACGATATAAATTAATTTTAAACAACACCTTTATATTCCTATATCAATTTGTATTTATCTATGTTCGCAATTTAGATTAACAAATAAAAATTTTCAAATAAACTGTTACACAATATGACAAACGTGTCACAAGTATAATATCTATTATTTTCATGAAAATAAACGTTTTATATTTAAAATATAAATATACATATATATATATATATTAGGTACTTACATTTTTCGTTCTCATATATTTATGTAACTTATTTTTATTACAAGCACAATTTTTCCATAAAATATATACTTTATTTTACAATTAAACCTAATTCTCTCAGCGCCGAAATGCAGTTTTTAGTTTGTCACAAACACAATACAATATTCCCACTTATACGAAGTGGAAGAGACAACGCGATAAGAAATGAAAGATACTCTCACATCTCTACTACCTAACTGCGCAGGCAACCGCAAGAGAGTGAGGGAGAAAACATTCAATTTGAATTATCCTTCTCCCTCATTTCTATCGCATCTGAGCTGCTTGTACAGGGTGATGATTTCGGCACTCCTCCCGAGTAAACTCTGGGTTAATGGTGATTGGTTGATACAACAGAATGCTGTTTATAATTGGATAATCGTTAACTCAGTGTGAGTACCTTTAATGTATGAAAGGAACATCTATCAAAAACGAATTGACTATATAGGAGATGTGAATTCTTTATGTTTTTACGTATATGTGTTAAAATAAAAAGAATATAATTTTGTAAATTTAAAATGACAACAATTATTTTCTTCTCTTCTATTGAAGTAAAATTTAATTTAATTTTTAACTATTGGGACTTGCGCACAAATACCATTTTGCTTTTAACCACGTGGTTTTAGCAACGTCATAGACAAACTAGCCTTACCTACAGCAAACCGCGGCAGCAGGCATAAATGTAAAAACTTTGTGGTGTTGAACGAGAATGCAAAAATATTTTTTTCCGTTTTTAAAATGCCTGACTATGTAAATGTTGCGTTAGTATTATTCCGGAATGATACTCAAAAAATTGTTTCAGTTACATCAATAGAAAATTTTGATCCGAAACATGAAACAGACTTTCGGAAAGATAAAAAATATAAAGTGTGGTTATTAGAGAAAAAAACCGAGGATGATGTTTTGTTGAATTGCCACATTCTTTTATTGGGCTGTAAGTATTACAAATTAAATATTTGCATGCGTCAAGCAATAAATTGTCACCAATTTTGTATGTATTATAAGTTAAAAATGTGCGTTACAGTCCTCATTGTTATATTTTAAATTTTTGCTTCTAAATTCAAACACGTGCTCAAAGAAAAATTATTTCTTTCATTGTTAAGTTATTAACTGAAAAATAGTGAACAGTTTAAATCGTGAGTTATTTTGTTAACAATATTCGATCAAATATTAATTATAATAACAATTATTATAATATAAAAAAATAAAAACCTATTAAAATCTTTTTTAAAATAGTATTTTTCTTACAAGTAAGCATCATTAACAATTACAAAAAATTAATTTTTTTAATTTCAATTCTTTCTAAATAGACATTTATGTAAATATAAGAGCTAAAATTACTATAAAACGTAGAGATAAAAAAAATTCAGAGTTAATTTGTTTGAAAGATATTCAACATTTTTTTATATAACTTTATAAATAGAAAATAACTATATACATAAAAATATTATTTTTTAAAAATGTATAAATTTATTAAATTTGTTTAATTGGATATTTCTCACAATAAAATTTGTTACTTTAGTGTAGTTACTATTTAATAAATACTGAATTCAATATTATCATAGTAAGGCAATGTCATACGTATTTTATAGCAGTGAAAAAATGACCCTAAACAAAAATATAACAGAAAACGTCCTTATTCAGAAAAAGAGTCAAGGACATGCTTGTTTAGAATGCTTATTTATTTGAAACTATCAAAACTACACGCGCGTGAAACTTTCGCTACCAATATTTTGAAAAATTTGCCTTTTGAAATGAAATAAAAATTTTTCACAAACAAAATAATTTTTCTAACAGTGCTTCTTTAAATTATTTAATTCTTGAAGATATTTCTAATGTATATACTAAAAAAATAATGAGGAATCATGACAAAACATCAGACATTCTGATTACTCTTTAGATTTTCTGATGCTTTTTGGTGACTCTGATAATTTGTGATTTTTTTGTTTACTTCTGACAGAATTTTAAAGTATGGATTTGATGTTTTGTGAAAACTCTGTCAACTTATCACATCACTTTACAAGCCAAGCTAACCATACTTGAAGGGTATCTTTTAATATCTTCAAATTAATATTTTTAAAATAAATTTTAGATATTTGGAATCATGAAATATCACAGATTCTTAATTTTTTAATTATAAACTTTAATTAGTTGAATTAAACAAATTTTAAGTAATAAAATTTTTGTTAAAAACCATAAACCCACAGGACAAAGGTCTCCTTTTGACCGCTCGATTCAACTCGGCAACAATGAGTAATTTGATACGCTTCTTTTTATCACAATAGTTTTTTTTAAAACAAGAATTTTATAACTTAAAATTTCTGCATTTTAACTAATTCAAGTTTGTAATATAAAAATTTAGAATCTATGGTATTTTGCGATTCCAAATATCTAAAACTTATTTTAAAAAACATTTGTTACAATAAATTATAAGTATTTGGTGATAATTAAATAAAATATTTTTAAAATAAATTTTAGATATTTGAAATCGCAAAATACCATAGATTCTAAATTTTTATATTACAAACTTGAATTAGTTGAAATGCAGAAGTTTTAAGTTATAAAATTCTTGTTTTAAAAAAAACTATTGTGATAAAAAGAAGCGTATCAAATTACTCATTGTTGCCGAGTTGAGTCGAGCGGTCAAAGGGAGACCTTTGTCCTGTGGGTTTATGGTTTTTAACCAAAATTTTATTACTTAAAATTTGTTTAATTCAACTAATAAAAGTGTATAATTAAAAAAATAAGAATCTTTGATATTTCATGATTCCAAATATCTAAAATTTATTTTAAAAAACTTCATTTTTAAGATATTATAAGCTATCTCGCGAACTATAATTGATATGTAAAAACTGATATCACTTTTGAATTTTAAGCCAAGAGAATATGAGGTATACGTAAAACAGTCTTCCAAATAATCTGAGTTTATAAAAATTAATAATAATGTTGAAATAAACACAAATGATTATAAACATTAAAAAAGTCATGGTTTTTCAATTTTATACCTAAGTTATAAAAAGCGTGACGGCCTTTACAGTCATAAATAATACCCTTGTCAGTCGTAAAAATTGTGATGATTCTTGACAGAATTTTGAAAGCTTCTATTTCTTTTGAATGTTTTTGAGTTGCAATTGTAAGAAATACTGCTCAAAAACACCAGAAATTCTTATTCTGTTTCTGATGTTTTGTCATTATTTTTTTAGTAGGGGTAATAAGAATAGAATTTAATTAAAAACTTTTTAAAATTTTATCAATTTTTAAAATTATTAAATTACTTCAAAATTACTTCAAGGTCGCCTTTCTTATTAATTTTTTAAAAATAATTTGTTCTAGTGGATGAATTTGACATTGAGAGGCAAAAAAGCAGAAAACGAATCCAATATCCGAGTAAAAGGAAAATGAGTCTAAACAATACTAATGAAAGTGATCAGAATCTAAATAAAAAAAAAGAAATGTAAGGTAAGATAAAGGATTTCATCTATTCATATTTTACTTATTTTTTATTACTAACAGATATCTTATTTTATTTGGAAATGATAACAATATTAGTTTTGATTGTAGTAGAAAAACTAGTTTCTCAATCTTAAATCGCCTTTAAAGTTTCTTGCTAAAATTATCAGACGAGCGTTGATGCCATGTGTATGTACATCCCTCATTTACAGGAAAAGGTTAAATAATTTTTTAACTTTGATAATAAATATGTTTTAAACGGAACGGTAAAAATTTTTTTTTATAAAAGTTCATTTTCTATTTTAAATAAATAAAACTTTAGCTTTTTAAAATGAATGCATGGGTTTCTTATATACTGCACGTGTGTAAAATATGAAAATTTTGATTTGAATTTTTATTATTTAGAGACGGTCAAGTTTACTTGACTGAGTCTTATTTCGAAGATAAATATTTAAAGAATAATGTATATTAAAAAGAAAAGCAAGTAAATATGATCCTTCTTGGGATTATCTTAAATAAGCATTTTTTATTTTTATATGTAAAAAAATTTTGTGCTTAAACTCCTTTTGTCATGACAGCTTTCAATTGAAATGGTGAGATGTATCCATTTGTACCAAAATGGATTACACGAATGACTATTACGTCGAATCCATAACCTCAGAATCTGTATTGTTAGAAATTTATTTTTATCGAATTTTAAATGTAAGGAAATTTTATTTTCTGGAATTAACATTTTACCGAAAATGAATATGAGAGAATAATTTATGATCGCATCGACATGTGCTGTAATTATAAATTATCATAATTTCTGTTTGTCTGAATTTTAACATAACCTAATTTTAAATGTTAAAATTCCTAAAGTTTGTAAGGAAGATGGAACCGAAATATAATATAGGGTAGAAGTACCGTTTGTGGCCACTGCACCGGTTGTGGCCACTTTTGGATTAAAGTTGATATTATTAAATTTTCTAAAGTTGCTAGTGCATTGTAGATATATTCCTAGAATCCTGATATAAGTAGATTTAAGTAAAAATTTGCTTGGTTTAAGTTAATGTTAACTTAAATCAAGTAAATTTTTCGACTTTTTGCCGATTCGAAGTTTTAAGCATTCGACCAGTTGATAATTCAACGTTTTGAGCACTCGACGAAATGAGAATTCGATGTTTTTAGCATTCGACCAGTTGATAATTCGACGTTTTGAACATTCGACGATTTGAGAATTCGATGTTTTTAACATTCGACCAGTTGATAATTCGACTTTTTGAGCATTCGACCATTTGAGAATTCGACGTTTTGAACATTCGACCAAAACTAATTCTATGAAAATGCCTTTACTCTATATTAAATTTCGGTTCCATCTTCCTTACAAACTTGAGGAATTCTAACATTTAAAATTAGGTTATGTTAAAATTCAGACAAACAGAAATTATGATAATTTATAATTACAGCACATGTCGATTCGATCATACATTATTCTCTCATATTCATTTTCGGTAAAATGTTATTCCAGAAAATAAAATTTCCTAACATTTAAAATTCGATAAAAATAAATTTCTAACAATACAGATTCTGAGGTTATGGATTCGACGTAATAGTCATTCGTGTAATCCATTTTGGTACAAATGGATACATCTCGAAATGATGAAATATAAAGTTCCAAAAATCATTGTTACACAAAAACAAAAATTGTTAATAAAGAATTATATTAATTTTTTAAATGTTTCGATTTCACCAATAAGATTTAATGTTTTAGGTTTTTTAACTAAAAATATGACAAGAACTTTAAAATTCATTACCAGGGTGGCCACATGTCAGTAAAGTCAGGCAAATATCAGGGGAAAAAAAATTTTGTCAGTAAAGTCAGGGAAACGTCAGGAAAAATTTGTTTGTCAGGGCAATTAAAGAAGAAGGGAAAATGTCAGGGAAAAAATTTTTTGTCAATAAAGTCAGGGAAATGTCAGAAAAAAATTTTTTGTCAAGGCAATTAAAGAAATTAAGACGGTCATGCAATACATTTTTTGTTCTAAAAAAAAAAAATTTTTTCAGGGAAATTCATTGTTACGTCAGTAAAATGTCAGGGAAATTGATAAAATCAATCTTGCGGCCACTCTGATTACTTATATTTCACTTCAATTAGTAATTATTCTAAGTTCAAAAAGTATTCTAATATAAATAAATCAGTATATTTTTTCCAATTTAGTATTAAAAGTATTAATTTTAATGATTACGTGTCAACACTGCAAAAATTAGTACACGGAGAAAAAAGGAATGTTAAAATAACTAACGAAAACCTTGTTGGCCAATTTAAGTGAACATAACATTGAAAACAGTAAAAATGACTACCCGCAATATGTTGATTATACCTTTTTTATGTACTAATAACAATAAAAATTCAGTTAAAATATAAACTTCATCCTGTAAAAATAAATAGAAAATATGTACATTCAATAATTATGGTGGTATAATTCACTGTTCTTAAGGAAGTTAACACAACATTCTAGAAACATGTAAATTCGACAGAGAAACTAGTAAAATCTACTAGTCCTACGCTGTCCTCTATACCTGACCTAACCTAACGCGTAGCGTCTCTCTGTACAATCGGTTAGTTTCATGCGTGATTTAGACAAGTGCTTCAAGAAAAGTGAATTATTTTAATGAAATAAAAATATATATTAACCAAAGTGTATAATGGACCCTAATGTTCGTGAGTGCCTTCAAACGTGGGGATTTAGCCACCTTATTAATACTTTTGAAGGTAAGAATTTATTTCACATATTTTTCATTTATCACGCGGCGTCTATTTTGTAGGTTAAAAATTTGTTTAAGTATTTTTTTGGATCTATTTTAAATATATATAATGTCGTGAATTAATCATTACTTTAATTATCGTGTAATACAATATATCGTATTTTTTGAATTTTTAGAAAATGCAATTGATTCTGAAGCATTTTTACTTCTAAAGGAAAATGTCATTAAAGAACTGATTCCTGTAATTGGCGACAGAAGTAAATTTTCAAAAAAATATGAAACGTATTTATCGAATGCCAAAGAAACATTGGATATATTAAATTCAACTAGTCAAATAGAATTTGTGTTAGACGCCACCAAAATGGATTTAGTAAACGGCGAACCATTAGGTTCTCCGGATGTTCAAGTGTTGATGAGAGAAAACCATTTATCGACTGCAAAACAAAATGATCTTCCAATGATTAATTTAATAAATAAGCATAACAACTACATTAAAAATATTCTACAAACTACAATTAGAGGAAAGGAAATATTGTACGAATTAAAAACCTTAAATACTTTAAATTATAATAAATTAACAGCAATTATTATTGATAAAACTTTGGAAGAAAACGTAGAGAAAAGGTAAAAATAAAATAATAATAATAAAATTTAAAGAAAAATATTTATTTAAAATTTATTTAATAAAAAAAATGTTTTCAATCAGAATATGTAGTTCAACTTTTCAAGAATGGGCTTCAGAATGCGTGCAGCTTTTTCCAGGAGAATTGGAGGAAACATTTTTTACAAAAAGTGTCAACTCTTCTGGTAAAAGTGTCAGTAAGGGTATATTTTACGAACGCTATGTTAATCAGAGGCGCTTATATAAAAAAATTGGAATGATTCAATCCAAGCCTGATGAAAACTCAAATGGTAAAAATCCAACTTAAATTTATTTTCATTTTTTTAATACTAAATTATTTTTTGCTTTGATGTGTCTATTAAATACTTAATTTAAACCAAATTTAGAGAATATTGAAGATCCAGAATTACGATTGGTATTGGAATGGTTAAAGCATAATAATTTGCCAGAAGAAGAGGTTAGAGCTAAATGGAAACAAACTACTATTATTCGATTGAAAGAAGTAAAGGATTTGGAAATTCATGCATATTTCGATTTATACAAGTCACTTAAATCTTCCTATGGATATACTTTGGTAAACAATATTTATTTTTCAAATAATTGTGTCTGTATAATATATTGAGTAAAAAAACTATTAAATAATCAATAGAAGATCATTGTGTTTATTATTTTAGAATCTACATTCAAATATAAAATGTATAATAAAAAATTTAATTAATATGTTTCAGATTGACATCGATTTCAATAACCTTTTTGAAGAAAACTGTAGTTTGATTACCGAATGGAAAAAAATATCAAAAAGCATTTTGCAAATTGCTCAGGAGCGTAAGGATTTAGAAATTCAGCGATTACTCAGAAAATACGAATCCTGCATAATAGAGGGTACTATATAATATTTTCTTTAAAATACATTAATCAACAAATTTTTAATATTCAAATATACGAAATATATTTTATTCAAAATATTTCCACAAGTTACTGCGATTGCAATAAAAATCAATAACTCAAATTTTACAATTACAAACTTTATAATTAATTTTAATTATAGCGAAGCAAAATATAGTACAAAAAATTTAATTTGAAGATAAAAATAAATCAATTTCATTTATTTGAACATTCACAACTTTAGGATCATAATAATTTCGAATAAATATTTTATTAATGCACTATTAATATAATAATTTTTTATTTGTACAAATAAAATAATTTTGATTATTTAATTAGAAAGTTTTCAAATTGCTTTGAAACGCAAGTTGATTGTTTATAGAGATTATTAAAGTTAATTAAATAAATGATTTATAATTAAATAATTTTTGTAGATTAAATATGTATTAAGTTTTAAGTATGTATATTTTATAGGTAACATAGAATTCTTGGCTTTCTTGCTGTTACCAAATTTGTTGAGAAGCATTAATGTCAAATCACGAAAAGCGGGTAGTCATTGGAGACCATCTATCGAGGAAATACAGAGAAGCTTTTTTATTCATATTGAGGTGGAATAATTTAACAAAAATTACAATTTTTCCCAATTTCATTTTTAATTTCAATAATTATATGATTAAATTCTCATTTTAGACCATTGAAGAACTACCAGAAGTATTGAAACAGAGGCATGAGATGCTAGTTAAATACAATTTACCAGATCAGCCAATACCTGTCTTCGTTGGATCGCCAGACCTCATTGCTAGCTCACAACTTTACGTAAATGAGACTCGTTACGAATTAGGTACGTTCTTGAAAGCCATCGATTTGTGTTATAAATCGTTTTTCGTTTTGAATGCATCATATCCAAAAGCAAGCGTGCATATTTGGACATTTTTGCAAGTTTTTGTCTATAATATGAAAGATCACACGACAAAAAATTTCACCAGTGTCAATAAACTTATAAGTGCGATACAGAAAATTAGTACAGGCGATAGTTCTTCGACTAAATAGAAAGAATAGTAAACGATTGAAAATTCAATTTAAGTCAACGTTCTAGATTTTTACTTTTTGATATTTTAAAAGATTTTTATCGTTATCATTTAAAATGATTTGTTTCAAATGTTCATTTATAACATGTTCTGTTAATCACTTTTTTTGCATTTAAAACACTTCCACAACTTACAAAGTAATGATTTGTATACGTGCAAGACTGATAATTGTGATCGTATCTATAATAATTTAAATTCATTTAGAAAGCATGTAAATGCAGTTCACGTTGCGAACGAAAATAAGATAGAAAACGAGACTGAAAATTTCGTAGATAGTTTTGTTAGAGAAGAAGAAAGTGCAACATTTCCTTCTGGACCTATTAAGAATCTTATTTTAAATACTGATTCCCCGATATCTTCGAATTCCTTTGATAATCTGTCTGAAGAAGTTAATTTGAATTTAGAAGCTGCATCACTTGTATCAATTTTATACAATAATCCAATGATCCCTCGAAACGTTGTTCAAATTGTCATTGATAGTGTTCATTCTCTTCTAGAAAACGCATATCTTCCGTATATTAAAGAAAAGTTCAGTACTAGCTTAAATGCATCTGATAAAAATATTGAAATTCAAACTTTCACAAAAATTAACTCCATATTAGACGAAATTCCTAATCCTTTCGAATGTCTAAATACTGAATACAAAAGATTGGAATATTTTAAAAAATATAGATCATATTGTCCACCAGTTTCAATAAGTATAGGACAAGAAACTGCGGAGAAGCGTGTTTTTGGTCAAATAACATTGGTTCCAGCTGAAGCTGAAGTGCAATTTATACCTTTAAGAAATACACTACGCGATCTTCTTAAAATTCCTAATTTTTTGAATGAAATAAAATCTTACATGAAAAGTTTGCTAAATGAAAAAGAAACTATTTCGAATATAATTCAATGCGATCTGTGGAAAGAGATGGTAAAGGATTTTGACAATAAATTTGTGTTGCCGGTTTTCGTCCATTGTGATGACTATGAGACAGGAAATGTTTTAGGTTCACATACAGGGGATAATAAGCTAGGAGCTCTGTACTGTCGTATTGCTTGTTTACCGCCTAAATACGCTTCGAGTATTCGACATATTTTGTTGATGCTTTTATTTAGATCAGATCACAGAAAAGTTTTCGGCAATCGTGCAATTTTCAATCCTGTAATTGAAGAATTTAATTATTTAAAACATGGTTATATGGACTCATTTTCATCTAGGATATATGTATATTAAATTCTGAGCAATTGTCCAGATGTATGTGTGTGTATGTGTGTATGTCACAAAAAATTGTGTACAAATTATCTCAAACAAATTTTAATGGATCGCCCTGAAATTTTGCAGGTTTATTGCAGTCATTAATACCTAAAATCTGACACAAGGATTTTCAAATTTATCCACAAAATTTTTTTTTATACAATTTTTTCAAAATTAAAAAAAAGAATTTTTTGTATTTTTTTAAATAACTTTTTTATTTCTTAATATTTTCATAAATTGTTCTCAAAATTACATTCCTAACAAAAAAACGAATCGATTGATATATACAAAGTGCACATTTCATCAAAATTTATAAAATTAATCAATATTTTTCTTTTCACAAAAAATTCAAATTTTGTGTTATTTGAAATATTACCTTAACATATTAAAATTAAATTAAGCAATTGGTTTATAATATTTTAAGGAAGCGAAATGGTCATGTAAACACATTTAGTGATAAAAACAATTTTTATATACAGTTTTAACTGCCTAGTTAGTAAATTTTACTAGTTCGCTCAGTTTATTGAACAAAGTTAAAATGTAACGATTACTGTTATGTTTTGTCAACATTACAATTTCGGAAAGTAGAATAAACTTTTTTAAATTGTGAAAATTACAAAATTTAATAGTTGTTTTAAGAAATATCAAAAGTTAAAGTTATTGTAAAAAATGTTATTTTTACAATTTTTAAAAATGAAAGGTACTTAATGATAAAACAAATTTTACAACTTTGTTAGGAGAAATAATGAAAATACGAATTATTTTTGGAAAGTGATATATTAATTTATTAATTATAATCATTGAACTCTATTCGCAATACTTATTAAAGTATTTAAATATTATAATACTTATCACAGTTTATGAGTATAACATAAAAACCAAAAAACGTGCGTCTTATAAAAGTAAATATCTGGTCGCTACGTAGAATTGCACATTTTTTTGTACTAATAAACAAGGAAATTTGCACGGTAGGTTATTGTACGACATTACAAATTCTCTTTTGCTATTAGGCTTTGCATCAACTTCAAACGCATCAAAATGTTCATCTAACCTCGTAGATTTTAATTCTAATAATAAGAATTGTACAGTCCCTTTGATAATATAAACGGAAACAATTTTAGCAAATGTTGGAAGTTCTGAGTCAATTTTTGTAACAACTATAGTTTCTGAAGTGTAATTTGTACCATTAATATTGACCCATTTGACACAATCAATCTCGTTTACACATTTAATCGTAGGAAAATAAAGCTTATAAAATAGTACAGAAAACCGAAGATTTGGTACAATTGGCCCAATGGTGAAATCTTGAGCGTGATTGCTATTTTCTATAAAATGGGCCAATTGTAATTGATGTTTGATAGCTAAGGTTTTTGGAACATTTACTTTCGAGCAAGAAGCATTAGCTGCACTTTTTGATGCTTTGTGCTTCGATTCAAATCGTAAAGACGAATAACTTGATGTAGGACCCTGGTTTTGTAAGAAAGAATCGTAGTGTAATAGAATATGAAATTTAGGCTTCAAGTGAGTTTTAAATATTTTACAATACATAGTATGGTGTTCCTGAATTTCGTATATTTGAATATTTAAAATTTGTTGATTAATGTATTTTAAAGAAAATATTATATAGTACCCTCTATTATGCAGGATTCGTATTTTCTGAGTAATCGCTGAATTTCTAAATCCTTACGCTCCTGAGCAATTTGCAAAATGCTTTTTGATATTTTTTTCCATTCGGTAATCAAACTACAGTTTTCTTCAAAAAGGTTATTGAAATCGATGTCAATCTGAAACATATTAATTAAATTTTTTATTATACATTTTATATTTGAATGTAGATTCTAAAATAATAAACACAATGATCTTCTATTGATTATTTAATAGTTTTTTTACTCAATATATTATACAGACACAATTATTTGAAAAATAAATATTGTTTACCAAAGTATATCCATAGGAAGATTTAAGTGACTTGTATAAATCGAAATATGCATGAATTTCCAAATCCTTTACTTCTTTCAATCGAATAATAGTAGTTTGTTTCCATTTAGCTCTAACCTCTTCTTCTGGCAAATTATTATGCTTTAACCATTCCAATACCAATCGTAATTCTGGATCTTCAATATTCTCTAAATTTGGTTTAAATTAAGTATTTAATAGACACATCAAAGCAAAAAATAATTTAGTATTAAAAAAATGAAAATAAATTTAAGTTGGATTTTTACCATTTGAGTTTTCATCAGGCTTGGATTGAATCATTCCAATTTTTTTATATAAGCGCCTCTGATTAACATAGCGTTCGTAAAATATACCCTTACTGACACTTTTACCAGAAGAGTTGACACTTTTTGTAAAAAATGTTTCCTCCAATTCTCCTGGAAAAAGCTGCACGCATTCTGAAGCCCATTCTTGAAAAGTTGAACTACATATTCTGATTGAAAACATTTTTTTTATTAAATAAATTTTAAATAAATATTTTTCTTTAAATTTTATTATTATTATTTTATTTTTACCTTTTCTCTACGTTTTCTTCCAAAGTTTTATCAATAATAATTGCTGTTAATTTATTATAATTTAAAGTATTTAAGGTTTTTAATTCGTACAATATTTCCTTTCCTCTAATTGTAGTTTGTAGAATATTTTTAATGTAGTTGTTATGCTTATTTATTAAATTAATCATTGGAAGATCATTTTGTTTTGCAGTCGATAAATGGTTTTCTCTCATCAACACTTGAACATCCGGAGAACCTAATGGTTCGCCGTTTACTAAATCCATTTTGGTGGCGTCTAACACAAATTCTATTTGACTAGTTGAATTTAATATATCCAATGTTTCTTTGGCATTCGATAAATACGTTTCATATTTTTTTGAAAATTTACTTCTGTCGCCAATTACAGGAATCAGTTCTTTAATGACATTTTCCTTTAGAAGTAAAAATGCTTCAGAATCAATTGCATTTTCTAAAAATTCAAAAAATACGATATATTGTATTACACGATAATTAAAGTAATGATTAATTCACGACATTATATATATTTAAAATAGATCCAAAAAAATACTTAAACAAATTTTTAACCTACAAAATAGACGCCGCGTGATAAATGAAAAATATGTGAAATAAATTCTTACCTTCAAAAGTATTAATAAGGTGGCTAAATCCCCACGTTTGAAGGCACTCACGAACATTAGGGTCCATTATACACTTTGGTTAATATATATTTTTATTTCATTAAAATAATTCACTTTTCTTGAAGCACTTGTCTAAATCACGCATGAAACTAACCGATTGTACAGAGAGACGCTACGCGTTAGGTTAGGTCAGGTATAGAGGACAGCGTAGGACTAGTAGATTTTACTAGTTTCTCTGTCGAATTTACATGTTTCTAGAATGTTGTGTTAACTTCCTTAAGAACAGTGAATTATACCACCATAATTATTGAATGTACATATTTTCTATTTATTTTTACAGGATGAAGTTTATATTTTAACTGAATTTTTATTGTTATTAGTACATAAAAAAGGTATAATCAACATATTGCGGGTAGTCATTTTTACTGTTTTCAATGTTATGTTCACTTAAATTGGCCAACAAGGTTTTCGTTAGTTATTTTAACATTCCTTTTTTCTCCGTGTACGTAGCGACCAGATATTTACTTTTATAAGACGCACGTTTTTTGGTTTTTATGTTATACTCATAAACTGTGATAAGTATTATAATATTTAAATACTTTAATAAGTATTGCGAATAGAGTTCAATGATTATAATTAATAAATTAATATATCACTTTCCAAAAATAATTCGTATTTTCATTATTTCTCCTAACAAAGTTGTAAAATTTGTTTTATCATTAAGTACCTTTCATTTTTAAAAATTGTAAAAATAACATTTTTTACAATAATTTTAACTTTTGATATTTCTTAAAACAACTATTAAATTTTGTAATTTTCACAATTTAAAAAAGTTTATTCTACTTTCCGAAATTGTAATGTTGACAAAACATAACAGTAATCGTTACATTTTAACTTTGTTCAATAAACTGAGCGAACTAGTAAAATTTACTAACTAGGCAGTTAAAACTGTATATAAAAATTGTTTTTATCACTAAATGTGTTTACATGATAAACCTAGTAAAAGTAAGAAGAAAGTCACGTTGTCCATATAAGTACAAGCCTGTTTTGTAAAATTTACAAGTTTTCAAGTTGATAATACTTTTCTTTTTTTTCCGTGTATCTTATTTGATATCTTAAAATAAGATGTAAGATAGAAAAATGTGATCTTACATCTTTAAATAAGATGAGTTATTACTGATTCAGAGTAAACTTGTTTATTGCATAACAAATGTACAGTATTGGACAGTAAAAACATTCGAAAACAATGAACTTTCAATAACAATTTAATATAATTGAAAACAAGTTGTTCATTTCATGACCATTTCGCTTCCTTAAAATATTATAAACCAATTGCTTAATTTAATTTTAATATGTTAAGGTAATATTTCAAATAACACAAAATTTGAATTTTTTGTGAAAAGAAAAATATTGATTAATTTTATAAATTTTGATGAAATGTGCACTTTGTATATATCAATCGATTCGTTTTTTTGTTAGGAATGTAATTTTGAGAACAATTTATGAAAATATTAAGAAATAAAAAAGTTATTTAAAAAAATACAAAAAATTCTTTTTTTTAATTTTGAAAAAATTGTATAAAAAAAAATTTTGTGGATAAATTTGAAAATCCTTGTGTCAGATTTTAGGTATTAATGACTGCAATAAACCTGCAAAATTTCAGGGCGATCCATTAAAATTTGTTTGAGATAATTTGTACACAATTTTTTGTGACATACACACATACACACACATACATCTGGACAATTGCTCAGAATTTAATATACATATATCCTAGATGAAAATGAGTCCATATAACCATGTTTTGAAAAATTGAAAATTGTCACGAATGCAAAGCTTTCCTATGAGGAAGCAATACAAATATTGTAATAACCTCAGTAAATAATAATAAACAAATAATGAATAAAAAATTAAAAAGCTTTTGGAGTCGAATACTAAAATGAATTAATTAAAAGTACGAAATAAGTAATAAAAATAAAATAAAGTTATAAATAAATAAGACAGAAAGAAGTAAATCGAATAAATTACATTTATTAAAATTTTTCGAAATCTAGTAAAATATAGAGTTATTCACTTTTTAACGCTTATTCGTCAATTATGAAAATAAATTTTATAAATGTTTAATTGAATATGTGACTTTTACTAAAAATTATGAAGAGCTGTATCAAAAACTCGCTCGACGCTCGAAAAAAGGGATAATACCAGTCAGGTAGCGGTGAGGGCTTCTGGGTCGTTCGTTGCAACCTGACTGGTATTATCCCTTTTTCTTAAGCGTCGATAGAATTCTTCATATATAATCCTTATCCTTATATTCATACTCAGGTGGTCAAAACGAAGAATAATCATTTTAAAAATGTTGCGAGAAAGTCAGAAAATGGACAAATTTTGCAAAATCATAAAAAGTTAATAAGCGAAAGAAAAAAAATTGCAAGTGATTCTGAAAATGATGAAGCACAAGAACATATGAAAAATGGCAAGTATAATTTACATAGTAATAGGACATCGACATCGGAAACATCGATGTTATACCTTCGATGTCGATGCTTAAAACCTCGATGTATTCATGTTTTTATGTTTTTAATCGATGTTAATTAAATGGGAAAAATATGATTTTTTAAAATATCTCTTTTATTTTTTGCACAAATCGCGAACCGTGACCATACCAAAAACGGTCACTGAAGGCATTTTTGATAAGGCTGCAGGTTTTTCATGACCAAAATTAGAGCTCCTGTCTCAAGTCTCGCAGTTTATCTGAAAAACGGGGGAATCTACTCACGAAAGGTAAGCAGCAACTCCTTTTGGGCAGCTGCTCACCTTTCGTGAGTAGATTCGTGCCTTCTTGATGTGAGCTGCAAGTCCTAAGTCTGGAGCTCTAATTTCAGTCATGAAAAGCCTGCAGCCTGCCAAAAATTCTGTCAGTGTCATTGCAAAAAAAATTGTACTTTCTTTTCAAGATTTTGAATTCAATGAATTATCTATAAAATTAACAATAAATTTAATTGCAGACAATCAAGATGATCAGCACGGATTAACTGTTCAACACACACCTCCTGTCAAAGCGCAGACAGAACTAGAGAGACAAATAAATGAAGTTAGGGTTAACGGTAACTATCATTATATAACTATAATAACAAAATAAAAAATATTAGTTTTATATATTATATATTACTTGTTATATTGAAACTTTTAGGAAACTTTTGTGTACATTATCAGCTATAAATATTTTTAATTAATCACTCCGAAAATGAAAAAAATTTAATTTGTTTATAATAAAAACATAATGTTTTAAAATTAAAAAAAAATATTTTGACATTAGGGGCCTTACACTAGAGTGGTCATTAATTTGCGAAATTTTGAATGTCTTTCATTCCACCCCCTAATTCAGTTCCAAGTGTGATAAAAATGAGCTGTGCAAAAGGAGAGCTCTTTAAATCAAAATTAACCCGTGCCTGTACAGGGTTAAAGTTTAAATGGGGCTTAACATAGGTTTAATGAATTTCTTCAGCCCTTACATTCCAACTTTCGTTATTATTGACTTTTTGTTTAAAATCTCTGCAAACTTATAATTTAAGATCCTCTAAACACGAAGCAACTAAATTTTGTAAGATGACAGCTATCAAAAATGCTGTCAAACATAGAAAATTTAATTTTTTTAAAAATTTTGCCTTTATTTCTTCAAATATCAGTATTTTATTAATTACGAAGATCGAAGCGTGTAAAGGAATGTTATTTCGACAGATGAAGTTAAAAATGCTGTAAAAAGTTTGAAAAAGAGATTTCTTAAAGTATTTTAGATTAATTTGAATAAGATATAGTATTTTCTAAACTTCTGACATTAAAATAATAAGTAACATGTTTTTTTTCAGTTGACATTTCGTTATTCGGTTTATTCTCATTAATGTAAAAAATACTTCTATTTAAAAAAAATAAAGGTAACATTTCTTATAAACTATCATTTTCTAAGATTGGCATTTTTTTGTGAACTGTTATAAAGACATGTTGATACTTTAGTTTCATCTCAGTAGTCTCAGAATTACTTAAACATATTTTTCAATCTCACACACAGTCCTATACATTAGCGCCATTTTTTCTATAGATCGTCACAAATGTCTTGACCCTCCCCCTGTTTGCGTGACGTATTATGTGTACGGCCTCTTACTTAAAAGTTGAGAAAAACAAAAATTTTCTTTCTTTGACAACTTTTTTCTATGTTATTCGAAATTGCTATCATTTTAGAAATAAAATATTTGGGCAATTATAGAAAATAAAAAAAACTACCTAATTCATATTTTTATACAAAGAACGAGAAGAAAAATATATTCAAACGATTTTAAAATTTGGTACAAAAAATTTATGTGAAATTGCTCATATGTTTTATGTAATCATTTTTTCAGGACTAAAAAATATTGTTTTTTTATAAATGTCCAACTGAGTCGGAATTGGCGAAAATGGAATCATTGCAGCGATTGCAAACTGCTTCACATTCAGCGCAAATTGGTAGGTTTTACAATTTATTAAAAATGTTAATAAATATTAAATATTTTAATTGATTAAAGAAAATTAAGTAATCGTCAATTGAGCGGCTGGATTCCATTAAGGGCACGTAAATTTTTCTCAGCCGAAATCGAAGTCCCCTGGACACTCAAAGTACAACTTCTGAATTTAAATGTTTAAAATATATATCCTTATAGGAAATTCCATTGCGCATCTTTTTATCTTTTAAATTTTTATTGTATCTATTACCGTTTTCGAAATACATATATGGAAAAAACTGTTTTTTTAAAGAGCGAAATTTTTATTGTTCTTTTCACTTCAACTCGCGATTACTCAGTCAATTTTACGAATTTCTTAATGAAACAAAAACGAAAATACGCATTATTTTATCCTACGAGTGATTAAAAAAGAAAAATGATGTTTTAATTATAAATAAAACAGTTATTAATTTTTTATTGAGATATTGCAAAATTCGTAAACTGAAATTTTCACTAAGCGGGGAAGTTGAGCAAATTTTGAGCAACAAAAAACTTCTAGCAAGAAAGTTGTTCATTAAGGTCTAAAAAAGTTTTTCCCGAAAGATAGAGTTCAATTAAAGAATTAGTTAACAAATGGCGAATGTTAAAAGTCATTGGCGGCTGAACGCCCAGCGCGCGTATCTTACCTTATAGTAAGTTGGTGAGTTCTATTCTGCGTATACATAATACGGGTGAGAAACGCGCGCTGGGCGTTCAGCCGCCAACGACTTTTAACATTCGCCATTTGTTAACTAATTGTTTAATTGAACTCTATCTTTCGGGAAAAACTTTTTTAGACCTTAATGAACAACTTTCTCACTGGAAATTTTATGTTGCTCAAAATTTGCTCAACTTCCCCGCTTAGTGAAAATTTCAGTTTACGAATTTTACAATATCTCAATAAAAAATTAACAACTTTTTTATTTATAATTAAAACATCATTTTTCTTTTTTAGTCACTCGTAGGATAAAATAACGCATATTTTTCTTTTTGTTTCATTAAGAAATTCGAAAAATTGACTGAGTAATCGCGAGTTGAAGTGAAAAAAACAATAAAAATTTCGCTCTTAAAAAAACAGTTTTTTCCATATATTTCGAAAACGGTAATAGATACAATAAAAATTTAAAAGAAAAAAATATGTGCAATGGAATTTCCTATAAGGATATAAATTTTAAACATTTCAATTCAGAAGTTGAATTTTGAGTGTCCAGGGGACTTCGATTTCGGCCGAGAACAATATTTACGTGCCTTTATGGAATCCAGCCGCTCAATTGGGTGATAAATCATACTTTTTTAGCTGCACTGCAAAAATAGGTATCTTTTTTGATATCCTAAAATAAGACGTAAGATTGAAAAATGGTATCTTACATATTAAAATAAGATGATTTTTAAAGTATCTTGTTGATATCTAAGATGCTTTATACGTTTCAGCAGTGATAAAATCATCTTAGAAAAGTCAGTTACTATGTTAAGCTTTTTAAAGTATCTTAAATTAAAATGTTTTTGGATCAATAAGATGTTTAGCCATAAAGTTACTTTTGAATTGTAAAATGCGTCAAAAATGTTAGTTACTAAAAAGTAAGATGCATAAAATGTTATTCATAAGAGCTTACAATTTTTTTTCCCAAAAATATAGTGAAAATGTGAAGGATGATACTTTTAATATCTTAAATTAATACATTTAAAATTATTTAAAAAGTGTCCACCAAAACATCTTAGAAATGCCTATCAAAACATCTTAAATTAAGATACTTCTTTTTGCAGTGTGTGTTCTGATAAACATATCGTTTCACGAATGTGATAAAAAATATGCAATTTTAGAAATGTGTACTTTTTCATTTCGATTTTAGGTTCACAATTATATTATATAGGTAATATGAGCAGTTCCAAAAATTAATAACAAATAGATTGCGTTACACCTAATTTGCGCATATTTCACTGTGAGCTTTATCCCAATACATTATTCTTTTTACAATTGTGAATCTATAATAAAGGTTAAAAATAATACCTCTCCAACGTGGTTTGTTTTTTAACGCACTCGCGATATAGTATGTATTTCAGTTAACGCAATTAAAATTGTATATGGTTGAAAATCCAAGCGACGTAATAAGGAATTTAAAAAGTACTCGTTGCTATCGGCAACATAGTCAAACATCGCCGTCAAACGTCCTCAATAGTGTTGCATTCGAGCGAGAAATCGCTGGAATGCAACACTAGTCCTCAACTAAAGTTTATTATCGTTTCTTTTCATTGAAACCAACGATAATAATCAACTCAGGATGAGAACCATTGGTATACATATCGACGCCTCCCGTTCATTTAATGTTTATTGAGAAACGAATGCAAGATGATTCTTATTCACTTTTTGATGAAAGACCTGACCTTTTACAGCTGACAACGTTAATCATGTCGTTTGCAGAAGTAGGGAAGACCAGGGCGTAATGGATCACTTTTTACTTTTTGTTGCTTAACTTCGACATTCTTGCTTTAATAAAAATTACATCGTGTGGAAAACTTAGTGTAACATCTCAGCTTTCAATTAAAAAAAGTACGCCTTAATATCACTTATACATTTTCTCTAGAACAATATTTTTGGAGAAATGCAAGGTGAGCTATTTCGCCTCGGGCCGGGGCGTATTGAATCACTACAATGAAATTATAATTTAGATCATCAAATATTATGATATTGACAATTTTGGTTTCTATTGTATATTTATAACAAAGAATATTAAAAATAGAACATAGTTAATTTGAAACTTTAAACATTTTCAAATTTTAAAAAGTTGTAGCGAAATGCAAAATCCACTTCCTTTAAAATTGTAATCTCCAGTTATTTTTTAGAAAAGGTTATCATTGGTATTTATTAATATATAAATTATAAGAAATTAAACTTGACAGGATTATTTTATTAATATTTTAAATATTATAGGTTTTTCTTAATAGAATAAGCAAAGTGATCCATTACGCCCCGGAGGTGTTTGTTGAAAACTTTGTTATTTTTTATCAATACCGTAAGTATTAAACAAAAATTGGCAATTGTTCTTTAAGAACAAATGTTTAAAGCTCAAAACCTGATTTACAAAAATTTTTTACAAGTAATTTTGAAAAAGATAAAACAAAAAAGCAAAAATTTACTTTCAAGCGTAAAAATCACTTTTTCTACCATAATCTTAACAATAATAAATGAATAACAATGAAACTTCGTACAAACTTACAGTATGCGAAGTACATTATTTTGATCAAAAACCGAAATTACTCTGATTTACCACTTTTGAATAAATTCAATTGATCCATTACGCCCCGGTCTCCCCTACTGCAGTACTTTATATACACATGTGTATATAAATTTAGCCGTGACGGTTAGTTGTTAGAAATATTATGTTATAGGGTACTAGGTTCGAATCCCATAAAGCGAATTGCGAATTTTAATGACGTAAAATTGTGTATTCTGTGTAGTTTATGCGTATAGGCGTAAAGTTATCAAATTAAATGAAATACTAAAAAATAGTGTTCGGAAATTATTTTGTATTGTTTTTAAAATTTTTCAAAAGTTGATAAAATATTGACGAAGTGTTTGTTGACTTTGAAGAACTTTGTATCTCATCCAATAGTGATATACTATTTGACAAGAGATTCAAAAACTTTTTTCTGTGTAGCTTTGTCTATCTTTTCTTATATAGTGAAGCGTTATATAACACTGTCTTAAATCGTCATCCCCCTACTAAAATTTCAAAAATATCGACAATATTTAGAAAAGTTTCGTTAATAAAGTGAAAATTTACAGATGGAGTTCATAAGTCTGCATCTCAACAACTGGCTGGTAGTAGCAGTCAAATAGCAACTACGAATGCCGGTGATGGTTACGAAAGTGCAACACTAATAGATGAAACTCAAAATAATTCACATTCAGCGCGAATTCGTAGGTACAATTACAATTTACTTAAAATGTATTTATTGCAGACCTATCGAACCGCCAGCAACCAAAAGCGCACACGCGTGAAGTTCATTGGCCCGCGTACAGTGATTCTATGGCTGCGCGAGGGGCCAACGAAAATCGTGCGCATGTCCTTTTGGTCGCTGGCGGTTCAATTTTATATATAGTGTTTTTATTAAACGGAAAATATTTGAAATCAGTTCGGTCTGTTATTCATTAAAATATCGATAATGTTTCGAAAAGTTTCGCTAATAAAGTTAAAATTTACAGATAGAGTCCATGAGTCTGCTTCTCAACAACTGGCTGGTAGTAGCAGTCGAATAGCAACTACGAATGCCGGTGATGGTTACGAAAGTGCAACATTAACAGATGAAACTCAAAAGAATTCACATTCAGCGCGAATTGGTAGGTATTACAATTTACCTAAAGTGTATTCATTGTAGACCAATTTTATATACATATAGTGTTTTACCGAACGAAAAATATTTAAATTTAGTTCGGTCTCGAATTTACAAAAATATCGACGATGTTTTGAAAAATTTCGCTAATAAAGTTAAAATTTACAGATGGAGTACACAAGTCTATCTCTCAACAAGAGCGTGGTAGAAGCAAACGAGTAGCAACTGCGAGAGCTGGTGATGGGGGTCAAAGTGCAACATTAACAAACGGTATTGCATTATATTATTGCATATTATTAACGAATTGGTAGGTATTGTAATTTACCTACCTTGTGACCAAACTCAATATCTTTCGAGTTAAATGCGTTTAAAGTTTGTCATTCTAATTTTTTATTCTAAGCATAAGGTTTTTTCCTCGTCTTTCGAATGGTGTACAATTTTTTTGTATGTGGCGACTAATGGGGCAGAACTTTAACTGAACTTCTTCTCCCATGAGAAATGTTCAGCTTCTAATGCATTTTCTGCATAATTCACTGTTGTGAAGTAAGGTCCCTTTCACCGCGTCGGGACACATAAGGCTATTGTTAGGTACCGTTTTCTCAGCTTCAAATGATTATTTTTTATCAACCTTTTTTCTGCTGATTTTATATACAAAGGACTAAATTCTGATCGTTCGATAAAGCCAAATATTTATTTTTTCAATTTTCTGTACCATATCCTTTAAGTGGTTTTAGAAAAAATGGTATCTAAATGTGGAAAAATGTGATTTTTTTCAAAATGGCACGAAAAATTCAATAATAAATATTTCGCTATATCGAATGATTAGAATTTAGTTCTTAGTATATAAATTTAGTAGAAAAAAAGTGTGATAAAAAATAATCATTTGAAGCTGATAAAATGGTTCTAAATTAGGGCAATGGCACCAGTAAAAGAACATTTAAGGGGATATTCTGGTCTAAAGGCCTGAATTTTAAAGAGTTTTTTCGAGTAGGATAAAAACGAAAGTTTAAACTTTGTAGTATTTACTTTTTTTCAAATTGGGTTTTTCAGTCCCCACTTCACCAGTTTATTCCTTTAAAAAGTTTTTATAATTTTTTTCCTAATTTTTTTCCTAATTTTTTTTCTGTATTTTTTAAACATTAATAAAGAATTTGCAAAAAAAAGTAAATACTAAAAGTGTTAAACTTTCTTTTTTACCCCACTCGAAAAAACGCCTAAAATTTCGGTCTCTAGACCTGATACTTCAGGAAATGTACACTTTCGATACCGTAAATGAGGCTAATTTCGCTCAATTTTTCAATTCTTTTTTAAATAACTTCGGGAAACGATGAAAATGAATATTGGCACTGAAAATATATAATCTCTAACCCTTTATCTTTCCTATTACTGAAAAAAGAAATTAAAATATGTAACAGAAAATTATTTATAAGCCGTTTTGTTGTGAGCGACTTTATCCTTTAAATGAGGGTAAATTCGCTCACCATTATTATTTTGACAAAATATATTATAATCCGCAAAAATAAAACTAAATATTCTTTAGAATCAATAAAGAAAAAAATTAAGAACAACGTCTAAAGTTATTGGAATAAATATTTAATATTGTTTTATCAATAAGTAATTATATTTAATCATTCAACTAAACGTACTCATAACCATAAAAAATAAGGTTAAGTTTGACAATTTAGTGCTTAAACCGTTTAAAATAGTTTAATTTTCAGTTATAAGAGTACTATTATTAAAAAAAATCGAATTATAAATTAAAATAATTAACATACTTAAAATATCCAGGCCTAAACATCTTTTTTGTAGACTTATTTCATGAGCGAATTTACACTACAAATTTGAATTTTTTTTTAAATTAATTTTTTGCAGAATCTATTTATTGCTTTCTGTTTTGTGCTTTATGAAAATCATGTTTGCGATACAGGAAATGTAATGCTCAGAAGGATTCAACTTAAAGAATTTCAAGTAAAGCTATATTACCTACGTTTTCATACTACTTGTTCAGTATGAAAATTACTAACTTGTGGTTTAAATATAATTTTTATTGAAAGTTATCAATGAATCTGCTGCAAATAAATTTTTAATTAAAGTTTACTATTTATATTAACCAAAACAATTGTAAATCTTAAATATATCTCTCTAAAAAGTATGTTAATCGAATTTTAAAAAATAGATATCTGTTGAGCGAATTTACCCTACATGAGCGAAATTAGCCTCTCTTACGGTACTTTTACTTTTAACTGACAGTGAAAGAACGTTGACCAGTAATAGAGAGTAGTATTTTCCAGTGATAGAACATATCAAATTTATATTACTACAGTGTCTGAAAATAACACAATTTATATGAAAAATGTTACAAATATTCTAGAACAATTTTGCAACTTACTATTATTTATGTTTTCCTAATTATTGACCCAGAAATATTATTTAATTGCATCTGAAACTTGTAACCTTTTTCCTGTTTACGCTCCGTTCATTTGTCATGTTCATCACCCACCGAAACATTAAACAATTATTTTTAAAAATATTTTGCATTTTAAATCAATTTTTTATCATAAATTATATTTTGAAGACATACGGAATTAGAAGATATTTTTTTATATTGCTAAAATTTCAATTTTTTCACTGTTGTAACTCACCCTATGCATGTTTCAATGGGATTTTACAACTGCTCTTACTCCCTTAAGTCTTCGAAAATGTTACGCTTTCATAATGTATCAATAATAGAAAAGTACATTTTTCATGCATGTGTTATAAAAAATTTTATATATGAATAATAAACGCATCTGTTGAAAATTTTAAATATTATACAGGTTTTATCACGAAATATTCTAATTAAAAATATTATTTTAAGAAAGTGAGAAGTCAGTCGAACTCCACGACGGGATTCAAATAACCCAACGACCTCGCAGGATGCGAATGCAAACGTTCGAATTAGATCGAGAGAATAACGTAAACGAGCAAGTAAGAAAATTTAATATTAATATGTTATCAAAATATAATTATTATTACACAGTAAAAAATACACTGAAAAAACCTAGTCTCAAAATGAGTATCATACGCTACTCATTTTGAGTTGCAACAAAAATGAGACTCTTAGGTGGCGCCACGTTCTATGGCGTTTAACATAGTCTCATTTTGAGATGCAACAAAAATGAGACTGGGTTTTTTGTGTGTACTCATTAAATCAGGATTTTTTTGTAAATTTAAATGTCGAAAAATTAACAAATATACCATTCGAAAGATAATTAAATTCTACGATTAATGATATATAACTGAAAATTTCAATAATTTATACAAAGATTGCAGCAATCAACAAATTTGACAAAAAAATTTAAAAAATAAAATTTTTTTTTGAAATTTTTTCAATCCCTGCACATTTTTTAAAAATTGTAGAAAAAATGTGAAACTTATATAGATGTGATACTTAAAGTCTCATCTTTAATTTAAAACCAAAAGAGTTCAAAAATCTTAATCGGTTACCGAGATATTATAAACTTCCGAGCATGTTTTTTGACAAATGCAGTGAATTAGTCGATTTTGAACTATTTTTGGCTGAAAATTCTCTGCCGTTTATAATGATATATCGCTAACCGATTAAGATTTTTGAACTCTTTGGTCTTAAATTAAATATGAGACTTGAATGATCACACCTATATAAGTTACAAATTTTTTCTACAATTTTTTAAAAATGTGCAGGGGTTGAAAAAATTTCAAAAAAAATTTTTATTTTTTAAATTTTTTTGTCAAATTTGTTGATTGCTGCAATCTTTGTATAAATTATTAAAATTTTCAGTTGTGTATTATAACCGTAGATTTTAATTATCTTTCGAATGGTATATTTGTTAATTTTCTGACACTTGTATTTACAAAAAATTCTTGATTTAAAGATTGGTATGTTTTTGGGCCGTGCGCGTGCAGCCGTAATATATATTTAGGACGCCTTTTGAACGAACATATGCATTCTAAGGATATATTGACACCTTTTAAAGCACACTGCATGTTTTTTATAATTTTTTTTGTTTTTGAATAAAATAAACAGGAATCGGTTTAAGGGGGTGGGGTAGGGTCTGACCGGTGAAAAAGAAGCGTTTTGTAGATTTTGTTTTTTAAGAAACGGTAAAAGCTTACACGTTAAATTTTTTTTGCATCTTGTTAGTATTTGAAAAGGAATTTATAAAATTTGTGTTTAAAAATATTAAGAGTTACGCCGAAGACGTAGCATTTTTAAAAACGATTTCCTGAAAAAGACCTGATTTTCGGTCATTTTTTCCAAAAATACAGCCTCAAAATAGCGGACTTTTTGAGTAAAAGTAGCGTTTTTTGCTTTATTTAGTAGATAAAAATTCAAAAAATAAAGAAAAGATAAACGTTGAAGTCAGGCAAAATTATTCTTCTAACCAAATCCGCTTCAGTTTTTGACTTCCGACAATGTGTTAATTAATTATGATGTTCAACGCAAATCATGTTTTTTAGAAAGCATCTTCGAAAATGCTTTGCCAGCGGCATAATTCTTAATATTTTTAAACAAAAGTTTACAAAATCCTCTTTAAATACTAACTAACAATATGCAAAAAAATTGACATATAAACTTTTACCGTTTCTTTCACAAAAAAGATACCTTTTTCACCCGTTAGACCAAACCCGCCCCCCTTAAAGGGATTAATTTATTCTTCTTTTAACTTGTAAAATTTGTTGTTGACATATTAAACTTCGTGTTATCTCATGTAGAGGAAGCAAGAGATGACATTCACGTTCTTGAAGTAAGCAAATCGGCGTGCAAGTTTTCTGCTTAATGGTTTGAGCTAGAAATAAAATCGCAATATTTTTTTAATCACATTTAACAAAACAGTTAAGATGTCAGGGCCAAATTTTTCCACAAACTGTGATGCAAAATCCATAAAAATTGAAATAAAAAAATGCAAATACTTGACTGCTACGTGTATCTCAAATTATAAAAATATTTCAATTTTAGTTCTAGCTCAAACCGTCAAGCAGAAAACTTGTACGCCGATTTGGTACTTCGAGAATGTAAAGGTCATATCTTCTCCCTCTACATAAGTTTAAGCAGATTACATAAAGTGTAATATTAAGTCAACAATTTCAAAGTACAGTAAATTAATTTTTTAAGCCGATTTCTGTTTACTTTATGCGTTCTATACAGAAAAATGAACGAAAAACAGGTAGAAATAATTGTGCTTACAAAGGTGTCACTCCCCCTTAAATATACTCACACAAATAAATATAGTTATTTCATTTTATTCATAAGAGTAAGAGTATTCTTTTATTTTGATGAATTTGAATGTCTCAGATTACGTTATTAAATGAAAATTTACTTTTTTACATGACAGTTCCACATCGGTCTAAATTTCAGCATACACATTGATGTATGGGAACGTCTAAATCGCCAAAGAGATTCAATCTTTGTTAAAGATTAGCCGAAATATTGTGGGGTCGGTCAACTCTACAATTAAGGACCTTAGATCCTTCAAGATGCACTCATGACAGATAAAAAAGAAAGGTTTTAACGCCAGAAAAGTGCAAAATTATTCAAGGTAATTAAGACGTATAACATAACATGCACTTCTAATTTATTAACCTACACGAAAAAACTTTGTATACTATTTTTTGTGAAACTCACAATGTATTTTTAGTAAACTGACTACTAAAATGGGGAAAAAATGGTCACTAGACGAGATTTATAATTTAATAGAAATTTCTATAATATTATAGCCCAACAAAAACATCTATGATGCGCAAAAGCTTCCGCCAAGTAAAAGATTTTGTAACTGTCCAAACAATTAGTGAAATTTTATAATTACAATTTTAATAACGATTTATTTTAAATATTTCCTCTCCTATACAACTCGAAGTACATATTTTAGTTGAAATAAAAAATTTCTATATCAGCAATTTAAAAATCTTGGCGTCAATAATGCTTTTAACTTGTAATTAATGAAAGTATTGACGCCAAGATTTTTAAATTGCTGATATAGAAATTTTTTATTATATTTTTCGTTTTTTGTTAATGTAAATTATGAATTTAATTTTATTTGTTACAATTCAAAATGCAGTGAAGAACATTGACTTAATTCGAAAATGTAATTAAGCCGCAATGTGCAATACCAGCAGCTAATCTCGGGTTATTTTTTTCAACTAAAATATGTACTTCGAGTTGTATAGGAGAGGAAATATTTAAAATAAATCGTTATTAAAATTGTAATTATAAAATTTCACTAATTGTTTGGACAGTTACAAAATCTTTTACTTGGTGGAAGCTTTTGCGCATCATAGATGTTTTTGTTGGGATATATATATTCTCCTAATGCAGTCATATTGTTTCTTAGAGTGTAGTATAAGGGTTATTTTATAAATAACTTACTAAATTTTTTTAATTTCAGATCACTTACGCAATAAAATTGCTAAAAGAACCAAAAACATTTGACTTATAAAAAGAATGGGTTTATATTGATCTTTCATTGATTCATTAACCCCAAACTCGTGAAATTTTGCAAAAGTTACTTTTGAATGAAATTTTGCAAGAAACATGTTTGAATTGGATCTTTTGTCACACGTATACCTTTCAACGTAATTATCTAGAGTCTGGTTTTCGAACTTTCTTTATGCTTGCACTACTTATCACCGTTTATGATAAGCAAGCGACAACCACTCAGTTACCATACATGTTGGCAACAAACCGACTGCCACTCACTTATCACACAGATTTACATCGCGGTCGATTATAAATTTAATTATTGTAGATGGTAACTCGCTTTCGCAACTTACTATGTTATCATGCAGGGTTTTTGCATCATATATATGGGGCATTTCATGTCAAGTGATCAAGGTGGAGAAAAATTTTTCTCCAATCGTAGCAAAACTTGGGGCTTTTGTAGTACTCATAGATAGTAATTTTTCGTGAAAATATTTTTTTACCTAGTCCAATATTTTCCGAGGGGGAGGGGGTTAAATTTTTGTGTTTTTCAGTACAATGCTTATTTCAATAATTTTTTACTCTTAAACAATTAAACATACAAATTGGACAAAGTACATTTTGGAAAGGTTTTTTCATGCTCTTTCGATTGAAAATAAGAATTTAAAAAAAAAATTTTGACCCAAAAAAATCAAAATTAAAAATAAATTTTAATTTTTGGGGAAGAAAGACCCAATTTTTTTTAAACGAAAGCTAAGGTTTTTTCCTAAAAGGACATATAAATAGTAAAGTGGGACTAGAATGTTTAAACATTGAAAAAAAGAGTTTTCTACTCGCTGGAGCTTAAAACCGGGTTTTGAGCGCTTCAGCGAGTAGAAAACTCTTTTTTTCAATGTTTAAACATTCTAGTTGGAATTCTATGCGACAGACATTGACACAGAATCTGTATCGTATCATAATAATGATTTAAAAGGCTTCTAATTAAAGAAATTGCATTAGCTGCAATTTAAGTTTCCCGCGTAATTCTCCTAGACAAGAATTGCATTTACTCAAACTACTGTATCTCGCCTTTAGGCAAATTGGCTCACAGTAGTACGAACTAATTAAAGTCGGACTGGCGATACACCATTAATACAAATATCCATAAAAATAATACAAAAGAAAACTATTATTCTAACAACATTAATTTAGAATCTTACACATACACAAAAATTTGAAAAATAATTTTGAATAAATAGTACAAATAACTAACTTAAATGTGTTTTGTTTATTCTATTTTCGTTTTAATGTATATTGCATTCTTTGTTTTTATTTGTTGGATAATGTTACGACCCGAGCTAAGGTTAGGTTAATTTACTAATTTATTAGTAAAATGGAGACAATTTGCTGATTAGTCAAGTTTAATAATTTCAAACAATTGTTATTACTTACAATTTGAAATTGTTGTCGTAGAAATTACAGAATGAAACTGCAACCTGCCTTGCGTCGACGCTTCACAAGTTGCGTGTTGTTACAATTTTTATGAGCTTTTCAGTTCGTTTCTTTTGTCACTTTTAAGCACAAAAGAACAACTATTTGAACAATTATCTTCTTTAACACTAAATTTACTAACTCAATTTCACGATCGAAGGGCCGACTCAACGATACCGTCCGGGCAGAAACTCACCGGAGTATTTGACGAACGCTCTAAGAAAACTAGGGGTTTATATAGAAGCTAAAAGTCTACTTGATTGGGGATGAGACAGTTAAAAGGCACGTATCCGTGCTAAAAAGTAGAAGTCACGTACCCTTGCTAAAATGTAGAAGGCACGTACGAATGGTATCATTTTACTTATACTTTAGTTTTTCGATCCTAGATAAGTAATATGACACTCGCTTTTTATAATAATTTTCATACTTAGTCATCTTTACATGTATTCTTTCTTACGTTTTAATTCTAATACTCTAGTGTCTAAATTACCAACCTTTATATGTTCATATCATTTTGTGCCGCTTATGACAAGCGAACGGCAGTCGATTAGTTACCCTGAGTGTAGGCAATGAACCAACCGCCGACCACCTATTACATTTCTCTAGATCACGGTCGATTTAAATTTCAATAAACTTGGATGGTAATGCATTACACAACTTAGTAAATTATCATGTTAGATTTCTACATTCGTACTATATATCTATATATACATGCACACAAATACATAAACACCTACATACCTATATGGATTATACCTATATAGCCTTTTTTTGTTTATTTTTTAATGAATATTATTACAATGATAAAATTTAATAGTATATATAGTTATTGCCTATTAATTTTATCATAATTAGTTATATTAGCCTAACTAATAAGAAAGTTATATCTTGGGATGTAACAGTCCTCCCTCCTTAGATTATTTGTCGTCTCGACAATTTTTTTATCTTAATGTTAAATTTAACAACAGAAGTTCAAATTTTTTGTTTTTGTTTTTGCTTATTTTAATGTAATTTACAATTTTTATGATTTTAGTGAAATTGTGCTTGTTCTATGTTTTGTCTAGGGACGTGCTGTGTAACACTTATCCGTTCTTCTGAGGTAAGTATTTTTTTATCCTCTCTGAACTTTGATTGCCATCTTCATATGTGGTGATTTGTGAGATTTTCTTAAGATCGGCATTTTTGCTGTCATGTGATTCGTAAAAAGGGGGGTTCTTGACGAGTGTCTGTAGTTAGTTTTTATTCTGCTGTTGAATTGTGCTGTTGTTAATTTGTAATTTCTTTTGTTTTTGACAATGGAAGACACTGGAAGGTGTTCATCGACTACTTTGACAGTTTTATATGAAGATCGTAGAGATGGGGTTAATCGTATGCCTGAAGTCTCTGAAATTTCGGGTGAGTAGTATTGCCTTATCTGTTTTGGTGAAAAGTATTAACGAAAATGGAAAGAGACCTTTTGAGTGATTGTTTTGGGGAAAGTAACAAAATTTTGAATAATTCGCATCTCTTTCTTCGAGAGGGATTTAATGCTGCTAGTGAATGACTTTAGTGGTTCGAGTCAACTTTGTTACGTTTATATTAAAATAATATTCTAATAATAACCATGGTTTGAATATCGAGCGATGTACTTTCGGAAGTCGCTAGCAATTTTCTCGCAAGATGGTAAGTCTTGCAAAATTATTTATTTGTGAGTTCGTTATTACTTCAGCTCTATGGGAGCTGTTATGAAGTTATTCTCAATTTTAAGGAAAAAGGAAATATAGATTTAGAATATAACAATCTTTTATTATAAAAAGAATTCTAGTATATAAAGGTAGGTATAAAATGAATATTCTTACCAACTACTTACAGTTGTTGCTTTGAATAATACACAAATACTTAATACTACTTTCAAATATTTTATTTGAAAGGCAAAATTTCGAATATGAGTAAAAACGGGATTAGAACGATCCGTGACAATCGAAAACCGTGTTGAAATTTAAAAGCTTTACATCAAAACCCTGATTATTTTGAGTGTTTCGACTCGTAAGAACTTCTATTAAATACAGAATTCGACGGCACGAATAATTTAACAGACTATGTCTTTTGGTACGATTACAAAATAATATAAAAGGGCATCTGTCTGATGGGACAAAATCTTTGGTTACTTCGGTAAGAGAACGGAAGAAAATGACGATTCGGAAGAGGGCTTTCCGGCTTTTATGTAATAGTCCCCACTTGCGGAAAAAGGGCGCAAAGTAATGAGTAGCCAATACAGATGTTTAGAAAAATGTATGTCGTTTTCCAGACCAATCTGGAGCCGCGCTATTTTAGTTAACCAATCAAATTTAACCGAACAGGCCCTAGGTTATTGAACTTTGGCTTGAGTGGGGTCACTATACGTTGGATATCCCTCTTTAGAGTCGTTCTTATATAACAAAAATTCGAAGAATTATTAAAGTATTATATAAGTTGATTTTTTGTTACTAACAATTCATACGTATACCCATGCATAGTCACAATGATAATATAAAATTAATAATATAAATTTATAATATAACAATAACTCATACATATGTTTTACTATGAATATAATTTTTGTTGGCGGAAAATCTATTTATAATTAATGTTCACACATGCAACTGTGTAGTCATAATAATATATTTAATTATACACTTGTCATATGAATATTTAGATATTCATATGACAATTAAACAATTACAATTTTGGTTTGGTTTCGTCTTAAAATCTCGTGTATTTATGAAAAGGTCAATGCATATAAGATGAGTAATACTCTGACGTCAACAAGAGTTATTAAGCATTCTTTCACGTTTCTCTTATTCTCTACCGGCGCTATGAGTTTCATATCATTTAGAGTGTCAAATTCTGATCATTTCTACTGCACGTTCTACTGAGTAATGCTTAATCACTCCTGATGTTGACAAGTGTATCCTTATAAATACAGTTTATGCATATATTTTTATGCATGCATAACAAGCAAATATATAAAAAAAGAAAAGGTTACTACAAACGTAACAGCCTTCCCCGCTTAGGAATGTTATCGTCCCTGATAATATCTTGTTATTAAGGTAATACTTCGCTTTTACAATAATAGTTTCATTTTTATTTGGTTTTTCATTTTGACAATAAGAAAATATGTGTATGGTGTTGTATAGTGTGAATTTAAAGTAAAGAGGTGTTTACTATGATTATAAAGGGGAATACAGAGGTTTCTTTAAAGAAGGTTCTTGGTAAGTATAATTTATAGGGTTGGTATAAAAATATGAGATGAAAGGTATTTTATATGGAGTTTATAATACGTGACCGCTATTCGGAGAGCATATGTTTAGATTTTGTTATGAAAAAAGTGTAAAAATTGGTTTGTATACACTTAAACATTCATCCCTTTTTCTTGGTTAAAATTTCTTGGTGTGACACTTGATGATGAGAAAATATGAGAGGACAGGTCAGTTCTTTTCTACAAGATGTCCGGTGCAGGTCAGAATCGTGAAGTCCTTTCGAGTGCAGATAATGATAGCGTAGAATTTCCATTAGATGTTGTACAATTGGGAATATTACCGGTTGTTGATATAAATAATGATCCAATTCCTGGTGCGTCTCGATCAAGAATTGAAACTCCAGAAGACTGCTCCAGGACAAGATCAGGTGTTGCAGCGGATGATCGTCAACGACAAGGTACTTTGAAGTTTGTTTGTACGAGTCCTTTTGGAGAGAGGAATAATCGTCCAGGTGTAATTCCAATAAAACGGAGACGCCGAATTCCTCTATCTGAGAGAGGAAATAGATCAAGGCACAGGCCTTGATACAGAGTAGTCCTCCGGTTCATAATTACACCATAATGGAGTTTTCCAAATTAATGAGCCAATTGACTAATAGAGTGTCCTTTTTGGAGGATAGCCACTGTGTTTTTATTGTTACTATGTGGGGCTTGCCTATGATCAATCCGCCGTTGGAAGTGAGAAACATTTTTAATGATTTGTTGAGAATTAACCCCACTGATGGGACAGGCATCATCGATCACTTGCCTGAACCAAGAAAAGGAGTAATGATTAGATGTACTTCAAAAAATGTGAGGGACTATATCCTGCAGTCTCATGCTGTGTTAGGGCGGCATGGGATTTCAGTATGAAGGATGTGAAGAAGAGGTTAGGAAGTTTTGTGTATTATTTTGATTTTATAAATATGTGACATTTATTAGTTGTGATGATATTTGTTACAGAATATTGAAAGAAAAATTATTACATATATTTTCTTTTAAATTGGTTTAATATTTTTAGTGTAAAGTGTTAAATAGTTGTTTACATAGGTGATTGTTGTATGTTTTTTTTATATATGTCCACATGTGAAACATATTGTTTTGTTCTAGATAAACCGGGGTGTCTAGGTGAAATATCACAAGATTGTGATGTTGGAATGGCTGACATACGTATCAAGGATGATTCTGGTGAGTTGTAAAGTTAAATTACTATGTCTTAAGTGAGCATACATACTTACATAAATATATATATTGAATTGAAATGAGTGTTATAACAATAATATGTCCCATTCTAGTTAAAGACGTAAATCGCTTGTTTCAGAAGCTCAATCAAAATTTCGAAAACTTCTTACTTCGGAAGAGGAGCCAATGATTCCTATTTTTGTTACTAAAGAAGTTCTGAATAAAAATCCTCAATTATTAATAAAATATCGCTCTCGAATGGGAATCGTGGAAAATTTGGATGGAAATTATTTCGTTTCTCTTAGAAAAAGCAAAACTGTATAGTTTAATAAGGTAAGATAAATTTAAACGCAGGCGTTTCCTAACCCTAGCAATCCAAATCCAGAAATTTTAATTTTTCTTTCGTAATTATTAGAACACGATATTGTTAGTATTTCTTGGTCGTAAGAAGAAAATAACCATCCTCCTAATGTAGCAACTTGATTCCAGTACGTTTTCATGTTAGTTTTTATTCTGATATCACATAAATTCCAGGAATTTTTATTAGGTTCGAGCAATAACTGACTTTCGCAAGATTTTAAACCATTAGATTCATATATTGGTTGATAGTTATTGCAAATACTGTAGGTGTTTAAATTTATACAGGTATCAAGTAGTTCTTGGTCTGCGTATATGTAGGAACGTCGATCTTCTGATAAAATTATAAAAGGTGTTTCAGGTATAATATAGGCTGAGTAGTTTTGTGTTTGTATGTTTTGTGGTATGGGGTAGGAGTGAATTTTATACAATTTATAGACATTTTTCTTTAATAGTGGAATGTCTATAATTATTAAAAATTTCTCTTTATAGTATCTAATTTTTGTTTTCGTGATTGATGAAAGGTCTTCTGCAAGGATTCTAGATCCTTGAATTGGGAAATCGTAATTTTCATTTATTTCTAAGAGTCTTTTTTTATGTCTTGTAATTGTTCTGAGGTTAATAATGTTGGGTGTAATTTTCCTTCTCTTCCGGATAAAATGATTTTTATTATTTCATTCATAGCATGAATAAAATGGTCAAGTTTGGATTCTATACTTTGTGTCCATTGAGATAAGTAATTATAGTATTGTTTTTTGTTTAATGATTCCGTCAAGGCATTCAAATCTCTTAAATTGGACCGTAGATGGGTTAAAATTTCAGAGTGTCTATCAGCTTGTTCGTATAATTTTTGAAGGTCTGAGCGAATTATGTGTGTTTGTTGTCCGACAAAGTGTGTTAGATTTTTATTTAGTTCGTAAAGTTCATGAATTGCGTTGTCGTAGGTTTCTCCATCTTCGATGGTTAGAATGCCAATAATAGGTTTTAATCCTTGTCCAATAAAATCTAGCGGGGATCTTCGTTTTCTCATACTATTAGGAAGGTTTTCTATGTCCACTGGAGTGTCCCTTAGAACGGTTAACAAGTTTATTGCGTCTTGGAAAACATTATTGGCCTGAGTAAGTATAAGTGGAGAATACGTATATGTGTTTCAATATTCGCGCATAGGATTATAAAGTTAGAAGGAATGTCATATGGTGCGATGTTGATAATATGATAAAATATTATTATGAAAGATTAAGCGTGTTTTCCCCCAAAAAAAATTCATCGTCCCCGATGAAAAGAGAAGATACAAAAATGCAGAGAGAATTCACAAATTTTAGGTAAGTATGTGTATTCTTACTATTTTAATTTTTATTAATAATAGAAGGAAAGAGAGAAAACCGAGGGGCTGTTCACTCTCGAATACAAGATTCGTAAGGGAATGATTATTTACGAATACAATGAAATCCGTGGAGAAACCGTCCGAAATTTAAGAAATCATAAGGATTCGCCTTTTACGAATCCAAGCGATTTCATGTGAATCCAAGATTCAGAGAATTCGTCCCTTACGATTCCATGTGAATCCATGCAAATAATAATAAATTTTCAAATTTTTGTTGAATTGGATTCTGAGTGATCAGCCCCTCAGAGAAAACTTTAATTGTTTAATTACTCAACAATTCTATAACATAGTCAAAATTTTGTCGAAAATCAAATGCAGCAGTTCATTCATTTTTATAGAGAATTTCTCAATAAGTTCCTGAATAATTCAATTCTTTTTGTTGGATTCTATTTAATTTTTCAAAGAATAGCAAATAGATTTACACATGTAAAAGTATACATTGAATAGATAGGAAGGGAATATAAAAACTGTTAATAAATACGGGCTTCGCACTTTTTTACTAAAATCCAATTTACTGAATAAATAGTCAAATTTAGATTTTTGGTTTTCACATTTCCATTTAAAATAGTGTTAAAAACTAAAATCGCTAATAAGTTAATAGGAAATAATTTTATTGACAAATAGTGACTGATTATAATTTGTGTTTTAATCTTCAAATTCCCTGTTTTTCTGAGTTTTGTTTCAATTGTTATCGTTTTTATTTTCTCGTCAAATTTAAATTAATTTTATTTCGAACATAAATTTACAATTTGGAAAATAATTGATTTAAATCAAGAATTCTTTTCAATTTTTAGAAAAATTCTTACTAAATTTTCATTCTGTTAGAAACCAATTGAATGTTTGTATAGATTCCCGTCAAAACTGTTCTTGAATAACCGAAATACTTCCCGGAAAATTTCATCATAGTATTAGACATACAAATCATTGAATTAAGAAAACTTTCGAAAATAATTGAATGCATTGCGAGTAAATTTCAAAAATAAAATTGTAATTGTATGATGACTAACATCCATCGATTATCCAAATAAAATTATTTAATAGAGGTAAATTGTCTCCATAAATTTCAACCACATCTAAAACTTCAACTATTTGTTTATAAAAATTTTATTATTTTAAAATCTTATTTTTCAAAGTTTTTTTTTGTTTTTTTTTAACTGTGAAAATTCGATTTTATCAAAAGTCCGAAGTATATATCTGTGGAAGAAATGCACAACAGCACAACTGACATTTTTATCAAATTTGAGATAACATCAGATTTGTATATATTTAATATTGCTCTTCAAAGTTCAATAGCTGAAAAATTATTAAAATGGTTATTAATGTAGAAATTAATGGAAATCATAATCGCATAATTGCCTTTTTGACAAAAGAAGACCAGCATAATAACAATAAGAATTGACATAATTAAAAATAAAAATAACCTTGAAGAATATAAACAATAAGAATTTTGTAATGAAATATTTTTAGTAAAATACATTTTTTGTACTTTAAATTAAATATATTTATTTTAATAAAACTGGAACAAATTTTTTATAACATAAATTGTGCATTTAATTATGTACTTATTTTTGAGGCTATTTCTATTCTAAAAAACTTTGGAAAGTTTTTCAGAAATAAATTGACAAATTCAGTAAAGTACATTTCTTTTCTCGTTTTAATAAATTAAAAACATTTTATAAAAAAATAAACTTTTATAACTAAATAAACTCTTATATAATTTTTTCTAACGAATTAATAGTTTAATTTGTGTTTGTGTGAACAAATATTATTATGACAAATCAAACCAAAATAAATTGTGACATTAAAAGTGTCTGAAGTTGGACTCATATACAAACTGAACTTGCATAACCGCATAAGTGCAATAAAACTCATGATTCTGATGAAAAATTATCAAAATTTATACCATATCCTGTGTTTTATTAAATGTTATAAAGGAATTTTGAAAATATATTAAATAATTATACTAAATGCGAAAGACCGAACAAATCTGTTGATTTTCTGAATTGACAGAAGTGAGAGAACATTAAAATTAATTTATCTCGAAATCATGACAAACGCAGCTACGCTGCTATGCCCCTCTTCCACAGATATACTCATTAACTAATTTAAAATCATAGTGGAGTGAGAAAACAGAATTGGGTGAGTGTCGTGTGTTAGAGAGAGAGAAAGGTGGTGTAGTAGAGAGAGGGGCTACGCTTGCCGCGTTCTGTGGCAGGCAAGGCGTATATATATATATATATATATATACATGCATACATACATACATACACACACATACATACATACAGTGCATGCAATAAAAATATATTGTGGTTTTCAATTTAAACATAAGGGTCGTATTCTGTCCAGTCTGTCAACATCTGAAGTTAGTCATGATTATGCTTTTGTTCTTTTTTTATATGTTTTTTTTCTTACCTTTTTAAATTTAATAACAGGTTTTTATTTATGTTATTAGAAATATTGTTTTTATTTTTCAAATAATACAAAACTATTTTTATAAATTTACAAAAATTATTAATTATAATTTTCAATATTTCTCTTTTTTCCAGAAAAACTAGCACTTTGTAACAAATATTTTAATATCTGGATATTAATCTTTTCATTTTTTTTTGTTTTAAAAAAAATAAAAAAAACAGTTGGAAAATTAAAATAACAAAATATTTTGCATATTTTCTGCTTCTCAATGATAATTTATAAACAAAGTACAAGTTTTAAGTAGAAAAGGTTATAAATCAAATTTTGATTAAGAAATTTGATATTTATTTTAAAAAAATATCAACAGATTTTCTGTTTGTTAAAACTATATTATCGAAAATATAATAGAAAAGAAATAAATAAAACAATTTTTATATTATAAAACAATTTTTGAGTACCATAATTTTTTAATAATATTTGCAGTTATTTTCAAATAATTTAAATATATTACAATTATTCTTATTCTGACTTTTGGGGAGAAATATTTTTATTTTATTATCTGTTTTGCTTAAGAAATTTATTAATTAGCGCGTGAATGTGTTGCTATTTTGATTATAATTTTCGAGATTAATTTATTTTGTGTTAGTAGGGAAGTGGGAAGAGAGATAGCGAATTGAGAGAATGAAGGTATAGTGACTGAGTGTTTTGCGTGAGAAAGAGAAAGAGTGGTGTAGTGGAGGAGAGAGGGAGAGAGGAATTAAACGTGTGAGAGCGAACAAAAAAGTGTGTAAGGAATTAATGTGGAGGAGGGAGAAAGTGGGAATTTGAAAAGGGAGAGAGAGAAAGATAGAGAGAGTAAGGAAGGGTAGAGTGTTCTGCTGAGAAGTTTTTTTTGGTTTTTTTTACAAAAAGGATAATAATAATAATAATATATCCATTATTATAAATTATAACTTCTTAATTAATTACTTTCAACTGTTTTCGATTTAAAAACAAGCACCTATTAAATATTTCTCTTTGTTAACGTATTTGGTTCATTTAAGTAAATAGTTTTGTTTACTCAATTTTGCCATGGGTAGGTTTTAAGTACGTTTAAAGATAAAAATCTAAGTTTCACAAAATTAATTTAGAAAAATATGTTTTCTATCATTATTTTAGTATTAAGTGTTTTGAAGGTTAAGTATACTGTAATAATCAATATTGGGGTTTTTGTAAAAATGATTTTTAAATTTAATTTCTTTGCCAGTAATTTTTAATTAATTATTTAAAAAAAAAATTTTTTGTTTTCTTTGTACTAAATATAAGTGAAAAATAAACAGTAGAATCGAAGCTTCAATTTGATATATATATTAAGACTATATTACAAGATTTTTAAGCATATAAAAAAAATAAAAACATGTTTCAGATTTAAATATTTAATGTAAAAAAAAAATTTCTCCTCCCCTTTTTTTTATAATTGAATCATTGCGTGAAAAATTATTTTATTATGTTAATTATAATTTAAAATTAATAAAATATAAAAGCAAATTGTTAAAAATGAAATTTGTTATATATGAGAAAAGAAGTTGCATTCTTTTCTTGAATAGAATGCGTCGCCTGATAGGGGACTGTTAAGCATCTCTCAATGTTATGGCGACGTGATGTTTATGTGTCGCATCTGAAGTGTTGGAGTGTTTTTGGTCTCATGTGAAATTGTCATCAATGGTGTGAGATTTGTGATTGTATGAATATGATCAGTGAATATGAAGTTAGTATTCTTTCGATTTGGAATTGAGCTGGACGTTTTTTTTTGAAAGAATATATTTTATTAGCATTAATAGAATTAAATAAAATGAAAAAATTCACTTTAAAGCAAATTTTTTGCTTATCGTAAAGAGGAAGCAAAATGTTCATGTAATGAACATCTTAATTCACAACTTGTTTTTTTTATTATTTTCAATTCTCAGAGACTCCTTTTTTTATATTGTCAAAAAGTGCAAGGAATTTTTTTTTGGAGTTATCTGCATTTTAAAAATTTGTAGACCTCACTTTTATTTTTGATAAAAATGTTTTAACTTTGTCTTCAGTTTTAGGTTAAAATTATTTTAGAATGATTACTGATATTATTTAGACATAAAAAATGTCTTAAACAAAATTTTAATGCACATTAAAATAAAGCTGAGAATCTGACGTTTAATTTTCCTATATTTTATCTATAAAAAGAAGAAAAATTATTGCTGTTATAAATAATCGAAATTTACATTTTTCTCCGAGTAAAATTCATTTGATCTCTGAAGCCTTCCTTTCTAATAATTAACTAAATGTAGAAGTAAATTTTAATTGCGCCCTAATGTATATAAATGTGAAAGAAAATTTGTTTTTCATCTCTGAAGCTTTTTCCTTGAAATATGCTAGTTTTTCTTTTGTTTTTAGTATTTGGCTGCATTGCTAAAAAAAATTTTACCCAAATTACCATTAAATCAAATACTTTAAATAAATTTATATTTTAATCGAATTGAATATATTTGATATTAAAATACGCAAATTATTTATTTTTAAGCAAAGTTATTTTATTTTTGATTTCGAGAACGATATTAGCATGGATTGTTAATAGAAAAGGTTGCCAATTAATAAAATTAATTTAATGGAGTAACAATAATATTTTTCAAAGGAGAAAAATTTTAATATTTTTAAGAATTAATTTTGTGCAATCTAAAAATCATACTCTTGAGTATGAAATTAAGTAGTTTTAATAGGAGAAAAAAATATAAATAGATAAATAAATAAATACATTGCAAAACTGAAATTTAAAAGTGTCACTTTCAGAAGAATCATCCATTTATCAATATAATTTTCTAAAAAATTTTATTATAAGTTATTTATTTTTTTAAATATTAAAAACGCTACAACAAGAATTTCAAGTCATTTTAATTTAAGTAAATTTTAAAGAAATACTTATTATGACACATAACTGAAAAACTAATTAGAATTAAATTTTCAAAATATTCAGTTACTTTTACAAATAAAGTTTTTGACAAGAATTCAATAAAATTTTCATTACATTTAAGAATTAATTATTTAAAACAATGTTCACAAAATTCTTATGAAGATTTGAATTCCTTTCAAAACTCAATTATTCTCACAAACAACAATATTCATCACAATAATTCAATTATAATCAAAAGTAAATCGTTTGCAAGAATTCAATCATTCATTCAATCAATAAAATTCTTCGAAGAATTAAATTATTTTTACAAATAATAAAATTCCTCGAAAGCAATTAAATTATTTCTCTCAACAATTATCACTAAAATTCATCGAAAGAATTCAACTGCCTTCATAAATTACAAAGTCCTTAGAAAAAATATAATTTTCAAAAAAAATTCAATCCTTCTCAAAATTCACAAAATTTTTCAGAAAAATTCAACCATTTTCCAAATTTCCCTTAAAATTCATCGCAAGAATTTAATTATTTTTGTATAAAAATAGAAAAATATTCAAAAAAAAAATTTAACCATTTTCATTGAAAATTTAATTAGTTTTAAATATATATATATATATATATATATATATATATATATATATATATATATATATATATATATAGGGGAGACTGGGGCGAAAAGTTAAACTGCCAAAACCGTTAAAATTCATTATCTTTCGAACGGGAATAGTTAGAGCATTGTAATTTTAATTATAGAAGGGTATTATCACCCTAAATAAATGTCCGGAGTTGTGTGCAAGTCTGTTAATTTTTGTGGTGTCTATATTGAAAGTTTTTTTTCAACCTACTTTTGAAAATTTTTTCGAAAAAGAAAATATCAACTTTTAAGTATATTTTTTGCATTTATCCTCACCGCGATTTTTTTACTTCATTATTTGGGTCCCCTGAAGAGATACCTAAAGGTATTTGCTAAATATCTTTAGTCAGATTTTTTATATTTGTTGTTAAAGCCAAAAACGCACCCTGGGGCGAAAAGTTAAATGTATTTTTACATGTATTTAACATTTTTTTTTAGGTTTATTTGTTTAAAAATTATTTATTTAACATTGGGCAAGTAGTCTGTCAAAAAGAAGACCGTTCACATGAAATACACAAAAAAAAATTTTTTTTTGAAACTTCAATTTTTTAACTTTACAACTATTCTAAAGATTTTGTTGCCCTACAATATTGATATATAAATATTTGCATCTAAGCGGATTATATTGCCAAAAAAAATCATTTATGCAAAATTTAACTTTTCGCCACAGTCTCCCCTATATATATATATATATATATATATATATTTTTTATTCTTCGCAAGCATTAAACTATTTTTAATTCTTTCATTAATAATAAAATTCGTAGCATAAATTCAATTTATTAGCAGGATAAGAAAAAAAACAAATATTTTCGATGAAAATTAGGAAAATGTCGGAAAAATAAAAAAATATGGAATGGAATTTTCGTCAATTTTGTGAAGTGATAAACGAGTTTTTCTTTCTTTTTTTTGACATAAAAAAAATGTTATAATAAAAAAAATCTAGTCAATTAATTCATATTTAATAGTATTAATTAATTGGTACAACAGTTTTGCCGAATGTTTACTGTATCTTGTTTTTAGGAATATTGTAATTATGGGATGTTGGGACGAATATAAACATCGTCAACCTGGAGTTATCCGTCGGTCAGGAAGGCCCTGGGAAGAGCGTCCGTTAGATTCTGATGGTCCGATGTCATGGTGTCAAGCGTATATTAAATTAGATCCTGTAGGTCCTATTTATTGGAGGGGATATTGGATTCCGGTATGTGTATTTTCATCGTTTAGGTCTGATTTATATATATATTCATATGTACATACATACATAAATGTATAGGGACAGAAGTTTTATGCTTTCCATCCTAAAAATGTTCAACTATGCTTTAATTATGCTCTAATATATATATATATATATATATATATATATATATATATATATATATATATATATATATACATACATACACATATACATACATATACACATCTTTTTTTTTAATAATTTGAAAAATACTTAATAAATCTTAAATTGAGTTACTAATATATAAAAAAATTCAAAATTTAATGCACTATTGAATACATTAAGAAAAAGAATACATAACAACTAATAATATGTAGAAAAAGCATAATTTTTAATTGATCTGAAAACCTTTAACTTTTAATGATTCATTTTAGATGCGATACATTTAGAGATACAACTTTAAGTTTAAAAGGACCCCGCACTTTTTGTACAGGAAATGACTTTCGGTCAAATTTTCTGAAACTTCACAGTTTTGTAGTTCAGGGTCTTCTGAACAAAAAATGTTAAAGCCAAAATTAAAAATAATGAACAGTTTTTGAGCTACAGAAGCTCAAAGTTAAAAAATACTGACACTATTTTGTGAATGCTCTGTACATAAAAATCAATCAAAATTGCTCAACAACTGTCACTCAGGGGTTTTTTGGGTCCCTGATAACGAATTTTGTTCCATGATCATCTGGAATTTAAAGATATATATATATATATATAGATTACTAAGATGTTTAGAAGTTGGTATTCTTTAAGAGATTTCAGATTGATTTTCGTTAAACACAAATTTTTCTTCGTTAGAGTTTACATAGTTCCAATTCATATTTTCCAAATCCAATAACCATTGTATACGTGTAAATCCCTTTGATATAGTTTCTAACCATTGTTTGTTATTATTTCTATCATAGAAAAATATAGGGTTGTTATTTATTAGATGTTTATATCTTCTTGCACTATGTATAATCGCAAGGCTTCTTTTTTCATGATAATCATACAACATTTCTGGTTCAGTGTATATTCTAGAAGAACTTGTAATAGGAACAAGGTGGTGAATGTGATATTCATAGAGGGAGGTTTCGAATCTGTTTTCTTGTAATTTTATCTGTAATAACAGTTTTCCTACATATTTTGATGGTTTTTCGATTGAAGTTTGAATTGACATAGCGTGATTTAAAAATTCAACGCAATTAGCAACTGATTGGAATAGCTTAATCTTATTAGGATCAATTGGAATGATTTGGTACAATAATGCAAAGAAAACATCTTCTGTGTTCGTCGAAAGTTGGGCTAGCTATTATTATTCCCTAGGGAAGAAAAATGATATTATCCTCCTTCCATTTTGGAAATATTCGTCGTAGTAAATTTAGGAATGTCACTTGAGAACCTTTTATTGATGGCGAAAGGGAATTGAATTGATATTTTCCGACTGGAGTGTAAATGCAGTTTTTAACGCATCTTCCTTATTGATACTTATATAGCCATATAATTCTTCAATTTCTAAAAAAGAAAAGTATGTGTTGGTTTTTAGCATCCCTTTAATTATTGGGATCTTTTGGAAATTTGGTGTGTCCGAAATAATTTTTCGATTTAAAGTCATAAAGGGTATGCCTATTCGCCATTGTGGTTCACTAAAGTCGGTCATTATTTGGCGAGACAAGATTATTTCGTTGTTAAATTTTGAATCGGATGGTGTAATTACTTTCATTGAGAGAAGGGTATTTATTTGGTCAAAAATATTTCCTTGTTGTAAGGCAGTAAATTCTGTGACCTTTTTATACGATCTTTTAAATATTTTCTCGTTTTTTTGTTATTATTATATGTTCCATAAGTGTTCTAAAACCAGCATTTTCCAAAAGATAGATGTAATTTTTGATTATTTGCATTGAAAATTTTATTTCTTCTGTATCTAATTGTTCAAGTTGTAGACTTTCGAATATTTTGGTTTCTTGGGGATCTAATAGAAGATCAGAATCTTGTTCGTTCATGGTTGCTGAAAATAAGGATTTATAAAATTATAATAGAGGTAATAATACCATTGATTTGTTAGTATGGTTAACTCTTTACAGGAAGTCAGTATTTGTGATAAAATTCTTAGAGTTTTAATCGTAAGCAAGTTTTATTTTGTCCATATGTTTTTGAAAACGTTGTCCTTCTTCTCCTTCAAGAATGACATTTTTTCTATCGGTAATGTCAATTATTTTATAAGGACCATGGTATCTTTTTTCAAATTTATGAGTTCTAGGTTCTTTCAAGATGTATGCTGAGTCTCCGATTTTACCTTGGAACTCGTTACAGTATTTGTCATATTTTATTTTAGAACGTCCTTTTGCTTTAATTAAACTTTTAGAAGCTAATAATTTTATTTCGTTAAGACGTGTGATTAATTCTCGAAGATAGGTTCCGTATGTTACTAGTTTCTCGTCTGGAGGGAAAGCTGTCGGTGCTCTAGCAACCTTTCCGAAAACCAATTCATAAGGAGTAAAGTTCGTACCTTCGTGTACTGACGTATTATAAGAAAACATCGCAAAAGGAATAAGGCGATCCCAGTCATCGTAGTGATTGGAATAATGTTTTAAAAATTCTACGAGGACTGTGTGACTTCGTTCTAGTGATCCATTTGATTGTGGTCGATAACCCGATGTAGTTAGTTGTTTTACTCCAAAAATGTGACAGTGATGGTTCATTAATTTACTGACAAAACTTCTTCCATTATCGGTTAATATTGCTCGTGGGGCACCAAATTGGGCAAACAAGTTTCTAGCTATAGCATGTGCTATAGTATTTGTTTTAATATCAGGGAGTGGCACAGCGATACAATATTTCGAAAGATTATCTTGTATGGTTAGTATGTAACTATTTCCATCAGGAGTGATAGGTAATTTTCCCACAGTATCAAGAGAAACTTTGTCAAAAGTATCAATTGGGGTGTCTGTGATTAGCATAGGTTCTCGTATTCTGGATCGGACTATTTGTTGTTCTTGACACGGTTTGCAGTGCATAATGTATTCCATAAAATCATTTTTCATACCTGTCTAAACAAATCGTTCTCTAATTCTTCGATAAGTTTTAGTCATTCCTTTATGACCACCTACTAAGCTTTTATGCATTTCAGAGATTATTTTCGATCTAATTTCAGTTGGAGGAACGGATGCTTTTCCATAACATAAAGTTATTGTGATCGTGTCTTCATAAAATATTTCTGTTAGAATTTCTGTTAACTCATTTGGTTTTAAGTTTTCTAAGTAATTACCAAGTAGAGAAAGTCGTGATGTTTTAATGTTTTCATTCATTATAACTGTTTGTAAATTTTTAAAGGTGGTTCGTAAATTATCTAACTTCAAATCATCACTGTGTTTATTCTTTACCATGAGAGTGAATATTTTTGAACTCCCACGTGGTGTTATTAAAATTTGTCCTAATTTTGGATTTTGTAATTTCATTTCTTCAGGATCTATGATTCCTAGATCTATGAACAATTTATCAATTGGTGATAAAAATTTACAATTAGCAGAAGTCAAATGAACGTAATTATCACGTTTGTAAGTAAGGTTTTCTCTACAGCTTTGAATAGTTATGTTTCTTGCGTAAAAACCTTTTGTAAGAATGTCACAATCACTCGTTACTTTATTTGTAATTCTATCACGTTCATGTGAAGATAGGGTAGTTTTAGGTGTTTCTATCTTCTGCGGTAAAGTTTCTGTTTCATTCGTTTCTGGAATTTCTTGCATATATAATTTTCGTGGTTGCTTTTCCTGGGGTTTTACTGTAATATTACTTTCTTTATCTTCTTCTGGTATAGTATGGGGTAGGGAAAGTCCTGAAATAAAAGGTGTAGATCTAGCTGTAGGTTGGATGGCAGTAGAAGGAGTCATTAATTCTCGGGAGAATGTAGTTGATGTAGATTGTGACTCTTTATCTTTATCTTCATTGATTTTGTCAGTATCTTTATTTTGTGGTTGAATGGGAGGAATTTCTTTTCCAGTGTTTAGTGCAGTTATTAGTTCAGTTCTTTTGACTAATTTTTCAATTCGTCTTTCTAGTTGTTCATCTTCATCTTCTGTGTCATAAGGATCTAAATTTTCAAGGGCTGATAGTAGTTCTTCATTTTTCTCTCCTTCTGATAGAGCTTCACAAGAAATCATAATCGGATCTTTTTCTAAAATATTTTCATGTTCCTTTAAAGATATGTTAAATTTTTCAAAAGATTTTTGGAGTTCGTTTTTTATTTGTTGTCGTGTTTTATTCAAGATTGATTTATCAATAATTTGTATTCCTTCTTCGTCTTCGCTATCTGAATCACTCTGTGGAGGTCCTTCTAGATGTATAGGCTGAATTTCTGTTTCTATTATTGGTTCATTTTGATCTTGCATTTGTTCTAGTTCGTCTTGGAAGAAAGATTCTGTGATACATTGTGGTGGAGCATTTTTGAGTGGAGTAGGAAACTTGGTAGGATCTGAAGTTACATTTAGACTTGAAAGGACACTTTGTTTTCTCCTCCAAATGGGAACGTGAATGTGTGATTGTGTTAATTCCTCGTCAGATTCAGATTCTTCAATTTCTTGGTTATCATCTTCGTCTTCGGAACTATCCTTTTGTGTTACAATATTTTCTTTTACCTTACGAGGGTGTTGTCTCGTTGCAATGGAGCTTATATCAGGTTTAAATGGGGGTTTAAGAGAAGAAGTTTTAGATCCTAGTTTTGGATGGCATGAAGGACGGTTTTTTGCACTCTTTTGGGTACTTTGTAAATTATCTGTAGAAGTTGAAGCAACAATCATTGGTTTAGAAACGGAAGCTGGATTAAAATAAACTTTAGGTTTTTGAATTTGTTTTGTAGTATGAGACGTTCTGGGTTTATTAATATATTTGCTGTCATCAGTGGAGGTTTTGCTCGAGGTTGATGGTTGTTCTAAAGATTTCTTACTTGCTCGTGTCAGTACAAATATCTTTGAATGAGACTCATCGTTAGTTGCAATAGGATTTCTTGATAATGCATCTGCATTAGAATTTAATTTTCCTGGCTTATACTTAAAGGAATATTGATAATCTCTTAATTTTAAACGCCATCTTACAAGTCTCTGTCCAGGGTCCTTAATACTGTCAATCCATCGTAATGGCTCATGATCACTTACCAAAATGAATTCGCGTCCGTACAGGTAAGGACGAAAGTATCTTACTGCATATAAAACTGCAAGACATTCTTTTTCAGTTGTAAAATCATTTTTCTCAGGTCCCGTTAGAAGTCTTGATAAGTAAGCTACTGGATGATCGAAACCATCCTTTTCTTGACTCAATACTGCTCCAATTGCATAATCAGAGGCATCAGTTGTTAAAGTAAATGTTTTATCAAAATCAGGATACTGTAAAATAGGTTCTTGACATAATGCGTTTTTAAGGGTTGTAAAAGCTTCTTCATGTTCAGGAGTCCAAATGAATCTCTTTTCCTTTTTCAATAAGTCAGATAGGGGTTTAGCCCTTTTTGAAAAATCTTTAATAAATCTACGATAGTATCCAGCAAGCCCAAGAAACTGTCTGATGTTTCGGACATTAAGGGGTGCAGGAAAATTTCTTACTGCCTCGATTTTCTTGGGGTCAGGTTTTAAACCGTCTTTACTTATTATGTGGCCCAAATAAATTACTTCTCTTTTTAAAAATTCGCATTTTTCAGGTTGAAGTTTTAAATTAGCATTCTGTAATTTGGAAAATAATGTTTTAATTTTCTTTTCATGTTCGTCTAAATCTTTTGCGTAAACAACAATATCGTCCAAGTAGACAAATAATTCTACTCCTTGCAGACCTCTAAGAACTTGGTCCATTAATCTTTGGAACGTAGCAGGGGCGTTTTTTAAACCAAAGGGCATTCGAATATATTCATAATGTCTATTTAGCGTAGAAAATGCCGTTTTTTGTCGATCTATCGGGTCGGTCTCTATTTGATGAAAACCCCAAGCAAGGTCAAAGGTTGAAAAATACTTGGCATCCCCCAAGTGATCCAGGATACCCGAAATATTGGGCAGAGAATAAGCATCCCCAATCGTCTTCTCGTTAAGGGCGCGAAAATCAATCACTAAACGCCATCTTTTATTGCCCTCAGCGTCGGGCTTTTTGGGCACTATCCATAACGAGGAGTTATAAGGAGAGTTAGAAGGTGTTATTATTTCTTTTGATAGCATTTTAGCGATTTGACGCTCAATTTCTTCCTTTTGGATGGGTGGAAAACGATATTGTCTAGTATTTATAGGTATGTAATCAGTCGTAGGAATTTTATGGCGAAATAGAGGCGTAGAGGAAAGATTATCGCCGGGTAGATACAAATCATTTTGAAAGTCCGCAATTAATTTTTCTACATGTTGAATTTCTTCTGATGTTAAATCAATAGGTTCGTTAGATTCAAAACATTCAAGGTATTCGTCACCTGGGATATTATAATATTCAAAAGATATTAATTCTTGAGGATCTAATTCTAATGTGACGTCATCATTGTTTGTATTGATTGCTAAAACATAAGCGAGACCATCTCGATTGGTAACTGCTGCTTCACCTATATATACACCTGGGTCAGTAGAAATTAAAGGAAGATAGCCTTCTTTTATTTCTTGGTTTAATATATTAATGGGAATAGTTTCTCTCATTCTTGCCTGAATTGTAAACATTTTAGGCCGAAGATTCTTGACTAATTTTGTATCTGGTTCAAAGGATTCTTTGTCAATAAATGGTATTGGTTTGGTAGGTTCAGAATGTGTAACAATCGTGTTATGCCAGAAGGATAATTCTGTTTTCTCTTGTCGAAGATAATTTCTACCTAAAATCCCATCTGTAGAAATAGGGAAGTAGAATGAAACGACGTGAAATTTCACTGGAGTGTTACGAATTAATAGAATAATAGTTCCAAAGGTGTTAGCCCTAAGTTTTGTAATACCAGAAAGTTCTATAGCTTCGGTCAAGTCGATTAGTAATTCTTCTTTTAGTTGATTAACCTTTATTAAATTTACGTCAGCTCCTGTGTCAATTAAAAATCGAACTCTATTATTCCTAAAGTCAGGACCAGATATTTCTATTACAGGGGACTCATGACATTCTCCGGTAGTTTGGTAGATATTTCCGTATTTTCTAGGAATTTCACACTCATCTGACGCTCGGGTCTCGTGTCGTTCGTCGTCGCGTCGTTTCGACGAACGTAGTTGGAGTTTAAATTTTCCGGGCCTTTTGGGAATGATGGAGATGTTAGACGCTGTCGTGATTGTGTTGGATTGATTGGTCTAGAATTATTATTAAAAGAATTGTTCCGATGTCTTTGAGAAGGCGCATGTTGTGGTAGATAATAAGGATAAGGATTTGGATATGGATAATAAGGATAACCATATAAATGTGGTGAATAATGTGGATCTGGAGAAAATGTATATGGGTTTTTTAAAATACTCATTTGTGGTTTTTTTGGTGGTTGAGGAGCAGATGGTTTAAAATATTGAGTTGGGCTTAAACTTCTATCACGCACAAGGGGATCATTTTGGTAATTTTCTGACCTAGACACGCGATAAGTACTTGGTCCGTATAATTGCTCTTTATATCTCGCTTCGACTTTAAGAGCTGCTTTTAAAGCTTCTTCTAAATTTTCTGGATTACGTACGTCTACGTTGGTTGACATGTCGTCAGGCAAACCGCGAATAAAAGCTTCCAAAGCACAATCTTTAAGAGGTGAAGTCATATTTATTGCATTAGCCTTGTATTTTTCTTCTAATGCAGCCTCAGCTCCTGAGCAGAGGAGAGAGATTCTATCATAATATTCGTTGACTCCCTCACCTCTTCTCATGCGAATCGAGGCTATTTCTTGCAAATACCAAGGATATGATTTTGATACACCAAATCTTGTCTTTAAATGTTGAGTTAATTCTCTTAAGGTATTAAACTGTTTTTCACGTACGCTGTCTCTAGCTGCTCCCTTTAAGCGACTTAATATGGCCTTGATATATTTTCTATGACACGATGGGGGAATGTAAGCTGAACCATTTAGAACATCTTGAATAAAATCATGTACGCGTATATTCTTTCCGTCGATATGTTGAACGTTTAAATATACCTTGTTGTAATGCAATGCATTCAGCTACATTTGTTACCATTTCGGTAGTAATGTTATGATCAATTTCAGTTCCTAAGGTAGGATCATCGACAGGACGCTGATCGTCATCCTGACTATGGTGTTCACTGTCGTTATCCGTCATGATATAAAATTGGTTGTTTAGTTGTTGGTTTGTCAAATAGTGTTGTTTAGAAATTTGTGGATGTCTTTGTAAATACTTACGTTTTTTTATGGGGTGGTGTCATAAACTAGTTATTCAAAAAAAATAATTGTTAGATGGAATTTATTTCTGGTAAAATGTGATTTAATACTTATTTTATTGATTTAGTTGGGTTAAACCGATATTTATAGCAAGACGAATTAATGTGTCCTCGTTGATAGCAAAATTCGCAACTATTAGACCACTTATATAATTTTAATTTTGGAAAAATTAAATTTTCTATCGGAGAAGTTATAACAAAAGTTTCACTTGGATTTTCTGATTTTTGTTCACTAAAATAATATACTTTATTCAGGGCTTCTAACATTCTATTATGCGAAGGTCCTGTTTTATTATGAAGAGAATAAATGGGTTGGGGAAGGTTGGATGAGTAATAATTTCTAATTTTGGAAATATTGTATTGATGTGGGTTTTATTTAAAAACATAAAAAGATGTTACGATAAACTTGCAAGTACCTTCTCTAATTCGACTATTAATGATTTTAATTTTTCTTTACATTCGAGTTTTGAGGATTCGAACAGGGGAAAGTTAGGGAATAATTCTCTTTGTATTTCTTCCCACTTGTGTTAAATAACCCTTTTTCTAAGTCTTTTACGTATCCTGACTTTTCTTGGGTCTAGTTGATTCATGTGTGCAAAAATATTGAACTCATTTGTTTAATACTTGGTTTTCTTCTTAAAATAACTTAAATTACTAAAATTACTAATAACTAATTAGTAAGAATTATTTTAGTTCTTTTGTAAGTAATGAAACTCGAGCGTTAAAGAACAGTCTTAAATTTAGCTTAGAATTAATATTATGCAATAATATCTGAACTTAAAGGTAAGTATAAAATTATCAACTTATGATAGTAGGTATAATTCAGTTCTTTCCTGCGAGTATTGAAACTGCAAGCACTAAAGAACAACTTAAACTAACTTAAATTTAATTTAAGATTAATGTCATGCAATAATATAATTATAATATAATTAGTTCCTTTATTCGAGTATTAAAACTCAAAGATTAAGAAACTACTTACGAATTAACTTAAAATAAAATAAGTCTTAAATTAAAATTATATGATAATAAACCAAGCAGTAGACAAACGAAGTTGTTAAATAATTTTTATTGCAAGAAATAATTTTAAATAAATATAAAAAATCAAAAATAGTTATTCAAACTCGTAATGAATTCAGTAGTACGATATTCGTAGATGATGATATTCCCCTTTTATTTGTGAATGGGATTGAAGTGGATTATGATAAATGAAGTAATATTTTGAACAGGCACTCGAGATAAAAATTCTCTAACAATTACATATATTCCAAATAAGATTTGGATGTAGAAAATACTCAAGGAATGATTTGAAATGATTAGTCTTGTTAGAGAAAGAAAGCCTGACAGAAATTTAATTGTGAATAATGTTAAATTTTGGCAATATCCCACCGCTGCCACCAGAAAATTGCTAACTGTTACGTTTATATTAAAATAATATTCTAATAATAACCGTGGTTTGAATATCGAGCGATGTACTTTCGGAAGTCGCTAGCAATTTTCTCGCAAGATGGTAAGTCTTGCGAAATTATTTATTTGTGAGTTCGTTATTGCTTCAGCTCTATGGGAGCTGTTATGACGTTATTCTCAATTTTAAGGAAAAAGGAAATATAGATTTAGAATATAACAATCTTTTATTATAAAAAGAATTCTAGTATATAAAGGTAGGTATAAAATGAATATTCTTACCAACTACTTACAGTTGTTGCTTTGAATAATACACAAATACTTAATACTACTTTCAAATATTTTATTTGAAAGGCAAAATTTTGAATATGAGTAAAAACGGGATTAGAACGATCCGTGACAATCGAAAACCGTGTTGAAATTTAAAAGCTTTACATCAAAACCCTGATTATTTTGAGTGTTTCGACTCGTAAGAACTTCTATTAAATACAGAATTCGACGGCACGAATAATTTAACAGACTATGTCTTTTGGTACGATTACAAAATAATATAAAAGGGTATCTGTCTGATGGGACAAAATCTTTGGTTACTTCGGTAAGAGAACGGAAGAAAATGACGATTTGGAAGAGGGCATTCCGGCTTTTATGTAATAGTCCCCACTTGCGGAAAAAGGGCGCAAAGTAATGAGTAGCCAATACAGATGTTTAGAAAAATGTATGTCGTCTTCCAGACCAATCTGGAGCCGCGCTATTTTAGTTAACCAATCAAATTTAACCGAACAGGCCCTAGGTTATTGAACTTTGGCTTGAGTGGATATCCCTCTTTAGAGTCGTTCTTATATAACAAAAATTCGAAGAATTATTAAAGTATTATATAAGTTGATTTTTTGTTACTAACAATTCATACGTATACCCATGCATAGTCACAATGATAATATAAAATTAATAATATAAATTTATAATATAACAATAACTCATACATATGTTTTACTATGAATATAATTTTTGTTGGCGGAAAATCTATTTATAATTAATGTTCACACATGCAACTGTGTAGTGATAATAATATATTTAATTATACACTTGTCATATGAATATTTAGATATTCATATGACAATTAAACAATTACAATTTTGGTTTGGTTTCGTCTTAAAATCTCGTGTATTTATGAAAAGGTCAATGCATATAAGATGAGTAATACTCTGACGTCAACAAGAGTTATTAAGCATTCTTTCACGTTTCTCTTATTCTCTACCGGCGCTATGAGTTTCATATCATTTAGAGTGTCAAATTCTGATCATTTCTACTGCACGTTCTACTGAGTAATGCTTAATCACTCCTGATGTTGACAAGTGTATCCTTATAAATACAGTTTATGCATATATTTTTATGCATGCATAACAAGCAAATATATAAAAAAAGAAAAGGTTACTACAAACGTAACAACTTAATTATTAATTTTATTTTGTTGTTTTTCTATTTTCAGACGTACTTAGTTTTGAAGAATTACTAAATAAGATAATGGATTTGGCTTTGTCACTTATACATGGACTCGAATTAAGTGCATATATCCATCAAAAGGCAATAGAGGAAAGTAATCGCAAAGGAAAAAGAGGCCGTCCAAAAAGGGGTTTAGGGCACATTCGGGCTGTGGATTTGCGAAACATCCGAGAAGACCAGCTAATACGTTTGAGGAATAGCTGTCTTTTGGATGCGGAAAAGTTGAGACAATTGATAACTGAATCCTTGCCAGCGACTGATAGATCTTCATCTATGGTTCCAGATTCTCAATGGTATGATACAGTTGTTATTAATGTTATGTTGTTTAAAATCTTTTATTTTCACACGTTCATAACGTAATTTCTCCTCTTCTAGTGCTGGAACTTCTTATTCTCACAATTGTTCCTGTGGGCGTGTCTAGTCTTTGGATTCCAACATAACTCGTTGTCATTGTGGAACCTTGCTTTTTACGAATTCCGTGGTTAAAGAAGAATTGAACTTGGATTGACACGATTATTTAATTTACACCTATATATATATATATATATATATATATATATATATATATATATATTATAAACATTTTCTTTTTATTTTAATTATGGGATTTGGTATAATTATTATATGTGAATTGTGTAATTTAAGACGAACCTTTAATAATTGATAAAACATAGTATGTATTTAATGCATTTATTGATTTTTAATAAAGTATATTGACAACACCCATATTCATCATACTGTTAACCCAAATAAAATTTTTGAAATGAATTAAAATCAGTATGCGAATTAATTGATTTGATTTACCTTTTGTATCAATTTAATAAAAATTTGAAAATTGTGCAATATTGATGTTAATTCATTACAATTACATGATGAATTTAATAGGTAAAAGAATTTTTCTTTTGAACCCTGTGCTTTGTTTTCATAATAATTTTACAACCTAATTGTTGTTTACAACATTAATTTCATAATTGACTTTATATATGTGATGCGACCCGAAGAAAGGCACCTAAGAAGCCGAGCTATGCTAGCCGGCTAGTGAAAGGTGTCCCCACTATATCGAGTCTGCCTCCCTCCAAGCGTCACACACATAAGACTCTTGCATGGAAGGAGGCAGACTTCAATATGGTGGGGGTGCCTCTCACCAGCCGGCTGGCATCGCTCGGCTTGTTAGGTGCCTTTCTTCGGGTCGCGTCACATATGACATTTAATTTGACATATTTTTACCACATGGTATATGTTATTGTTATGAGTGTGTGACCATTAATTGATGCTTATGATCTGTAGTTGTATACAGTGGCGACTCTTTGTTACATTATTACGTTATCATTTATGATTCAATCTTAATTTCACTCCGTTATATTTTCACGCGGCGCTACGAACGTTTTGTTTGTGATTCCTTATGAACAGTACATACATAGTATGGAGATGCTTGTTTGACTTACAAGGTCGGTGCGCATACAGGTTAATTTGCTACGATGTGGATGGAGAGAGAGACATGGAGCGAGCGTGTTGCGTGATCTGCGCGAAAGAAGCGATAGTTGCAATCGATACCCGTATGACGTCAAGGACGGTGTGCGTACAGTAGAATAGTCGTTGCTACGCAAGGCGGAGAGAGAGACAGAGTATGCGCGTTTCATGATCTCTCGCGCTTAAGAATCGATAGTTACGGTCGATACATGGGTGGCGTTGAAATGGATTTACATTAGGCTCCTTTTACGGTTATACGTGTTAACATAATATTTTCAAAATTTTTGCAGAATTTGTAGCTAATCCTCCCTTCTTAATTACTCCATTGCCCTCAATGGTTGATTTAAACATGGGATGGGTTGTTTGTTCGACGTCTTCGCATAGATATTACTTTATAGCAAATATATAGGTTTTTAATAACTATTATTGCCAATAATAATAGTAGTAATTTAAATGCGACAGAAATGTAGTCCATTGCTTCTGATATGGAACCCAGGATTGGAATATTCATCTGTGGAGTGAATTTTGCAATTAACATTTTGTATTTTTAAGTGATATTATATAGGGAATTTTGATTTTAAATTTTCTAGGAATTTTTTATTATTATAGTTATATATTGATTTAAAGTATTTATTTGATATTTATTTTGGATTTTAATGTTAATTATTGTTATTGTGGGTAGGGGGTCAAAATGTCCAAACCAAAATGGCCAATCCAAAAGGTCCAAGGAATTAAAATGTCCAAGTGACAAAATGTCCATGTAATTAAATGTCCGTAGACAAATTATCCGAGTAATTAATTGTCCAATGACAATATGTCCGCTTTATTAAAAGTCCAAAATTGTACATGCAAATAACATTTAAAATTATTTTTTAATTATATTTCTATTATTTATTATTTCAGTTTTGTAAATTTCTATCTAACATCGAAAATTGAAATACTTATTATAATAGAATGACGTGATAATTATACTAATTGATAATTTTGAATGAAGGAAAGAAAACAATAGCTGTGAATCATAGCAGTTTGAAACATTAGTCCATTATTAAAACTGTATTTTGAATTTAGTACTAAATGAGATAAAGACTCGCTCGGTCTTTACTTGTGCCTTCAAAAATTTACTTTTCTGAAAAATTTAAATTTTTATTAAAATGATGGATACTGCTTGTGAAAATATTAATTGTGAAATTATAACAAAAGGTAAAACTCGTTACCTGCACGTAAATGGATTTTTATTTACGAAGCATTCTACTGGTGTTAATTCAAAAGTGTATTGGCGGTGCAGGAAGAGACAACAGTGTGGTGCCAAAGCAACAACTATTGGTACCGGAAACTCAGTTTCAATTATCTCAGTAGGATCAGATGACTCTCATTGTCACGCACCCGATCGAGAGGAGGTAGATGCTCTTAGACAAGTGAGTAATTTGAAAAGAGCTGCTGTAGATTAATATGTAGACGACAATCGGAAAATTGATTATTTAAAGACTCTTGGATGCCATTTGCATTTTTGAATTTATTTCATTTTTTTGAACTACATGTACTTAAATCTTTAAAATGAATATGAATTTTTATACAATTAATTGATTTCATTATTTGGACTTTTTTATATTTGGAATTTTGGTCTTTGGACATATTGACTTTTGGATTTTTAGTTCTTTGGACATATTGACTTTTGGATTTTTAGTTCTTTGGACATATTGACTTTTGGACCTTTTAGTTTGGATATTTTGTCTTGGCCATTTTGGTTTGGACATTTTGTACCCCAATCGTTATTGTGATGTAATTTGAGGTATATTTATCATTAGTGGGTATTATCGATTAAGATCTCGAACAGCGATATATCGATCGATATTATTTTTCGAGTTTCGTAATAAAATTAATGTTTTTATCAATAAACTGTATTGACTATCAATTATTAATTTACTTTATTATTATTTACCTCATTTTAATGATATTTATAAAAAATTTTAAAAATAAAGAGGAAAGAAGAAGGCGACTTCCAAATCCCCTTCATTCTTTTTCTCTCCTCTTTCTTATTGTTAATTTTTATTTTATTTGTTTTTGTATATTTGTTTTGTGATTACATTTTTAAACTAGTTTAATATAAACATATATATAATGTGAATAGTATATTTTGATAGTTATTATAGTTTTAGTTCTTATTTATTTATAATAATATGAATATAGTATTACTATTTAATTTGTACATTAGCTTAATTTTTAATTAAATTTTCATATTATTATTTATTTGGATTTATTTATATATATATATATATATATATATTAGAGATTATTTGTTATATTGTATTAGAGTTACTTTGCCATTCTTTGTCGTGAATTTTTATGTTAAAAGAAGGCTTCTGGGGAATCCCAAGAGTCTTCTTTTTCTTGTTTAGATTCCACGGTTTCTGGTATATCCCAGTTTTCCGTTTTAATTTGATAGTTATTTGTAGTTTTAATTGGGGTTCCTAGAATTTCCCAGAAACTGTCTGTATCGTCATTTGGTGTTTGTTGTTATATTGGTGATAATTTTTTATTTCTAAGGGGGCCAAAACAATTTTGCCTAATGTGTCCTCGTTAGAAAAAATTTTTCACAACAATTGCCCCATTTAAATAATTTAATTTTTAAAACAGTGGGGTCTTCTTGACATGAAATATAGATTGTTTTGTTAGAGTTAGGCTCTCTTTTTTGTTCGCTAAAATAATAAGTTTGATCTAAAGCTTTTAACATTTTTCTCGCTGCTTCGTGTTCTCCGTCTTTTATTTTTCTTTTGTTTCTGGATTTAGTAATAAATTCGTTTCCGTTTTCTAAATCGTTAACTTTACATTCGACATCATATCGTCTATTATTAGGGGGTCCAGTTACATATATTATTGAAAAAACAGGCTTGGTAAGATTATATTCGGCAGTTTGTTCCTCCAAGATTCCTTTGGGAAATAAGATTTCGTTTATATTTCCTTTTGGAAATACATTAATTATGATCATTTCTCCTTGTAGTGGGGGTGTACGAAGTACCACAGAAGCCATCTAAAAACATATAATAGTGTTATTATTCTTATTCATAAGCAAGTTTTAATTTGTCTACATGTTTTTTTTGACTTCTCTAAGGACATAAGCTTTATCTCCTACTTTTCCTAAAAAGGGCTTTACCTTTTTATCGTAGTGTTGTTTCGATTTATGTTTAGATTGTATGAGGTTTTTCGTGGCCAATGTTTTTATTTCTGTTAATCTCGATATTAATTCTACTAAGTAAGAACCGTAGGTTTCTAGTTTTTCTTCTGAAGGAAAGGAAGTAGGAGTTCGGGCTGTTTTTCCGAAAATTAATTCGAAAGGAGTGAAATTCGTTGCTTCATGTACCGATGTGTTATAAGCAAACATACAAAAGGGTAGTAATTTGTCCCAATCATCGTAGTTTTCAGAATATTGTTTTAGAAAATCTACGAGAACTATATGACTTCTTTCTAAACTGCCATTTGTTTGAGGTCTATATCCTGAAGTTGTAACTTGCTGAACTCCAAAGATTTTTGACAATTTTCACATGAGTTTACTTATGAAGCCTCCTCCTTTGTCAGTTAAAATTGACTTAGGAGCTCCATATTTGGAATATAATTCTGCAGCTACAGCATGTGCTATTGTTGTAGTTGAAACATCAGGGATTGCTACTGCAATACAATATTTTGATAAATTATCTTGCATGGTAAGTATGTGGCAATTACCATCAGGAGTCGTAGGAAGTTTTCCTACTGTATCCAAGGATACTTTATCAAAAGCATCTAATGGTGTGTCCGTAATTAGCATTGGTTCTCTGGTTTTTACTCGAACCAGTTTTTGTTCTTGACAAGTAGGACATTTTCTTATGAATTCAGTTACTTGATCCTTGAGACCAGTCCAAAAGAATTTTTCACGTATTCATCGATAGGTTTTTGTTACTCCTTTATGTCCTCCAATCTTGCTGTTATGGTATTCTTTGATTATATCTTCCCGAAGTTCTTCTTTTGGCATTGTAGCTTGACCATAACATATAGTGACTTTTATGTCCCTATTGTTACATCCCGAGCGGAAAGCGATATTGAAAACAAGAGTATTGCGTGAGAAATAAATTAGTCAATTAAATATTATTTCCTATTTAAATGCTTTTTGTTCTATCACAAAATTATATTTATTTGAAGATTTATTTTTATTTTGATGGATTATTAAAAATAATAATTATCATTTCTCTAATAATTTTGTTATTAATTTTATATCTATTTCCTTTCTTATGTTATATTTATTTTAAATGCAATATCTCTAATGACATTCTAATTGTGCGATCATCAGCAATGATTCATTGCTAATGTCTTCAATTTCAAAAAGAGAATTTTGTTTCTGGGATGTAACACTATTTTGGAAAGTTGTTTCTATCATGTGTAAAAATTCTCCTTTCATTAATTCGTCAGTTAGGTCATTCCTTCTGGAAATTCTAATTTCCTTTGAATTTTCTTTTTTAAGAATGATTTTTAAGTTTTGTAATGCCTCGAGAACATCTTGTTTTAATAGTGGGTCAAAGTGATTATGTTTTACTATTAAAGTATAAATTTTATATTCTCATCGAGGGATAATTAGTATTTGTCCTTTTTGGTGATTTTTTAATTTTATTTCTTGAGGATCAATTGCTCCAATGTCAATGAGTAATCTCCCAGTGGGGGTTACAAATTCGCAATCTGAGGATAAGAAATGAGCGTAGTTGTTTCGGTAGTAAGTTATGTTCTCTCTACAACTGTTTATGTTTTTTCTTAAGAAATCTTTTACGTCGTCTTTTAATTTTTGCATTTCTGGTGGAATACTAGCAATAGATGTTTCTAATTTTGGCCTGACCGATTGGTTTTTTAGTGATTCATTAGGTGATGATTGATTTTCTCTGTCTTCTTCTTCAGATTCAGAAGTTTCTTTTCTTATTATAGGATGATTGTAAGGTGTTAATATTGGAAGAGGTTGATTAAAGCTTAACGGCGTTGGAGGTCGAGAACTGGTTAGTGTTGCCAACCCACTCTCCCCTACTTTCCTGTATTTTTCCACCTTAATCACTTTTAAAAAAAAACTAAGCACTTAATCAAAAAAGTGGGCCTGTACCGTAAAATAAAATTAAATAGAGAATTAGTGAAAATTTATTTGGCCTCGATACGATGTTTCTACGAGTCACAAAACGATTTTTGCGATGACAATTTACAGATGTAGGTGACTTGATCTGGGGATAAAATGGCCGCACAACAGAAAGGTGGAGTAAAGCGGGTTGCCTACGTAAAGGCATAACAGTATGATAAAACAGGGCAGTAACTTTTATTTTGTTGAGAATGATTAAAACAATATTATTGGCAATAATAAAAATTAATACAAAAGACATAAATAAAGGGATTTTTGTTTATAAAAATGTACGTAATATAAACTATGTTAAATTAAAACGAAAATACATTTTTCTAAATTTTTGTTATTCAAATAATTTTTTAAAAAGATTAAAAATTAAAATTGCTAATTAGTATTTCTAGAGGTACAATTTCTTAAATTGTAATAAATAAAAATATTGAAAATGACAAATATACAGAATTTTGAAAAATTAAAATATATCTACAATTTATTGAATTTTTTTTGTATTATTATTGAAAACTAATTAATTATTATTAATTGGAAAATTAAATAAAATTAAAAATTATTTATTAATTAAAAAAACGTAAAAAATGTATTATTTTTTCCTTATATATTGGTTAAATTATATTTAATAATGTTTTCTAACCTATACACATTTATTTATTTTATTCATTTCTATTCCTCAATTATATAAGATACTAAAAAAATTTTGCGCTAATAACTTTTCTATTCTAAAACAATAATTACTTATTCTACTATTTTAAAGTCCCTTTCTATAGGAAACTAATTCATAATTTTATTCTCGATGTTAAAACTGTCAATTTCTAAAGCAAAAACAATATTGGTGCTCGTAGAAAAATCGTATTATTTAAAACAAATTTTTTCTTCAATTCTTATTTCATAAATAATTACAATAAAAAGCCCTTTTTAATAATTTCATTATTACTCTTGTATTATAGAAATTTCCAAAAACTTACAGAAAATTCTGTAACAGGTTGTATCGTTTGCGTTGTACAGTAGGAATGTACTTGAGCAGCAAAAATAATAAAAGTCATTACTTTTATTATTTATTACTATAATTATTATATTTATTTATTACTAATTTATTATTATTATTATTATTATTATTACTTTTTAAAAATACCCACTCGTAATTTTGTAGAAAATATATTTTTGAATTCATAAAAAAATTTGCAAATGAAAACGATGATCGAGACCAAATAAATTTTCACTAATTCTCTATTTAATTTTATTTTACGGTACAGGCCCACTTTTTTGATTAAGTGCTTAGTTTTTTTTTAAAAGTGATTAAGGTGGAAAAATACAGGAAAGTAGGGGAGAGTGGGTTGGCAACACTAACCAGTTCTCGACCTCCAACGCCGTTAAAGGTGTTATTGATTTTCTTGTTTGGTCTGCAAAAGTTACATTCTTTCCTTTATATAATTCTTCTGTCGTTTGCTTATTTTTACTTACGTTGTCGCTTTCTATGTTTTGTATCATGTCAGTTAATTCTTGAATCTCCTTTTGTGCACCCTTTAGGATTTCGTTTAGCTTTTCTGCAAAATCCGAATGGCTCCCAGGTATGTATTCGTTTGCGGCTTTGTGGACGTCAGAATCATCATCTCCAACCGATACATTAAGCCAATCTCTTGCTGGTAATTCTTCTTCTGTCAACCAATCTTCATGTTGGGCCATTGATTCATCAAATAGGGCAATTGATTTTTCTAATTCCTTTGCTATTTCTTTTCTAGTTTTGGGAACATCTTGTTCTTCTTCAGATGAACTATCTTTGCTTCCACTTATCGGTGGGCTTACTATTTTTACTACTCCTTTATTTTCTGTGGTTGGTTTGGCGATGATCTCGTACGATTCAAAAGGTATGACGGGGGGTGCACTTTTTGGAGCATATGGATCATACAAGGGAGTAGGTATGACTAAACTAGGTAGAACGCTAGTGCTTTTCTTGCGTATAGGTGGTTTCTCACTTTCCTCTGAATCGGAGCATGAAGATGTATCTTCGATAATTTTGGTTTTTATAGGTCGTGGTTGGTTTTTATTTCGTTGAGAGACACGTTGTCCAATTGAGCTAGTGTCTAATAATTTTGTATTTGTGGTAGATTTCTTTGTAGGTTTTATGATGCCTTTAATTTTTGTTGGTTGTTTAAGAATTCCTTGTTTTTGAGTTAAAGTGCTATCAATTCCTGAACTTGTGGATGGAGCTATAGGTTTAGGATCTTTAGATTGTCTGGTCTGCACAAGAATTCTTGCTTGTGTCTTTATATTCGGTTCTTCTATTACGGTTTCGATAGGATTTCTTGATAAGACGTCCGCATTATGATTTAATTTTTCTGGTTTGTACTTAAATTCGTATTCGTAATCTCTTAGTTTTAATCTCCAACGAACTATTCTTTGTCCAGGGTCTTTAATTGAGTCAATCCATTTTAGTGGTTCGTGGTCGCTAACTAATGTAAATTTTTTACCGTAAATATATGGTCTGAAATGGATAACCGCGTAAAGAACGGCTAAACATTCTTTTTCAGTAGTGGAATAATTTTGTTCGGGAGCATTTAAAACTCTTGAGAGGTATGCTATTGGTAGATCGATGCCATCCTTGTCTTGACTTAAGACGGCGCCTACTGCAAAATCTGAAGCATCCGTTGTTATGGTGAACATTTTGGTATAATCGGGATATTGTAGTATGGGACTATTGCATAACATAGATCTGAGTTCCTTAAAACTCTTATCTTGTTCTAGTCCCGACTCGAATTTGACGTTCTTTTTTAATAAGTTTGAAAGTGGTTTTGCTTTTGCGTAGAAGTCTTTTATGAATATTCGGTAATAACCAGCGAGGCCTAGAAATTGTTTTACATTTCTGGGGGTTTTTGGTGTTGGAAATTGTTCTACTGCTTCTATCTTTTTTGGATTTGGTTTAACTCCATCACTACTGATTATGTGTCCCAGATAAGCTACTTCTCTACAGAGAAATTCGCATTTTTCGGGCTGTAATGTCAAATTTGCTACCTTTAATCTTTGCAGTAAACGTTTCAATTTTGTACCATGTTCTCCTAAATCTTCAGCATATATTACAGGTAAACAAATAATTCTACACCTTGTAATCCAAGTAATACTTGGTCCATCAATCTTTGGAATGTGGCTGGTGAATTTTTTAGTCCCATTGGCATTCGAACGTACTCGTAATGTCCATGTACTGTTGAGAAAGCTGTCTTCTGTCTATCCTTCGGATCTAATTCTATTTGATGAAATCCACTTGCTAAATCAAAAACTAAAAAGTACTGTGCATGGCCCAGGGAATCAATTGCTCCTTCTGAATTCATTCGATCGATGACCTTGTCTATTTCTTCTTTTTGAGCAGGAGAGAATCTATAAGGTCTAGTATGAATTGGAATTTCGTCTACGGTTATAATTTTGTGTTGTACCTTATTGGTTGGTTTTAAGGGTTCTCCTGTTAAGTGAAAACTTTCAGGAAACTCTCTTACTATATCTTTGACATGTTCTTGTTCCTCCTCGTTTAAATGGTCTAGTCTTAGATTGTCAATAATAGCTGAAATGCGATCTGTTTGTTCTTCATATTCTTCATCTGAGGAGTCCTCATCTATTTCTTCGCCTGGTAGTGGATAATATTCGAAAGGTATGAGTTCTTGGGGCGAAACATCTATTTCCACGTCTTCTACTGTGGTATTTATCGCAAAGATGTGGCACAATCCATCCTTATTGGTTACTATGCCTTCTTCTATTATTAGCCCTTCTTCTGTTTTTATTAATGGTAAATATCCTTCTTTTATATCTTTATTTGATACTTCTATTGGTATTACTTGTCGGCCCCTGGCTTTGATGGTTAATCCTCTTCTTTTGTTTTCTTTATTTTACACTAGATTTTCTCTGCATCTGATTGATTCTGCGTCTTGAAAGAATATGGGGTTTACCGGATTTTCGTGAGTAACAATAGAATTATGCCAAAAGGAAATTTCGGCCTTTTCTTGTCGAAGATATTCCCATCCCAATATGCCATAGGACTGCAAGGGAAATTCTGAAGATACTACTGGAAAGGTAATAGGTTTTTTATTTACATTGACTTGGACTGTTCCAAGTGTGGGTATTTTTACAGGGGCTATTCCTTTAAGTTGTATGGCTTCGTTTATTGTCACGTTTAATTTTGGTTGTAAAATGTCCAACTTTATTAAATTTACGTCGGCACCAGTGTCAACTAATAATGATGCCTTTGAATTTAAGAAATCTGGAGATTTTAAAATTATTACTGGGGATTCTTTGCTGTGTTGGGCTTGCAGGATTGTTCTTGTTTTTGTAGTATCCTCACAGTTGCTTGACGCTCTTGTTTTTCCTGACTCGTCGTCGCGTCTGTCCGTCGAGCTGGATAGGAGTTTAAATGTTTTTCGTTATTTGGAGCTGGAGATTAAGCGCGTGGCGTTTTAGATCCTCCATATTATTATTATATTATGTCCATCCATTCTTTGTGGTTGTAGGTAGAACGGGTAAGGATGATAGGGCATGAAAGGTGGGTGATCAAATTGGTTAGGATAATAAGGGTAAGGTGGATATAATCCAGCAACTGGTTGTTGCGATTGGGGTAAATTAGATTGCCTTAAAATTCCTATGGGAGTAGGAGAGTGAGAACGCGGTATATTTGATTGAGTTTCTGGATTAAATCGTATACGGGGGCTAGGGTTCCTATTTCTAGTCTCAAAATTAGTATTAAAAGTTCTATTTTCGCTCGGCTGTTGATACCTCGATACATGATAAGTATAGTTATTTTTCTCGGCTTGATGTTGGTGTCTAATTTCGAATTGTAGTGCAACTTCTACTGCATCTTTCATGTTTTTTATATTGCGTGCTTCTATTAAGCTCGCAATAGAATCGGGTAGGACATTAATGAATGCTTCTAAAGCATAATCTATTAAAGGTTCTAAAATGTTATTCATTTTATCTGCTCCATATGAACTTATGAGTGCAGACATTGCTCCGGATACTAAAAGAGTTAGTCTGTCATAAAATTCGCTTACACTTTCACCTCGGGCCATACGAATTGTGGATATGTCATGAAGATACCAAACATAAGACTTTTTCGGGGCATATCTTTGTTTTAGATGTTGTATAAGGTTTTACCATAAGTACTATCTAGTGCAACACCTTTTAACTTAGATAAAACAAGTTTAATATATTGCCTTTCACAATTAATGGGAATAGAAGATTCCCCATTAGATACATCTTCAAAAAATTCTCTTAAAGGCATATTTTTACCATCATAAAAAGGAATATGCATAGTTCCTTGTTGAAGTGCGAAATATTCCGCCATGGTAGTAATCATGGGGTCATTAGTGGTGGACTCGTTATCGTCAGGCATTTTGCTGATTTGATTGCCTATTTTTATATGGATTTGACTAATTTGTCCTTTTAAATTTCGTTAATAATGTAAAAATTAAAGGGTAACCCTAAAACGCCGGTTACGTCCGTAAAACCAGTATAATTAATAGAGTGAAATTCTAATACTGTGTGATTAACACAAACTTGAACTTGCCTTAAGGTTTCTATCGTACCTTCTTTGAGAGAGAGAGTTTTAGTGAAGTCAATTCCAAAGAAAGAGTTTAATTCTTTGCTTTTTAACAAATTTATAGGTAATGAATGATCGATAATAAATTTTGCTTCAAAATCCTTAAAGAATGTTGATTTTAATAAAATAAGTAGGTATAAATTATTGTATCTTTCTATGAAATAAAAATATGAACTCATGAGGGGTTCGCTTGTGGAGACCGCTTAAAAGCTTAAGCCTATTAAGTGCAGTTGTTTCCGCGGTATGGGCGTCCGACTTGTCTCGGCTTGAACTACTGTGAGTGAACCGCGCTCGAAGTAGTATGTATGATTTTCGCGCTTTATTTGAATTTGATTTTATTAACTTCTTTCTCAATTTTGATTTAATATGATTTATTTTGAATTATTATTAAATATACTCAATGCTGTTGGATTTTGAGTTATTGCTTCAATACCGCCTTTAAATCTAGCTATTATTGTATCCTTATTCCAAATTCCGTCTTGACCAACTACACTAACGGTCAAAATTGAGAGACTCCCCATTTTCAGATGATTCAAAAACATTTTGAAACAAAAATTGTATGTTACCTAAAAATTTTTTATTTTTATTTTTTGAAAGATGTTAAAATTTTGAAGAGAACAAGATGTTTTAGAAGTCATTTGGCCAATATTTAATTTAGATATTTTTAAAAAATCGTCATTTTCAATGTTTTACAAAAATTTGAATAACTTCTAAAACTATACTAAAAATATTTAAAACATCATATGGTGTAGATTTTTCAAGGAAATTTTATAAAAAAATACGTTTGAATTTTAAAAATTATATTTCTGTTAATAAGAATGTTCCAAATTTTTTGAATTTTTTTGGTCCAAGTTTGACGGCCTGCATTTTCTAGGAAAAAAATTACACGTTAATGCCTATAAGTAATTCTTTTAGTGTAACAAATGACCTTTAAAATAAGCCTAAGATCTTCAAAAAGCGTTCATTATTTTAGAAGTTATTCAAATTTTTATAAATCATTGAAAATGACGATTTTTTAAAAATATCTAAATGAATTATTGGCCAAACGACTTCTGAAATATCTTGTTCTTTCCAAATTTCATCATCTATGAACAAATGAACACAGAAAAATTTTACTTTCAATAAATCTTATGTTTTAAAACGTTTTTCATTCGCCTGAAAATGAGTGGTCTCTCAATTTTGACCGGTAGTGTATTTTGTTTTAAAAATAATTAAATTGACAAAATTGATCGTGCGTAGCGGCTCCTAAAATTGCAATTATATTAGAATTGGTTTGATAATTAACTACACCAAATTTTAATGATACCTTTTCACTCAATTCTACTTTTGTGTAATATTCGCTTGTTGTGTGAACCGGTAAAATTACGACAACAATTTCAAATTGTAAGTAATAACAATTGTTTGAAATTATTAATACTAATAAATAATTGCTAAAAAAGAAATATGCATATAATTATTTAACGGAAACCCGTAGTTTCTTTAAAGTCGAACGAATTCACACTTAAATATAAAAGTCAAGCCTTACCAACTTGACTAATCAGCAACTTGTCTCCATTTTACTAATAAATTAGTAAATTAACCTAACCTTAGCTCGGGTCGTAATAGCTGATTTTGTGGCAGCTGTGGGATTTGCTACTTTTGTTAATAATTATTAATTATTCCAAAATTAATTAAAGTAAAAATAAATAAATAAATTAAAAAAATAATAAAAAAACACCCTTTTATTCCTTTCTTTAATCGGCAATTGCGGATAGAATTGTACTCGGTTATTGTGCAAGTAATTGAAAAATTAACACTTAGAATTGTTGTTTCTGCTCGCGGTTAGGAGTTATACGAAGCCTTTTCTTTCCATTCACGTGGTGCAAGTTAAAATTCCATTACACTTAGGATAACATGTTAGCTTGACAAAAATCATACAATTAATCTACAACTATTACATACAAAACATTAAATACATTACCTTACTATACACTAATCGTTTTGAAAGGTTGATTTTACGCCTTTTCGGCGAATTTTGATCTTGCAATCTTGCTTTTGCAAAATTGCTAAAAAGACGATTTCATTACACATTCACTGTAAATCTTTGAAAGTAGCAGTTTACGCCTTTTCGGCGAATTTGTTAATTTAAAGATAACAATTGAGAATTGATTAAGTTAAGACATAATTAAGGTTATTTTACGCCTTTTCGGCGAATTTTGAACTTAATACACTGACGTTCTACGCCGTTCGGCGGGAATCTCTTTTGTTTCACTTTAATAATTAGTTCTCTTTTAATTAATCATAAAAACAACAAATTAAACAAATTAAAGACAAAATGTCTTTTCTTTCAGTTTAACTTATCATGCAAAACGAGGACCAAGTCTTCAAAAAGCCTAGGAACAGAGGAGGTACAAAAGGTTGAAAAGAGACATCAAGAAAGAGCATTAGAAACAGTAGAAAAATTGTTAGACGTGAAACTTTAAACTCGCAACAAGAATTTTCAGATTTCTTTGAAGCGCTCCTAAATAATACCGAAAATATATTAAACAATAAAAAGTTGGATAATAGCAAACATTGAATTATAAAAGCAAAAACTGTATAAAAGATCAGAAATAAACGAATTACTAGTAAAATTTTCTTGTTTAAAATTTAATTATTCATGCTATATTCGAATAAAAATTATAACATAGTTACAATTTATTCTGACTAATTGCGAAATAGATCCGCAGATTTTATTTTAGATTCAACAGTTGACTATAATTTAATAGACAAACATATATTAGTTCCTTTCATTCATTCAAAGAATTATAACTCGAAAAGTATCCTAATTCCCATTATATGCGAAGAGATTAAATTTCATATCGTAAATACGGGGTTAAAATTGCCCATTTCAGGAATTGTAGGCATTGACTTCATACGAAAGTTAGAATTCTACATGACAGACATTGACCTAAAATCTGTATCGTATAATATTGATGATTTAAAGCCTTTCTAATTAAAGAAATTGCATTAGCTGCAATTTACATTTCCCGCGTAATTCTCTTGAACATGAATTGCATTTACTCGAACTACTGTATCTCGCCTTTAGGCAAATTGTCTCACAGTAGTACGAACTAATTAAAGTCGGACTGGCGATACACTATTAATACAAATATCCATAAATATAATACAACAGAAACTTTTATTCTAACATAAAATTCAGGATCTTATACATACACTATAAATTGAAAAATAATTTGGATAAATAGTGCAAATCACTAACTTAAATGTGTTTTGTTTATTCTATTTTTGTTCTTATGTATATTGCCTTCAATGTTTTTATTTGGTGGATAACACGCGCAAACAATAATTAAAGAGGTTTAATAAATAATATAATTAAGATAATTTCATGAATAATTACATTAATTCCTCTTTTAATTATCCTAGTGGACACTTTATATCTCATCACTGTGTATCTCAAAAGAAAAGATTTCTTATTGATCCCACTATATCTATTAACTTAATAAAACAATCAGAATAACAACCTTTTGTTAATATCGACAAAAATAACACACACTCACTTTTCAACGGGGAAATTCAAACTATTGGCCAAGTAAATATACCGGTTTACACAACAAACGAATACTACACAAAAGGCGAATTAAGTGAAAAAGTATCGTTAAAATTTGATGTAGTTAATTATCAAACCCATTCTAATATAATTGCAATTTTAGGAGCCGAAACTCTCGATCAATTTTGTCATTTTAACTATTTTACTAACAAAATAGTTGCTCAAGACGGAATTTGGAATGAGGATATAATAATAAATAGATTTAAAGGCGGTCTTGAAGCAATAACTCAAAATCCAACAGCATTGAGTATATTTAATAATAATTCAAAATAAATCATATTAAATCAAAATTGAGAAAGAAGTTAATAAAATCAAATTCAAATAAAGAGCGAAAATCATACAATTGACTGTAACTACTCACTGACTTCGAGCGCGGTTCACTCACAGTAGTTCAAGGCGAGACAAGTCGGACGCCCATACCGCGGAAACAACTGCACTTAATAGGCTTAAGCTTTTAAGCTGTCTCCACAGGCGAACCCCTCATGAGTTCATATTTTTATTTCATAGAAAGATACAATAATTTATACCCACTTATTTTATTAAAATCAACATTCTTTAAGGATTTTGAAGCAAAATTTATTATCGATCATTCATTACCTATAAATTTGATAAAAAGCAAAGAATTAAACTCTTTCTTTGGAATTGACTTCACTAAAACTCTCTCTCTCAGAGAAGGTACGATAGAAACCTTAAGGCAAGCTCAAGTTTGTGTTAATCACACGGTATTAGAATTTCACTCTATTAATTATATTGGTTTTACGGACGTAACCGGCGTTTTAGGGTTACCCTTTAATTTTTACATTATTAACGAAATTTAAAAGGACAAATTAGTCAAATCCATATAAAAATAGGCAATCAAATCAGCAAAATGCCTGACGATAACGAGTCCACCACTAATGACCCCATGATTACTACCATGGCGGAATATTTCGCACTTCAACAAGGAACTATGCATATTCCTTTTTATGATGGTAAAAATATGCCTTTAAGAGAATTTCTTGAAGATGTATCTAATGGAGAATCTTCTATTCCCATTAATTGTGAAAGACAATATATTAAACTTGTTTTATCTAAGTTAAAAGGTGTTGCACTAGATAGTACTTATGGTAAAACCTTATACAACATTTAAAACAAAGATATGCCCCGAAAAAGTCTTATGTTTGGTATCTTCATGACATATCCACAATTCGTATGGCCCGAGGTGAAAGTGTAAGCGAATTTTATGACAGACTAACTCTTTTAGTATCCGGAGCAATGTCTGCACTCATAAGTTCATATGGAGCAGATAAAATGAATAACATTTTAGAACCTTTAATAGATTGTGCTTTAGAAGCATTCATTAATGTCCTACCCGATTCTATTGCGAGCTTAATAGAAGCACGCAATATAAAAAACATGAAAGATGCAGTAGAAGTTGCACTACAATTCGAAATTAGACACCAACATCAAGCCGAGAAAAATAACTATACTTATCATGTATCGAGGTATCAACAGCCAAGCGAAAATAGAACTTTTAATACTAATTTTGAGACTAGAAATAGGAACCCTAGCCCCCGTATACGATTTAATCCAGAAACTCAATCAAATATAGCGCGTTCTCACTCTCCTACTCCCATAGGAATTTTAAGGCAATCTAATTTACCCCAATCGCAACAACCAGTTGCTGGATTATATCCACCTTACCCTTATTATCCTAACCAATTTGATCACCCACCTTTCATGCCCTATCATCCTTACCCGTTCTACCTACAACCACAAAGAATGGATGGACATAATATAATAATAATATGGAGGATCTAAAACGCCACGCGCTTAATCTCCAGCTCCAAATAACGAAAAACATTTAAACTCCTATCCAGCTCGACGGACAGACGCGACGACGAGTCAGGAAAAACAAGAGCGTCAAGCAACTGTGAGGATACTACAAAAACAATTTTATAATTTGAAAAAGGGTTCTCAAAATTTTACGCAAAATCACAAAGTTGGGCGCCAGACTTACAGATAAGTCAAAATAGGCAGCAAAACCAACAAATTAAATTTGACATACTAAAATTGTATCACAAAATTTTACAATAAAATGAAGAGAAAATAAATGAACAAAATGATCAAATTTTAACACTCAACACTCATTTTATACTACGAAAAGACGCGAACTAAATGACAGATCCTTAGCGAATTTAAATTGACTCGATCTCGACAAATTTGGGTGTATTTCTCTCAATTAATTTTTACATGATCAATGCTTGCTTAACTTCGATAAAAAAATTCAAATTTGCACAAAATTAGACATATAATAATCATAATTAATCATGGTAAACAATTTTTTTGGTTTATCGTTAGAATATCGCAAAATATCGTTAATTTAATGGCTTAATAATTAATAACTATTTCCACGACTCGATAATAGCGACATTCCGATAATTCAAAACTAAAATTCCATACAATTAAAATATAATTTACGCAAGAGAAATAAACGAGACCTCATGGAATTTACGCTTTAAATTAACCAAATTTTACAGAAAAATAGTCATATCGACTCACCAAATTTTACCAAGAAGACGCAATTTCTCCTCCAGATGAGGTTTCGCTTCGCAAAAGACGGAATTGACAGAATAACGACGAGATTTGACTAAACGATATAGACGAGACGATACAATCAGAGTTTGACGCTGTCGGCCGACCAAGTGTTCAGGCTTCGCACCTCGTGACCTCTAAGACGCGGGCGCATCTCCGTCTGCTACACGGTGGCGCGAAACTCATTCAAATTCAAATATCACACATTCGTCATTATTCCAAAAAAATAGAAAATTACTCAAAATAACACAAAAATGAAAGAACACAATAATTATTTCACCTAATTTCAAATCCTAGCAATTAAATACAATAGAAATTGTTCCATTTTCACTTCTAAAATCGGGACACAATCAAGATTGAAATTTAACAAAATAAATCTTTCAGATATCAAAATTACGATAATTTTCAACTGATTTAATCTTTAAAATGTGCTACCCCGATACTGATCTAGCAATCTGGAAGTATCGCAAAATTACGGAATTACTCTAAATTAGGCAAATCAGACAGATGCATAATATATTCAAAATTGGCGAAATTCCCCAAAAAATGTTAAATCATTGCAATAATTAAATAAGAGACGAATAGGCGAAATATACGCAAAACTACAAAAAAATAAACAAAGAAAACTCCATAATAAAAAATATAATTAAATACGCAAATCCTGAAGTTGGCTACTCACGAGATGGGGTGGCTGCTAACTGAAGTCCTTGAACGATAATTATTGGCATGGCGATAATTAATTTCAAATTCGTCCTTCTTTTCGATAACGTTAGATTCCAGGTGTCCAATTCTCCTCGATAATTTTCCAAATTGCCTCGAAATAACCAGATTAATGCAAACGGTCCTTATTTTAGTCCGCAGGCGATATGTCAAAAATCTCGACAAACGTATATTTTGACTACGCCTACGCAGATCCTTGTTACGACGGTAGATGACTCGATACGGAGACTGGATCTATACTCTACCACCAAAAGTGAAATTAAAACAAAAAAATAAAAAAACATAGTCATTTTGGATTGTCCGCGCCTCATTGACGTCTAGCATCCAAAATCGACGATAATTTAGTCTGTCGCTCCTTATTGTCGACAAAACTCCAAATAAAAGAAGGCATACTGTTGCGCCTCATTGTCAACTGCACGCTCGCTAAAGACAGGATAGATGCTGATTTCGTCACTCCTCATTGTTGACGAAGTCTTCATACAAATCCGCAAAATTGACAAGTTGATCACACCTCATCGTTGACCAAGTTGCGATAAAGTCCCAGCAATAATAATCCAGATTTAAATTGAAGGCAGGCAGAACGATAAGAGCGGCAAGACACCAATATCCAACCAAAAATCGAAAGTCGTGACGAAAGAAAATCAAATAGCGCTACAATATCGTCCAAATAATGAGTTAAGGACGTCTCCTTATCTACGGATTTCCGTTGATCCTTGACGGGCCGCTGTCCTCGTAGCTCGCACGCAAAATTTACATATAAAAAAAAGAAAATAAATCGGCAGTTTTTAACATCAAAATTTTCGCATAATAGACTGTCGAGATCGAGTTTCGGAAGAGAGATTGCGTATTTCATCCAAGATTAGAGAAAATATTTTAGACTAAAAATTACATTTTGTGGCGTGCCAAAATGTCACGTCACAAGTTATAGATTTGAGAGCTCTTAATGACAAAACAGTAGATGACTTTTACCCACTGCCTCATATTACTAGCGTAATTGATTCCCTGGGCCATGCACAGCACTTTTCAGTTTTTGATTTAGCAAGTGGATTTCATCAAATAGAATTAGATCCGAAGGATAGACAGAAAACAGCATTTTTAACAGTACATGGACATTACGAATACGTTCGAATGCCAATAGGACTAAAAAATTCACCAGCAACATTTCAAAGATTGATGGATCAAGTTTTTACTTGGATTACAAGGTGCAGAATTATTTGTTTATTTGGACGATATATTAATATACGCCGAAGATTTAGGAGAACACGGTACAAAAATTAAACGTTTACTGCAAAGATTAAAGGAAGCAAATTTGACATTACAACCCGAAAAATGCGAATTTCTCTGTAGAGAAGTACCTTATCTGGGACACATAATCAGTAGTGATGGAGTTAAACCGAATCCAAAAAAGATAGAAGCAGTAGAACAATTTCCAACACCAAAAACCCCCAGAAATGTAAAACAATTTCTAGGCCTCGCTGGTTATTACCGAATATTCATAAAAGACTTTTCCGCAATAGCAAAACCACTTTCAAACTTATTGAAAAAGAACGTCAAATTCGAGTGGGGACTAGAACAAAATAAGAGTTTTAAGGAACTCAGATCTATGTTATGCAATAGCCCTCTACTACAATATCCCGATTATACCAAAATATTCACTATAACAACGGACGCTTCGGATTTTGCAGTAGGCGCCGTTTTAAGTCAAGACGAAGATGGCATCGATCTACCAATAGCATACCTTTCAAGAGTTTTAAATGCTCTTGAACAAAATTATTCCACTACGGAAAAAGAATGTTTAGCCGTTCTTTACGCGGTTAACCATTTTAGACCATATATTAACGGTAAAAAGTTTATATTAGTTAGCGACCACGAACCACTAAAATGGATTGACTCAACTAAAGACCCCGGACAAAGACTAGTTCGTTGGAGATTAAAATTAAGAGATTACGAATGCGAATTCAATGGCTCAACATAAAGATTGGTTGACAGAAGAAAAATTACCAGCAAGAGATTGGCTTAATGCATCGGTTGGAGATGATGATTCAGACGTTCATAAAGCCGCAAACGAATATATACCTGGGAGCCATTCGAATTATGCAGAAAAGCTAAATGAAATTCTAAAGGGTACACACAAGGACATACAAGAATTAACTGGCATAATTTAAAACATAGAAAGCGATAACGTAATGTGACGAGCGACTATTATCTCGTTCGAGTATTTTTCGATTAATCGAGATGTGTTTAAAATGTCGCGGCAAAATATAATAAATTATATTTTGATTAAAACCTTGAGAATTGAATTGAACTTAACATCGTATTTTTACAAATATACTTTCAAATAATAATGTATTCAAAAACATTCTTACATTAAAAATACGAATGAAAAGAAGAACTAAAGAATAGAAGTAGGAATTTCCAAGCAATATGTTCTTCTAATAAAATCATAAAAATTTGTATAAAGACTCAAGAACACTTTTGTATTAATAACAAAATACAATTTCTTGTCAACTAAAAACACAACGTTTTCTAGAAATTCAATAGAGTTGTAAACTGTAGGTAAAGAAGGCGTCATAAAAATATGCGAACTACATATTTTAAGATGACCCTTTTTAGGTAGAGCAATAAAATTACATTTGTCTGCAAAATTCAATTTATCCTTTTTCTCATGAAAAAGACACGTTTTGAAAATTCCACATTTTGTATTTTTTACAATAAATAAATATGAATTGATCTTCTTCAAAGTTTCTATAATAACTAAAATAATTATTATAATAAAAGTAATGCTTCACATTTTGCTTCCTCATAAGGAAGCTTTGCATTCGTGACGATTTTCAATTTTTCAAAACATGGTTATATGGACTAATTTTCATCTAGGATATATGTATATTAAATTCTGAGCAAATGTCAGATGTATGTGTGTATGTGTGTGTGTATGTATGTGTGTGTATGTGTGTGTGTCACAAAAAATTGTGTACAAATTATCTCTAACAAATTTTAATGGATTGCCCTGAAATTTTGCAGGTTTATTGCAGTCATTAATACCTAAAATCTGACACAAGGATTTTCAAATTCATCCACAAAATTTTTTTTTATACAATTTTTTCAAAATTAAAAAAAAAATTTTTGTATTTTTTTAAATAACTTTTTTATTTCTTAATATTTTCATAAATTATTCTCAAAATTACGTTCCTTACAAGAAAACGAATCAATTGATATATACAAAGTGCACATTTCATCAAAATTTATAAAATTAATCAATATTTTTCTTTTTCACAAAAAATTCAAATTTTGCGTTTTTTGAAATATTACCTTAACATATTAAAATTAAATTAAGCAATTGGTTTATGATATTAGGGTTTTAGGGTCGCTGAATAAGAATCTAACGTTATATTTACAAAATTCAAAATGGCGGATCCAATATGTCGGAATAAGTTTTTTAAATATCCTTTGATTTGCTTTAAATTTGTTTCTCGAAACTTTTTGGGGTCTTATGGCAGCATCAATTTAAAAATATCCTTCGATTTACTTGAATCTTGTTATTAGGGGGTTATTTTATATTACGTGCTGGCATATATCAATCAACCCAGTGGGCAAAAAACCATCATTGTTTAAAAAACGTTCCAAAAACGTTTTTAGAACGTTTTATGACTTCCAAATAACATCCCAAAGACGTTATATGTTTCAAAAACGTTTTAAAAGCAATGGAACGTTTTTGGAACATTATTTGGCAGACATGAAACGTTCTAAACACGTTTTTGGAACGTTTTTAAAACAATGATGGTTTTTTGCCCACTGGGAAGTAACTCTGAAAACGAAAACGAACAATAAATAACTTTGTTTGGTTAATAATTCTTTAAAGTGCTTTGAGTTCCTGCATTTATTGTTATTTCTTTAAGGTATTTATTTTTAGAAAATAAGTTTAGTTGTTTAATGTAAATGCATTAAATTATTTTTTAATAAGTATTAAAAATACTGCCTGGTAAAAAAAATTCTCGTTTTCAAGTAAATCGAAGAATATTTTTAAATTGATGCTGCCATAAGACCCCAAAAAGTTTCGAGAAACAAATTTAAAGCAAATCAAAGGATATTTAAAAAACTTATTCCGACATATTGGATCCGCCATTTTGAATTTTGTAAATATAACGTTAGATTCTTATTCAGCGACCCTAAAAAACCCCGAGAAGCAAGTTTGAAGCATAACGGAGGGTATTTTTAAATTTTATTCCGCCTTATTGAATCCGCCATTTTGAATTTTGTAAATCTAACGTGAGATTCTTAATCAGCGACCCCAAAAACCCCCGACGAACAAATTTAAAGCAAATCGGAGGATATTTTTAAATTTTATTCCGCCATATTGAATCCGCCATTTTGAATTTTGTAAATCTAACGTGAGATTTTTAATCAGCGACCCTAAAAACCCCCGAGAAACGTATTTAAAGCAAATCGGAGATAATTTAACATTTTTGCCGCCATATTGGATCCGCCATTTTGAATTTTAGGAATCTAACTTATGATTCTTATTCTGCGACCTCGAAATGCCTCTTGGAAGTTTATTTTGAATAGATAAGAGCAATTACTAACTATTTATGGGCTTTTAATGAAAGCAATTCTTGTATTTTCTCGACTGTAAGCTCTATATCTCAGCCGCCTTCAAAGTGTTAGTGTCTTGATGATGAACACATATACAGCAAGAGTGCGCGTCACACCGAGCATGCACATTCGGACTAAAATGGACACAAGACGGAGAGCACCTCCGTCTCGTCTGACAAAACATAGAGTTCTAATCTTGCGCTTGACTAGAAAGGTTCTTGTCGTCTAAAATCCTTAGTCAGCTTGATTTTAATAAGAATTTTAATAAACTTAAGGGATTTACCATCGAAAGGAGACAAATAATTAATCTTTTTTCGAACGGGTTTCCCTTCCGTTATACGGAATTTAATCTTGTTTCATTTAAATTATCCCGCTTCTTTTTTAAAGGATTTAACCAAGTCGAATCCGGCCAATCAACTGCTATTGTTAGAGTTTTAATAAAACGGGACATTCTACGGACAATTGCATTTTAATATTATTAAAAGAATTAGAAAAGTCTAGATCCGTGTGCGCAATTTCTACTTCCTTAAATTTAAACTCCAATCCTGCTCTGTGAGCAAGCACTGCTCAGAGCAGACGAATTCTGAAACTCTTAAAAAACTTGCGCTCTCGATAAATAATAATGATGATTACTCCTCTAAACCTATTATTCAGGTTTCAGACAAAAATATTTTTAATTTTGACGCAAAATTGCTTATTGATACGGGGAGTGAATTAAATCTCATTAAATATTCGCGTGTGTAGGGAAAGAAATTTATCAACAAAGCTGATACGTATTACTTAACAGGGATCGGAAAAGGCACCTACAATACTCTCGGTAGTATTAATTTAAACATTCTAGATAGAAAAAGTACATTTCACGCCGTGTCTGACAATTTTCCATTGAAAACATGCGGTATTTTAGGTGCAGAATTTCTAAGACAAAATTCTGCTTCCCTTCAATTTGATACAAATGGTTTGCCATTACAACTTCCATCCTCTGAGATTTCCCCTCCGTGTAGGATTGTTTTACCAGCAAGATCACGAAAATTAGTTTCTCTGACAATTGATAAATTAAATAACCTTTCCGAAGGGTATTTAGAAAGAATAAATGCCGAAAAAGAAGTGATATTGGGCGAAAGTCTGGTACGTGCAGTTAACAGTCACGTAAAGGTTTTTGCGATAAACACAACCCTACACGATTTAGAAGTCTCATTGCCACCAGTCAAACTTCAAGAAGTTGAAATATTTATTCCAAACAAAAAAGTGCAAAAAAATATTTCAAAAAATACCGCTAATAGAATGAATAAGCTCTTAAAATTATTCAATTTTTCTAACTTAAACGAAGAAGAGAAAAATAGTCTTCTCGACCCTATTACTCGTTTTGCCCATCGATTCTATGTCGAGGGAGATGTTCTCGAAGCCACTGATCTAGTAACACACACTATTAAAACGACTGACGACACGCCAATTTTTCAGAGACAACACAGACCGGCTGAAACGTTAAGTAAAGAAATTTCAAAACAAACAAAAGATTTAAAGAAAAATGAAATTATTGACGATTCCGACTCACCTTATAATTCACCAGTCTGGATTGTACCGAAAAAACCAGGCCCAGACGGACAAAAAAGATGGCGAATGGTCATTGACTTCCGTCGCCTCAATGATATCACAATAGAAGATTCATACCCACTCCCCAATATTACATCCATCCTTGATAAATTGGGTGGGGCACAATATTTTTCCACACTCGATCTTGCTATGGGTTTTCATCAAATAAAAATGCATCCAGATTTAAAATCAAAAACTGCTTTTTCCACTCCCTTTTGGCCATTACCATTTCAACAGAATGCCTTTCGGTTTAAAAAATTCTCCGTCCACCTTCCAACATCTTGTTGACAGGGCGTTAACAGGACTGCAAAACATAGAACTTTTTGTATATATGGATGACATTGTTATCTACGCGAAGACCCTGAAAGAACATACTCGTAAATTAAATGCTCTTTTAGAGAAACTAGACAAAGCTAAGCTTACTTTACAACCGGAAAAATGTTTATTTTTACGGAAAGAAGTAACTTACCTTGGTCATGTTATTACTCAAAACGGGGTCAAACCCGATCCAAAAAAGGTCGATGCTGTTAGGAAATTTCCTCGAACTCCCAGAAACATTAAACAATTTTTGGGACTCGCTGGCTACTACAGAAAATTTATTCCCGATTTTTCAACAATTGCAAAACCACTATCTCACCTTCTTAAAAAAGACGTTAAATTCAGATGGACCGAATCACAAGACCAAGCTTTTAATAAATTAAAAGACATTCTTTGTACCCAGCCTTTACTTCAGTACCCTGATTTCACAAAAGATTTTATTGTCACAACCGATGCTTCTCATTATGGAATTGGCGGCGTGCTCAGTCAGAATTTTGATGGAAAATTTCTCCCTGTAGCATACACTTCTAGAACCCTTATCGACGCTGAAATTAATTATTCCACTATTGAGAAAGAACTCCTTGGAATTCTCTTCTCAGTGGAATCTTTCAGACCATATCTTTTTGGTAGACAATTCAAACTCGAAATTGATCACAAACCTTTAATATGGCTTCATAACATGAAAAATCCGAACTCAAGATTGCTCCGATGGCGACATCGTTTGAGTGAGTACAATCATAATATAGAATATATTAAAGCAAAGAAAAATGTAGGTGCAGATGCACTTTCGCGTAACCCGAGTGATATTAATGAAGAAATTCTGCAAGGGATCACAAACGACATAACCTTAAATGACGAAGTTGATCCTTTAGAAATCAATCCTACCCCACTGCATAAGGTGAACAGTACACCTGTGTTTCCTGAAAATTCCTTGGACGAATTTGAAAGTGATGCTCGAATAGAGGCTGTTTTTCTAAATATTCACTGGGAAGGTTACACGAATGATTCAAAAAATTCTAATGATTATAGTAAATTTGATGAGACGGTTTCTTGTGAGAAATCCTTGACCACTGGCAAGGAGATTAGTGGATCTAATCTCATTGACGCAAACAAGTCAATAAATGTGGACTGCAGCCACGAACTTGTGACCCTGCAATTTGATTGTGGGACGGCCCTTGTTAACACAGAAAGATCTTTGCCTTTGGCAACAGATTCGCTGGATGGTAAGATTCTCCCTGAAACCAGATCGATTGTTAATGAAATTAATTATATTTCTGATGACAATTATCACAGCGATTTTGAATCGGAAACATCGTACGAAACAACTCAGACAGACAGACTACAGTGCATCCTAAATGTTAAAAACAAAGATAATTCCTTTATCGTTACAAAAACTCAAATCAAATTATTTAATTGTTATAACCTTGACAGAAATAATACTTCACAAGACGACTCCACTCTAAACCCACATTTTTCATGTATAACAATTTCAAAAGACAATTTGTATATGAGGGACGATAACATTGCTATTTTCATACCTGCTGACGTAAAATTTACAACAGAAACAAACAAAGACTTACTGACCACAAACATAATGAAAATAGAAGATTTACTTAATAAAGACTCTAATGTTGTTGTATTTAAATACAAAAAACATTGTGTTCTTAATATGATAATAAAACCAACTTACGACTCTAAACCGACATATACTGACGTTGTTTCTACACTGAAGGCCTTAAAGGTTGCCATGGATCAGTTGAGTATTGATTCTGTTAGTATCTCTAGAGTAGGCAATGCTCTAAATCAAATATCTTGGCCCCTTATCGATATCGAAATAAGAAAAATCTTCGGAAAAGAAGATTACAAAATTCATCTATATTTCCAAAAGGAAGAATACTTGAAGAATTCACTGCGGAATATAATTTAACGAAACCACTTTACTCCGTTAAGTCTGTATCAGGCCCCCTTAGATTAATGTTACACACCGCTCTGACGTCACCATACATCGACCGCTGCATCGATTCTATAAGAAGCGAAAGACACGACACATAGGCTCTGTCTCTCTCTTCGCCTGCATAACAACGAGACGCCCTACTATGTACGCGCCGTCTGTGACGTCACCATACATCGACCGCCGCATCAATTATGTAGCGCGAGACACGATGCGACGTGTATACTCTGTTATCTCTCTGCTTTGCGTAGCAACGACTCACGCCACTCTATCTGCCCCCACAGCGACTAGGTATCGACCATAATATTAATTTTAAAACATTCGATGTGTCACTTTACAAATCTGTTAATTCAACTTAAAATAGAATAGGATACATGCACTACAAAAACTGTAAAAAGAACAAAACATGACCCCACTTTAAACTAAAAGGCGAATTCAATCAGATAATTAAGAACTATTTTAATTTAATGAAATAATTATGCAAAGATTTAAATTAAAATGTTTTAATAAATGAAATAAGAATTATCATAATCAAGTACTTATATTCATATTTCCTACAGTAGCAGTTTACATATATTAAAATAAATCATTTTGTTTAATTCTACAAGAATAATCTTGACATAAATCAACGCTATAATTGTACTAATATAACAATAATTATTAGTAACAAAAAAAATATTAATTCTGGAACCAGCCAATGCCGCACTGTAACAAAATAAAATAAAACAATAAGAATTGAAACAATGAATACAAATTAACAAGGAAATGAAGCAACCAAATTAAAACGATTACTTACTTCGTCGTATTCTCCAAGGAATCAAAAAAATCTGGAATCTGCCACATATAATTTGAGATGCTACGATTTAACTCGTGAGCATTCTCTATGCTGTCTTCTTTCGCCTTTTTAAATTGGGCATCACGAAATAATTTCAAATTTGCAAAATGCCTTTTTGTACTTTTGCTAGGCCGACCTCTCTTTCGTCTGTAATCGGTTAAGGCGAGCTCTTCAATATTCTTCATTACTTGTAAATTATGCACAAGAGAAACAGACAATGCATTTATTTTATACAAAAACTCATGAAAATTAGTCGGACTGACAACCATTTCATCTGAAACAAACAAAAGCATTATCAAAATTGCTGCATCACCCTTTTTTCAAATTGAAATAACTACCCCTAATATGTACACTGAGAGAAAATGTATATTAAATTTTGTAAAAGTATTTTATAATTTGGGGAAAAAGTGCAACAAACCGAAATTTTGATATAAAAAATACTAAACTTTAAAAAAATTAATGTAGAATTTAGTAAAGTTATATTAAAATATTTAAAATTAAATTAGATTCTTGATATTTGATATAAATATACTAAATTCGACATAATTAAAAAAAAAAAATTTTTAAGTTTAATATTTTTATATCAAAATTTCGGTTTGTTGCACTTTTTCCCCAAAATATAAAATACTTTTACAAAATTTAATATACATTTTCTCTCAGTGCACATATTAGGGGAGGTTTTTTCAATTTAAAAAAAACAGAGGGGATGGAGTAATTTTGACATTGCTTTTAAGTTGTTGAAAGAGAAGTACATCAATTTATTGTTCTTTTTTGAAAAACAATGTGATTTTTCATTTTTTTAATTATACATTTTGAATTTTTACATATTAGGGGTGGTTTTTTGAATTTAAAAACACAGGGGGTGATAAAGTAATTTTGATATTGCTTTTGAAATTTTGAAAGAGACGTACATAAATGTATTTTGTTGTTTTGAAAACCAATGTGGGTTTTTATATTATAATTTTGAATTTTTACACTTTAGGGGTAGTTTTTTCGATTTTAAGAAAAACAAAGGGTGTTTAAGCAATGTTGATATTGTGTCTGAGTTGTTGTAGCAGAAGCAGATTAATTTATTGTTTAGTTTTAAAGAGAAATCTGTTATTCAATTTTTTTTACATTAAAATTTAAATTTAAGGGTACTTTTGTCGATTTAAAAAAAACTGAGGGTGATGGAGCAATTCTGACTTCAGATTCGTTTTCAGCGGGAAAAAATACTATACGATATGTATGTCTGGTTCAAAAAACAGACAACTTTTTTTTTGTGTGCCTGTGTCTAATTGTTAACGAACCTCAAATACTCCGGTGAGCTTCTGCCCGAACAGTGTCGTGAGTCGGCCCTACGATCGTTAAATTAAGTTGTAATTTCGGTGATTAACGAAAAAAGGACTTGTTTTCTTCATAAAAGAAGTAATTAACACTAATTATTAGCAATTTCAATTAATTCAATCGTCGTATTATTAAAACAGTCTTTTTCATTATTTTCTTTCTAATTTTGATTAAATTAGTGCAAGTTATTTTGAGCCATTAAGAAAACAAGTTTTCTTTTGTACCAAGGTATGGTGTTCGAAAAAACACTTAGAATCGGTGAATTAACTGTTTGAAAATAGTCGTTTAGTGCTTTAAGTGCTAAAATAACGAACTGAAAACAAAACAGCATAAATCTTCCTTGTAAGTAGCGAAGCATAGCCGGTTGCAGCGCATTAATTGTATCATTGTTCTATGTACGCAACAAATTGTAAGTAAGAAACATTTGTTAGTATAAAATTGTTTAATGAATAAATAACATATATAAGGAATATGCATATGTTTAATTAACGAAAACACGTAGTTCTTTCAAAATCAAACGAATCCACACATAAAAATAAATGTCAAGTCTTACCAACTTGACTAATCAGCTAACATCCTCCATTTTACTAAACAATTAGTAAAATTAACGAAACCTTAGCACGGGTCGAAACAGAAAATGAAAACAAATAACGAATTCAGTCAATATTTACAATTGCGAAAACTTTCAAAAACTAAAAATTCATAAAAATTGACGAAATTCACGATTTTGTAATTTCCTATAGAAAAAAACCGCAAAAAACAACGATTTTTAAATTTCGAAAACTTTCCGAATTCTCTTAAGAACATTTTTTTCAAGTATAAATCTGCTAGAAAATAAGAAAATTACATAAATAACAGCGATAATACCAATTTTAAAATTTTCTGTAGAAAAAAGAACGCAAAAATCGACAAATTTTTATATTTCAGAAATTTTTGAAATCGTTTAAAAACTGATTTTTTGTATATAATTTTGATGGAAAATAAAAACATATAACGAATTCAGTGGAAATTGAAAATCGCAGAAATTTTCAAAAACTAAAAAATTCATAAAAATTGGAGAAATTCACGATTTTGCATTTTCCTACAAAAAAAACACAAAAAACGACAATTTTAAAATTTCGAAAATTTTTCGAATTCTCTTAAAAACTTATTTTTCGACTATAAAACAGCTAGAAACTAAGACAATTTCATAATCACAACGTTAATAACAATTTTCAAATTTTCTGTAGAAAAAAGAACGCAAAAATCGACAAATTTTTATATTTCAGAAATTTTTAAAATCGGTTAAAAACTGATTTATTGTATATAATTTTGTTAGAAAATAAAAACATATAACGAATACAGTCGAAATTGACAATTGCAATAATTTTCAAAAACTAAAAATTCGTAAAAATTGACGAAATTCACGATTTTGTATTTTCCTATACAAAAAAAACCGCAAAAAACGACGGTTTTAAAATTTCGAAAATTTTTCGAATTCTTTTAAAAACTTATTTTTCGAGTATAAATCTGCTAGAAAATAAGAAAATTTCATGAATCACAGCGTTAATAACAATTTTCAAATTTTCTGTAGAAAAAAGAACGCAAAAATCGTCAAATTTTTATATTTCAGAAATTTTTGAAATTGGTTAAAAACTGATTTATTGTATATAATTTTGTTGGAAAATAAAAACATATAACGAATTCAGTCGAAATTGGCCATTGCAATAATTTTCAAAAACTAAAAATTCATAAAAATTGACGAAATTCACGATTTTGTATTTTCTTATAGAAAAAAACCGCAAAAAAAGACGGTTTTAAAATTACGAAATTTTTTCGAATTCTTTTAAAAACTTATTTTTCGAGTATAAATCTGCTAGAAAATAAGAAAATTTCATGAATCACAGCGTTAATAACAATTTTCAAATTTTCTGTAGAAAAAAGAACGCAAAAATCGACAAATTTCAATATTTCAGAAATTTTTGAAATCGGTTAAAAACTGATTTATTGTATATAATTTTGTTGGAAAATAAAAACATAACAAATTCAGTCGAAATTGACAATTGCAATAATTTTCAAAAACTAAAAATTCATAAAAATTGACGAAATTCACGATTTTGTATTTTCCTATAGAAAAAAACCGCAAAAAACGACGGTTTTAAAATTTCGAAATTTTTTCGAATTCTTTTAAAAACTTATTTTTCGAGTACAAATCGGTTAGAAAATAAGTAAATTTCATGAATCACAGCGTTAATAACAATTTTCAAATTTTCTGTAGAAAAAAGAACGCAAAAATCGACAAATTTTTATATTCAGAAATTTTTGAAATCGGTTAAAAACTGATTTATTGTATATAATTTTGTTGGACAATAAAAACATATAACGAATTCAGTCGAAATTGACAATTGCAATAATTTTCAAAAACTAAAAATTCATAAAAATTGACGAAATTCACGATTTTGTATTTTCCTATAGAAAAAAAACCCCCAAAAACGACGGTTTTAAAATTACGAAATTTTTTCGAATTCTTTTAAAAACTTTTTTTTCGAGTACAAATCTGCTAGAAAATAAGAAAATTTTATGAATTACAACGTTAATAACAATTTTCAAATTTTTTGTAGAAAAAAGAACGCAAAAATCGACAAATTTCAATATTTCAGAAATTTTTGAAATCGGTTAAAAACTGATTTATTGTATATAATTTTGTTGGAAAATAAAAACATATAACGAATTCAGTCGAAAATGACAATTGCAATAACTTTCAAAAACTAAAAATTCATAAAAATTGACGAAATTCACGATTTTGTATTTTCCTATAGAAAAAAAACCGCCAAAAACGACGGTTTTAAAATTTCGAAAATTTTTCGAATTCTTTTAAAAATTTCTTTTTCGAGTACAAATCTGCTAAAAAATAAGAAAATTTTATGAATCACAGCGTTAATACCAATTTTTAAATTTTCTGTAGAAAAAAGAACGCAAAAATCGACAAATTTCAATATTTCAGAAATTTTTGAAATCGGTTAAAAACTGATTTATTGCATATAATTTTGTTGGAAAATAAAAACATATAACGAATTCAGTCGAAATTGGCCATTGCAATAATTTTCAAAAACTAAAAATTCATAAAAATTGACGAAATTTACGATTTTGTATTTTCCTATAGAAAAAAAAAAGCAAAAAACGACGGTTTTAAAATTTCGAAATTTTTTCGAATTCTTTTGAAAACTTATTTTTCGAGTACAAATCGGTTAGAAAATAAATAAATTTCATGAATCACAGCGTTAATAACAATTTTCAAATTTTCTGTAGAAAAAAGAACGCAAAAATCGACAAATTTTTATATTCAGAAATTTTTGAAATCGGTTAAAAACTGATTTATTGTATATAATTTTGTTGGAAAATAAAAACATAACAAATTCAGTCGAAATTGACAATTGCAATAATTTTCAAAAACTAAAAATTCATAAAAATTGACGAAATTCACGATTTTGTATTTTCCTATAGAAAAAAAACCGCAAAAAACGACGGTTTTAAAATTTCGAAATTTTTTCGAATTCTTTTAAAAACTTATTTTTCGAGTACAAATCGGTTAGAAAATAAATAAATTTCATGAATCACAGCGTTAATAACAATTTTCAAATTTTCTGTAGAAAAAAGAACGCAAAAATCGACAAATTTTTATATTCAGAAATTTTTGAAATCGGTTAAAAACTGATTTATTGTATATAATTTTGTTGGAAAATAAAAACATAACAAATTCAGTCGAAATTGACAATTGCAATAATTTTCAAAAACTAAAAATTCATAAAAATTGACGAAATTCACGATTTTGTATTTTCCTATAGAAAAAAAAACCGCAAAAAACGACGGTTTTAAAATTTCGAAAATATTTCGAATTCTTTTAAAAACTTATTTTTCGAGTATAAATCTGCTAGAAAATAAGAAAATTACATGAATCACAGCGTTAATAACAATTTTCAAATTTTCTGTAGAAAAAAGAAAGCAAAAATCGACAAATTTCAATATTTCAGAAATTTTTGAAATTGGTTAAAAACTGATTTATTGCATATAATTTTGTTGGAAAATAAAAACATATAACGAATTCAGTCGAAATTGGCCATTGCAATAATTTTCAAAAACTAAAAATTCATAAAAATTGACGAAATTCACGATTTTGTATTTTCTTATAGAAAAAAACCGCAAAAAAAGACGGTTTTAAAATTACGAAATTTTTTCGAATTCTTTTAAAAACTTATTTTTCGAGTATAAATCTGCTAGAAAATAAGAAAATTTCATGAATCACAGCGTTAATAACAATTTTCAAATTTTCTGTAGAAAAAAGAACGCAAAAATCGACAAATTTCAATATTTCAGAAATTTTTGAAATCGGTTAAAAACTGATTTATTGTATATAATTTTGTTGGAAAATAAAAACATAACAAATTCAGTCGAAATTGACAATTGCAATAATTTTCAAAAACTAAAAATTCATAAAAATTGACGAAATTCACGATTTTGTATTTTCCTATAGAAAAAAAACCGCAAAAAACGACGGGTATAAAATTTCGAAAATTTTTCGAATTCTTCTAAAAACTTATTTTTCGAGTATAAATCTGCTAGAAAATAAAAAAATTTCATGAATCACAGCGTTAATAACAATTTTCAAATTTTCTGTAGAAAAAAGAAAGCAAAAATCGACAAATTTCAATATTTCAGAAATTTTTGAAATTGGTTAAAAACTGATTTATTGCATATAATTTTGTTGGAAAATAAAAACATATAACGAATTCAGTCGAAAATGACAATTGCAATAATTTTCAAAAACTAAAAATTCATAAAAATTGACGAAATTCACGATTTTGTATTTTCCTATAGAAAAAAAACCGCAAAAAGCGGCGGTTTTAAAATTACGAAATTTTTTCGAATTCTTTTAAAAACTTATTTTTCGAGTATAAATCTGCTAGAAAATAAGAAAATTTCATGAATCACAGCGTTAATAACAATTTTCAAATTTTCTGTAGAAAAAAGAACGCAAAAATCGACAAATTTCAATATTTCAGAAATTTTTGAAATCGGTTAAAAACTGATTTATTGTATATAATTTTGTTGGAAAATAAAAACATAACAAATTCAGTCGAAATTGACAATTGCAATAATTTTCAAAAACTAAAAATTCATAAAAATTGACGAAATTCACGATTTTGTATTTTCCTATAGAAAAAAACCGCAAAAAACGACGGTTTTAAAATTTCGAAATTTTTTCGAATTCTTTTAAAAACTTATTTTTCGAGTACAAATCGGTTAGAAAATAAGTAAATTTCATGAATCACAGCGTTAATAACAATTTTCAAATTTTCTGTAGAAAAAAGAACGCAAAAATCGACAAATTTTTATATTCAGAAATTTTTGAAATCGGTTAAAAACTGATTTATTGTATATAATTTTGTTGGACAATAAAAACATATAACGAATTCAGTCGAAATTGACAATTGCAATAATTTTCAAAAACTAAAAATTCATAAAAATTGACGAAATTCACGATTTTGTATTTTCCTATAGAAAAAAAACCGCAAAAAGCGGCGGTTTTAAAATTACGAAATTTTTTCGAATTCTTTTAAAAACTTATTTTTCGAGTATAAATCTGCTAGTAAATAAGAAAATTTCATGAATCACAGCGTTAATAACAATTTTTAAATTTTCTGCGAAAAAAAGAACGCAAAAATCGACAAATTTCTATATTTCAGCAATTTTTGAAATCGGTTAAAAACTGATTTATTGTATATAATTTTGTTGGAAAATAAAAACATATAACGAATTTAGTCGAAATTTACAATTGCAATAATTTTCAAAAACTAAAAATTCATAAAATTTGACGAAATTCACGATTTTGTATTTTCCTATAGAAAAAAAACCGCAAAAAACGACGGTTTTAAAATTTCGAAATTTTTTCGAATTCTTTTAAAAACTTATTTTTCGAGTACAAATCGGTTAGAAAATAAATAAATTTCATGAATCACAGCGTTAATAACAATTTTCAAATTTTCTGTAGAAAAAAGAACGCAAAAATCGACAAATTTTTATATTTCAGAAATTTTTGAAATCGGTTAAAAACTGATTTATTGTATATAATTTTGTTGGAAAATAAAAACATATAACGAATTCCGTCGAAATTTACAATTGCAATAATTTTCAAAAACTAAAAATTCATAAAATTTGACGAAATTCACGATTTTGTATTTTCCTATAGAAAAAAAACCGCAAAAAACGACGGGTATAAAATTTCGAAAATTTTTCGAATTCTTCTAAAAACTTATTTTTCGAGTATAAATCTGCTAGAAAATAAAAAAATTTCATGAATCACAGCGTTAATAACAATTTTCAAATTTTTTGTAGAAAGAAGAACGCAAAAATCGACAAATTTTTATATTTCAGAAATTTTTGAAATTGGTTAAAAACTGATTTATTGTATATAATTTTGTTGGAAAATAAAAACATATAACGAATTTAGTCGAAATTGACAATTGCAATAATTTTCAAAAACTAAAAATTCATGAAAATTGACGAAATTCACGATTTTGTATTTTCCTATAGAAAAAAAACCCCCAAAAACGACGGTTTTAAAATTACGAAATTTTTTCGAATTCTTTTAAAAACTTTTTTTTCGAGTACAAATCTGCTAGAAAATAAGAAAATTTTATGAATTACAACGTTAATAACAATTTTCAAATTTTCTGCGAAAAAAAGAACGCAAAAATCGACAAATTTCTATATTTCAGCAATTTTTGAAATCGGTTAAAAACTGATTTATTGCATATAATTTTGTTGGAAAATAAAAACATATAACGAATTCAGTCGAAATTGGCCATTGCAATAATTTTCAAAAACTAAAAATTCATAAAAATTGACGAAATTTACGATTTTGTATTTTCCTATAGAAAAAAAAAAGCAAAAAACGACGGTTTTAAAATTTCGAAATTTTTTCGAATTCTTTTGAAAACTTATTTTTCGAGTACAAATCGGTTAGAAAATAAATAAATTTCATGAATCACAGCGTTAATAACAATTTTCAAAATTTCTGTAGAAAAAAGAACGCAAAAATCGACAAATTTCAATATTTCAGAAATTTTTGAAATCGGTTAAAAACTGATTTATTGTATATAATTTTGTTGGAAAATAAAAACATAACAAATTCAGTCGAAATTGACAATTGCAATAATTTTCAAAAACTAAAAATTCATAAAAATTGACGAAATTCACGATTTTGTATTTTCCTATAGAAAAAAACCGCAAAAAACGACGGTTTTAAAATTTCGAAATTTTTTCGAATTCTTTTAAAAACTTATTTTTCGAGTACAAATCGGTTAGAAAATAAATAAATTTCATGAATCACAGCGTTAATAACAATTTTCAAATTTTCTGTAGAAAAAAGAACGCAAAAATCGACAAATTTTTATATTCAGAAATTTTTGAAATCGGTTAAAAACTGATTTATTGTATATAATTTTGTTGGAAAATAAAAACATAACAAATTCAGTCGAAATTGACAATTGCAATAATTTTCAAAAACTAAAAATTCATAAAAATTGACGAAATTCACGATTTTGTATTTTCCTATAGAAAAAAAAACCGCAAAAAACGACGGTTTTAAAATTTCGAAAATATTTCGAATTCTTTTAAAAACTTATTTTTCGAGTATAAATCTGCTAGAAAATAAGAAAATTACATGAATCACAGCGTTAATAACAATTTTCAAATTTTCTGTAGAAAAAAGAAAGCAAAAATCGACAAATTTCAATATTTCAGAAATTTTTGAAATTGGTTAAAAACTGATTTATTGCATATAATTTTGTTGGAAAATAAAAACATATAACGAATTCAGTCGAAATTGACAATTGCAATAATTTTCAAAAACTAAAAATTCATAAAAATTGACGAAATTCACGATTTTGTATTTTCCTATAGAAAAAAAACCGCAAAAAGCGGCGGTTTTAAAATTACGAAATTTTTTCGAATTCTTTTAAAAACTTATTTTTCGAGTATAAATCTGCTAGAAAATAAGAAAATTTCATGAATCACAGCGTTAATAACAATTTTCAAATTTTCTGTAGAAAAAAGAACGCAAAAATCGACAAATTTCAATATTTCAGAAATTTTTGAAATCGGTTAAAAACTGATTTATTGTATATAATTTTGTTGGAAAATAAAAACATATAACGAATTCAGTCGAAATTAACAATTGCAATAATTTTCAAAAACTAAAAATTCATAAAAATTGACGAAATTCACGATTTTGTATTTTCCTATAGAAAAAAAACCGCAAAAAGCGGCGGTTTTAAAATTACGAAATTTTTTCGAATTCTTTTAAAAACTTATTTTTCGAGTATAAATCTGCTAGAAAATAAGAAAATTTCATGAATCACAGCGTTAATAACAATTTTCAAATTTTCTGTAGAAAAAAGAACGCAAAAATCGACAAATTTCAATATTTCAGAAATTTTTGAAATCGGTTAAAAACTGATTTATTGTATATAATTTTGTTGGAAAATAAAAACATAACAAATTCAGTCGAAATTGACAATTGCAATAATTTTCAAAAACTAAAAATTCATAAAAATTGACGAAATTCACGATTTTGTATTTTCCTATAGAAAAAAAACCGCAAAAAACGACGGTTTTAAAATTTCGAAAATATTTCGAATTCTTTTAAAAACTTATTTTTCGAGTATAAATCTGCTAGAAAATAAAAAAATTTCATGAATCACAGCGTTAATAACAATTTTCAAATTTTTTGTAGAAAGAAGAACGCAAAAATCGACAAATTTTTATATTTCAGAAATTTTTGAAATTGGTTAAAAACTGATTTATTGTATATAATTTTGTTGGAAAATAAAAACATATAACGAATTTAGTCGAAATTGACAATTGCAATAATTTTCAAAAACTAAAAATTCATAAAAATTGACGAAATTCACGATTTTGTATTTTCCTATAGAAAAAAAACCGCAAAAAGCGGCGGTTTTAAAATTACGAAATTTTTTCGAATTCTTTTAAAAACTTATTTTTCGAGTATAAATCTGCTAGTAAATAAGAAAATTTCATGAATCACAGCGTTAATAACAATTTTTAAATTTTCTGTAGAAAAAAGAACGCAAAAATCGACAAATTTCAATATTTCAGAAATTTTTGAAATCGGTTAAAAACTGATTTATTGTATATAATTTTGTTGGAAAATAAAAACATATAACGAATTTAGTCGAAATTTACAATTGCAATAATTTTCAAAAACTAAAAATTCATAAAATTTGACGAAATTCACGATTTTGTATTTTCCTATAGAAAAAAAACCGCAAAAAACGACGGGTATAAAATTTCGAAAATTTTTCGAATTCTTCTAAAAACTTATTTTTCGAGTATAAATCTGCTAGAAAATAAAAAAATTTCATGAATCACAGCGTTAATAACAATTTTCAAATTTTTTGTAGAAAGAAGAACGCAAAAATCGACAAATTTTTATATTTCAGAAATTTTTGAAATTGGTTAAAAACTGATTTATTGTATATAATTTTGTTGGAAAATAAAAACATATAATGAATTCAGTCGAAATTGACAATTGCAATAATTTTCAAAAACTAAAAATTCATAAAAATTGACGAAATTCACGATTTTGTATTTTCCTATAGAAAAAAAACCGCAAAAAACGACGGTTTTAAAATTACGAAATTTTTTCGAATTCTTTTAAAAACTTATTTTTCGAGTACAAATCTGCTAGAAAATAAGAAAATTTCATGAATCACAGCGTTAATAACAATTTTCAAATTTTCTGTAGAAAAAAGAACGCAAAAATCGACAAATTTCTATATTTCAGCAATTTTTGAAATCGGTTAAAAACTGATTTATTGTATATAATTTTGTTGGAAAATAAAAACATATAACGAATTTAGTCGAAATTTACAATTGCAATAATTTTCAAAAACTAAAAATTCATAAAATTTGACGAAATTCACGATTTTGTATTTTCCTATAGAAAAAAAACCGCAAAAAACGACGGTTTTAAAATTTCGAAAATTTTTCGAATTCTTTTAAAAACTTATTTTTCGAGTACAAATCTGCTAAAAAATAAGAAAATTTTATGAATCACAGCGTTAATACCAATTTTTAAATTTTCTGTAGAAAAAAGAACGCAAAAATCGACAAATTTCAATATTTCAGAAATTTTTGAAATCTGTTAAAAACTGATTTATTGTATATAATTTTGTTGGAAAATAAAAACATAACAAATTCAGTCGAAATTGACAATTGCAATAATTTTCAAAAACTAAAAATTCATAAAAATTGACGAAATTCACGATTTTGTATTTTCCTATAGAAAAAAAAAACGCAAAAAACGACGGTTTTAAAATTTCGAAAATTTTTCGAATTCTTTTAAATATTTCTTTTTCGAGTACAAATCTGCTAAAAAATAAGAAAATTTCATGAATCACAGCGTTAATAACAATTTTCAAATTTTCTGTAGAAAAAAGAACGCAAAAATCGACAAATTTTTATATTTCAGAAATTTTTGAAATTGGTTAAAAACTGATTTATTGTATATAATTTTGTTGGAAAATAAAAACATATAACGAATTTAGTCGAAATTGACAATTGCAATAATTTTCAAAAACTAAAAATTCATAAAAATTGACGAAATTCACGATTTTGTATTTTCCTATAGAAAAAAAAACCGCAAAAAACGACGGTTTTAAAATTTCGAAATTTTTTCGAATTCTTTTAAAAACTTATTTTTCGAGTATAAATCTGCTAGAAAATAAGAAAATTTCATGAATCACAGCGTTAATAACAATTTTCAAATTTTCTGTAGAAAAAAGAACGCAAAAATCGACAAATTTCAATATTTCAGAAATTTTTGAAATCGGTTAAAAACTGATTTATTGTATATAATTTTGTTGGAAAATAAAAACATATAACGAATTCAGTCGAAAATGACAATTGCAATAACTTTCAAAAACTAAAAATTCATAAAAATTGACGAAATTCACGATTTTGTATTTTCCTATAGAAAAAAAACCGCAAAAAACGACGGTTTTAAAATTACGAAATTTTTTCGAATTCTTTTAAAAACTTTTTTTTCGAGTACAAATCTGCTAGAAAATAAGAAAATTTCATGAATCACAGCGTTAATAACAATTTTCAAATTTTCTGTAGAAAAAAGAACGCAAAAATCGACAAATTTTTATATTCAGAAATTTTTGAAATCGGTTAAAAACTGATTTATTGTATATAATTTTGTTGGAAAATAAAAACATAACAAATTCAGTCGAAATTGACAATTGCAATAATTTTCAAAAACTAAAAATTCATAAAAATTGACGAAATTCACGATTTTGTATTTTCCTATAGAAAAAAAACCGCAAAAAACGACGGTTTTAAAATTTCGAAATTTTTTCGAATTCTTTTAAAAACTTATTTTTCGAGTATAAATCGGTTAGAAAATAAGTAAATTTCATGAATCACAGCGTTAATAACAATTTTCAAATTTTCTGTAGAAAAAAGAACGCAAAAATCGACAAATTTCAATATTTCAGAAATTTTTGAAATCGGTTAAAAACTGATTTATTGTATATAATTTTGTTGGAAAATAAAAACATATAACGAATTCAGTCGAAATTAACAATTGCAATAATTTTCAAAAACTAAAAATTCATAAAAATTGACGAAATTCACGATTTTGTATTTTCCTATAGAAAAAAAACCGCAAAAAACGACGGTTTTAAAATTACGAAATTTTTTCGAATTCTTTTAAAAACTTATTTTTCGAGTTCAAATCTGCTAGAAAATAAGAAAATATTATGAATCACATCGTTAATATCAATTTTTCAATTTTCTGTAGAAAAAAGAACGCAAAAATCGACAAATTTTTATATTTCAGAAATTTTTGAAATCGGTTAAAAACTAATTTAATGTATATAATTTTGTTGGAAAATAAAAACATAGAAGGAATTCAGTCGAAATTGGCCATTGCAATAATTTTCAAAACCTAAAAATTCATAAAAATTGACGAAATTCACGATTTTGTATTTTCCTATAGAAAAAAACCGCAAAAAACGACGGTTTTAAAATTTCGAAATTTTTTCGAATTCTTTTAAAAACTTATTTTTCGAGTATAAATCTGCTAGAAAATAAGAAAATTTCATGAATCACAGCGTTAATAACAATTTTCAAATTTTTTGTAGAAAGAAGAACGCAAAAATCGACAAATTTTTATATTTCAGAAATTTTTGAAATCGGTTAAAAACTGATTTATTGTATATAATTTTGTTGGAAAATAAAAACATATAACGAATTCAGTCGAAATTGACAATTGCAATAATTTTCAAAAACTAAAAATTCATAAAAATTGACGAAATTCACGATTTTGTATTTTCCTATAGAAAAAAAACCGCAAAAAGCGGCGGTTTTAAAATTACGAAATTTTTTCGAATTCTTTTAAAAACTTATTTTTCGAGTATAAATCTGCTAGAAAATAAGAAAATTTCATGAATCACAGCGTTAATAACAATTTTCAAATTTTCTGTAGAAAAAAGAACGCAAAAATCGACAAATTTCAATATTTCAGAAATTTTTGAAATCGGTTAAAAACTGATGTATTGTATATAATTTTGTTGGAAAATAAAAACATATAACGAATTCCGTCGAAATTTACAATTGCAATAATTTTCAAAAACTAAAAATTCATAAAAATTGACGAAATTCATGATTTTGTATTTTCCTATAGAAAAAAAACCGCCAAAAACGACGGTTTTAAAATTTCGAAATTTTTTCGAATTCTTTTAAAAACTTATTTTTCGATTATAAATCTGCTAGAAAATAAGAAAATTTTATGAATCACAGCGTTAATAACAATTTTCAAATTTTCTGTAGAAAAAAGAACGCAAAAATCGACAAATTTTTATATTTCAGAAATTTTTGAAATCGGTTAAAAACTGATGTATTGTATATAATTTTGTTGGAAAATAAAAACATATAACGAATTCCGTCGAAATTTACAATTGCAATAATTTTCAAAAACTAAAAATTCATAAAAATTGACGAAATTTACGATTTTGTATTTTCCTATAGAAAAAAAAGCAAAAAACGACGGTTTTTAAATTTCACAATTTTTTCGAATTCTTTTAAAAACTTATTTTTCGAGTACAAATCGGTTAGAAAATAAGTAAATTTCATGAATCACAGCGTTAATAACAATTTTCAAATTTTCTGTAGAAAAAAGAACGCAAAAATCGACAAATTTTTATATTCAGAAATTTTTGAAATCGGTTAAAAACTGATTTATTGTATATAATTTTGTTGGACAATAAAAACATATAACGAATTCAGTCGAAATTGACAATTGCAATAATTTTCAAAAACTAAAAATTCGTAAAAATTGACGAAATTCACGATTTCGTATTTTCCTATAGAAAAAAAACCGCAAAAAAAGACAGTTTTAAAATTACGAAATTTTTTCGAAATCTTTTATAAACTTATTTTTCGAGTATAAATCTGCTAGAAAATAAGAAAATTTCATGAATCACAGCGTTAATAACAATTTTCAAATTTTCTGTAGAAAAAAGAACGCAAAAATCGACAAATTTTTATATTTCAGAAATTTTTGAAATTGGTTAAAAACTGATTTATTGTATATAATTTTGTTGGAAAATAAAAACATATAACGAATTCCGTCGAAATTTACAATTGCAATAATTTTCAAAAACTAAAAATTCATAAAAATTGACGAAATTGACGATTTTGTATTTTCCTATAGAAAAAAAACCCCCAAAAACGACGGTTTTAAAATTACGAAATTTTTTCGAATTCTTTTAAAAACTTTTTTTTCGAGTACAAATCTGCTAGAAAATAAGAAAATTTTATGAATCACACCGTTAATAACAATTTTCAAATTTTCTGTAGAAAAAAGAACGCAAAAATCGACAAATTTTTATATTTCAGAAATTTTTGAAATCGGTTAAAAACTGATTTATTGTATATAATTTTGTTGGAAAATAAAAACATATAACGAATTCAGTCGAAAATGACAATTGCAATAATTTTCAAAAACTAAAAATTCATAAAAATTGACGAAATTTACGATTTTGTATTTTCCTATAGAAAAAAACCGCAAAAAACGACGGTTTTAAAATTTCGAAATTTTTTCGAATTCTTTTAAAAACTTATTTTTCGAGTACAAATCGGTTAGAAAATAAGTAAATTTCATGAATCACAGCGTTAATAACAATTTTCAAATTTTCTGTAGAAAAAAGAACGCAAAAATCGACAAATTTCAATATTTCAGAAATTTTTGAAATCGGTTAAAAACTGATTTATTGTATATAATTTTGTTGGAAAATAAAAACATATAACGAATTTAGTCGAAATTTACAATTGCAATAATTTTCAAAAACTAAAAATTCATAAAATTTGACGAAATTCACGATTTTGTATTTTCCTATAGAAAAAAAACCGCAAAAAACGACGGTTTTAAAATTTCGAAATTTTTTCGAATTCTTTTAAAAACTTATTTTTCGAGTACAAATCTACTAGAAAATAAGAAAATTTCATGAATCACACCGTTAATAACAATTTTCAAATTTTCTGTAGAAAAAAGAACGCAAAAATCGACAAATTTTTATATTTCAGAAATTTTTGAAATCGGTTAAAAACTGATTTATTGTATATAATTTTGTTGGAAAATAAAAACATATAACGAATTCAGTCGAAATTGGCCATTGCAATAATTTTCAAAAACTAAAAATTCAAAAAAATTGACGAAATTCACGATTTTGTATTTTCCTATACAAAAAAAACCGCAAAAAACGACGGTTTTAAAATTTCGAAAATTTTTCGAATTCTTTTAAAAACTTATTTTTCGAGTACAAATCTGCTAGTAAATAAGAAAATTTCATGAATCACAGCGTTAATAACAATTTTTAAATTTTCTGCGAAAAAAAGAACGCAAAAATCGACAAATTTTTATATTTCAGAAATTTTTGAAATCGGTTAAAAACTGATGTATTGTATATAATTTTGTTGGAAAATAAAAACATATAACGAATTCCGTCGAAATTTACAATTGCAATAATTTTCAAAAACTAAAAATTCATAAAATTTGACGAAATTCACGATTTTGTATTTTCCTATAGAAAAAAAACCGCAAAAAACGACGGTTTTAAAATTTCGAAATTTTTTCGAATTCTTTTAAAAACTTATTTTTCGAGTATAAATCTGCTAGAAAATAAGAAAATTTCATGAATCACAGCGTTAATAACAATTTTCAAATTTTCTGTAGAAAAAAGAACGCAAAAATCGACAAATTTTTATATTTCAGAAATTTTTGAAATTGGTTAAAAACTGATTTATTGTATATAATTTTGTTGGAAAATAAAAACATATAACGAATTCCGTCGAAATTTACAATTGCAATAATTTTCAAAAACTAAAAATTCATAAAAATTGACGAAATTGACGATTTTGTATTTTCCTATAGAAAAAAAACCCCCAAAAACGACGGTTTTAAAATTACGAAATTTTTTCGAATTCTTTTAAAAACTTATTTTTCGAGTACAAATCTGCTAGAGAATAAGAAAATTTCATGAATCACAGCGTTAATAACAATTTTCAAATTTTCTGTAGAAAAAAGAACGCAAAAATCGACAAATTTCAATATTTCAGAAATTTTTGAAATCGGTTAAAAACTGATTTATTGTATATAATTTTGTTGGAAAATAAAAACATATAACGAATTCAGTCGAAAATGACAATTGCAATAACTTTCAAAAACTAAAAATTCATAAAAATTGACGAAATTCACGATTTTGTATTTTCCTATACAAAAAAAACCGCAAAAAACGACGGTTTTAAAATTTCGAAAATTTTTCGAATTCTTTTAAAAACTTATTTTTCGAGTACAAATCTGCTAGAAAATAAGAAAATTTTATGAATTACAACGTTAATAACAATTTTCAAATTTTTTGTAGAAAAAAGAACGCAAAAATCGACAAATTTTTATATTTCAGAAATTTTTGAAATTGGTTAAAAACTGATTTATTGTATATAATTTTGTTGGAAAATAAAAACATATAACGAATTTAGTCGAAATTGACAATTGCAATAATTTTCAAAAACTAAAAATTCATGAAAATTGACGAAATTCACGATTTTGTATTTTCCTATAGAAAAAAAACCCCCAAAAACGACGGTTTTAAAATTACGAAATTTTTTCGAATTCTTTTAAAAACTTATTTTTCGAGTACAAATCGGTTAGAAAATAAGTAAATTTCATGAATCACAGCGTTAATAACAATTTTCAAATTTTCTGTAGAAAAAAGAAAGCAAAAATCGACAAATTTCAATATTTCAGAAATTTTTGAAATCGGTTAAAAACTGATTTATTGTATATAATTTTGTTGGAAAATAAAAACATATAACGAATTCAGTCGAAATTTACAATTGCAATAATTTTCAAAAACTAAAAATTCATAAAAATTGACGAAATTCACGATTTTGTATTTTCCTATAGAAAAAAAACCGCAAAAAACGACGGTTTTAAAATTTCGAAAATTTTTCGAATTCTTTTAAAAATTTCTTTTTCGAGTACAAATCTGCTAGTAAATAAGAAAATTTCATGAATCACAGCGTTAATAACAATTTTTAAATTTTCTGTAGAAAAAAGAACGCAAAAATCGACAAATTTTTATATTTCAGAAATTTTTGAAATCGGTTAAAAACTGATGTATTGTATATAATTTTGTTGGAAAATAAAAACATATAACGAATTCCGTCGAAATTTACAATTGCAATAATTTTCAAAAACTAAAAATTCATAAAATTTGACGAAATTCACGATTTTGTATTTTCCTATAGAAAAAAAACCGCAAAAAACGACGGTTTTAAAATTACGAAATTTTTTCGAATTCTTTTAAAAACTTTTTTTTCGAGTACAAATCTGCTAGAAAATAAGAAAATTTCATGAATCACAGCGTTAATAACAATTTTCAAATTTTCTGTAGAAAAAAGAACGCAAAAATCGACAAATTTCAATATTTCAGAAATTTTTGAAATCGGTTAAAAACTGATTTATTGTATATAATTTTGTTGGAAAATAAAAACATATAACGAATTCAGTCGAAAATGACAATTGCAATAACTTTCAAAAACTAAAAATTCATAAAAATTGACGAAATTCACGATTTTGTATTTTCCTATACAAAAAAAACCGCAAAAAACGACGGTTTTAAAATTTCGAAATTTTTTCGAATTCTTTTAAAAACTTATTTTTCGAGTACAAATCGGTTAGAAAATAAGAAAATTTCATGAATCACAGCGTTAATAACAATTTTCAAATTTTCTGTAGAAAAAAGAACGCAAAAATCGACAAATTTCAATATTTCAGAAATTTTTGAAATCGGTTAAAAACTGATTTATTGTATATAATTTTGTTGGAAAATAAAAACATATAACGAATTCAGTCGAAATTGACAATTGCAATAATTTTCAAAAACTAAAAATTCATAAAAATTGACAAAATTCACTATTTTGTATTTTCCTATAGAAAAAAAACCGCAAAAAACGACGGTTTTAAAATTACGAAATTTTTTCGAATTCTTTTAAAAACTTATTTTTCGAGTTCAAATCTGCTAGAAAATAAGAAAATTTCATGAATCACATCGTTAATATCAATTTTTCAATTTTCTGTAGAAAAAAGAACGCAAAAATCGACAAATTTTTATATTTCAGAAATTTTTGAAATCGGTTAAAAACTAATTTAATGTATATAATTTTGTGGGAAAATAAAAACATATAACGAATTCCGTCGAAATTTACAATTGCAATAATTTTCAAAAACTAAAAATTCATAAAAATTGACGAAATTCACGATTTTGTATTTTCCTATAGAAAAAAAACCGCAAAAAACGACGGTTTTAAAATTTCGAAAATTTTTCGAATTCTTTTAAAAATTTCTTTTTCGAGTATAAATCTGCTAAAAAATAAGTAAATTTCATGAATCACAGCGTTAATAACAATTTTCAAATTTTTTGTAGAAAGAAGAACGCAAAAATCGACAAATTTTTATATTTCAGAAATTTTTGAAATCGGTTAAAAACTGATTTATTGTATATAATTTTGTTGGAAAATAAAAACATATAACGAATTCAGTCGAAATTGACAATTGCAATAATTTTCAAAAACTAAAAATTCATAAAAATTGACGAAATTCACGATTTTGTATTTTCCTATAGAAAAAAAACTGCAAAAAACGACGGTTTTAAAATTACGAAATTTTTTCGAATTCTTTTAAAAACTTATTTTTCGAGTACAAATCTACTAGAAAATAAGAAAATTTCATGAATCACAGCGTTAATAACAATTTTCAAATTTTCTGTAGAAAAAAGAACGCAAAAATCGACAAATTTTTATATTTCAGAAATTTTTGAAATCTGTTAAAAACTGATTTATTGTATATAATTTTGTTGGAAAATAAAAACATATAACGAATTCAGTCGAAATTTACAATTGCAATAATTTTCAAAAACTAAAAATTCATAAAAATTGACGAAATTCACGATTTTGTATTTTCCTATAGAAAAAAAACCGCAAAAAACGACGGGTATAAAATTTCGAAATTTTTTCGAATTCTTTTAAAAACTTATTTTTCGAGTTCAAATCTGCTAGAAAATAAGAAAATTTCATGAATCACAGCGTTAATAACAATTTTCAAATTTTCTGTAGAAAAAAGAACGCAAAAATCGACAAATTTTTATATTTCAGAAATTTTTGAAATCGGTTAAAAACTGATTTATTGTATATAATTTTGTTGGAAAATAAAAACATATAACGAATTCCGTCGAAATTGACAATTGCAATAATTTTCAAAAACTAAAAATTCATAAAAATTGACGAAATTCACGATTTTGTATTTTCCTATAGAAAAAAACCGCAAAAAACGACGGTTTTAAAATTACGAAATTTTTTCGAATTCTTTTAAAAACTTTTTTTTCGAGTACAAATCTGCTAGAAAATAAGAAAATTTCATGAATCACAGCGTTAATAACAATTTTAAAATTTTCTGTAGAAAAAAGAACGCAAAAATCGACAAATTTTTATATTTCAGAAATTTTTGAAATCGGTTAAAAACTGATTTATTGTATATAATTTTGTTTGAAAATAAAAACATATAACGAATTCCGTCGAAATTTACAATTGCAATAATTTTCAAAAACTAAAAATTCATAAAAATTGACGAAATTTACGATTTTGTATTTTCCTATAGAAAAAAACCGCAAAAAACGACGGTTTTAAAATTTCGAAAATTTTTCGAATTCATTTAAAAATTTCTTTTTCGAGTACAAATCTGCTAGTAAATAAGAAAATTTCATGAATCACAGCGTTAATAACAATTTTTAAATTTTCTGTAGAAAAAAGAACGCAAAAATCGACAAATTTTTATATTTCAGAAATTTTTGAAATCGGTTAAAAACTGATTTATTGTATATAATTTTGTTGGAAAATAAAAACATATAACGAATTCAGTCGAAAATGACAATTGCAATAATTTTCAAAAACTAAAAATTCATAAAAATTGACGAAATTTACGATTTTGTATTTTCCTATAGAAAAAAAACCGCAAAAACGACGGTTTTAAAATTACGAAATTTTTTCGAATTCTTTTAAAAACTTTTTTTTCGAGTACAAATCTGCTAGAAAATAAGAAAATTTCATGAATCACAGCGTTAATAACAATTTTCAAATTTTCTGTAGAAAAAAGAACGCAAAAATCGACAAATTTTTATATTTCAGAAATTTTTGAAATCGGTTAAAAACTGATTTATTGTATATAATTTTGTTGGAAAATAAAAACATATAACGAATTCAGTCGAAATTAACAATTGCAATAATTTTCAAAAACTAAAAATTCATAAAAATTGACGAAATTCACGATTTTGTATTTTCCTATAGAAAAAAAACCGCAAAAAACGACGGTTTTAAAATTACGAAATTTTTTCGAATTCTTTTAAAAACTTATTTTTCGAGTATAAATCTGCTAGAAAATAAGAAAATTTCATGAATCACAGCGTTAATAACAATTTTCAAATTTTCTGTAGAAAAAAGAAAGCAAAAATCGACAAATTTTTATATTCAGAAATTTTTGAAATCGGTTAAAAACTGATTTATTGCATATAATTTTGTTGGAAAATAAAAACATATAACGAATTCAGTCGAAATTGGCCATTGCAATAATTTTCAAAAACTAAAAATTCATAAAAATTGACGAAATTCACGATTTTGTATTTTCCTATAGAAAAAAAACCGCAAAAAACGACGGTTTTAAAATTACGAAATTTTTTCGAAATCTTTTATAAACTTATTTTTCGAGTATAAATCTGCTAGAAAATAAGTAAATTTCATGAATCACAGCGTTAATAACAATTTTCAAATTTTCTGTAGAAAAAAGAACGCAAAAATCGACAAATTTCAATATTTCAGAAATTTTTGAAATCGGTTAAAAACTGATTTATTGTATATAATTTTGTTGGAAAATAAAAACATATAACGAATTTAGTCGAAATTGACAATTGCAATAATTTTCAAAAACTAAAAATTCATGAAAATTGACGAAATTCACGATTTTGTATTTTCCTATAGAAAAAAAACCGCAAAAAACGACGGTTTTAAAATTACGAAATTTTTTCGAATTCTTTTAAAAACTTTTTTTTCGAGTACAAATCTGCTAGAAAATAAGAAAATTTCATGAATCACAGCGTTAATAACAATTTTCAAATTTTCTGTAGAAAAAAGAACGCAAAAATCGACAAATTTTTATATTCAGAAATTTTTGAAATCGGTTAAAAACTGATTTATTGTATATAATTTTGTTGGACAATAAAAACATATAACGAATTCAGTCGAAATTGACAATTGCAATAATTTTCAAAAACTAAAAATTCATAAAAATTGACGAAATTTACGATTTTGTATTTTCCTATAGAAAAAAAAAAGCAAAAAACGACGGTTTTAAAATTTCGAAAATTTTTCGAATTCTTTTAAAAACTTATTTTTCGAGTATAAATCTGCTAGAAAATAAGAAAATTTCATGAATCACAGCGTTATTAACAATTTTCAAATTTTCTGTAGAAAAAAGAACGCAAAAATCGACAAATTTTTATATTTCAGAAATTTTTGAAATCGGTTAAAAACTGATTTATTGTATATAATTTTGTTGGACAATAAAAACATATAACGAATTCAGTCGAAATTGACAATTGCAATAATTTGCAAAAACTAAAAATTCGTAAAAATTGACGAAATTCACGATTTCGTATTTTCCTATAGAAAAAAAACCGCAAAAAAAGACAGTTTTAAAATTACGAAATTTTTTCGAATTCTTTTAAAAACTTATTTTTCAAGTACAAATCTGCTAGAAAATAAGAAAATTTTATGAATTACAACGTTAATAACAATTTTCAAATTTTTTGTAGAAAAAAGAACGCAAAAATCGACAAATTTCAATATTTCAGAAATTTTTGAAATCGGTTAAAAACTGATTTATTGCATATAATTTTGTTGGAAAATAAAAACATATAACGAATTCAGTCGAAATTGACAATTGCAATAACTTTCAAAAACTAAAAATTCATAAAAATTGACGAAATTCACGATTTTGTATTTTCCTATAGAAAAAAAACCGCCAAAAACGACGGTTTTAAAATTACGAAATTTTTTCGAATTCTTTTAAAAACTTATTTTTCGAGTACAAATCTACTAGAAAATAAGAAAATTTCATGAATCACAGCGTTAATAACAATTTTCAAATTTTCTGTAGAAAAAAGAACGCAAAAATCGACAAATTTTTATATTTCAGAAATTTTTGAAATCGGTTAAAAACTGATTTATTGTATATAATTTTGTTGGAAAATAAAAACATATAACGAATTCAGTCGAAATTGACAATTGCAATAACTTTCAAAAACTAAAAATTCATAAAAATTGACGAAATTCACGATTTTGTACTTTTCTATAGAAAAAAACCGCAAAAAACAACGGTTTTAAAATTACGAAATTTTTTCGAATTCTTTTAAAAACTTATTTTTCGAGTATAAATCTGCTAGAAAATAAGAAAATTTCATGAATCACAGCGTTATTAACAATTTTCAAATTTTCTGTAGAAAAAAGAAAGCAAAAATCGACAAATTTTTATATTTCAGAAATTATTGAAATCGGTTATAAATTGATGTATTGTATATAATTTTGTTGGAAAATAAAAACATATAACGAATTCAGTCGAAATTTGCCATTGCAATAATTTTCAAAAACTAAAAATTCATAAAAATTGACGAAATTCACGATTTTGTACTTTCCTATAGAAAAAAAACCGCAAAAACGACGGTTTTAAAATTACGAAATTTTTTCGAATTCTTTTAAAAACTTATTTTTCAAGTACAAATCTGCTAAAAAATAAGAAAATTTTATGAATCACAGCGTTATTAACAATTTTCAAATTTTCTGTAGAAAAAAGAACGCAAAAATCGACAAATTTTTATATTTCAGAAATTTTTGAAATCGGTTAAAAACTGATTTATTGTTTATAATTTTGTTGGAAAATAAAAACATATAACGAATTCAGTCGAAATTGACAATTGCAATAATTTTCAAAAACTAAAAATTCATAAAAATTGACAAAATTCACTATTTTGTATTTTCCTATAGAAAAAAAACCGCAAAAAACGACGGTTTTAAAATTACGAAATTTTTTCGAATTCTTTTAAAAACTTATTTTTCGAGTTCAAATCTGCTAGAAAATAAGAAAATATTATGAATCACATCGTTAATATCAATTTTCAAATTTTCTGTAGAAAAAAGAACGCAAAAATCGACAAATTTTTATATTTCAGAAATTTTTGAAATCGGTTAAAAACTGATTTATTGTATATAATTTTGTTGGAAAATAAAAACATATAACGAATTCAGTCGAAATTAACAATTGCAATAATTTTCAAAAACTAAACATTCATAAAAATTGACGAAATTCACCATTTTGTATTTTCCTATACAAAAAAAACCGCAAAAAACGACGGTTTTAAAATTTCGAAAATTTTTCGAATTCTTTTAAAAACTTATTTTTCGAGTACAAATCTGCTAGAAAATAAGAAAATTTCATGAATCACAGCGTTAATAACAATTTTCAAATTTTCTGTAGAAAAAAGAACGCAAAAATCGACAAATTTTTATATTTCAGAAATTTTTGAAATCGGTTAAAAACTGATTTATTGTATATAATTTTGTTGGAAAATAAAAACATATAACGAATTCAGTCGAAATTGACAATTGCAATAATTTTCAAAAACTAAAAATTCATAAAAATTGACGAAATTCACGATTTTGTATTTTCCTATAGAAAAAAAACCGCAAAAAACAACGGTTTTAAAATTACGAAATTTTTTCGAATTCTTTTAAAAACTTATTTTTCGAGCATAAATCTGCTAGAAAATAAGAAAATTTCATAAATCACAGCGTTAATAACAATTTTCAAATTTTTTGTAGAAAGAAGAACGCAAAAATCGACAAATTTTTATATTTCAGAAATTTTTGAAATCGGTTAAAAACTGATTTATTGTATATAATTTTGTTGGAAAATAAAAACATATAACGAATTCAGTCGAAATTGACAATTGCAATAATTTTCAAAAACTAAAAATTCATAAAAATTGACGAAATTCACGATTTTGTACTTTTCTATAGAAAAAAAACCGCAAAAAACGACGGTTTTAAAATTACGAAATTTTTTCGAATTCTTTTAAAAACTTATTTTTCGAGTACAAATCTACTAGAAAATAAGAAAATTTCATGAATCACACCGTTAATAACAATTTTCAAATTTTCTGTAGAAAAAAGAACGCAAAAATCGACAAATTTTTATATTTCAGAAATTTTTGAAATCGGTTAAAAACTGATTTATTGTATATAATTTTGTTGGACAATAAAAACATATAACGAATTCAGTCGAAATTGACAATTGCAATAATTTTCAAAAACTAAAAATTCATAAAAATTGACGAAATTCACTATTTTGTATTTTCCTATAGAAAAAAAACCGCAAAAAACGACGGTTTTAAAATTACGAAATTTTTTCGAATTCTTTTAAAAACTTTTTTTTCGAGTACAAATCTGCTAGAAAATAAGAAAATTTCATGAATCACAGCGTTAATAACAATTTTCAAATTTTCTGTAGAAAAAAGAACGCAAAAATCGACAAATTTTTATATTCAGAAATTTTTGAAATCGGTTAAAAACTGATTTATTGTATATAATTTTGTTGGACAATAAAAACATATAACGAATTCAGTCGAAATTGACAATTGCAATAATTTTCAAAAACTAAAAATTCATAAAAATTGACGAAATTCACGATTTTGTATTTTCCTATAGAAAAAAAACCGCAAAAAGCGGCGGTTTTAAAATTACGAAATTTTTTCGAATTCTTTTAAAAACTTATTTTTCGAGTATAAATCTGTGAGAAAAAAAAAAAATTTAATGAATCACAGCGTTAATAACAATTTTCAAATTTTCTGTAGAAAAAAGAACGCAAAAATCGACAAATTTTTATATTCAGAAATTTTTGAAATCGGTTAAAAACTGATTTATTGTATATAATTTTGTTGGAAAATAAAAACATATAACGAATTCCGTCGAAATTTACAATTGCAATAATTTTCAAAAACTAAAAATTCATAAAATTTGACGAAATTCACGATTTTGTATTTTCCTATAGAAAAAAAACCGCAAAAAACGACGGTTTTAAAATTACGAAATTTTTTCGAATTCTTTTAAAAACTTATTTTTCGAGTACAAATCTGCTAGAAAATAAGAAAATTTCATGAATCACAGCGTTAATAACAATTTTCAAATTTTCTGTAGAAAAAAGAACGCAAAAATCGACAAATTTTTATATTTCAGAAATTTTTGAAATCGGTTAAAAACTGATTTATTGTATATAATTTTGTTGGAAAATAAAAACATATAACGAATTCAGTCGAAATTGACAATTGCAATAATTTTCAAAAACTAAAAATTCATAAAAATTGACGAAATTCACGATTTTGTATTTTCCTATAGAAAAAAAACCGCAAAAAACGACGGTTTTAAAATTACGAAATTTTTTCGAATTCTTTTAAAAACTTATTTTTCGAGTTCAAATCTGCTAGAAAATAAGAAAATTTCATGAATCACAGCGTTAATAACAATTTTCAAATTTTCTGTAGAAAAAAGAACGCAAAAATCGACAAATTTTTATATTTCAGAAATTTTTGAAATTGGTTAAAAACTGATTTATTGTATATAATTTTGTTGGAAAATAAAAACATATAACGAATTTAGTCGAAATTGACAATTGCAATAATTTTCAAAAACTAAACATTCATAAAAATTGACGAAATTCACGATTTTGTATTTTCCTATTGAAAAAAAACCGCCAAAAACGACGGTTTTAAAATTACGAAATTTTTTCGAATTCTTTTAAAAACTTATTTTTCGAGTATAAATCTGCTAGAAAATAAGAAAATTTCATGAATCACAGCGTTATTAACAATTTTCAAATTTTCTGTAGAAAAAAGAACGCAAAAATCGACAAATTTTTATATTTCAGAAATTTTTGAAATCGGTTAAAAACTGATTTATTGTATATAATTTTGTTGGAAAATAAAAACATATAACGAATTCAGTCGAAATTTGCCATTGCAATAATTTTCAAAAACTAAAAATTCATAAAAATTGACGAAATTCACGATTTTGTACTTTTCTATAGAAAAAAAACCGCAAAAAACGACGGTTTTAAAATTACGAAATTTTTTCGAATTCTTTTAAAAACTTATTTTTCGAGTATAAATCTGCTAGAAAATAAGAAAATTTTATGAATCACACCGTTAATAACAATTTTCAAATTTTCTGTAGAAAAAAGAACGCAAAAATCGACAAATTTTTATATTTCAGAAATTTTTGAAATCGGTTAAAAACTGATTTATTGTATATAATTTTGTTGGAAAATAAAAACATATAACGAATTCAGTCGAAATTGACAATTGCAATAATTTTCAAAAACTAAAAATTCATAAAAATTGACGAAATTCACGATTTTGTATTTTCCTATAGAAAAAAAACCCCAAAAAACGACGGTTTTAAAATTACGAAATTTTTTCGAATTCTTTTAAAAACTTATTTTTCGAGTACAAATCTGCTAGAAAATAAGAAAATTTCATGAATCACAGCGTTAATAACAATTTTCAAATTTTCTGTAGAAAAAAGAACGCAAAAATCGACAAATTTTTATATTTCAGAAATTTTTGAAATCGGTTAAAAACTGATTTATTGTATATAATTTTGTTGGAAAATAAAAACATATAACGAATTCAGTCGAAATTGGCCATTGCAATAATTTTCAAAAACTAAAAATTCAAAAAAATTGACGAAATTCACGATTTTGTATTTTCCTATAGAAAAAAAACTGCAAAAAACGACGGTTTTAAAATTACGAAATTTTTTCGAATTCTTTTAAAAACTTATTTTTCGAGTACAAATCTACTAGAAAATAAGAAAATTTCATGAATCACACCGTTAATAACAATTTTCAAATTTTCTGTAGAAAAAAGAACGCAAAAATCGACAAATTTTTATATTTCAGAAATTTTTGAAATCGGTTAAAAACTGATTTATTGTATATAATTTTGTTGGAAAATAAAAACATATAACGAATTCAGTCGAAATTTGCCATTGCAATAATTTTCAAAAACTAAAAATTCATAAAAATTGACGAAATTCACGATTTTGTACTTTTCTATAGAAAAAAAACCGCAAAAAACGACGGTTTTAAAATTACGAAATTTTTTCGAATTCTTTTAAAAACTTATTTTTCGAGTACAAATCTACTAGAAAATAAGAAAATTTCATGAATCACACCGTTAATAACAATTTTCAAATTTTCTGTAGAAAAAAGAACGCAAAAATCGACAAATTTTTATATTTCAGAAATTTTTGAAATCGGTTAAAAACTGATTTATTGTATATAATTTTGTTGGAAAATAAAAACATATAACAAATTTAATCTAAATTGGTTATTGCAATAATTTTCAAAAACTAAACATTCATAAAAATTGACGAAATTCACGATTTTGTATTTTCCTATTGAAAAAAAACCGCAAAAAACGACGGTTTTAAAATTTCGAAAATTTTTCGAATTCTTTTAAAAACTTATTTTTCGAGTACAAATCTGCTAGAAAATAAGAAAATTTTATGAACTACAACGTTAATAACAATTTTCAAATTTTCTGTAGAAAAAAGAACGCAAAAATCGACAAATTTTTATATTTCAGAAATTTTTGAAATCGGTTAAAAACTGATTTATTGTATATAATTTTGTTGGAAAATAAAAACATATAACGAATTCAGTCGAAATTTGCCATTGCAATAATTTTCAAAAACTAAAAATTCATAAAAATTGACGAAATTCACGATTTTGTACTTTTCTATAGAAAAAAAACCGCAAAAAACGACGGTTTTAAAATTACGAAATATTTTCGAATTCTTTTAAAAACTTATTTTTCGAGTACAAATCTGCTAGAAAATAAGAAAATTTCATGAATCACATCGTTAACACCAATTTTTAAATTTTCTGTAGAAAAAAGAACGCAAAAATCGACAAATTTTTATATTTCAGAAATTTTTGAAATCGGTTAAAAACTGATTTATTGTTTATAATTTTGTTGGAAAATAAAAACATAGAAGGAATTCAGTCGAAATTGGCCATTGCAATAATTTTCAAAAACTAAAAATTCAAAAAAATTGACGAAATTCACGATTTTGTATTTTCCTATAGAAAAAAAACTGCAAAAAACGACGGTTTTAAAATTACGAAATTTTTTCGAATTCTTTTAAAAACTTATTTTTCGAGTACAAATCTACTAGAAAATAAGAAAATTTCATGAATCACACCGTTAATAACAATTTTCAAATTTTCTGTAGAAAAAAGAACGCAAAAATCGACAAATTTTTATATTTCAGAAATTTTTGAAATCGGTTAAAAACTGATTTATTGTATATAATTTTGTTGGAAAATAAAAACATATAACGAATTCAGTCGAAATTTGCCATTGCAATAATTTTCAAAAACTAACACGGCAGGAAAAATATTGAATTTTTTCTTTAATTTTTTACTTTTGCCAACCCCGGGACAACCCTGGGAACAGATTTTCCCGTTTTAAACATGGCCGAATCCGTGGCAGCAAAACATTGCTGCTTAGACGGAATCAACACAATTTCTCTATCCAAATTTCCGAACAAGTCATTGTAGTTTCTCCTTTCCTTCCATTGCGAAGCCAAGAGTATGAAGAGATTTGACAAACTTACTTGTATTTCTCCTCTTAGTCGACACTGCAAATTGCGCTGAGCTTCGGGGATGATACGGAGACAATAATAAAATAGCGCACTTTTGGTAAACTTGATTGATTTATTGTACACAGGTAAAACAAAATACAATTTACATAAGCGTGGAGACTAAGTCTCTTCTCGAGGTTCACACCAATCTGAGGCGTTTTTACAGGTAAACGCAACATGTGCTTTTGTCGTCTGCTAAATTAAGTCTTGCGCGACGCCTAGTGACAAAAGTTGGCGCTAGGGCGCGAATTCAAATTAAAATCAAATTATTTTGTGATAATAATAATAGAAATCCGAGTGATGGCAAAGATTAATATATAAGGAATGATTATAATCGTTACAATTCCCCCTTTCTAAATCGTTGCTAACACTCTGGATTGGTTTAGTTTGCTAAATTTCTCCATCTTATGAAATCTTGGCTGGTAAAAAGAATGATTTACAAGTTAGGTTACAAAAGAATCATCAAAGAAAATAATAAGAATTGAAAATAATAATGTCATTACCAAGGTCATATAATCCAATGAAAAGGAGGGAAAGAATTTTCTTGGCCACCCTTTTGGTAGGTTAACCTTAAACTAATTTTCTTGAGATAATTTGCGTAATACAATACAATACTGTAGGTATCATAATACTGCGAGTTTAGGTTAACAACAAAGAATATATGAAATGTAGTAATACTTAATATATTAGTTAACACAAGGAAAATCTTTGGGAGTTAACTAATTGTTATAATGCGCAACGGCGCATGCACAAAAATGGAATTAACAAAAGATATATATTTTAACTTAGATTACGTTGGTAGTGAGTTAAGAAAATAGAGAGAATGTATGCAACGGCATAGTGTAGAAATAACAGTTTGTCGTTAAACGAAAAATAACGCGCACAGTGGTGGGTTATTCCTTTTTATCTCCATCCTCCTCCTCTGAATCGTTGTCATTCTTGTTGACGACAAGGCTGTATGCTTGTGCTAGGCTTTGCCAGAGGGTGGCGTTAGCGACGTCGACTTTTTCAAACGGCTTCTCAGGTGTTGGTGGAAGAAGCAGGCCTTTAACCTCTAGTTCAACGGCAAGTTGGTTGCGCAGTGCGATATTTTCGCTCATCATGCGTTTACGGCAATCGTAGCAGTTCGAGTCTGGCATGTTGCGCGGACGCCAGCAACACTTACAACGTAGGTGGTCAGGTAAAGATTTAGGCAGTTCCGTGTAGTGCGGCCATGGACAATCCTCAGTCGAAAAATCTGGGTGGGAACAGATTTGGCAGAAAAGGTCGGAGTAGTCCTTTGCGCATGAACGGTAACTGTGACCAGATACGCCACAGTTAAGGCAACCTTCTGGGGCTTTCGAGAGTAGTCGAGGTTCGCGCAGCTCGGACATGGCGCGGTAAACTTCCTGCATACTGCGTTTAAAGAGCTTGTGCAGACGGTAATACAGGTCTTCGGTGTAGTTGTAGTCTGCTAGTAGCGCTTGGTAATTCTTCCTATAAGACTCAGCTTCGGCTTCGAATTTGGATATACGCTTGGTTGAAGATTTAGCCTCCGCCTCTGCTGTGACAAGGCGATCAAAGAGTTCGCGACGCTCCTGGTTTAGTCGGATGATTTCCCGATTTTGTTCGGCAATATCGGCGTTGATGTTGGAGGCAGGGGTGTCGATTTCTTTGCGCAATTTGACAATTGTTTTGTTAGCCCTTTTTAATTGGGCCAATAAATCATCGCGCTCAGCGACGATTCTGTCGAAAGTGGACTTAGAGAGGGCTATTAGTCCAGTCGGCGACTCTTCAAATTTTAGTTTAGCGTCATCTACCTGCTGACCCTTTGGCGTTGAAGCAAAGTACACAGCCTTGATCTCGGCGATATCATTAGTCGATGGTGTTTTTGAGCTTGTTGTAGGCTCCATAGCGCAGAGTTGATCTCTGAAATGAAGATTTACGAGGTAGTACGCGACCTAAGATTTTTCCTTGCCTGCTTTAAACCATTTACATGATACTTTCCAAGCTTTTTGCCTAGCGCATCGCGAATAATAACTATCATGGGTGACAATTTTTCCGCGACTGTTGCTGGACCTTTATAACGTGGCGCCAGTTTAGAATTATAGCCACGTGCAACATTGGATAAAGTATTATTTGGATAAAATACGAGATCGCCAGGTTGTAAATCAATTTCGTTTTTTTGATTTTTATTATATAGCTTGCCTTGTTTTTTACTAGCTTTGACCATGAATTGTTCAACTTTTGCACGGAGCGCATTTATGTGTTTTAAACGATCTAACCAAATGTGAATATTTTCGTCAAAGTTTGTGTCAGTGTTTGCGTCGCGTGGTGGATCACCTGTTCGTCTTGGTTCACGAGCAAAATTCATGAAAGCTGGTGTGACTCCAAGGGAAGTGTGAACGGTGGTATTGTAAGCAAACTGTATATCTTCAAGAAGGACATCCCATTCGCGCTGATTTTCGCCAAGGAGACTGGCTAACATCGTTTTTAAATTGCGGTTTACGCGCTCAACAGGATTTGCCTGGGGATGATACACGGGCGTAGTCCGTTGTACAGAACCAATTTTTTGTAAGAACGATGTAACGTTGCGATTCACAAATTCTGTACCGTTATCAGTGATCACGATTCTAGGCGCTCCCTAGCGGTTGACGAGGGTATTCAAGGATTTTATAATCTTGGGGCCGTCCGCTTTAGAAAGCGCGAAGCAATTAATGTATCGAGTGTACGTGTCTTTAAGAATCTTTTTCCAGGCGTTATTATCGCCGATGGTTTCTTTGATCATATTAGGTTTGTAATAATATAGTTGATTGTTCGATTCAACTTTATATCTTTCGTAGCGCGCAGGATCTTTGCTAACTTTTTCTAACATTTGGTCATACCAACTTTGACCATTAACCGAATTTAGTTCGACAACATGTGTGTCGTGAATGTCGTCTTCATAAAGTCGCGAAAGCGTATCCGGCGCTTCGTTTGTCGTACCTTTTCTGTGTTCGATCTTGACGTTATTTGCGGATAGTTCAAGAGCTCATCGCGCAAGTCTACCTTTTGGGTCCTTGAGACCTTGCAACCAAATTAGACTGGAATGATCTGTGATCACAGTAAATTCAGCGCATTCGAGGTAACAGAGGAGCTTTTTAATAGCAAAGATTACGGCTAAGCATTCCTTTTCGGTGGTGGTATAATTTAATTCTGCACCCCTTAAAGGTCTACTTAAGCAAGTGATCAAATACTCTTTTTCTCCATCTTGCTGTGTCAAGATAGCACCTATGCCGGTGTCACTTGCATCGGTATACAAGTAGTAGGGTAAGCCAGGCTTAGGCGCCACTAAAGTTAAAGCACTTCTCAAGGACTCTTTAACTTCGTTGAACGCGGTCTCGTGTTGTTCGGTCCAGTTCCATGGTACTTTTGGGCTCGCTAATTTGTTTAGCGGCCCTTGCACTTTTGCGATATTGCGCAAGTGACGATGGTACCAGTTTACTGAACCATTGAATCGGCGCAACTCTTTTCGATTACGAGGAGTTGCCTGTTCGAGGATTGGTTCAACGCGCTTAGCGTTTGGCTTCAAACCGTCTTTGTCGAGAATAAATCCTAGGTATTCTACCGACGATTTTGCGAAGTAAGACTTCTCGCGATTGATTGACAATCCTGCTTTGTGTAGAATGGTAAGGACTACATCGAGAAGCAGAAGATGTTCTTCGAAAGTTTTGGATATTATTATCCAATCGTCGAGGTAAGCGTGGACTTGTTCGCAATAATGTTCGGGGAGATTATTTTCGCGAACGTGTTCTACGAACTTTTCTTTTAGTCGGTCGGTTAGAGCCTGGAAAGTGGCTGGCGCGTTTGTGAGTCCGAAGGGCATTCTGACCCATTCGAACTGTCCACGACCGGGGACAACGAAGGCGGTGTATTCGCGCGACTTCGGGTCAATTGGTATGTGGTGAAACACGTCGGTCAAATCGATCGTACTAATAATGTTAGCTTCAGATAGCGCATCGAGTATGGTATCCATACGTGGCAAAGGGTATGCTGATTTCTTTGTGTTGCGATTCAACTTTCGGAAATCCATGCATACTCTTGGCCTACCATCTTTACGATATGTTAGCACCACTGGGCTGGCAAAGCGTCCGTTGCTTCTGAATATGAACTTTTTATCGAGGTAAACGTCGACCTGATTGTTAATAATTTTGTTCGCTTCTATGCTGCGGCGATAAGGCTTTAATTTAAATGGCGTGGGATCGGTGAGCTCGATTACATGTGTTGTGAGGTCAGTTACACCGGTTCCAGACGCAAATTTCGATAATTTCTCGTCTAGAAAGTCGTTTAGAATCTTTCTTTGTTCCGGAGATAGATCGATTAATTGGGCCGAATTTAGGAAGCTGCGCGTATTAGAATTGGAGCCTAAAGGGTGATGAATCGTTGAACCTTTCATGGACCAATAACCTTGGCTTGCGTCAATAGTGACTTGCCAATTGGTTATAAAGTCCATGCCTAAAATAACTGGTGTGGTTAGTCCATCGAGGACTGCAAACCATATTTCACCGTGGCAATTATCTATCTCGATATTAAATTTAACGGAATGACGAGGCGCGGCTACGTGGTCGCGTTGCGCGAGTTGTACGCCGGCGCGTGTTATCGCGTCCTTAATTGGTTCGCCGTTAGCTAAACTTTCGAGTTTGTCGAAAAGTTCTCCTGACATAAAGGTGCGATCGCTACCTGTGTCGAGAAGCGCTATTATTTTCTCATTACCGATTTTAATTGTGGTAGAAATTGTACGTTTTTCTTGAGACGGTGAGGGCGAAGCGTGCCCTTTGTTTACTCTGCGCTCAGTTTCATCGGTCATTACAAATAATTTGTTTGACTAATTAAGTAGCGGCAGTGATGTGAGTAAGGATATGCTCGCGCCTATTATGGGGAAGGGATCCTCTTCAGAATCAGAGTAGTCCGTCTCAGATTCAGAATGGAAGCAATCATCGTAATCGCTTTCAGAATCACTAGTATTAATTCTACCTGCATGCGCTTGGTTTAGCGTTGATGCTATTTGAGGATTGTGCGTTGATTCATTAGCGATAGGAATGCTTTCTGAATTTGAAGAAGTTACAATTTCGTTCGAATTATTTATCGATTGATTTTCATTTTGGTTTACAGGAGTTTCGCCAAGGAGATCTAATCTCTCCTGGCATCTCTGTCGTTTTTTGAATGACTGTTATTATCGTGCGCGTTATGACCGTGGTTTTGTGGGAAATCGCGGTTATAATTACCGTGCCATGGTGGCTGCGATGGTTGCGGAGGAGGCGCGTGTGGGGGACAAGGAGGTCTTACGTTTTGTGCGCTGCACTGGCAATCTAGCTGGTAATATTGGGAAGGATGGTTGTTATGGTAGTAGTTTTGGTTGTTGTTGTAACCACGACCGTTACCATTCCATCCATTATTGTAACCGCGTCCGCGATTATTTTGGCTATTTCCACCTCGGTGACCATTTCCACGACCGTTGTGGTTTCGCGAATTTTCGCTTCTTTTGTGCGCAGACGATCTACGCTTCCCCCCCCCCCTTTCTGCGACGAAGCGGAGCTAGAGGAGCGAGAAGAAGTAGAAGTCGAGCGTTTGCGCGGCCGATGAGAAGACGATGCTATGGTGGGAGTGATCATCGCGCTTTTCGATTTACTCGCTTTTAAATTTTCTGAATCGCTTATATTTAATTTTTGTTTAAGAGACTCAAACTGTCTTTGATAAATATCGATTTTATTCAATTTTTGTTCGGTCTCGGGTTTTGCTTTTTCTTTGGTTTTTTTCGGTTGCTTTTGCTTATTTTCTATTTTTGATTCGCTTAATGTAGATTCGACTAAAGGGGTTTTAGATTGAGATACTTGTGAATCAATTGCATTCAATTGGTTTCTATTGCGCGGGTTACGAGACCGTTTCGCGTCTTGTTCGCGCAATTTATTTGATTGTTGCATAAATTCGATTTTTTCTTGATATTTGCGTATCTGATCTAAAAGTTGTTCATAAGAAGGGAAGCTGTCGCGATCGAAAAGAGAAATTAATTCAGAATGTAAGCTTAGATAAATTTTATCAAGCTGAATGTTTTCCGGAATTTTATTTCTTAGTTTGCTATAGAGCGCGCCGATTTTTATGACAAAATCTATCCCTGTTTCATTTTCTAACTGAACTGCGCGGTGGATTTTGTTAAGAATTTGGTTGTCATCGTTAACATCACTAAATGTTTTTCGGAATGACGTGGAAAATTCTGTCCATTTGTGACGAAACATGTTGAACCATGAGAACACGGTATCTGATAGTGTTTGAGAGAAAATTGGAAGCGCGTCATTGGGATCTATCGCTGAAGCAGTCATTTTTCTTTCGAATTCGTCGAGGAATTCATTTGCGTCTTGTTTTCCGGGAAATTTAAGGTCCCATGATTTAATTATTTTGTGCAAATTTGGAACGTGGGTTCGTTGCGCGATAGATGCGTTAAGAACCGGGTTCGAGTGCATCTCAATTAAATCATGATTATTCGTGTTTGAATTTAAGGGTGTTTGAATCAAATAATTTGGTTGTTCGGCGAAGTGTAGTGTACGGTTTGCAGAGGGTCCTTGTCGCGAAGGTGTATTGAACGATAGTGGGGGTTGTATCGGCACTGTGACTGTGGTTGCACTTTGCGTTGTAGTCGAAGTGATACCCGTAAATGTGACCGTGTTTGTGGTTGTAGTGGGAGGTAAACTAGTTTGTTCCGCGATGTGTTCTCCACTGTTGTCAAATACCCAACGAGAGTCGTGCCATGGGGATGGCGCGTGTCTCGTTTGGATTTGCGACACTTTTTTTGTAAGGTCCTGTATGTTAGCGGACACTTCGGCGCGAAGTTTTTCAATGGATTTAAATGTTTCGTTTTTTTTTACTTTTGCCAACCCCTGGACAACCCTGGGTACAGATTTTCCCGATTTAAACATCGCCGAAACAGTGGCAGCAAAACATTGCATTTTTTCTTCAATCTTTTTACTTTTGCCAACCCAGGGACAACGCTGGGAACAGATTTTCCCGTTTTAAAGACTGCAGAAACCACGGCAGCAAAACATTGCATTTTTCTTCAACCTTTTTACTTTTGCCAACACCGGGACAACCCTGGGAACAGATTTTCCCGATTTAAACATCGCCGCAACTGTGGCAGCAAAACATTGCATTTTTTCTTCAATCTTTTTATATTTGCCAACCCCGGGACAACCCTGGGAACAGATTTTCCCGATTTAAACATCGCCGAAACAGTGGCAGCAAAACATTGCATTTTTTCTTAAATCTTTTTACTTTTGCCAACCCCTCAGATTCAGAATGGAAGCAATCATCGTAATCGCTTTCAGAATCACTAGTATCAATTCTACCTGCATGCGCTTGGTTTAGCGTTGATGCTATTTGAGGATTGTGCGTTGATTCATTAGCGATAGGAATGCTTTCTGAATTTGAAGAAGTTACAATTTCGTTCGAATTATTTATCGATTGATTTTCATTTTGGTTTACAGGAGTTTCGCCAAGGAGATCTAATCTCTCCTGGCATCTCTGTCGTTTTTTGAATGACTGTTATTATCGTGCGCGTTATGACCGTGGTTTTGTGGGAAATCGCGGTTATAATTACCGTGCCATGGTGGCTGCGATGGTTGCGGAGGAGGCGCGTGTGGGGGACAAGGAGGTCTTACGTTTTGTGCGCTGCACTGGCAATCTAGCTGGTAATATTGGGAAGGATGGTTGTTATGGTAGTAGTTTTGGTTGTTGTTGTAACCACGACCGTTACCATTCCATCCATTATTGTAACCGCGTCCGCGATTATTTTGGCTATTTCCACCTCGGTGACCATTTCCACGACCGTTGTGGTTTCGCGAATTTTCGCTTCTTTTGTGCGCAGACGATCTACGCTTCCCCCCCCCCTTTCTGCGACGAAGCGGAGCTAGAGGAGCGAGAAGAAGTAGAAGTCGAGCGTTTGCGCGGCCGATGAGAAGACGATGCTATGGTGGGAGTGATCATCGCGCTTTTCGATTTACTCGCTTTTAAATTTTCTGAATCGCTTATATTTAATTTTTGTTTAAGAGACTCAAACTGTCTTTGATAAATATCGATTTTATTCAATTTTTGTTCGGTCTCGGGTTTTGCTTTTTCTTTGGTTTTTTTCGGTTGCTTTTGCTTATTTTCTATTTTTGATTCGCTTAATGTAGATTCGACTAAAGGGGTTTTAGATTGAGATACTTGTGAATCAATTGCATTCAATTGGTTTCTATTGCGCGGGTTACGAGACCGTTTCGCGTCTTGTTCGCGCAATTTATTTGATTGTTGCATAAATTCGATTTTTTCTTGATATTTGCGTATCTGATCTAAAAGTTGTTCGTAAGAAGGGAAGCTGTCGCGATCGAAAAGAGAAATTAATTCAGAATGTAAGCTTAGATAAATTTTATCAAGCTGAATGTTTTCCGGAATTTTATTTCTTAGTTTGCTATAGAGCGCGCCGATTTTTATGACAAAATCTATCCCTGTTTCATTTTCTAACTGAACTGCGCGGTGGATTTTGTTAAGAATTTGGTTGTCATCGTTAACATCACTAAATGTTTTTCGGAATGACGTGGAAAATTCTGTCCATTTGTGACGAAACATGTTGAACCATGAGAACACGGTATCTGATAGTGTTTGAGAGAAAATTGGAAGCGCGTCATTGGGATCTATCGCTGAAGCAGTCATTTTTCTTTCGATTTCGTCGAGGAATTCATTTGCGTCTTGTTTTCCGGGAAATTTAAGGTCCCATGATTTAATTATTTTGTGCAAATTTGGAACGTGGGTTCGTTGCGCGATAGATGCGTTAAGAACCGGGTTCGAGTGCATCTCAATTAAATCATGATTATTCGTGTTTGAATTTAAGGGTGTTTGAATCAAATAATTTGGTTGTTCGGCGAAGTGTAGTGTACGGTTTGCAGAGGGTCCTTGTCGCGAAGGTGTATTGAACGATAGTGGGGGTTGTATCGGCACTGTGACTGTGGTTGCACTTTGCGTTGTAGTCGAAGTGATACCCGTAAATGTGACCGTGTTTGTGGTTGTAGTGGGAGGTAAACTAGTTTGTTCCGCGATGTGTTCTCCACTGTTGTCAAATACCCAACGAGAGTCGTGCCATGGGGATGGCGCGTGTCTCGTTTGGATTTGCGACACTTTTTTTGTAAGGTCCTGTATGTTAGCGGACACTTCGGCGCGAAGTTTTTCAATGGATTTAAATGTTTCGTTTTTTTTTACTTTTGCCAACCCCTGGACAACCCTGGGTACAGATTTTCCCGATTTAAACATCGCCGAAACAGTGGCAGCAAAACATTGCATTTTTTCTTCAATCTTTTTACTTTTGCCAACCCAGGGACAACGCTGGGAACAGATTTTCCCGTTTTAAAGACTGCAGAAACCACGGCAGCAAAACATTGCATTTTTCTTCAACCTTTTTACTTTTGCCAACACCGGGACAACCCTGGGAACAGATTTTCCCGATTTAAACATCGCCGCAACTGTGGCAGCAAAACATTGCATTTTTTCTTCAATCTTTTTATATTTGCCAACCCCGGGACAACCCTGGGAACAGATTTTCCCGATTTAAACATCGCCGAAACAGTGGCAGCAAAACATTGCATTTTTTCTTAAATCTTTTTACTTTTGCCAACCCCGGGACAATCCTGGGAACAGATTTTCCCGTTTTAAACATCGCAGAAACCATGGAAGCAAAACATTGCATTTTTTCTTCATTTTTGCTTCCTCATAAAGGAAGCCTTATAGTGATGTCGATTTCTGAATTTTTTAAAATCAATTATTTTTACAAATTTTCAAGTGTAGTATATATAATTCGTCGAGAGGAACAAATGTCCGGATGTATGTGTGTATGTATGTGTGTGTGTATGTGTGTGTGTGTGTGTGTATGTCACCGATTCTTGTGGACAAATTTTCTCTTACACATCTTGATGGATTTTGATAAGATTTTGTAGGTGTATTACGGTCAAGAATACCAAGAATCAGACAGAAGGATTTTCAAAAATATATTAAAAAAAAATTTTTTTCAACATAATATTTATTTTCCTTTGCCAACGCAACTCTAGGATTACTTTGGGTTCAAATTTTTCCTTTCTTAATGTCGCCAAAACCGTTACCGTCACTAAAGAACTTTAAATTAGTGGATTTTGCTTATTCTTTTGCATTCTAATTTCTTTGATTAAATTTATTATTTAGTGTGTTTACTTTTTAATTGATTATATTTTGAAATCCGTATACAATAGTTGAAATTATCATCATTTTTTAAATAGATTGTTATCTTTAAATTATTACAAAAAATAGGAAAATTCTTATGTAATAAAGACGAAATTAAATTTTAACACTTTAATTAGTAAAATTAATATACCGCAAACATTCTTCTTCCCCCTCGTATAAGTATTATGACTAATATTAATCTATTTTTGGTACTAATTCTGAATAAATTAGAGTAGTAAAGCACTTTTCATTTTATGTAACACATTTTGTTTGGTCGTGAGATTGTTTCTTAACCTAAACTTTTTTTGTGACATTGCTGTAGCAGAAGTTTTTAATTTAGAGATTTAAAATTTCTATGTCCAGAATATTTATTTTTTGAATTTTTGTTAAGATAAACTAAATTTTTTTTCGGATTGTCCAAAAGTTGTCTATCGGATACAGGTTGAGCTGCTTACTATTCTGGTTTTTGATTTTTACTCCTTTTTTCTTTTGGTTCTTTTGATAAGTTTTCACTGTAAAAATTATTTTTTTTAAAATACATAGTTTAGCTATTTATTTGAAACACTGTAAAAATTTAGGGAGTTAACGGACTCTAGAATGATATTTTTCGAATTAAAAATCAACTCCAAAAGAGAGTTAATTTACTAACCTTTACTCCCCTGGCATTAACTCCCTAACGGGTGCGATTTTCAAAAAATCCCCTAGGGAGTTAAATTTGAACTCCCTTCTTTAAATTGTATTAGTAAATATAAAATCGCTCTCCTTGCGATTGTTTTTTGTCAGTGAAACGATTTGAAATGGAATGCCCCATATATATGTAATATATTTTATATTTTTGAAATTATTTTGAAAAAATGCTATTTTTTATTTTCATGTTAATTGTGTTATTACGAATTTTAAACAATGTGAGTTAAATGTTAAAAAAATTATTATTTATTAATACCTTAAAATTTGTGACTATTCTTATACGAAAATTTTTGAGTTACTATTTTTTAAAATATAATATTATATAATATATAATATTAGTAATAATAAATAATACTTTTTATTGGATTCATCTTCGTCTTCGACCTTTTCAGTTGTTTCGTTGGTTTTGTCGCTTTTTCTAGTATTAGTTTCGATTTTTCTTTTAGGGTTTCTTAATGTACAACACTGATTGTTTAGTACTTCCACGTACTTCTTGTACGTTAATCCCTTTATCTTATTTTTCACATATTCTGTAGAAAATTGTTAAAATGTTATATTTTTTTGCTTCTATACACATAGTTAAAATATTATGACATTGCAAGACAATATTGCCTCAAGATTTAACATTTTAACAGGGTGCATTACTCTATATCGAAATCAAATTACTTTCAATGCAACTTTTAAATATATTCATCGAAATCTGTAAAGTATTAAATTATTTTGAATATGCCTTATTTCAATAAAATTCTTTACAAAAATTCAGTTGTATTTGAAATTCAAATTTCAAAAATAAGATTTTGCCGTCAAAATCGCGACTCAAGATCTTTGAATTTCTTTGTAATTTTTTTAATTTTGACAACCCCCGGACAATCCTAGGATCGCTCATCGCCAATACCGTGGCTGAAGAACAGAATTTAATTATTTTTTAAAATTTTATTAAAATTCTTCAGAACAATTCAATTAATATTATAAGTACCGTAAGAGAGGCTAAATTCGCTCTTGTAGGTCGCTCAACAGATATCTATTTTTTAAAATTCGATTAACATACTTTTTAGATAGAAATATTTAGGATTTACAATTCTTTTGGTTAATATAAATAGTAAACTTTAATTTAAAATTTATTTGCAGCAGATTCATTGATAACTTTCAATAAAAATTTTATTTAAACCAAAAGTTAGTAATTTTCATATTGAACAAGTAGTATGGAAACGTAGGTAATAAAGCTTTACTTGAAAATTTTTAAATTAAACCCTTTTGAACATTACATTTCCTGTATCGCCAACATGATATTCATAAGGCAAAAAACTGAAAGCAATAAAAAGATTCTGCAAAAAATCAATTAAAAAAAAATCAAATTTGTAGTGTAAATTCGCTCAGGAAATAAGTCTACAAAAAAGATGTTTGGGCCTGGATATTTTAAGTATGTTAATTATTTTAATTTATAATTCGTTTTTTTAACAATAGTACTCTTATAACTAAAAATTAAACGATTTAAAACGGTTCAAGCACTAAATTGTTAAACTTAACCTTATTTTTTATAGTTATGAGTACGTTTAGTTGAATGATTGAATATAATTACTTATTGATAAAACAATATTAAATATTTATTCCAATAACTTTAGACATTGTTCTTAATTTTTTCTTTATTGATTCTAAAGAATATTTAGTTCTATTTTTGCAGATTATAATATATTTTGCCAGAGTAATAATGGTGAGCGAATTTACCCTCATTTTAAGGTAAAGTCGCTCACAACAAAACGGCTTATAAATAGTTTTCTGTTACATATTTTAATTTCTTTATGCAGTAATAGGAAAGATAAAGGGTTAGAGATTATACATTTTAGGTGCCAATATTTATTTTCACCGTTTCCCAAAGTTATTTAAAAAAGAATTGAAAATTTGAGCAAAGTTAGCCTCATTTACGGTAGTAAAATTCTTTACAACAATTAAATTATTTTTATAAATAATAAAATTCTTCTTAAGAATCCAATTGCTTTTATAAGATCTTTTGCAAGAATTTAATAATTTTCAATACATTAATTTAAAAAATTGAAAATATTTTAAAAGAAACGATTTTCAAAATTTACTATATAGTATATGGGTCAGAATTTCTCAAACGGATCACCTAAAACTAAACAATTTTCTTTTTGCACCAAAATATTTTTTTTACTCTTAATATGGTTAAGAAGAATCCCTGAAAATATTAAGCAAAAAATAATTTTTTTTAACAGTTATTAACAATTGAATTTTTCAGTACTGCTAAATTAAAAAATTTTTTTCTCGAGTTCTAATTGACGGATTTTAAAATTAAAATATGGGTTCAAAATTGTCTGTAACCTACAAATTTTATCGGTTTTTCATGGGCTTGGTCTTTAATTAAAGGAGATAAAATTTCTAAGAGATCCTCCTAAACCAATTTTTTGAATTTTAAGTTGTTTATATGTTTTTTGTTACTCAAAGTTAACAATTTACAATATTTTTAGAGAGCTTCCGTTTCTGGTACCGTTTCGGTGGACACGCGTTTGGAAAAAGTTAAGATTTTTTGGAGAAATTTAAAGGTTTGAAAAAAGGGTGGGTAGTGTAGAGTGTTGATTGTGTAGTATAATTTGCAGTAGTGTAAAGAAAAGGTATGTTTGTATAGAGTGGGGAATGTATGAGTGATAAAAAAGGTAAAAAAGTGAAGTGTCTTTAGTGAGGTTAGGTTGCTTGAAGTGAGAGAGAGAGAGAGAGAGAGAGAGAGAGAGAGTGGAAAAATTTTGAGCTTTTAAGTGATAAGGTAGATTTCTGGAATGTCTGAGTTTGATTCAAGTAGTGATAGCGAGAATGAGAAAAAGGCGCGAGTATTTGAAAGGGGGATAGGAAAGAATGGAAAAAATATGACGTGTGAGGATTGTATGGATTTGTTGGAGTTAGTATGGATGTTGAAGAATGAGATAGATGAAGGAGCTAAGAGAGTGAAGGGAAATGTGATAGATATCTGTGAGGATGGGGAAGCTAGGGACAAAGAGATAGGGGAAATTGAAGAGGGGTTAGAGAAATTGCAGGAAATGTGGAATGAATGGGAAAGTAAGTGGAAAAAGGAAAAGGAAAGCATGTGGAGAAGAATGAATGGATTGGAAAAATTTATAAAGGAAGTGAATGAGGGAACTGAGAAAATTGAGGAAAGTGAATATGAGAGTGGAAAGTGAGAGATTTGTCAAGACGAGTAGATGTAGTGGAAAATGAAAAAAGGAAAAGGAATGTAGTGATTAGAGGTATGAATGTAGGTGTGATGGAGGGTAAAAGAGCAGTGGAAAAAGTGTTGGCGTGGGTGGGGGTTAATTTCTCAGTTGGTATGGTAAAAGCGTTAGGAAGGGGAGAATATGGGGTACCAAAGTTATGGTTGGTGGAGTTGGGTAGTGAGGAAGAGAAAATGGATGTGATGAGGGTGAAAGGAAGACTGAAAGGAAGTGTAATAAAATAAGAATAGATGAGGATAGAAGTTGGAGGGAGAGAAGAATGGTATGGTTATTGAGAGAAATTGCGTGGACGGAGAGAGCAAGTGGGAAACAGGTAAGAATGGGTAAAGATTGTATTTTTTGTCGATGGGCTAAAGTATGTTGTGAGAGAGGATACGGGAGGTGTGATGGAAGCGTGTAAAGTGTGATAGACAGGGTTAGGCATGGGCATAAAAGGAACTGGAAACGGAAGCCCGGCATTGGCGATTTGTAAGGTTGAGAGCGTGGGGAGAGTTGTATGTAGGTTGAGTTGCGTTTAGGTTAAGTTGTATGAAGAGAATGTTTAGTTGTAAGGATTGTTGTAAATTTAGGTTAAGATTATTATGTATGTATTTGGGAGTCTCGAACCCTACCTATTGTAGGGAGAGTAAATAAATAAATACAATATTTTTAGAAAAAATCATTTTTATTTTTTTATTTTTCCATTGCAGATGATTGGAATTAACCTAAATTAGTCCAAATGACCAGCAGACAAATAATAATGTATAATATAATTTATTTATTAAAATCGACATAGATTACATAAATAAATAATTATGAATTTGTCTGCAAAAAAAATTTGTTTATAAAAAAGAACCAAAGTTATTTATTTGTTAATTAACATTGTTTGAAACACTTTAAATTAATTGTATTATACATTATTATTTGTCTGGTGGTCATCTGATCCAATTTAAATTTATTTCAAAGATCTGCAATGAAAAAATAATAAAATAAACATGATTTTTTCTCAAAATATTGTAAATTGTTAACTTTAAGAAACAAAAAAAATATAAACAATTTAAAATTAAAAAAATTGGTTTAGGAGGATCTCTTAGAAATTTTATCTCCTTTAATTGAAGACCAAGCCCATAAAAATCCGATAAAATTTGTAGGTTACAGACAATTTTAAACAGTAAATTGTAAAAAATGATAATGTGCGCGGGGCGAGATTAACGTCATATAAAGCTCTACACAGCTGCAGTTTTTAATCAGTAACTTTTTTCTAATTGAGGCTCATTTTATATCGAAATTGTTTTACACTCGGAGTCATTTAAGGAATAGAACACAATTGAGGGGCTGGATGCTATAACGTGTTACGCGCCATTTACTTAACATGACGCGTAACACATTATAGCATCCACCCCCTCAATTAAAATTTTTTGTTAGGACGTGAAGAACATGTTTGTTTATTAACATTTTATAAACAAATTATATAAAAAATTATAAAAAAATGAAAAAATTTAAAAATAAAAAATATATTCAAATAGTGAAATTCAAGACAAAAAAACACATATTTTTAATTTTAAAATCCGTCAACTAGAACTCGAGAAAAAAATTTGTTAATTTAGCAGTACTGAAAAATTCAATTGTTAATAACTTTAACAAACAATTTTTTTTGCTTAATATTTTCAGGGATTCTTCTTAACCATATTAAGAGTCAAAAAAACTATTTTGATTCAAGAAGAAAATTTTTTTGTTTTAGGTGATCCGTATGAGAAATTCTGACCCATATATTAATTTATTGTTTAATATATTAGTAATGATATTCCTTTATCAAGAAAGAATAATAAATTTAGTAAAAAGTCAAGAACAATTCAAGAAAAAATTTTTTTAACCTTTGTTTAACACACTGGTTAATCATATTTTATAAATATACGAACTATAAACAGCATTTCTAATGTCCTCCGGAATCGCCTTGCCTTCCCTTCCGGGTCTAGCATAACCAAGGGCGGTCATCGTTTTCAGATTTTTCCGTCCTACTAAATTTAACATCAAACGCCTGATCATTTCTTCGGGACGTTTTTTGAAGCGAATGAATTCAATTTCATATTTAGGGTTGATAAATAACTCGCCATTTACAACCACCACTATTGATGATGTTGATTGTGGAACAGTATTTTCACTTGACGACATGTTTACAAACTATATTTATAAGGGTTAAATGCAGTTTCAAATTTAGATTTTTTAAAAACAAATATAAATTTCTATATATAAAAAATAACTGACTGGAGTTTTTGTTGCATTTTCATTCAATTTATTTTGTGCGTAAATTGCTAATTGCCCCGGAAATGCGACTATTTCTGGTGTTACTAAAACAAAAATAACAATTCAGTTAAATTTAAATTACGGAATATTATTCTACTTCGGAATAGTTTCATGTAATTCTTCACACAGTAATTCTAACCTTTCGGGAACATCAAGTTCATAAACTCTGGCACACTTTGAATAGAATTCGATGAGTTCTCAGAATTCACAGGATTTTGGTCTCCCGGAGGAAATTTTTCATCTATAAACATTTATTTCGATTAGTTATATATAAATAGGGTTACTAAAGGTGAGGAAAGTTGTACAAAAATTAAAATGTTTTGTGACTTGAAATTTTTTTAATCTAACAAAATTTAAAAGATTTCTATTATCGTTTGTTTCTATCAATATAGAATATTGATATTATGGTATATCATGGTATTTCTACCATATTTTTGTCCCAAAGAAGAATAATTAAAATTTGTAAAATGTCAAGAAATTTTGTTCTCAATTATAATTGGATAGGGGAGACCGGGGCGTAATCGATCACTTTTCACTTTTTGTTGCTTAACTTCGTTATTCTTGCCTTAATAAAAATTCCATCATGTGAAAAACTTAGCCGAATATCTCAGATTTTAATTTTTAAAAATACGCCCTAATATCACTTATCCTTTTTTTCTAGAACAATGTTTTTGGAGAAATGCAAGGTGAGTAATTTCGCCTCGGGCCGGGGTGTAATGGATCACTACCCGGGGCGTGATGGATCATCAATGAAATTATAATTTAGATCATCAAATATTATTACAGCATTGACAATTTTGGTTTCTATTGTATATTTATAACAAAGAATATTGAAAATAGAACATATTTGATTTAAACTTTCAACATTTTCATGCAATTTTTAAATTTTAAATTAAATGTAATTAATTAATTAATTGTAATTGTAATTGTGATTGTAATTTAATTTTGTTTTATTATTATTTATCAATACCCTAAGTATTAAACGAAAATTGTCAATTGTTCTTTAAGAACAAATGTTTAAAGCTCAAAACCTGTTATTCAAACATTTTTAACAAGTAATTTTGAAAAGATATAACAAAAAAATAATTACTTGAAAAATTTACTTTCAGGCGTCAAAATCACTTTTTCTACCATATTTTTAACAATAAAAAATGAATAACAATAAAATTTGGTATGCCAAGTACATTGTTTTGATGAAAAACCGAAATTACTTTGATTTACCACTTTTGAATAAATTCAAGTGATCCATTACGTCCCTATAGATTACATTATATTTAATTATTAATTATAAAAAATTAAAATTCAGAGGAATATTCCGTTTTTAAAATAATGGTAATTTTCATTAAACAAAAATTTTTAAAATCAATTAAATTAAGGGAAAATCAGAATTTTATGAAAATTACCAACAAATTATGAGCAGGAGAAAAATCTAAATTAAAAAAAATAAAAACAAGAAGAAGCAAAATCAAATTATTTTGAGACAATCCTGATTGTAAAATAAGCTTTAATCTTTAAATATATTATTTATTACCATTCAGATCTTGTGTTTCTGTAACTTTTGGTACATCGGTGATGTTATCATCTCTTCCAATTTCAAAGGCACTTGGTGCTGTTTCTTTTAAACTGAGATTTTTCTTTGGAGACATGTTACCTTAAAAATATTTCTTTAATTATCTTTCAGTTGTAAGAGCAATAAAGAATTAGAGAAACTTAGTGTCGTTTTAAATAAATCATTATTAGTAAAAAAATTTATCTACATACAAAATAACGAATTTGTATCTTTCATAATTGAAATATATTGAATTAACATCTAATAAGATTTTAAATAATTTAAATTCAGGTGAATTTAAACTACAGTTGATTAAGAATCATTTTGATAAAATTCTACAATAACATTAAATTGTTTTCTAAAGTAATTAAATTTTCGTAGAATTTCTTAATAATACTTGATTTAAAGATTAGTGTATGAATTTTGATCAATAATTAGTATTGTTTAGCTAAAAAAACTCCAGGAATTTTTGAAATTCATATTTACAATAAAAAAATCATTCACATTTTATATTTTACCTTTAGTAACTTTATTCTTATTTGTTCTAGTTGGCCCCTTGATATCCAGTATTACAAAAATTCGACAAGAATTTAATTATTTAATTATAAACATATATAATTGACTGAAAAAATAAATATAAACAAATTTTTAAATAATTAAATTTTGTTAACGAAAATAATTGACTTTCTCAAAATGAGTTTATTGTAAAAGCTTTGAAAGGAATTTTAAAATTATTACAAATTTTTTTTCGAAAAAAATTACGCCAATTGTACTTTATTAATTGAATTTCTGTGAAATTTTTATTTTTTGGAAAACAATTAAATGTTTGCGTAGAATGTTATTAAAAATTTTTTAATAATTGTGTTCTTTTGGGAAATTTTATTAAAATTTTATTAAAATATTAAAAATAATATAATTAAATAAAACTTTACAATGAATTTCATTAAATTGCAGGAAATAATTGCATTTTATCAAAGAATTTTGCTATTTATTTCGGTACCTTGATACTTTCTCTCACGTTATCGTCACTCTTAATTTCAAAAGTATTTGTTACTGTTTTTTTTGCAGTAAGACTTTCCTTTGAAGACATATTACCTAAAAAATATTTTTTTCAATTATTGTTCAATTTGAAGAGTATTCGCCCTAAAGAATATTCTGATTCACTCTAAAAAATTTTAGTGAGATGTAAATTTATTTACAAACACTAATATTCCGAGTCTACGACTCCGGATTTTTTTACTTATTAGTAACTTCTCAAAAATTCAATTATTATCTTAAAATTTAACTTAAACTCATTTTTAAATCAATTTTTTTAGAAAATTCTACGAGAATCCAATTATTTATATATAAACATAAATATTTTGGAAAATGATTGAAAATTTGCAATAAGCTGTATTAAAATTCATGAAAATAATTTAATGTCTACGAAGAATTTTATAAATTTTGAAACTTATTTAATTTTGCTACAAATTTTATTTAAACTCCTGAATATAATTTAATGTCTTTCAAAGGAATTGTGTTTTGCTGGATTGTTTGGAATAATTGTTCCATCTTCGGATACGTCGATTTCGTCCAGGAATACTTTACTTTCTATATTTATATGCAAATAAAGAAATAGGTTATATTTATAAATGTAAATAAAGTATAATATAAATAAAATATAAATAAATAAGTAAATTCGTAAAATAAAAATCATTTAACCTTTTTAGAATATTAATAATAATAACAATAATAATAAAACTAATAATACTAATTATAATGATATATTTAAAAAAAATAAATACTTATCGCTTCTTGCAATGATAATTATTTCATAAGAAACTCCTTTAACAGTTAAATGCGCCTCTTCTCCGTCCACAATGTTCTTCAATTTTGCTGGCTCCTCTATGGTAGAGCAAGTTCTTTCGTTTTTCCAGATGACCAAGCAATACATTTTTTTCGTCGGCATTTTTCGTTTATTCTCCATCACAGAAGACAAATTTCCTTTGCTTTTGTTTTAAAAATGACAGATGACAATATTTCTTAAATTTTCTTAAACGGATATAATTTGAATAGTTTTTATCATAATTAATTTAAAGAAAATTATAATGATTTGTTTTTGAAATTCAGATTTTTTTATTTTTTGTTCAAATTGAAGAACGAATTTTCATGTCATAATTGTCAAGGTTTTGTATGTTTAAACTCTGAAATAAATATTGAAGTTGAAAAAATTAATTTAAAAAATTTAATATTTAATAAAATGAATATTGAAAATATAATATAATTTATTTACTAAAAGTTAAAATATTATCAAATAAAAAGTGCAAAATGAATCGCTTTAAGAATTATTCATATTCGACCCAGAGAAGAATTTTGCAGGAACTTCGAGGGTTAGAAGAAAATAATTCTTCGAATTCTGTAAGATGACTTAATTTTAATAAGAATTTTTTTCCTATGTAATATATAAAATATATTGTATACAATTTTACTTCTACAATCATTTTTCGATTCGATTAAATTTACTCATTATTTAATTAATAAATTAATATTGTTTTTATAAACATACTTTTTGAATTAAATTTTATGATTCTTTTGATATACATTGAAGAAATTCATTGTATATTGGTTATATATACAGTTGACGAGCACCAGTTCGCGTTTTATAAAAATTAATAATAATTGTGTCAAGTTTCTTAATGATACAAATTTTTAATGTTTAAAAAATTTATTTATTTGAGTGTAATAAATTGAATACAGTAAGTATAAGAATAATTTCTTTGTAACATAATTTTCAATAATCAAGATTTTCTTCTCTCTTTCCCTCTTTTGAAAAATTTACTCTATTTCTTGGTAATTATTATTAATGCAATCAAAATAAATAATATTTATTATTAATTTTAGATATATTTTAATAAACATGAATCGTTATTTCATATCTAACAGTACTCAAAGTTAAAGAAATTCTTTGTTTGCTTGTAAAAATATTTATTGTCACAGAGTGGACTCAAAATCCTATTTTCAAAATTCTCCGATTCTTCCTTGACTTTTTTTTTCATTAATCAAAAAAATTTAGAATTGTTTTAAAAATAATTTTGCTTATAACTTTTAATAAAAAACAGAAGTTAACAAATTTTTAAAAATTATAACTCATTTTAATAAATAGTTTTTTTTAGAAATTTTTCTGATTTGAATTTTATTTTGTGTATAAAATAATAAAAAATAATCTATTCTAAATTAAATAATTTAAATTTAACTTATTTATTTATGTAGAATTGTTTAATGTTGAATTAAATGGCGTGAAATTATTAGAAATTGCTTCAAAAAATCGAAAAATAGTAACATAAATCCATTAAGAATTTCGAATTGTAATTTTTAATTACGTAGAATTTCTACAGCCCTTGAAATTTTTGTGTGTGAAATAGTAATTGTAGTTAATGGCGTAAAAATATTTTTAAACAAATGAATCTATTAATTGAGAACCTATATTCAAATATATTGTCTGAGGTTATTCAAATTCAAGATGTCTCAACAAGAAGCAATTCAAAAATTGAAAGAAAATATATCTCAATTAACGAGGGAAATTGAAGCATTAGAGAATTGTAAGTATAAAATTGAATTTACTAAAATAAGTATTATAATACTTAAAAAAATCTGTTTTTGTCAAAGTTATGGAAACAAATATGGAAGAAGGTGAGAGCGCGGAGAACAATTCGAAACCTGAGAAAATAAAAAGTAAGATTTTAAACATAAAATATTTATTTATTATCTCCTTTAATACATTATTTTCATTTATTATAAAGTTCTTAATTATAATCTATTGTTATGAGAAAATAAGAGAATAATACAATTAAAGTTTCTGACTCAAAAATAATAAAAATATTTTTTTTATTTAGATGGAAATGATAACGGAAATGAGAAACCTAAAGAAGTTTGGAGTGGAGTGTGGGAGAACTCAAAAAGAAAATCTCCAAAAGAAGCAGAAGGTACTGAAAATTTGTTTATTTAACCAGAGTTTGTTGTATATTTAATCACAGTAAATAATATTATTACTTTTCGTTATATTCAGGAGTAAGAATAAGAGGCGATGGGGCTGGAAGAAGCAAAAGAGCTTGGTATAGAAGGAGGACCATTTATGAGAACGAAAACAGTACTTGGATGGACAATGGACGAAATAGTGTCAATAAAAAAACAAGACATTTTCAAAAAAAGGAGGTGGATTCAATCATTATGAGAGTAAAGAAAATGGACAACGAGGAGGAAAAGGTCGTGGAGGAAGACAAGGAGGATGGAGAATGCGTGATACAGTTCGTAACAAAGGTCAGCGAGGAGGAAAAAGAAATTACATAAAAAATATAACAATTCATTTAAAAATTTAATTCACGATTTTTTCTTATTAATATTTAAAAATTAATAATCTTTTGGTATATCTATTTGTCTTACAAAATAAAAAAATATTCAATTATTTATATTTATTGCACGCATTTTCTATTAATCATATTTCATAAAATTTTTAACTATTCACTGAAATTGATTTTAAAGATTTAGAAAATAGATTAAATGAAATTTATGGAGAGGACATAAAATGAACAAGTAATTTCTATAAACAAAAATAATTTTTTAAAATAATTTTATTTGGATTGTGCGTTTTTTAATTATCCTTTGAAATAGTAAATTACTATTTAAAAAATCTTTCCTTCAGCAAATTAATACTTTTAATTAGGTATATTATTAATGAATTTAATAATTGAATTTTAAATTAATTTCTTTATTTTTAGGATATTCTTTCTTTTCTATTATTTTATAAATTTTAAAAATTATTACTACATTATCAGTTCGCGGACATTTAACTTTTTTTCATATAATTAATAATATCTTTAAAATAAGAGAATTTAAAAAAATCTATTTTTTGGGAATTTCTCTAAGATAATTAGAATTTTGTGATAAATTTTATTATTTATAAAAATATTTATATTTTTAAGAAGAAAATTATACATTTTTTACATTTGGTCTTAAGAATGTGTTCACCAAAGAACAGAAAAAAATTATTTTTTATAACCAGGTTCGACTGTATTTTAATAATTATTTAATAAATTTTTTATAATCAATTAATTTTTTGAAATATTCTGCGCTTTTAAAAATTAAAAAATATATATCTACATACACTTAAAACTATAAGACATCAAAATCCGTTGAGAAAATATATGAGCGACCATTATTTTAAAAGTATGGAAATTATATAGAACGGAGATGCGATTTTGATGATTTTCAGAATTAAAACATTTTTTTAAATTACGAAATGAACAAAACACTGTCGAATTAACATTTTCATTCAGTTATGTAACCATAAAAATTACCAAAAACTAAGTTCAGTGTTGATGCACTATACCGCGCCAATATAATTTTCATTATAACTTTTAAAATAATGGTCGCTCATAAATTTTCTCAACGGATTTTGATTTCTTATAGTTTTAAATGTATGTAGACATTTAATATTCATTGTTGAGGAAATATTTTATCAACATGGATGGCAAGTATTAAGGGCATCCGGGAAAAAACAGTGTTTTCGTGATCGACGTCTCATTTAAAAAGAAAATAATATTTTGAGTCGGGAATTTTTGGTAATTATAGATGAACGCTCTGGGACTAGCGGTTCTCTCGATATTTTGCAAAATTTTGATAAACAATAATTGAAAAGAATTGTTTAAACATACGGAAAAATAGGGTTTTTAACGGTTTGGTATTATCGTCTCATTTTGAGAGGATAAAATATTTCTGGTTCAGATTTGGAGAGGTGATAGAGTAAGACTCACTGAGGTGCGGTCCTCTCCGGTTGTGCAATAATTTTGCGAGGAAATTATTTTATTTACGATTGAAAGTCAAATAATTTAAGGTTGGAGACATTTTCGTAGTTCAAGTCGCGGTCACTACCGAGAATTGGTGCCACCTTCTTGACCACCGACACATAGATCCACTTGTTTGTGTGCTCGCCGCCATATTGTCCCCCACTTTCGCCAAAAATCCAACTTTTATAATTACGTTTTTCAATATTTATTAAAAAAATTACTTGCAAATTTCGAGAATATTCAAAATCAGCACGAATTCCCCTAATTATCCTAATATATCATAACGAAACATCTTTAACCACTTAGAAGTGAGACGACAGGCGGGAAAACACTTTTTGGGGACAATTTTTTCCGGATGCCCTTAAGCCATTACTGACCAAAAATCTTGTAATATTAGGGTAACATCAATCATTTAATTATAGGAAAACAGCGTAGAAGACGAACAAAGAATTAATGAGGAGTTACGTGCTGATATCCCAATGGAAATTGATTTTAATATGGAGTTTCCTGATGATAATATGCGTATCAGTTCTGCTAGCATTCAGAATAACAATGTCGATGATAATAGTCCTTGCAATTCAAATACTGTTGAAGATGATGACATTCATATGTCAGATGACGGTAATTATTCTCTTGTAGTATATGCACTGAAAAATAATATTTGAATCCTAAAAAAGAGTAAAATTTTCGTGATCTACACGGAGAGAAATGTGTTACTAATAATGGTATTGACATGTTGATTAACTTTTCGCATAGACGTCTGTACCTAACTTTGCAAAGACCGGTGCTCACTTTGCACAGCTTGTTGCCCACTTGTGCCACAGTTGCTCAAATCCATGAAAAATCAGCATGGATTTCTTGCAATTTAAGCATGGTGTAGCTAAGAGCAATAAATTTTTCTCCATGTAGTTAGTAAATTACTTTTAAACTAAATAGAAATGCTTGAACGTATTCACAACAGATGTACTGAGTACTGAGATACTGACTTTTGGTCAGCATTAATGCATCTGGGTATACCATTACTTCAAAAAAACATATATAAGTAATTGTTTTGGTGCATTTGTAATCGCCTAGGTAGAGTATACGTGCAGCACCTCCGCATATGCGTATAACCACACAGCTCGCCTACGAGCGTCACGGGGAGAGATTCACGCTCTCCAGCGCCGATGGCCATCAAGTGACCATCTACCGAGCCCGCAAAGTTGAGTAAGAACGTTTACGGCTCTTCGGTTTAGGGCGGGACCTTTCCAATCCCTGGTCACTCTGCAGGTAACAGCCCGAGTTGGAACAAGCCTTTTGGCAAGTCCCCGGGCTCGGACCGGTCCCCGTGCTACCATTTGTACTCCGGTACGAGTACCGATTAAGAGTCTTACCACCCTTGCTTCGGCAAGTTAGGTTCGACGGTCTATATTAGACCTGCCGGGCCGCCACGGCACTGCCCATCATTATCGTAAGCCAATACTCTATAAGGTAGCCTGGGACGAACCGAGTACTACCCGCAAGCATGGCACCACTCCGAGTCTCTTTTAGTCGCCTTTTACGACATGCAGCTGATCGCAGGGAGCCTATTCTGCGCCCGGGACCCCCACGGGAGGGTGCATTTGTAATGACAGAAAGGCCAAAAAACAGACACTTTTTGCATACAACCTATTTTTGTCATTTTCATTTTGTAATTTTTATTAAAAAATAATGCGCTGGGCTTCGGTGTTCAGATAAAAGTGATCGCAGGAGTTTGACTATATTTGCCTTCCGAGGTTGAAATAAAGATTTTTAATTTTTTCAAGATTTATTTGTCTTAACAGATTTATTGAACTCATTCTGTTTCAGAATTTTAGCATTTGAAACATTTAAAAAAATCTTTTTGCTTCCTCGTGAGGAAGCTTTGTAGTCGTTTAATTTACAAAATTTTTAAAAATCCTTTTGACAAATTTACTTTTATATGGGACTATGTTATATAAGACCCTGAACAATTGTCCGGATGTATGTATGTGTGTGTATGTATTTTACACATTTTTTCAATAATCTTATCCGTTGCATTAAAACGGATCGATTGGTATATATAAAGTATATATTTTATTTGAATTAATAGAATTAAACATAATTAAAACCAAAAATTCGCACTTTTATGAGAAATTTATTTCCTTCTTAAAAATTAAGTTGCTTTATAATAAAATGTTAATCTAGACTTAAAAACAAACTAAAAATCTTCATTTCATCAAGACGAGTCAATTGATGTATAAAAAGAATATATTTTATTAGCATTAATAGAATTAAATAAAATGAAAAAATTCACTTTAAAGCAAATTTTTTGCTTATCGTAAAGAGGAAGCAAAATGTTCATGTAATGAACATCTTAATTCACAACTTGTTTTTAAATTTCCTTGAACGCTCTATCACTAACAGTTAAATTAAGAACAACAAATATAACCCTGTCGAATCTCAATTGTTCAAATAACTTCACATAAATTTTAACCTGGTTTAATGAAGTAAAAACAACTTTGTCACGAAAACAACACCCTATATTTCACTGTGATTGGGATTAAAATATTGGCAAATCAATACTGGATTAGCATTTACAGCAAAAAATGAGTTTCTAAATTAAGTTAACTAAAATCTCGCATCAGTTATTATTTTTTGTTAGATAGTAAATTTTGTGCTTTTTAAAATATATATATATGGGGGATTCCGCGTCAAGTGATCAAGGGGTCTTTTGGTGCAATGTTTATTTCAATAATTTTTTACTCTTAAACAATTAAACATACAAATTTGACAAAGTACATTTTGGAAAGGTTTTTTCATGCTCTTTCGAATGGAAATAAGCATTTTGAAAAAAAATTTTTTGACCCAAAAAAATCAAAATTAAAAATAAATTTCAATTTTTGGGGGAGAAAGACCCAATTTTTTTTTTAAACGAAAGCTGAGGTTTTTTCCTAAAAGGACATATAAATGGTAAAGTGGGACTAGAATGTTTAAACATTGAAAAAAAGAGGTTTCTACTCGCCGGAGCGCTCAAAACCCGGTTTTAAGCTCCCTTTAGGAGAAAATTCTTTTTTTCAATGTTTAAACATTCTAGTCCCACTTTACCATTTATATGTCCTTTTAGGAAAAAACCTCAGCTTTCGTTTAAAAAAAAAAAAAAATTGGGTCTTTCTCCCCCAAAAATTGAAATTTATTTTAAATTTTGATTTTTTTGGGTCAAAAAATTTTTTTTTTAAATGCTTATTTTCATTCGAAAAAGCATGAAAAAACCTTTCCAAAATGTACTTTGTCAAATTTGTATGTTTAATTGTTTAAGAGTAAAAAATTATTGAAATAAGATTGTACTGAAAAACACAAAAATTTAACCCCCTCCCCCTCGGAAAATATTGGACTAGGTAAAAAAATATTTTCACGAAAAATTACTATCTATGAGTACTACAAAAGCCCCAAGTTTTGCTACGATTGGAGAAAAATTTTTCTCCACCTTGATCACTTGACATGAAATGCCCCATATATATATATATATATATATATAAATAATTAAAATTGATTTTTAACCTAGAAAAGTAATGTTAAAGTCTTTTCTGCTTTTATTTTTTAAACTATTTAAGTTATTAAAAAAATTTTGTTGTGTTTACACTGAAACGCCGATTATGCGAACATTGCTGTCTGTAAAAGTGCAACGAAAAAGAAGGAATTTGATATAGGGGAAAGTGGGGCAAACTGGACCCCTCTCAATATTTCCGAAATGGCGAAATTGGAAAAAGTGTTATTTACAAATTTAAAAGAGCCATGTTTAGTATACCTTAATTTTTCAATCTCACAGTTTTAGCTTGCATTTGTGCGACGAAGGGAGCAAACGTTTTTGTTTTAGTTTTTTTCTACACTTTTTCAAATATCAGGTCTTAGGTTTTGAAGGTACACACCTCAGGAATATTTACCACCAAAAACTTTGATGAATTTGCAAAGCGTTTCTTTTTGACAAACAATTATTCTCAAAATGGGCCTGTGGGGCAAACCGGGCCGTTTTCGGTGGGGCCGACCGGCCATAGGATATTTCAATTGAATTAAAGTTTCATAAAAATTATTTTTAAATAAAATGTTTCTTTCATTAAAATATTTACTTACAATGAAAAATAATTGTCTTCCAATGAGAATTGGACCCTTTAATATTGTTTCTCTGATAATGACAAACATTTTTATTTTTTTATTTCAAAAAATCTTTATTTAATTAAAATTCAATCCCGAATTATTATTTTCATTACTACAACCATTGTTTACATGATTCTTTATGTTTTTAATTATTGTAGATTATGTAAATGCAATATTATAAATAAAAAACCAAACGGTCCAGTTTGCCCCATGGGAGGTCCGGTTTTCCCCAGGGGGTGGGGCAAACCGGACCGTTTGCAAATTTTTTTTAACTTAACACAGCAACTAAACAATAAAAGATAAAGTATAGGTCTCTCTAGGAAAAAGTTGCGCCATTAAATAATCTTTCAAACAAGCCATCGAAAAATGAAATCGGTTTATTCGTTTAGTCACAAGAGTCAAAAACCGTTAAGGGGTCCGGTTTGCCCCACTCTCAGGGGGGCAAGCTCTTTGTATAATATAGGCGTTCCAGTGTGCTGGAACGTCTATAAGGATAAAATATGTTTTTGCAACACCAATACACAAATGTTACCAGTATTGCAGCAAAATTAGATGAAATTTTATTATTTTTACTTATTTTTTTTACAATTATTTTACACATTTTTCAGTACTTTTTGTTTTCCCAGCAACAACTGAAGTCTCATTATGGCTTATTACTAGTAAAGTTAATTCTACTCGTGTAATTTGCATCACTTACCTTTGGCTCGTGCTACAATCGCTACACTTGTATATTCACACAGTTCCGCAACAATTTCATAAATAACTATTTTGTCATTTTTCTATATTTCATTCATATAACACTTTTTTTAACATAGAATATTTTGATGCTGATGATGATGACTCTCAGGAGTGAAAGATGCTATATTAGAATTATTGGCTGAACCGAATAATTGTAGGAAAACGTTGTATCAATTTAAAAAGTACTTCTAGAAATTGCAAAGTCCTCTAACACGACACTTTTACTGCTCTTCTTGTTTACAAAATCACTAAACAGAAATGTCCAAATGTCCAAATTGTTTAGTGGAATCTAAAAGTACTTATTTCTTAACTATTTCCATCGTTGATCAAATTAAAGCTCTTTTCAAGCGAAACGGTTTCCAGAAAAAATTGCAGCATCGATTTAACAGGGTGAAATTGAACAATGAAAATATTAAAGATATCTATGACGGAAGAATATATAAAGAATTATCGGCAGATGGACAATTTTTATCTGATTTAAATAACATTTCGTTTTCTTGGTATACCGATGGTGTTAAGGTATTCAAGTCGTCTAAATTTTCCTTTTGGCCATTTTATTTGGTAATAAATGAACTTCCGTATGAACTAACATTTAAGAAAGAGAATCTGATTGTAGCAGGAATGTGGTTTGGAGAAGATAAACCTTGACCTAATCAATATCTATTACCAATATACCCAGATATTTCACAACTTATGACTGGCATTGATGTGGATACACCTGATGTGGAAGATGGAAATATTACTGTAAAGGGTATGATTATTGCAGGAACATGTGATCTTCCAGCAAAAGCATTGTTCATGCATATGAAACAATACAATGGAGAATGGGGTTGTCAGAAATGTAAAATAAAAGGGAAAAGAGCAGGGGGTGTTCAGACTTACCCACATCAAGTAAATCTTGAGCTAAGAACTGAAGAAGAAACAATACGCCAAGCAAAAAGAGCGACTGCTAAGAAACCAATTTGCGGAGTTAAAGGTCCAACTATTTTGACTAATTTAGTTTACAAGTGGATTAGAACGACAACAATAGATCCAATGCATTGCGTATTTCTTGGTGTATTCAAATCACTTTTAATGCTCTGGTTTGATCCTTCTCACTCAGGCGAGCGTTACTCAATTTACAACAAAGTTGACGACGTTGATAAGATTATAAAAAATATTAAGCTTCCACAATTTGTTCAAAGACGACTTCGATCTATAAAAGAGCATTTAAAGTATTTGAAAGCATCAGAGCTTAAAGTATTCTTTTTTCATGTATCTCTTGTAGTCCTGGAAGGTGCTTTAATGCCCGATTATTTTGAGCATTTCAAAATGTTGGTTGCTGCTATTTATCTCCTTAGCCAGCGAAGCATATCAGAACATATCTTAGACACTGCAGATCGAATGATCGTCGAATTCAGTGCTAGATTTGCATTTCTTTATGATACTCGCAACATGACAAACAACTTACATTCAATGCGGCATTTTGTTGAAGATATTCGTGAAATTGGCCCTTTATATGTTTACTCTTGTTTTACATATAAAGACATTAATGGAAAATTGAAAAATTTAGTACATGGAAGTAAAGGGGCACAGCTTCAAATTTATTTTGGTGCATCTTTGTATGTGAACACATATACACTAAACCAAGATGAACTTGTTGAAGGCTCTAGAGCGCATGCTTTTTGTAAAAAGTACATTTGTTGCTCTAAAAATTGAAACTACAACATATACAAGAAAATATTTATATTGTTGGGGGATTTTCAAGGAAACGAATTCCAAATTATGTTCACCAAATATTTGCAGATCATGGAGTTCAGGGTGCAAAGTACACAGTATTCAAAAAGTTAATGAAGAACAAAATTATATATACGTCTGAAATATACACTCAAGCTAAAGTTACTAACTCTAAATGTGCACAATACACTGCAAATTATAGCATTAGATTTAGAATTATTCGCCTATTTTTAAAGGTGTCAATTTGTGAATGTCGATATAATTGTGATTGCCCAGCAACTTATTATGCCGTTATCAGAAGATATCGAAAAGAACTCGCTTTCCCTACAACACTTTTTTCAGACATAAGTTTAAATTTTATTTATCGAGTTTATAAAATTTCAAGTCGTATGGATATTGTAAATGTAGAGAATTTACAAAACGTGTGCTTCTTTGTAAATGTTAAGAAAGCAAACACGATATCAACATTTGTTTCGCAACCAGTAAATGTTATTGAAAACGAATAAAAGGTGGGAAATTTCAATATGCTCTTATGATAAATATCTCCATAATTTTGGCTGATCGAAATATATTAAGTTATATTAAAGCAGCAGATAAATACTCGCCACGATTTTGGTTGAGTAGGCTGAGTTGAAAAATCATTATGAATAGATAAATTCGACACAATTTTGTCTAAATCATTTATATACTTGACACGATTTTAAATTATAAATTTTGGTTGAAATTAATTACCACTAATAATGTTAGTACTTGACACAATTTTGTCTGAGTATGGTAAAGAATCTAAATGATCATTATCATACATAATAATAAGTTATTAAACTACTGAGAATTTGTTTTGTTCCCAGGGTTGTCCCGGGGTTGGCAAAAGTAAAAAGGTTGAAGAAAAAATGCAATGTTTTGCTGCCACGGTTTCTGCGATGTTTAAAACGGGAAAATCTGTTCCCAGGATTGTCCCGGGGTTGGCAAAAGTAAAAAGGTTGAAGAAAAAATGCAACGTTTTGCTGCCGTGGTTTCTGCGATGTTTAAAACGGGAAAATCTGTTCCCAGGGTTGTCCCGGGGTTGGCAAAAGTAAAAAGATTGAAGAAAAAATGCAATGTTTTGCTGCCGTGGTTTCGGCGATGTTCAAAACGGGATAATCTGTTCCCAGGGTTGTCCCGGGGTTGGAAAAAGTAAAAAATTAAAAAAAAAATTCAATCTTTTGCTTGCTCGTGAGGAAGCTTTGTAGTCGTTTAATTTACAAAATTTTTAAAAATCCTTTTGACAAATTTTCTTCTATATGGGACTATGTTATATAAGACCCTCAACAATTGTCCGGATGTATGTATGTGTGTGTGTGTGGATCCCGTTTTTTGTGAACACGATAACTCGAAGAGGTTTCAACGAATTCGGCTGAAAATTGCTAGGAATATTTATCATAAAAATATCTCGAAATGGATTGATGGACTTTAAAAAATCTTTAAAAAAAATTTTTTTTTTTACTTTTTTCAAAAAAAAAATTTTTTCAAAATTTTTTTTTTAAATTGAATATTGAAGTTATTATACAATAAAATCTTCTTCTTTGCTTTAAGACGAATCGTTTGGTATATATAAAGTATAAATTGTATTAAAGTTTATAGAGGTAATGACAATTAAAGCAAAAAAATTACCTTTTTTTATCAAAAATTTAGTTCTTTCATCAAAATTATATTCCAGTACAATAAGATTTTACTCATTTTTTTCAATAATCTTATCCGTTGCATTAAAACGGATCGATTGGTATATATAAAGTATATATTTTATTTGAATTTATAGAATTAAACATAATTAAAACCAAAAATTCGCACTTTTATTAGAAATTTATTTCCTTCTTAAAAATTATGTTGCTTTATAATAAAATGTTAATCTAGACTTAAAAACAAACTAAAAATCTTCATTTCATCAAAACGAATCGATTGATGTATAAAAAGAATATATTTTATTAGCATTAATAGAATTAAATAAAATGAAAAAATTCACTTTAAAGCAAATTTTTTGCTTATCGTAAAGAGGAAGCAAAATGTTCATGTAATGAACATCTTAATTCACAACTTGTTTGCATATATACTCATAATATAAACTTTCAAAATCGTTGTAACGAATTAAATCTTCCACTATCGGTACTTAACAACAAAAAAGAAAGTTAAAAGAAAACGAAAAATATATTTTATATAATTCTTATAAATTTATTTCTTTGATGATCAAAATTAATAACGGTCGAAAAATATTCTGAATTACAATTAGATAATTTTACATTAAATAGCAATCATATTCATTCCTTAACACACGACAATACATTCAAAATATAAACAATCGAGATGAGCTTATGACATAAACAAATCAACACGAAAAATGATTTAAAAATTAGCAATTCTCAAAATTTACAAATTATAAAATATTCAAATACTCCAAATTTTTATATAACGTTAATTAAAAAGAAAATCCTCAGTCATTCAATATAAATTAAAATGATTATCTCTCAAAATGCTCTGATTAAGATTTCGTAATTAATTTTATTTATACACACATGTATTTAAAATGTATAATTGAAAGTGTGGATTCTTAGCACTAACTCATATATACACAATTTAGGGTGACTGTTATTTTGCAAAAGTTGGAATTTCTTAGGTCGCTTTTTTTATTTGAGCAATTTAATGTAAAAACTGTCAAAAAATCTCGTTTTTAAAAGTTTGGCAGTTTAATTGACAGCTATCAACTGTCAAATATTACATATTACTATTTATTTTGACCTTGTTGTAATTAAAATATTTTTATATGAGCGAAATTTGGTCTGATTTATTAAATTAAACACAAAAACTGTCTAAATTGACACAAAAACTGCAATTTTAAAAAGATTGACAGCTTTTTTGACAGCTGGAGCTGTCCAACCTTATTTTTAACATCGGATTCGTGTTCAGCACATCAAAAACCATAAATTTGAATGTCGCTAAGGCAAAAGATTAATTTTAAAAAAGTTCTCATGCAAAATGTATAAAAGTGCACTAATCCTATGTTAAACCCCATTTAAACTTTAATCCTTCGGTGGCACGGGTTAATATTAATCGATTAGGCTTTTCTTGTGCATAGCTCATTTTTCACATTCTAAAGCAAATTCTGCCCGGCGACCTAAGAAATTCCAACTTTTGCAAAATAACGGTCACCATAATACACATATACCCACATAGCACAACTTCTCACTGTATGGTTACCTGAGACGACATCTGTAGGGCTTGTAAGGTTACCAAGTAAGAGTGTGGTAAACACGATGAAGTCTAAAAACTTCCGCCTTACTGTAAGCTTACACAGTAAAGTCACTATAAGCTTACACGTAAAATTACTGTAAGCTTACATGTAAGGTCATGGTAAGGTTATACTGTAAGGTTGAGGTAAGGTTGTGGTAAGTTTACAAATTATGGAAAATATTAACAAAATAATTTATAATCTAATAAAAAAATAAATATAAAAAAAATTAAGTTTGTTGCTCTTCTAAACTTTGGAAACCTAACATGAAACAGAAAATTTTGAAAACAAATTTTAGGGCACTAGGATTCAAATCATTTTACCATGACCTTACATGTAAGCTTACAGTGACCTTACCGTGTAAGCTTAGAGTAGTTTTACGTGTAAGCTTACAGTGACTTTACTGTGTAAGCTTACAGTAAGGCGGAAGTTTTTAGACTTCATCGTGTTTACCACACTCTTACTTGGTAACCTTACAAGCCCTTCAGATGTCGTCTCAGGTAACCTTACAGTGAGAAGTTGTGCTATGTGGGTATCATAGAAAGAATTAAATTCCTATTTCTTTTCAACTTTAACGAGGTTTTTAGATTAGTATTCAAATTTACAGATTTTTTTCATAATAATTTCTTTAAAGTATTCTTAATTGTGAATAAAATAAGTATTTTTTGAAAAAATTTTAATACAAATTGAGGGAGATACGTGAATTTTAAGATTAAAAAATTTTTTCCCCAAAGTTACAAATATTTCAATTTTGCCGTGGAATTTACGTCAGGAAACTTTAAATTTTGTGTTCACTTAATTTAATTAATTAACTTCAACGTCATGCATGTCAAACTTGTCTTTGATAGATTTAAATAAAGACGGAGTCCGTATTTAGAGGGGGAGTCTGGTTAAATTTTAATTTTTCTAGATTTTTATTGTTTAAGTGTCACGGTGGTCTTGAATCAACTTTGAATATAAAGTCTTTGCACATCCCTTTTTTTTGCTGATTTGGGTTATTTGCATTCTAAATAATGTGTAAAAAATTGATAGCCCATAACTTGTCGAGCCGTTTTTGAGAAAACTCATTTTGAAAAAAAATCATCAGTTTTTTATTTAAAATGTTACATATTTGTATCAAATTATGGATTTAAGCATAATATTAATTAAAATAGGGTCAGTTGGGGTAAATCCGGACAAAATACCTATTTTTCACAAATGACGTAAGTTTTTGCCAATTTACGGAAATTATACCAGTTACTGTACAGAAAAAAAATTAACAAAAAGGTTATATATAATAAATATAAAAACGGCTCGACAAGTTATGGGCTATAAATTTTTTACACATTATTTAGAGTGCAAATAACCCAAATCAGCAAAAAAAATGATTTGCTAAGACATTTTATTCAAAGTTGATTCAATACCACCGTGGTGTGTCAACGTTTTTAAAACATTATTTAGAATGTAAGTAATCTATTCTATATTATCAAAATTAATAAAATTGTTCAGTGTTGTGAAAAATGCATATGAAAAGTTCGACAATAAAAAATAATTAAAAAATGTGGTAGAAGTTTAAATTTATATTTCATGAAATTTTAAGGCATTCTTATAGAAATTGTAAAATAATTATCTGTTATTCTTTATTTAAAGATTATAGAATATATTGTCTTTATTTTTATCTATTAAAAACAAGTTTGACATGCATGCCGTTTAAGTTAATCAATTAAATTTAGTAAACACAAAATTTAAAGTTTCCTGATGTAAATTTCACGGCAAAATTGAAATATTTGTAATTTTAGAGAAACAATTTTTAAATCTTAAAATTCACGTATCTCCTTCAATTTGTATTAAATTTTTTTTCAAAAAATACTCATTTTACGCAAAATTAAGAATTATTTTAAGAAATTATTATGAACAAAATCAGTAAATTGGAATAGGGGAGGGTGGTCCCATACCGACCCCCCGTACCATTCCGACCTTCTTATGTTTCTTAAAGAAAAATTCATCAGTACCATAAATGGAACACTTTCACAACACCAACAACTGGGCCACGGGTTTTGTCAATGCGTTTGATTTTATTTTGGAGATTCAAGCAATATTAGATTTTAGCATTGGTTAGATTAATTTTTGACCTATATGGAATTCGAGCTAACAGTGTTTTTTAAATACTGGAAACTTTTTACGAAATTAATTAATACAGGCAAAACCATTGCTGCTATTATATTAGAAATTTAGATACTGTTTAAAAATTTATATTTATTATCATTTCAAAGAAGGCCTTAAAATTTATTTAAATAAAGTAATAATATTAATTCAAGTCTAACTATGTCAACATATAACTTATAGACATAAATCATTTCAGAAGAAAGTTACTAATGATTCATTTATTTACCTTTTTGTTCAGAAAAAGGTCCAAAAATGTATTTAAATTGAGTAAAAATAATTTAATAGTTAATTACAGACTGTTGAATTTTATTTTAATTACTATCAAAATTTGATATCTTAATTTTTCTTGAGATTTACCCCCAAAAAAATGGGGGTCGGTTTCGGACCACCCATTTTGAGAAAGTTAAAAACGTAAATTTTCGCTTTTTCTTTAGATCTTTCATAAATGACAATTAGAAACCTCGGCAATCGTCAGAAAACATTGAAAAATAGTTCCTTTACTAAAAAAATTTTTGAGGAAAACAAAGAAACACATTTTTGGCACATTTTTAGCCTTTGCACTTTAGGGGGTCGGTATGGGACCACCCTCCCCTACTATTCTAAAAACCTCGTTAAAGTTGAAAAAATGGAATGAAAATCGATAAATCGCAAATATTTTCAACTACGGTTTCGGCAGTTTTTATTATGAGTAAACGAGCAATACACGGTTAAAAAGGTGTGCTTTTTCCCTTTCAAATAAAAGAACAATTTTGAAAATCGGTTGAAAATTACAGAAGTTACGAGTAATTCTTTACATGAATACACAAAAAATGGTTTTTTGCCCCTAAAATAAAATTTTGGGGGTGTTTGGGAAATTTCTCACTCATCATTGTTCATAGTTTTACTAGCGACCTACAACTTATACTAGGTCTTTATTAAAGTGCAGGCAACTTTTTTTATTTTGTCACACAGTGTAATGAATAACATAAAATACCATAATTCTTTATTTATTATATTTACTTATTTAGATATAAAATAATCTGTTATGTTTTTGGTTTACTTAAGGCTGCGTCTACAATAGAAAAAATAATGAGTAATTTGTCGTGTAATTTGTATTGTTTTTGACATTGACAACTGTCAGGGGCAATTACACTATACATTACATAATTTTCTACACATTATTTTTTCTGTTGTAGACGCAGCCTTAAGGTTTTAAATTATCTCTACACTCAAAGCACACCGAGAGAAAAAAAAGTTGTAACTGCTTTCTTTTGAGTCGTCATGCTAATTTTATAAAGTCAAGTAGTAATAACTGAAGAGCCAGGCAGTTTTTACTTGGCTCTCTAGTTGAGTCTTTAGTTTTCGTCAGTCAATTTACTACTGATATCAATCCAGCCCTTGACATTACTTGATGCAGCCAGGCCAAAACTGTCTGGCTGTCAAATTGTGCTGACTTGGGTATCAGAGGATTATGTTAACGCTTATGTCGATCAAGTAGTTTTAACCGGGGTCTCCGGTTGGTATAACCTAGTTTTTTTCTCCTTGCATATCTTTTCTAAACCTTCTAAAAATGAAGTGGAAACGTTTGTGGTAGCTGCGTATTTTTCCATAACAATTATAGCTGCTCTGACATCGTATCGACTTAGTTAATAATTAATAATTTTGTTTTAAGGTTGTAATGATCTTAATTTTTGCCAATAAGGATTTGCTCGCCGGATGGAGTCCGGGTCTCTAGAATGGTAAATTCTATCAATTTACAGTGACGCAAGCACCATCTATTATAAATACTAATTTAAGAGAAATTTGTGAAAAGGTAAAATCAAAATAATAAAACATAATTTAAACCTTCGAAAGTAAATATATTTAACAAAATAAAATAAAAAAATAGAGATAATAACAAAATTAATAATTAACAAACTAAAATTAAACCATAAAAATTACAATAAAAATATAAAATAATAAAACTGACTCGATACAATGCAAAGAAAAATTAATAAAGAAAGAATTATAAAATTTAAATAATAAACTAAATTGAGAATTAAATTACAAATAATAAAAATAAAATATTTAAACAAATGGAAATTTAATAATAACAAAAATAGAAAATTATAGGCGCGTCCGCCATAACACTCCTTCACACCCCAAATCATTCCTCGCCGTTCTCGTTCTCGTTCGGACTGTAATAAAATTTACCCTGTTATTTTTAATTAAAATTACAAATTAGTGACACCGAAAATTACTGAGTTGATTCTAGAAATTAACCCCCAATGACGCGCGCGGACGGAAACTAGGGTCGTGCACGCTAGGTCAGAATTTTAGAAATTACTGAAAAAGGAACTAGATATCGAACTGCGGTCGATATTCATGCCCGTCGCGAAATTAGTGTAAGAATCTTGTATGTTCTGGACATCCTGACCTGATTAGCTCCTCAAGGCCAAGTTGTCCAGGTGTATGTGTCATATCTGTTGAACGATTAGCTCCTCAGTTCAACAGGGGAAATTATGTAATTGTGTGTGTGTAAGAGGATGGTAAAAAATAACATGGATGTCTCAACGTCCCGGGTTAGCGCCCCACGTTCAATTGAGACTAAGGTGGAAAGAGTACAGAGACTACACGGTGGAGCTCCACACGGTCTTCTCTGCACCAGGTAAAAATTAAAAGAACGAATACGAAGGGTGTTACCAGGACTCGTTAGCGCCCGAAGTCCTTGTACAACTCCTTCTAGGAATTTGTAAGAGCTGGTGGACAGATTAGCTCCTCATGTCCACCTTCTCAAACGAGGAAGATCATCCCCTGGCCAGGATTAGCGCCTCTCTGGACAGAGAATAGATCGAGGGTGAGAAAGGAAAAGTGATCTGCTGTCGATCGGCCTCGGAGCAAGCCCCGAGTCCGGTCGTAGGCAGACTGAATGAATCGAAATGTGCAACCAAGTATTATAGATCGCTGGCTCTCCTCAGGTATGACGAGAGGTAAGAGCGACCTACGTCATGCGCGGCAGTGAGTGCGCCATCGGTACTTCTCTCTCGTCAGCCAGGCAGTGAGCACAGCAATATATATAGATATATATAATATACAGAAAATGAAATGAATGAATTCGACGCGGAATAAATTTGAATTTAAAAATTATGCTCAACATTACAAGGTCGATACTAGTTTGTTTTCTTTTACTCATTGTAAACAATATTACTTGTGTCACTTGACGGAAATACGTTTTAATACTAATTGATCAAACGATTTACAAAATTATTACATCATCAAAAATATTTTAAAAGGTGGCAAAATAGGTGGAACAGAGAATTCTAAATGGGAAAGTACCATTTTGTACGCCTTAACCGAGCTAAGAACGAAATGAAGACTACTAAAACTGTTTGAGTTTCGTATTAACCGAGGAAGTCTCCATACAGTTTATATGCATCTCTGCCGGGACCGCAGTTTTTGTTCGTGCTATGAGAGAATTCGTGTGAACCGAGTACGTGTTAACGAGTGTTTACTGTACTATAAAACGAAAAAACCAGCACATAATGTAAATGTACATTGAATGTATTAATTATTAATCAGTAATACATTTTTTAACATTTTTAAAGTTCTTAGAAAAATTTTATTCAAATATGGTGACTTTCGACATTTTACAGGTAAGTTTTAAAATTAATTGTTATCTATTATTTTGGGTATGTTTACGTAATAATCTATTTATACAAGTAAATTAACACATTTTTAACAAATATTAATGAAGAAATTTATTTCATCTATATTATTTATATGATTTTTTATTAAATTTTCATAGCTGTCAAATCGACCTTTTTTCTGTGCATCTTAATTTAAAAATTAAATTATAATTATAACTTTAATTAAATCATTTTTTGAAAATAATTATCGAAAGTGAATTCTATAGACATTTAACATTATTTGTACAAATTATAAGATTTTTCTAAAAGTAGGCCGCAACGACTTTAGATGAAATAAAACATTAATTTAATTTTTAAATTTGTTATTTAATTGAAAAATGTTCGAATTATTCAAACATGATATAATTTAACCCTTTAATGACGAGATGTTCTGCTTTTCAACATGAATTTCAAACGCCTACAATTAGTAGAAAGAATCCATAAAATTTTTCAAAATGCCATATTCTACTAATTTGGAGTCGCTCTTTCTAATGGCGTGATCAAAATTTTCAAAAAATTATATTAAACCCTTCTTTTTTCAAAAAAAGTTAAAAATGTCAATTTTTTTGAAAGCAATTTTTAGGGTCGATGATTACGAATCTTAAGTCAAAATGAAAAAATTCAAAATCGTGGTTTCTAAATTCGTATTAATTAGCGAGCGCAAAAATGATAAATAATCATAAATAGCGCAAATAAAATTAATTAGGTGCCATAGTAGACCGCGCGGGGACATGAAAAACTTGTACTATATGAAAATTGTTGACTGATTCACAACTTTTTCGATTTGATTCTTGTAGTTGACAGTTCAAGCTTTAATTTAAGTCTAATTAAAGATTTCTAGCACGTCGGCATCATTCTCTACACGTGATCAAAAAGGCCAAAAACAGAATTTTTTGAAACTTTGAGTCCATTTTTCTCAAAATCTCGACGTGATGGGCACTTTTGGAGGTCATATTCGTGTTCAGCGATGAAAATCCTGTGAGAATATCATTGTGGGATAAAATTCAATAGGGCAAATAAAATGGTTAAAAACTATTTAGATTTACTTGAAAATTGTTACTCAGGGGTTTTCAGGGTCGCTGATTACGAATTCATAGTCAGATTTAGAAATTTAAAAATGGCGGATCCAATATGGCTGATGGCTTAGTTAAAAGTTGATTGGATTTAACTCACTGATTCGACAAATCTGTAACTAAAAGTAAGTAAAATTTATGTAACTATTTGTAATATTATTATTGAATCATTAAATAAATGTATTAAAAGGGAATATTTATGTGTTGTTAACGCAAAACCCATAGTTTTGACAAGTACAAACGATCCTACTTAAAAATAAAGGTCAAGCTTTACCAACTTGACCATGGTCAGCCTACCATTCCTCCAAAAAGTTATTAAAACTAACCTTAAAGCCTTTCGCTCGGGATGTAACAGTACTATTTGTTTGTTTTGTGACAGTATTATTATTATTTTTTAAAAAATCTCACCTTCATTTTTTCAAATTGTCTGTCAAGTTTCATAAAAATAAGGTTAATTTTAAAAATTATTAAAATTTCCAATAAGTAACACTTAGGTTTTCAAATTTTCAAAACAAAATATTATAAAATGAACATCTTTTTGTATCACTAATTAAAATTTTGAATTTAAAAGTTAAGAAAATCTAGGATCTCTATGCAACGTTTTCATTGATTTTAAATTTTCTTTCAGTTATTTAAGTAATCTTTAACGTCCGAGATACTTTATAAATTAAGGCAAATTAAACGAAAACATTCGGACAATGAATAAAATATTTATTTACTCCAACGTTTCAGTTATTAAATATATAAATAATGAAAATTCTTTTATTCGATTTTTATTAAAACTTTTAATAATAAACAGTTTTATAACTTTTGAAATTAGTATTTCAATTATAGTTCTAATAATAAAATCATTTAAAAATATCAAGATTATTAAATGATTACATGTGATTACTGTTGTAGTCACTCACAGATCTTAGATGTGTTTCGGCATAGTTGATATTTTTAAATGATTTTATTATTAAAACAATAATTTAAATTCTAGTTTCGAAAGTCATGAAACTGTTAATTATTAAAAATTTTAATAAAAATCGAAAAACAGAATTTTCACTACTTATATATTTAATAACTCAAAGAAAATTGAAATCAGAAAGACCCTAGATTTTCTTAACTTTTAAATTCAAAATTTTAATTACTGACACAAAAAGATGTTCATTTTATAATATTTTGTTTTAAAAATTTTAAAAAATTTCGAAAGCCAACGTCAGATTCCGATTCTATGGAATATTGTCACCAGAATTATGGTTTTGTATAATTTCTTGAACAATTAATTAAATAGTTTTTAACGTCCGAGATACTTAATAAATAAGTCAAATTAATGAAAACGAAAACATTCGGACAAAGTAACAAATTTTATTTACTCCAACGTTTCGAAATCAAATCGATTCTTAAACAAAATTTGACCATTTGAAGTTGAATTTTTCTTTGAATGATCATAAAAATCAGTTTTTTAAAATTTGGCGCTAAAAACACCAAAATTGAAATTAAAAAAGGGCCCGACTGATTTTGATTTTTCTTGTCAAAAAATATTAAGTGAGGTACCCCGAACAAGTTGCAACATGAATCTTTGAAAGGGACAATGTTGAGGGTTGAGATTGATTTCAGGGTACCGTGATATACTAAAATAAAATGTTAAATAAAAGTGAAATAAAAGTTAGTTGGTTATTTGAATGAAATACATTTTACTTCAGTGTATAAACAAGCATTATAAAATAGTAATATGTTTATGTGTTATTTTATTTCATAAAAGTTGTTTATACACTTAAATAAACTAATAATTAATACTATAATTAAATCCTCTATTTTGAATTTTAAAAAAATGGATGTAAGATTAGTAATCAGCGACCCTGAAAACCCCTAAGTAACAAATGTCAGTCAAATTTAATCAAATTTTAACTAAGCCATCAGCCATATTGGATCCGTCATTTTTAAATTTTTAAATCTGACTAAGAATTCGTAATCAGCGACCCTGAAAATCCCCGAGTAACAATTGTCAAGTAAATCCAATTAGTTTTTAACCATTTTATTCGCCCTATTAAATTTTATCCGACATATTGGATCCGCCATTTTAATTTTCAAAATCTAACTTTGCATTCGTAATCAGCGACCCTGAAAACCCCCAAGTAACAAATTTAAAGCGAATCCACAGATTTTCAAATAATTTCGTCCGCTATTTTGAATTTTTAAACCCTGACTTTGTTTTCGTGATCAGGGACATCAAAAACATTAAGCTGTCAAAGTTTAAAGAAATCTATCAAGTTTTGCAATTTTGTTTACATGGCTACGATATTGTAAATAAAAATTCACTTTAGACGCTATTTTGTGTCTGCCATTTTTAAATTTTTTTCGCAATACTCTTATCTGATAGGGAAAATATTTTTGACGCGTTATTTAGGACTTTTAGATGTATTCCAAGATGAATACCTGTACTAAAATTGAAAAAACTAAAAACAAAACATACAAATTTCATGTTTTCTTTATAAAAACAATTAACATTGCGGAATTTTTTCTGTTGTGTTTTTATATTAAAATATAGTGTCAAACTTTGGTCCAAAAAATTGTACATTTGGGCGTTAAAGGGTTAATTCTACAGACAGAAAATATGTTTCTCTTTATGACGCATATAAATTTTTAAATCTATTTTTATTACTTATGTTCCATTTTTAGGCTTTCGTTAGCAAGGGCCAAAGCCCTTATAGCGAGACTTCGGCGTCCGTCCGTAGTATTTAAGCCTTAAGTATTATGTCTTACGTCTTTGGTATTAGAAGGTCTTAAGTCTTACGTTTTAAGTCTTACGTTTTAACAACCGTTGCCATAGCAACCTTTGCTATGTTAATGTTTGTCATATTAGTCGCTGCTATGGCAACCGTTGGTATGTTAATGTTTGACATAACAACCGTTGCCATGGCAACCGCTACTATGTTAATGTTTGCCCTAACAACCGTTACTATGGTAATGGTTGTATTTTATTAATTCATTAACATTATAATCATTTTTGTCATTCTAGGCCACGAAACCATATGATGTAGGCGCATTGCGTCTACTTTTCTGACTGATTTTTAGTTATTTTATATACTTATACTTTCTTTCGTTCTCAAGTTACAATTTTTCATGAATTTTTTGAAGTAATTTTATAATTATACAGTTAAGACAATAATAAGGTACAATTTGTAAGTAACCATGTTTGTTATTAGAAATTTGAATAAATCTATTTTAGTCTTCTTCAATAAAATGATATTAAATAAGTTATAGGGTTTATTTTAATGTGTGATAAAAATTAGGTTCCATTTCTTTTAGTTTTTAACAAGTATATAGAAACAAGTTGTGAATTAAGATGTTCATTACATGAACATTTTACTTCCTCTTTACGAAAAGCAAAAAATTTGCTTTAAAGTGAATTTGTTCATTTTATTTAACTCTATTAATGCTAATAAAATATATTTTCATTTTATACGTCTAAATTTAAAAATTAAACAGATCTACTTGAAAATCGTTTTCCTGGGGTTTTCGGGGTAGCTGAAAATGAATATGATGTTGGTTTTGAAAAATATAAAAAATGTTTTAAAATAGAGGTAATTTGAATGAAAATTGGATTCCCAGTATCATGTGCAGTAATTGTTATAAATTATTGGATAGCTGCAAAGAGGGTGAAAATATAAAATATAAATCCCCTACTATTTGGACAGAACCGAAAAATCGAGAGGATTGTTATTTTTGTAACACGGATCTTAAAGGAATGAACAGCAAAAAGAATTTAACAATCTGCTATCCTAAAACAGTATTAATAGTTTACCCGGTGTTAAGAACTGTATGCATTGATCAAGATGAAGATAAGAATTTGAGTTTCGAAAACTTAATGGACATAGATACTAATTGTGATGATCGAAGTAACAAAAGAGATTCTCATGCTGATGATAACAACGAGGACGACAATATTACAAATGATAATGTTCACGCTGATGATGATCCATTTGCAATAAAAGCCAAAACACCGAAAGTTTGGTCACAGGAAAAATTAAATGACGTGATAAGAAATCTAGGACTGTCAAAAGATGGAGCTGAATATTTAGCAGCTATGATGAAACAAGATAATTTGGTTGCAAGTAACGTCACGTCATATACTTATCGAAACAGACAAAGAGAATATACTGAATTTTTTGAAGAAGATGAAGAAAATACGATCGTTTATTGTCATAATATAAAAGGACTAATGAATAAACTAAAGCCTAATGTTTATAAAAAAGATGAATGGCGACTGTTTATAGATGCCTCTAAGCAAAGTCTCAAGGCTGTTCTTTTACATAATACAAATGTGTTTGCCCCAGTTCCAGTAGCTCATTTAGTAGTTTTAAAAGAAAATTATAGTAACTTAAAGCTGATTTTAGAAAAAATTAAATATAAGGACCATAAGTGGCATATTTGCGGGAATCTAAAAGTAATAACGATGCTTCTTAGGCAACAAAACGGATATACTAAATACACTGGAACTCCCAAGAGAGTCCGACCCAAGAGAGTCACCAGCTGTGGTCGCTGCTCTTAAAGACGTCAGGGGGTACAGATGGGCGGGATCAAAATCAACTAACGTAAAGCGGGAGCGTAAATTTTAAGTGTTCCTTTAAGGCCCAGATTATTTACATATTTAAAACCATTTTTGAAGATTTTTGGTTTTAAATTTTTTTACTGTTAAATAAAATTTATCAAATCGAAAAGAATTTATACTAAACATTTTTGAAAATTATACTTTTATCAGAATTTTTGGTAATGATTTGATCCAATAAATTATCCAAAATATGTATATGAAATTTCACATTTTCTTAAAAAATATTTTTTATGTTTGAAATCATAAATAAATAAAAAAATGTGTACTTGAAAATTTATTGATTTCATTATGATTTTAGAATATATTTACATCAGAAGAAAAAATTGAACAAAAAGTTAACATGTAAATTTTTCTTTTCGTATTAATAAAATTTGTTGAACTTACACTACCGGTCAAAATTCAGAGACCACCCATTTTCAGTCGAATGAAAAACGTTTTAAAACATAAGATTTATTGAAACTTAAATTTTTCTCTGTTCATTTGTTGATAGATGATGAAAGGACCCCGCACAAAATGCATTGGAATTGGCTTACCGTTAATTTTGTTCAAATTTTCAGAATTAGTAGTTCTAAGTGTCCTAATTAAAGATATAATTTTGTTAAACTCAAAACTTCACTTGTTTGGCTGAAAACAGGGGGTAAAAGTACCCCCTGCCTAAGGCATGAAATGAACATTTCAGTGCTTTTAGCCAAATAAACCATTATTTTTGGTAAGTTTAATGTCAGAAGTCACCAATATACATAAAGAGAGAACTCTTAATGTTAAACAAATAAAAATGTAAAATATCAACCCTCAAAAACTACCCCTTGTACAGTTAAAACCATATAGAAAAGGAAAAAACTATTTTAATCACAGAAAATATTTTTATAAATAAAATATTGACTTTTCATTTACTAATACATATGATATTAGGAAGATTGTATGTACTGCTTATGCTATACTTACTTTATACTATTGTACATATCGATATTCGCACTGGTGTTCCTACCCTTTCACCATTTGGCGTCATTCACACGAAAACACATATATAGTCAATACTGTTTAAAGGCAAGAATTACATACTATAAGATTTTTAAACATAATAAACTGTTTACTATTTTTAATAGTTTTCTTTGGTTGAAATGGATTTTTTACTTTTTTCACTTTAAATCTTAAGGGGTTGTTTTTTTCATAAGGGTACTTTTTTATTTTGAACATTGCACTGAAAATCACGGAAGATTAAATAATTACTTCCAGTCGATTTTCAAAAGTCTTTCTCTGTTTAAACTGTTCATTTATCTGGTTTACTGGATTTATTTAAAATATAAAAGGGGTTGCTTTTTGTTGTTGTTGTTGTTGTTGTTGGGGTTGTTTGTAAGGGTAAATATGACATCTCATATGTATTAGTAAATGAAAAGTCAATATTTTATTTATAAAAATATTTTGTGATTAAAATAGTTTTTTCCTTTTCTATATGGTTTTAACTGTACAAGGGGTAGTTTTTGAGGGTTGATATTTTACATTTTTATTTGTTTAACATTAAGAGTTCTCTCTTTATGTATATTGGTGACTTCTGACATTAAACTTACCAAAAATAATGGTTTATTTGGCTAAAAGCACTGAAATGTTCATTTCATGCCTTAGACAGGGGGTACTTTCACCCCCTGTTTTCAGCCAAACAAGTGAAGTTTTGAGTTTAACAAAATTATATCTTTAATTAGGACACTTAGAACTACTAGTTCTGAAAATTTGAACAAAATTAACGGTAAGCCAATTCCAATGCATTTTGTGCGGGGTCCTTTGGAAAGAACAAGATATTTCAGAAGTCGTTTGGCCAATAATTTATTTAGATATTTTTAAAAAATCGTCATTTTCAATGATTTATAAAAATTTGAATAACTTCTAAAATAATGAACGCTTTTTAATGATCCTAGGCTTATTTTAAAGGTTATTTGTTACACTATTAGAATTACTTATAGGCATTAACGTGTAATTTTTTTCCTAGAAAATGCAGACCGTCAAACTTGGACCAAAAAAATTCAAAAAATTTGGAACATTTTTATTAACAGAAATATAATTTTTAAAATTCAAACGTATTTTTTTTATTAAATTTTCTTGAAAAATCTACACCATATGATGTTTTAAATATTTTGTAGAATAGTTTTTAGTACAGAAAAATTGTTCCAAATTTTTTGAATTTTTTTGTCCAAGTTTGACGGCCTTCATTTTTTAAGAAAAAAATTACACGTTAATGCCTATAAGTAAGTCTTATAGTTGAACAAATGACCTTTAAAATAAGCCTAAGATCATTAAAAAGCGTACATTATTTTAGAAGTTATTCAAATTTTTGTAAAACATTGAAAATGACGATTTTTTAGAAATATCTAAATTGAATATTGGCCAAATGACTTCTAAAACATCTTGTTCTCTTTAAAATTTTAACATCTTTCAAAAAATAAAAATAAAAAAATTTTAGGTTGCATACAATTTTTATTTTAAAATGTTTTTCAATCATTTGAAAATGGGTGGTCTCTCAATTTTGACCGGTAGTGTATAATATAAATTTGTAAGAAATAAAAAAAAATTATAACCATGTACATAAATTATAAATAGAATGAATGGGCCCTTTTCATGTTGACGTACAAATATTCTTTTCATAGACCCTACGGCCCTTAATGTTTTCATTTTTGAAAGGTCAAGGTCACTCTCTAAGAGAGTCACATAAGACTCTGCGAGTGACTCTCTTGGGAGTTCCAGTGTACCAGTGTTATTTATGCGAATGGGACAGCAGAGATAGAGAAAACCATTATATATGTAAGATATGGCCCAAAAGAACTGTGTTGGAACCCGGGAAAAAAATATTGTACATAAACCTTTAGTTAATAGAAAAAAAGTTTTAATTCCACCATTGCACGTCAAACTCGGGTTAATGAAGCAATATGTAAAAGCCTTGGATAAAGGTGATGAATGTTTTAAGTATTTGGTCGAAAAATTTCCAAAACTTTCCGATGCAAAAATAAAAGAAGGTGTGTTTGACGGTCCCGAAAACCCCCAAGAAACAATTTTCAAGAAAATCAGAGGATTTAAAAGAACCGTCATTTTATATCCGCCATTTTATCATCTTGTATGAATTCAATTTTTGTGTAATTAAAGTCACTGAATTCAAATCAATAGTAAAAATATGCGAAAAGTCTGTTTAACCCTTTAACGACCAAATGTGCTGATTTCTAACTTCGATTTCAAACTTTTATTATTGAAAGAAAAAAATTATTAAAAATTCTGCAGGCACATACCCATATGTTTTTGGGGTCGCTCTTTCGAATGGCGTTGTCAAAATCCCCAAAAAGTGCCATTTAACCCTTATTTTTTTCAAAAATACTCAAAAAATACAAAATTTTGGAAAGTAATTTTTTTTTAGATCCAATTTTAGTTAGTATATTAATTTTTCTAGGTCACCTAAGGTATACAAAACGTGTTCCCGATAGTTCTAGTTTGAAAATATGCTTTGCGTTTTAAGATTTTTTGTTTTTATTAATTCAAAATGGCGCCTGAAAATAAAATTTTTTTCGAAATTTAACACAGGATGGACAAAATTTTCAAAAATTGTTGAATTCGCTTGAAACTTGTTGCTCGGGGGTTTTTGGGGTCGCTGATTACGAATCTGAATTCAGATTTTCAAAATTCAAAATGGCGGATCCAATATGGCGGACGACAAATCTAAAACTTTATCGTATTGTCTTTAAATTTGTTACTCGGGGGTTTTCGGGGTCGCTGATTACGAATCTGAATTCAGATTTTCAAAATTCAAAATGGCGGATCCAATATGGCGGACGACGAATCTAAAACTTTATCGTATTGTCTTCAAATTTGTTACTCGGGGGTTTTTGGGGTCGCTGATTACGAATCTGAGGTTAGATTTTCAAAATTTAAAATGTCGGATCCAATATGGCGGACGACAAAGTTAAAACTTTATCGTATTGTCTTCAAATTTGTTACTCGGGGGTTTTCGGAGTCGCTGATTACGAATCTGAGGTCAGATTTTTAAAATTAAAAATGCCGGATCCAATATGGCGGACGACAAAGTTAAAACTTTATCGTATTGTCTTCAAATTTGTTACTCGGAGGTTTTCGGGGTCGCTGATTACGAATCTGAATTCAGATTTTCAAAATTCAAAATGGTGGTCTCAATATGGCGGACGACAAATCTAAAACTTTATCGTATTGTCTTTAAATTTGTTACTCGGGGGTTTTCGGGGTCGCTGATTACGAATCTGAATTCAGATTTTCAAAATTTAAAATGGTGGTCTCAATATGGCGGACGACGAATCTAAAACTTTATCGTATTGTCTTCAAATTTGTTACTCGGGAGTTTTCAGGGTCGCTGATTACGAATCTGAATTCAGATTTTCAAAATTCAAAATGGTGGTCTCAATATAGTGTTAATATTGAAATATGAATGACGAAATATAAATATATTGTATCAAACATACAATTAACGCCCTTAGCCTTTGAGCTTTCAAAGTTTCCCGATTCTCACCACGAGGAGGTGGGCGAATTTGAGAATCATTTTTTAAAAATTTTTTTTGTTTTTTAAAGTTTTTAAAATTTTTTTGTTTAATTTTTAATGTTTTTTTAAAATTTTGTTTGTTTAATTTTTAAAGTTGTTTTAAAATTTTTTTGGTTAATTTTTAATGTTTTTTAAAAATTTTTTTTGTTTAATTTTTAAAGTTTTTTTTAAATTTTTTTGGTTAATTTTTAAAGTTTTAAAACATAAAAAACTTTAAACATTAAACAAAAAAATTTTTTTAAAATAAAAAATGATTCTCAAATCCCAAAACCCCCCCGAGTAACAAATTTGAAGACAATACGATAAAGTTTTAACTTTGTCGTCCGCCATATTGGATCCGGCATTTTTAATTTTAAAAATCTGACCTCAGATTCGTAATCAGCGACTCCGAAAACCCCCGAGTAACAAATTTGAAGACAATACGATAAAGTTTTAACTTTGTCGTCCGCCATATTGGATCCGACATTTTAAATTTTGAAAATCTAACCTCAGATTCGTAATCAGCGACCCCAAAAACCCCCGAGTAACAAATTTGAAGACAATACGATAAAGTTTTAGATTCGTCGTCCGCCATATTGGATCCGCCATTTTGAATTTTGAAAATCTGAATTCAGATTCGTAATCAGCGACCCCGAAAACCCCCGAGTAACAAATTTAAAGACAATACGATAAAGTTTTAGATTTGTCGTCCGCCATATTGGATCCGCTATTTTGAATTTTGAAAATCTGAATTCAGATTCGTAATCAGCGACCCCAAAAACCCCCGAGCAACAAGTTTCAAGCGAATTCAACAATTTTTGAAAATTTTGTCCATCCTGTGTTAAATTTCGAAAAAAAATTTATTTTCAGGCGCCATTTTGAATTAATAAAAACAAAAAATCTTAAAACGCAAAGCATATTTTCAAACTAGAACTATCGGGAACACGTTTTGTATACCTTAGGTGACCTAGAAAAATTAATATACTAACTAAAATTGGATCTAAAAAAAAATTACTTTCCAAAATTTTGTATTTTTTGAGTATTTTTGAAAAAAATAAGGGTTAAATGGCACTTTTTGGGGATTTTGACAACGCCATTCGAAAGAGCGACCCCAAAAACATATGGGTATGTGCCTGCAGAATTTTTAATAATTTTTTTCTTTCAATAATAAAAGTTTGAAATCGAAGTTAGAAATCAGCACATTTGGTCGTTAAAGGGTTAAAACATAAAAATTAAGTAAATCCCCATGCAAATCATATTCTGAGACTTCACCACCTTACTGGGCGTGTAAAAAAAATACCAGCACTAAACTTTTGGTCCGACAATTTTTTTATCTTTAGATACACCCCAAGGAAGAGAACCTACCATGTGTCAGTCCTAGCACTCGAAATTTTTTTTTGTGTGCCGGTGTAATTTGTATATTTATAAAAGTTTTATATATTGAAAAGAATTTAATTCCTTCTTTCTATTTGAAGTTCCTTATTGGAACATTATACTATATATATTATTCAAATTATTCTCTTATTCTTGTTTAATTCTCGATAGTTTTTAGTCTATTTATATGAACTATTTTTTGTTATTTTTAAATTGTATTTTAACGTTCTCTTTGTTTCAAATTTCTAATATTTTGTGAGGTCCTGTATATTGATTAGCAAATTTATGAATTTTTTCTCTGTGTAGTAAAAACACTTCGTCTCCGAGTTTAAGATTTTGTGGATTGCAATTTCTATCGTAATAGATTTTGGACTTTTCTTTTACTAATATTAAATTTTCTCCAGCGATGTTTCTCATTTCATAAAGTCTTGTTATTAAGTCTGTTAAATATCTGTCGTAAGTTTCTAATTTTTCGTGTTCAAGTGGTGGATCGCTTGATGGTAATTTTGCTAATTTCCTAAAAATTATTTTGAACGGAGTACACTTTGTCCCTTCATGAATACTTGTATTTTACGAGAACATAGCTAATTCTAACTAATCATCCCATTCTTCATTTTATTTATAAATTGTTTTAAATATTCTTCTAAAAAGTGGTGAGATCTTTCGATTGATCCATTAGACTGGGGGTGAAAAGAAGTTGTTCTAAATTGTCGAATTCTAAATCGTATTGCTAATCTACTCATTAAATTGCTTAAAAAGTCTGTTCCTTGATTTCCTAAAACTCTTTTAGGGGATCCAAAAATACAAATAAATCTTTTAATAAATGCATCAGTTATTGTAAAAATTAAATAATTAAATTTAAAAAAATTAATTTTTAAAACTTTAACTAACGTGTTTATTAGAATAATAATTCTTATATTAAATAATATAAAAAAAACACCTTCACTTTCGTTTTAAATAGAACAGTTTATTAATAATAAAATGAAACAATATAACAAAATAGTAGTTCTTAAGTTTCGTACGCTTATACAAGCCTTTTCACTCATACGAGTCCAAGTCCCAAAACCTTTTTCCTTTTCAATTTTCCTCAGCTTGAATTTTCACGCATATCCCTTCTTTTTCCTACTTATACTTTCGTCACATGCGCATTTCATTAAATAGAAATTAAATATAGTTTTGAATTGCTAACAAATCGGCCATCATTATTCTAGTTTGTCCTCAAACTGATTATTGAAATTATATATATATATAAACCACAGTCTTTGTAATCGTTTAATTTTTTTACTCGATAGGTGTCATTTGAAATTTTATTAACAATTAATAAAGGACCACCATAGAACATTTGAAGTTTTGTAGAACTTCCAGTACTAATTGGATTTCTTTTCATGTATACAATGTCTCTAATTTTTAATTTTAGTTTTACATTTTTGTTTAGATCATACCTATTTTTGTATTTATTTTGTTCCAGTACAATATTTTCTCGAATTTCTTTTTGAACGATTTCAGGCAAAACATACGATTCATTTTGTGCAATTAATTTTCTCAATCCTCCCTCTTTAAATCTTGGATTATAACCCATTAAAGCCTCATACGGCGTTTTTCCTGTAGATTTGCTCACAGATGAGTTTAAATCTCGAGAAATTTTATCAAGATTTTTGTCCCAACGATTATCATTTTCATTTTCCGCGGCTATTTTTATAATTGGCAACACAGTTCTATTCAAGCGTTCAATTAACCCATTAGCTTGGGGATGCCGACTTGAATTCAAAGTGTGTAAAATACCATATTCAAGACAAAACTTTTGGTATAACTCCGAAGTGAAGCAAGTTCCCCTATCGCTAATAATTCTCCTTGGTGCACCAAAACGATTAACAAATTTTTCTATTTTATTTACAGTGCTCTTCGCATCGACATTAGACACTGGTGCAAGCCAAGCAAATTTTGTTAGATTATCGATTATTCCTAAAACATATTTGTTTTTCTTAGTTGAAGTCGGAAAAGGTCCCAAATGGTCGCAATGTATAATTTCAAATGGGCGTCTACCCGGTGGTATTGGATGGAGTTCCCCTTCTTTTCGACCAGTTTTCTTTTTCGCTAAGATGCATTCTAGACAATTTTTAATATGAGTTTTTAGATATTGACGCATTTTTGGAAAATAATAAAATTCTTTGATTCGATTGAAGGTTTTATCTAGCCCAAAATGGCTGTGTAAATCATGATACCTTATCGCAATAGATTTACGCATAGCTTTAGGTACATAATACAATTCCTTAACTTTATCGCCCAGTTTTATTTTTTTAAACAAAAATCCCTCTTTTAATTGAAAGCCATGACATAGTTGTTTCTCTTCTCTATTTCTTTCTTTTTCCCCTTTTTTCAAACTATCAATAATAATTTTTATTTCTGGATCATTTCTTTGAAAAAGCAAAATTTCATCTTCACGAGTTTCAATGAATCGTATTTGGCCTGTCGGTTTTGATTCGCCTGTATTTTCCTCTACGGGCGCGCGCGAAAGTGCATCCACGTGAGTCATTTTATCTCCCCCATATGTTTCACTTCGAATTTAAATTCAGAAATTTTACTAATCCAACGAGCCATTTGCGGATTTTTAGTTTTCCAAGCATTTAAGTTAACCAGGCATTGACAATCAGTTATTATATCAAATGTGATTGGTATTAGAAGTGATCTAAGTCTTTCTAAAGCCCATTTTATTGGGCTTTTTTTATTTTATTTATTATTCTGCTTATCGCGTAAACCATGCTTTTAGTATCTCCCTTTTTCTCTGCCTGCAAGAGTATTGCCCCTAAGCCTACGCTTGACGCGTCTGTGTGTAACTCAGTCACTTCGGCCTTGGGATTGTACAATTTTAATACTGGTTTTTCAGTTAGTTTATCTTTCAAATTTTTAAATGCTAATTTTTAAGTTTCTGTCCAAACAAAAGGTAAGTTATTTTTCAATAAGTCAGTTATCGGGCTTGCAATTCTCGCAAAATTAGGTACAAACCTTCGAAAAAAAACTGGCCAATCCCATGAAACGTCTGATCTCGTGTTTGTTTTTCGGGGTTGGATATTTTTCAATAGCGAGTATTTTCCTCTCTCCCGGTTGAATTACCCCCTCTCCTAGAACGTATCCTAAATATTCCACTTTTCGCATACCGAATTGACACTTTTTTAAATTTAGTGTAAGTTTGGCCTCTTTTAGTAAATTAAGACAAAATTCAAAATTAATCATTAGTTCGCCCCATGTTTTCGCGTATATGCAAGTATCGTCAAAAAATGTAAATGCTATTCCTTTCTTTCGAGCGATCCCTAAGACTTTATCTATTAGTTTCGCGAAGTACATTGGTGCATTCTTTAGGCCAAATATGGCTCTTTCAAATTGACCTGTTTAGGTTTCAGTGATAAACGCAGTTTTTTCTTTTGCGTTTTCCTCTAGCGGTATGTGCAAATACCCCGATGCCAAATCTTCCGGGTTTAATCGATAGGGTTTCATTTGAAATGGTTCCCCACCTTCTTTTAATTCAATGTTCATTTTCAAAACGTCAGTACACCACAGTTCAAAAATGTTATCTGCTATGCAATCTTTGTATTTATTTAAAATGTTAATTAATTGTTGTTTTTGATCTGAGGTGATATCTGGATCAGTTTTGATTTCTGATGGATCAATATTTTTAACGCGTTTCGAGGGTTCTCGGAATTTTTCCTCAACCATGTATAAACTTCCCCCAATCTTTTGTCCAGCTTTGATGCGAACTTTATTTTCGCTAAAATTTGATATAGGTAATATATACTCTTTATCGTTGGATAACACATTTATAAAATTTATACTACCCGCATTTATATCAACGTTTTCTTTAGAATAAATTTTATTTTCCCGCTCGTTCTCTTTTTCAAAAATACTAGGATCAACATTTTTAAAGTGCAAGTTATGCCCTACGCGTTCATATGCAATGTCCAAGGCCTCTGTGTATGTTCGACCCAAAATGCCATCATAGAGCTGGGCGGCATCCGGAACAACTTTAAAAGTAATTACTTTAGGATTTAAACCGTCGAGAATTACCGTTTCGGTGACTGTCCCCGGTGACCAAACTTCACTGTTACCGAACCCTCCCAATTTTGACTTTTCTCTTGTCATTTGAAGATTTTCGTTAAGAACCACAGACCCTTTTATAGTGCAAACTGTAGCCCCCATATCAATAAGAACAGTTATTTTTGTATCATTTATTGTAATTTCCCTCACAAAATTATCAAAGGTAGAATTATTGGAATTTGTACTATGTACCAGATTTATTTCCTCTTTAGATTCACTTTCTCTTTTAACATTTACTTTATCGCAACGCGAGGCAATGTGCCCCGGTTGTTTACAAACAAAGCAAGTTATCTCTTTACGCGGACCTGTACATACATTAGCTAAATGTCTCGTTGAACCACAACGATAGCATTTCCTTACCTTGTTCATCCAGCTAGATTTTGATACCTCGTTTCCCTCTCCTGACGTTCCTTCTTCCTTTGAGTCGCTTTTCCCCTCTTTCCCTGCTGCGTGATTGCTCGATGTCTTCTGAGTCCGTTCTTTCTCGTTCTCGCTACTGTTAAGCTGAGTCCAGAACACAGCCATATTTTGTCCATGATATATTCTTGTACACTCTCTTTGTATCCTTGTACACGAGCCATCATTGATTTCAGTTTTTCGACAGGGCTTCTACTATACAAAAACGTCGATTTGAATGACGTTCTAAAAATATAATAATCGTTCAGAGTTGAAGATTTCGATAAGAGCCATTTTTGTGCTGCCGATTTCATCTGAGATTTTGCAATGCTTAGAGCTATGGCGTCGCTCCAGTCATGAATTGATTTAAAAGTTTCTAGTTCAGTCAGCCATGCTTGCGCCTTCTCGGGCCCCTCCGTGCCATGAAATTCTCTAATAATACCTTTTGGATCTGCAAAAATTTGATGAACTTCGGCCGGTACAGATTTTTCAAGCGTATTAGTCTCGTGCAATTTATGGAGTACATCCCCGATCGAGCAAAGTGCTGTTGCTATAGAAGCTTGAATTCTAGCGTCAGATCTGCCATCTTGACTCGTTCCAGCTCCCTGTTGATTAATTAGTTCTAAATGTTGAATTTGTTCTCTCATGTGTACTATTTCCTTTTCGTAATGTCTTTTTTCTTCACTTCTCCTAAACTTTTGTCTTTCCACTTCGGCGGAAAGTTGGTTGATTGTCTCTTTATCTCCCATTGTTAATTGAGATACTTCCATTCGTTGCTGCTCAGTTGTGAAGCCTATAAACGGTTCATTTGTTGACTCGTTGTCTGCCATTTTGCTAAAACTATTCCTAGCACTATCACTTCACACAGGAGTTTATCATCCCACTTCTGAATTATTAGAATAATAATTCTTATATTAAATAATATAAAAAAAACACCTTCACTTTCGTTTTAAATAGAACAGTTTATTAATAATAAAATGAAACAATATAACAAAATAGTAGTTCTTAAGTTTCGTACGCTTATACAAGCCTTTTCACTCATACGAGTCCAAGTCCCAAAACCTTTTTCCTTTTCAATTTTCCTCAGCTTGAATTTTCACGCATATCCCTTCTTTTTCCTACTTATACTTTCGTCACATGCGCATTTCATTAAATAGAAATTAAATATAGTTTTGAATTGCTAACATGTCCTTCGGGCAAAAGAAATTGTTAAGGTAGTGGATCTCTTCTCCACTTAACTATTATGCAGCTAACTATTACCCTACTCTTGTAAAAAGGGAAAGATAAGAAAGTTAAAGGTTTATTGAAATTAAAACACAAAATTAAGATAATAACAATAATGTATATATTATGTCCCAAAATCCCTATTACAGATAAATCTAATTTTTTGTGTGTAAAAAAAAAGTTTGTATCCGTGTGAATGAAGTATTAGGTGTGTGTGTTGTGACACGAAAATTTCTTTACTCACTACTCAGTGATTCCTCCTTGGTAAAACGATTCCAACGTACGAGTCTGGTCTTACACCTGCTTCACGATATTCTTCCGAAAATTCAAAAAATACCAAATCTAGGTTCACTAGATTGATACTTCACTGTGAACTTTAATATTCTTTTGGGTTACACAAAGTTTAAGACCTGAACCTTGTAAATAAAGATTGTCTTCTATCTCCCTAGGGCATAATGTACTATTAATATGTTTTCTCTTTCTTACAAATTCTTTATGCTGATTTCACAAATTTTTATATTTCAATTTAAGTTTTTTTTATTCTCAATATTTTTTTTTATCTTTTTTATCTATTCAATTTTATCACTTTATTTTATTCTTTATATTTCGATTATAGGGGAGGATGGGGCAAGGATTTCAGTTTTTTCTAAATTTTATGGAACGACGTAAATTAATTTGAAAATAAATACGATATTCGTGTTCAACAGGAAATTTTACTTCGGAAAACACTTACGTAAATAAATATTCTGAAATTATAATGTAGAAAACAACATGATAAACATTACGTTGAAATTTTAGCAAAACAGATGTTTTTCAAAAATAATCTTCTAACTTCGCAAATGGTGACAGATTGACTTGCAATTTTTACAATTATCTTTTGGTATTAAAACGAGAATATACCATGAATTACGCGATTTTTGAGCAAGCAGTTTAAGTATAACAGCAACTAACTATCCTTACCCCTTAACTATCCTTACCCCATCCTCCCCTATATTTTTTTATGCAACCTTTTTTTACTTTTATTATTTATATTTTTTTCAGCTAAATTCACTTTACTTGACAAACTTCTTATTAAATCGTTTAAATCCCCGCGATTAATTTCACAATAAACGCGGCTAATTTGCCGGACTTGGATTTGCCTGGTCCAAAAATGCCGGCTACGACTACAGGTTACAACGACCTGGACTAAACTGCCTAGATTTCCCAGTGTCGATCAATTTTATTAAAAGACGATTTAGTAGAGAAATCGTTTGTGAAATTCATTGTACTTGACTGTTGCCAAGTCAAATTCTGCAACTTTGTCAAGAATTAGACAGTGGTGTCATTCAAGTTCAATAACCTGGATGATAGAATTCGTATTTCAAAGATTTTAAGTGTAAAAAAAATTCTTATTAAATCAACAAACTTTTAAAGAAACGTGTTTTTGTTCGTTTTTTATTTTAAAAAATTGTTGTTTAATAGAAATTTTATACAACATGTATTTTATTTGTCGAATTTTTTTATTAAGAACAATTTTTATGTTGTAAAATTTTTTATCAACAAATTCTCATTTCATGGAATAGAGGTATAATTTAACCTTTCTTTATAACAATTTTTAATTAAACAAATTTAAATTTGACATTTTTTTTGTTTAGACAAATTATTATCTGCTGTAATTTATATTGCTATAAATTTCCGCATATCTGTTATTTTATGTATAAAACATTGCAAATACTCGATTGTCTTTTCAAACAAAATTTTAAATGACATAATGAATACATAACTCAACTTTTAATAGTCCAAATTTTTGTTAGACCAATATTCCAGGTAAAATTTTTTTTATAAATACAAATGTTCACATATATTAATTTCTTTTGAAGAATTTATATTTTTTTTGAAATTTATAAGACACTGAACTTTTACATGTGCGAATTTATATTAAGAGGTTTTTGTTTTATCCAGAAAATGTATGTGTGTAAGTTTTCAGACAGAAAAATCAATCAAAATGTTGTATGTCAGAAGGTAAATTTAGTTAAATATTCTATTTGACAGGCTATTTTTTAGTTTAATTTCCATATTATATAATTTCTATCTAATTAAATTTCTAATCATCTGATTTTTAATTTCATAAATCTGCTTTTTTAAAGAATTTACATGTTTAAAAAATTTTATATCACAGAATGTTTTTTTAATTTATTTTTTATTTGTGCGATATTTAATAAAATTCAAATATCCTATAACCATATTTTTATTTAATCGAAATACAATATTTTAGAATGAGTATACAATTAAAATTTATTACTAAAGATTTACAATTCTGTCAAATTTTTAGAAATATTAATTTGTAAATTATTGAAGTTTTATTTAAAAGAATTTCTATGTGATTTAATTTTTATTAAAGCGACATTATTTAAAGGTAAATTTTTGTTAACAAGAATTTTATTTTAAAAGAATTGTTGAATAGAAATTTTATGCAGTATGAATTTCGGATGTTAAATTATGGATATAACTGAATTTTCACATGGTAGAAGTTTTTAGTTCAAAAAATTTAATTGTACGGAATTTAGGTTCAATTCAACTTTTATCTTCACAAACTTTATTTAAACATATTTAAACTTGACATTAAATTAGATTAAACAAATTCTTATCTGTTAGAATTTTTATTGCAAAGAAAATCTATTTATTGCACATTTTAATTAAAAAGATTGAAAATACTCGATTGTTTTATTCACCCAAATTTATAATAACATAATAAATAAATAATTTTATTTTTAACTGTCCAAAATTTAATTAGACAAACTTTCAAGGAAAAGAATTTCTATAAATACAAATTTTCGTATATGAGTCAGAATTTCTGAAAGGAGCCACCCAAAACCTTTTAATTTTTTTCGTACTAATGTGGTTATTTTAATAGTATTTTATATAAGAAATCATACTAAAAAAGGATTTTGCAAAAAAAAATTTTGTTAATATTATTAACTATTGAAAATTTTGAACGTATTTAATTAAAAAATGAATTTCTCAAAGACATATTGATCGATTTTAATTTTTTAAGTTGCATTTTATTTGTCTTGAAATGAAGTATAACTGACAATATTTTCAGATAAAAATATTTAATTTTAGTGCAAAATGCAATTGTTTATTTATAAACAATTAAAAATAAATAGTGTTCTGGATGATATTTTAAGTTAAAAAAATTACTAAATTGTTCTTAATAAACCACTAAAAAATATCCCGTTGAAAAAAATGGCACGAAGTTTTAAATTGCTTAATTTTAAGCATTTGTGCTGCGGTGCAGTGCGCTACTCTGGTCCTTATTGAGCGTTCGCACGCGTGTTATTGTTTCTGATCGCTGAAACTACTGCGCTTCTCAAACACTACATCTATGTTGGAAATAAATTTATTTTAACGTAATTTTTACATTTAATTTTTTTAATGAAACATTTAATTAATTATTTTTGTTGAATGGTAATTACAGATGTGTTGCATAAATTGTTAAAATATAGAATTGTTGAATTTTCTTTGGAATTAAAAAAAATATTGAGCGCACTAGAGTTAAAATTTGGATTGGATTTAAACATTTTTAACAATAATTCCAAATGTAAACTATTGTTTAGAAATAGTTCTGTTTCTAAAAATAATAAATATAATTTTTGCTAAATTAATATGGAACAAGTTTTTCATGTATTCCCGTGGTTTCCCCGATTTTGCAAGAAATAATATTGAAAGAAATATTGAATAGAAATAAGAGAGCAGGTAAGTACATCTTGATTTTTTTTTAAATTGTTGTCTTAATGTTTAATTACACTACCGTCCGAAATTGTGCGAACGCTAACATCTCGAGCTATTAAAAAACACACCCGCACAGAAACAGTGATAACTCGGTTAAAAATGAAGCTAGATGCTTTTTTTAAATTGCATTGGAAATCTTATTAAATTTCCAATGAAATGCTACTATTTTAAGTTGTATTACATAAATAGGAATCGAGATATGATGTTATGAAGACAAAAAAATAATTCTATTTTTTTCGGAATTTCTTACTCTGACTTTGACTCCTGGCACAGTTTAGCAAAGTTTATAAAAAAAATTGTTACTTTTACAGTCTATTCCTTGTAACCTAAGCTTTAAATAGAGCCCAAGAAATACTATTAAAATAACCACATTAGTACGAAAAAAATTAAAAGGTTTTGGGTGGCTCCTTTCAGAAATTCTGACTCATATACGAAAATTTGTATTTATAGAAATTCTTTTCCTTGAAAGTTTGTCTAATTAAATTTTGGACAGTTAAAAATAAAATTATTTATTTATTATGTTATTATAAATTTGGGTGAATAAAACAATCGAGTATTTTCAATCTTTTTAATTAAAATGTGCAATAAATAGATTTTCTTTGCAATAAAAATTCTAACAGATAAGAATTTGTTTAATCTAATTTAATGTCAAGTTTAAATATGTTTAAATAAAGTTTGTGAAGATAAAAGTTGAATTGAACCTAAATTCCGTACAATTAAATTTTTTGAACTAAAAACTTCTACCATGTGAAAATTCAGTTATATCCATAATTTAACATCCGAAATTCATACTTAGAACGCATAAAACTTCATATCAAGTAAATAACCTTTCATGTTTTTTCAATTAAAACATGCCTGCTCCGTACGTGGGACCTTCTTCCTCAAGTAGAGTTATTTCCCTTCGCGTTTGAGCTAAGCTTATTATTCTGCGTGCTCGCTTAGATTTTTCTGAAGCTTGTTTGACGCTTTGTGCATAGCGCTCACTGTCTCTTTTTCTGCCTATTTTTACTGTTCGGTCTCCAAGATCTAAGCCTAGTTCGCGTTGAATTTCGGCTACCGTTCTCATTACTCCAACATTGAACTCACAGATAGCTTCAGCAACAGCAATATCAACTCTAACTTTTGAAACAAAGACTTCTTTTGGACACTTATTCAATATTGTGCTGTGCAAACTTTCATTGCTGTTCTGGGTTAAACCTAAAGTACAACGAAGCAACAAATTTTCGTCTGTCAATCTATCGTAGACAGGTAAAATTTTCTCGTAACACAATGCGTTCAGTGGAGTACCAACATTGTCGGCATGAGAACCAGGAGATTTGTTTCTTGCAATAGCTGCTTGATAAAAACATCATGACGAAGAGCCTGATGGACACTTACTGTGATTTGGTTTCACATCAGTTGATGATGCATGTTCAATTGTTGCGAGAATTGCATTTTTCATATCCTGCAAAAAAAATAATTTAGATAATTTTTAGATGTTATCCTAAAAATGTCGTATCATTATTTTTTTCTGTTGTCAAAATGTCAAAGTGATTTTATTCATTTATCTTTATTTACTTGAATATTTCCTTTATTCCTGTACAAAGCGTTTTTATAATAACCAGCTAACTTCTGAATGGTAGTTTCCTTCAAGGAACCGTGACTTCTACCACCAAGAGTTACTTTACGAGCTTTCCATAATGTGACTAAGTTTTTGATTGCAGTGTATGCCCTTTAGAAAATAAAAATAGTCAGCAAGATTAGTTTCTTGTCAAATTTATACAAAATTAGAGTAAATTCAAAAGTTATTACACAGCTTCTCGGTTGTTGACTCACCTTTTGGATACATGATTGAACCATTCTTCTTTTTCCAATTTTATTGTAGGACCATACACATTCAATGTTGTCAAGTGGTTGAAAGTTTTCGAATCACCATCTGATAACATTGTTGTGTATCGAAAACCGAATTTTTCAGATCGCAACCATATGGATGTTGCAGCTGCAATCTCCATCGATCCAGAAGAGCTTTCATGGTTAGCTTGACAGTTATCAGCATGTCCTTCCATCCATATTGAAAACTCGGGGGATTCTTCTCCCAAATCGGTTATTGCCGTCTTACAAACCGGACAATACTTGGACATGACATGTGAGTCAATCACGTAGCCTGTAACCATGTCAACGACACATCCTACACCATGTTTTGACTTGTAACCGCGGGTCAGCCAAGACCCATCATAGCTTACTCCAATATTCACTAAATCATTTGCGTCAGAATCATCTTCTATAACTTTGTTATATTCTTTGACATGACCTCGACACTCTTCATAAATTTTATCTAAAACTTTGTTGCACGCTGTATGTAAAATCTCTGTATACGTATCAAAAGTGTTTCGTTGGAATGTAGTCATGTTCATGATCATAGCAAACTTTTCAATACCTGCGTATCCTTTGCCTAATTGCGAAAAAGCCATAACAATACGCATGTTCAAATCAAATGGAGGTCTTGATGAAGAGGAGTTAGACACACGTTTTGAAGTATAAATTTTTGATTTCACAGTTTCACAGCCATCGGCTTCGCAATCCTCACACACAGTACAAAGTTTGTGAACAAAACCTTGTTTTCCATCACTAACAACAATCTTCAGGTTGCTTCTACCACAATCCTGGCAATTCACTTTAGAAAGTAGAGATGATAAAAGCCTTGTATCCACTAGAAGGTATTCAAAATTATTCGTCACCTCTTGAGCATTACTAGAAGCAGAAGGTAGATTCTTCATTCGAACACTCAATTTTGGCGATCCTAATTGGTTAGTTTGCACTGTTTCTGGCTCATTGACATTATCAAAATAATTTGAATCTACTGGTTGGTTTTCAGGAACATCACATTCAACAGTATTGTTTACATTTTTCCATCTTTTTTGCGCCTTATGGCTATAATAAGCAGAATTTCTTTTCTTCGGCATTTTGAAAACACTTTTTCACAAAACTGTCACCGTTTATTTTTGTTCACCGATTTGACAAATTGTGCTAATTGAAGTTATTCAAACAGTTGAACAATAATGTTGAATGTGAAGTTGCCAATCACCAATAAGTAAATTCAAGTTATTCACATAATAGCGTCGGTGAGCAATAAGGTTTTACTGACAAACTTTGTGCTAATTGGGAGAATTGCAAATAGGAAGGTTCTGAACATGTGAAATCAGAAATTTATTCTTCGAAATGTGTTTCAAACTCCTCTTCATAAAGACCTCTAATTGATTTGTACATGAGTATTGTTATGGCTTGTTTGCGATTAGGCAAAATATACGCAAGTGTTGAGAAGATTGTTATGATAATGAACATAACTACATTCCAATGAAAATGTTTGTTGTTGGCATGATCACTGGCTACGTAATTGACTCACATGTCATGTCTATTGTCCGATTTTATTTGGGAGAAGTCCCCTCCACTTTCCAATTTCGGTAACAATTCTATATCTAGCAGAAATTTGTTTCTCCGGTTCTAATAACATCTATAGTTATCTAAGTTATATTCATTCACAGAATATGAAAAATGCAATTCTTGAGACAATTGAACATACAACATCTACTGATGTGAAACCAAAACACAGTGAATGTCCATCTGGCTCTTCATTATAATGCTTTTATCAAACATCTATGGCAAGAAACAAATTCCCTGGTTCTCATATACTTACAATGTTGGTACTCCAATAAATTTACTGTTATCAAAAAATTTCACCCGTCTATGAAAGATTGAACGACAAAATGAGAATAGTTGCTAAAATTGAAAGCAAAATCGGCTTTCAGTTTGAAATTCGAACAGTAGAGATTTGTGTAAAAAGAGACAGTAAACGATATGAACAAATCGTCAAACAAGCTTCAGAAAAATCTAAGCGAGCACGCAGAATAATAAGCTTAGCTCAAACGCAAAGAGAAAAAACTCTACTTGAGGAAGAAGGTCCCACGTACGGAGCAGGCATGTTTTAATTGAAAAAAAATGAAAGGTTATTTACTTGATATGAAGTTTTATGCGTTCTAAGTGTTTGATGTTATACCATAAATTTACAAAAAATGCTTCTTCTTTCACAAATTTGATTATTTTTTAATGGGTTTTTTTAATGAGTTCCTTACAACCCCCTCTATAATTAAGGGCATGGATTTTGAAAAATTTTAATTTTGTCAAAAGTTACAAAAAAAACAAAAAATTTTTTTTTAAATTTTCGAAAAAATCATGAAATTTTTTTTTTGATTGTCCACCTTATTTCTGAATCAAAATAGTGTCAGAAAAAAAATATACCACATTTTTTCAATTATATTCTGTTATAGTTGAAAATTCGGGTGCGGGTCCCCTTAAACGGATTTTATAAAATTCTATGCAATGAGATTTTTTTTCTTTCATAAAAGACAATTAATAATAATTATACGTCGTTTAATTTAACGATGAGTAATTTTACATAATGTAAATTTAACTTATTTATTTATGTAGAATTATTATAAAATGGGTTTAAAAAATAATCTAACATAACTTTGTACAACATTTTGAATTTTATAGTGTGGAATTTGAAAAAAAGAATATATTTTCCTAAAAATTTATATTAAAAAAATTTAATTTCTGAAAATTTAATTACGTAGAATTATCTGGTATTAAATTTAACTGCTTTAGGTATTAATGTATAAAAAATAGAAAAATTATATTTTATCGTGCGTTAAATTGAATTTTGCAGAATTATGATGAATTACAAAAATCAATTGAATCATATTTGATTTAGTTATAATGCTTAGAGTTCCATAACGGAAAATAAAGTTGTTTAAAGTTAACTGTGTCCATTTTTTGTGGAATTTAATTTCGTAGAATCGCTACCGTCTCTCTTTATGTTTTAAATGTATTTGAGCCAGAAAATTCGTCGTTTTAAAAATATAATATTTTATAAAAACATATGCCAGGAGAACAAAAAATTATTATTGAACACCATATATGTTTTTTCAAATCACAATAAACTTTTTCAGTTTCGATGCTGATACATTGAATTTGATTTGAAAACTTTTGGGTTTTTTAATTTCAAGAGTAAATATATTAAAATAGAACATTTTCCGTGTTCAATAATCATAATATTATTAAGTATGTCAATTTTAATTTAGTTCAAGTCACTTATCAAAATTTGAAGGAATTTATAAATTAAAATATTAAGATTAATGAAGTGGCAAAATATTTTTGTTTTATATTGTTCAAAAATTTATATTATAATTGTTTAATTAATAATTTTATTCCTTTTATCTATCGGTGTTCTTATAAACCTCATCTAATTAGAAAATTAGGTATCAAAATTTGAAGGAATTTATAAATTAAAATATTAAGATTAATGAAGTGGCAAAATATTTTTGTTTTATATTGTTCAAAAATTTATATTATAATTGTTTAATTAATAATTTTATTCCTTTTATCTATCGGTGTTCTTATAAACCTCATCTAATTAGAAAATTAGGTAAAAACTGTATCATCCATGTGCATTATGTAAGAAGCTAGTAAATAACAATAATAACCCCCATATACCGAAATGCAAGAAAATTAAATAATTTTTTGAAAATTAGTCCGCCATATTGGATCCGTCATTTTGAATTTTATAATTCAAACTTCATTTATGTAACCAGCGATCTGAAACACCATTTTATACTTATTTTTGTATAAATCCAATCTTTTTTTTAATTTGTCCGCTCTTAGAATTAATGATTTAAGCTTATTTTTTATAATTTTTACACTAACTTTGTTCATTATTTATTAACAAATATTTTATAAATATAAACTTCTGAAGAATTGTATGACAATCTGTGAGTCTTAAGCTTTAAGTTGCAACTTAGTAGATGTATTTAGAATAATTTGTTTAAAAGTTATTAAACAAAATGTTTGGACGACTATAGTCGTCTTTTTGCATACGGAATTCAACCAGAATCATAAAAAGTTTATTCGGTCATATGAAAGGTAGAATTCTATACTTGGAAAAATAAAGTTAATTTTGGCATGACCTAAAAAATTTTTTTAGTGATATTTAGTGATTATTTAATATTAATAAATACATATTTATATAATAACCAATTATAAAAATTAACCGTTTTACGCCCAGATGGATAAAATTTTGGCATGAAGTTTGGGGACTTATTTCGGTACTTAAAAATCAATAGAATAACTCACGAATTATCATTTCTTATGTTTTCATATGCGCTCTATCGAATGGCGTTAAAAAAACCTTAAAAATGTATAAACAAAAAAAGTTATTAATGTAAAAATTTTGAAAAGAATGAGACCTTACAGATGTCATTTGGCCAAAATGTGTACAAGATATTCTTAAAAACCGTCATTTTCAATGTTTTACAAAAATTTGAATAACTTCTAAAATAATTAACGCTTTTTAATAATCTTAGATTTATTTTTAAGGTCATTTTCTACGGAATAAGAATTATCTATAGGCATATACATGTAATTTTTTTCTTGGAATAAGCATGACGTTAAAGATGACCAAAAAAATTCAAAGAATTTGAAATAATATCATTAAAAGAAAAATAATTTATAAAATTTAAACACATTTTTTTTATATAATTTCCTTGAAAAATCTATACCATATCATGCTTTATATATGTTCTAGAATAGTTTTTAGTACAAAAAAATTATATCAAATTTTTCCAATTTTTTTGTCCAAGTTTGACATCATGCTTATTTCAAGAAAAAAATTACAGGTTAATGCCTATAAATAATTCCTATTCCGTAGAAAATTACCTTTAAAATAGTTTTAAGATTATTAAAAAGCGTTACTTATTTTAGAAGTTATTCAAATTTTTGTAAAACATTGAAAATGACGATTTTTAAGAATATCTTGTACAAATTTCGGCTAAATGACTTCTGTAAGGTTTTATTATTTTTAAAATTTTATTGTTTTTCAAAATATAAATCAAAAAAAAATTTATTTTTCATAAATTTTATGTTAATCAATTTTTTCATTCCTTTAAAAATGGGTGGACTGACAATTTCGGACGGTACTGTATATATAATATTATATTTAATGATTAAATAAAATATACAACAAAATTATAATTATTAAATATATTTAATTTTTAAATAACTTCTAATAGAGTCTAACACTTCAAAATTCAAATTCATTTCTTTTAAATATAAAAATAAAATTTTATATATATATATAAAGAATATCTAACAAAATTGTTAAATTAAATTAATTGTTAATTAAAAATTTTTTTTAACGAAAACCAAAAGACAAAATTGAATAAATTTTTTTACTAAGAAAAACTTTAAATTTTAACATTACAAGATTATGTAAGGCGGATTCCACGTCAGTTCAACACACTAATTTTCATAACTTGTTGGGATTTGACTGTACTTTTGTAAATTTATTACTTTTATAGTGACAAACAACTCCACCAAATATTTTTTCAAAATTTGAAAAATTACCAAAAATATGGCAATTTCAAAAATTTTGTCTTTTTTTTAAAGTGCTGTAACTTTGGTTCTATTTAACCGATTTTGGATTTTTTAAAAAGGATTTCTTTGGTTTTAAGTATATTTTAATATACAATTAATATAAAAAATAAAAATCAAAAAAAATATTTTTTTGAAAATTGAAAAATTAAAAATCCGTTTTTGAAAAAACATCGTCTTATATTTTTTTCAAAATTTTACTAAATGTTAGGGCAAAAATGTGCTTTACATGTCCTGTAAGTTTCATCTTGGGATCTCAAAGGGATTCGGAGTAAAAAAATAAAACGTAACCACAAATTACGAACATATGGGGCAAAATTCCTTACCTGCCCAGGTACTAAAATGAATTTTCTCTAAACTTTGCTAAAATGTTACCATTATTAGTGGAAGTGTAAATATTAATTTCTTTTTAATTTGATAAAATATTTTTTGAGTTATGGAGTTTCAAAATTTTGATTTTATTGAAAATATCTGTTTTTCGATTTAATATATTGATTGGTAAAATTAATCAAATTAAAAGTATGAATAGTGATTTTTAAAGGGGTTTTTACGGGCTAGAAGCTGGTGATGAAAAAAAGTTGTTTTCTGTCAATTTAACCTTGAAATTCAAGGTGAAATTCTTAATTTCAATATACAGTAGAACCCGGTTAATACGATCCCGTTTAATATGATTGCCCGCTTAAGACGCTCATTTATGGTGGTCCCTGCAATTAAAGACATACATTTTATATCCCACCTAATACGTTTTCCCGTATAAGACGCATTCTTAGTACGGTTCCTACAGAATGATATAAACCAAGTTCTACCGTATCTCAAAATCGGTGTTTTTTATTTTTTCGAAATCTATCCCAATCGAAAGCTTACCTTTTTTCATATGAGCCATGTAAAAATCAGAGTGAGACACTGGAACTTTTTGAAGAAATTAGTTATAAATCATTATTTTTTATGTAAAATAATGATAAATTATTATTTTCCTAAAAAATTTTCATGCACAATAAAAAATTAATGCAAATATTGAGTTTTATGTTGGAGACACGTGAAATGGCCACTTTCAGGAGAATCACCCAAATATATACGGGACGTTTCACGTCAACCGGCCCAGAGTTCTGCCCAAAATTCTAAGCAACTAAAATAAACAAACAATATGTCAAAATATTCGTGAAGTAATGCCCTTTCAATTGCAACGTGGCAAAATCCAAAATTCAAAATGGCGTCATTACTGCGTCACCTGAAAGACAGCAAATTCCAAAAAAAGAAAATATATTTATCAATTACTTTTAAAAAAAGGTACAAAAATTATAAGTCATGGTATATTTTAATGTTTTTGGGGTCGCTGATGACGAATTCGGTGTCAGTTTTTCAAAATTCAAAATGGCGGATCCAATATGGCGGATATTTTTTCAAAATTTTTTTAAAATTTATTTAATTCGCTTGAAACTTGTCACTCGGGGGTTTTCGGGGTCGCTGATGACGAATCCGATGTCAGTTTTTCAAAATTCAAAATGGCGGATCCAATATGGCGAATGTTTTTTGAAAATTTTTTGAATAATTTTTTTTATTCGCTTAAAACTGGTCACTCGGGGGTTTTCGGGGTCGCTGATGACGAATCCGATGTCAGTTTTTCAAAATTCAAAATGGCGGATCCAATATGGCGGATATTTTTTGAAAATGTTTTGAATAATTTTTTTATTCGCTTAAAACTTGTCTTTCAGGGGTTTTCGGGGTCGCTGATGACGAATCCGATGTCAGTTTTTCAAAATTCAAAATGGCGGATCCAATATGGCGGATATTTTTTGAAAATACTTTGAATAGTTTTTTTTATTCGCTTAAAACTTGTCACTCGGGGGTTTTTGGGGTCGCTGATGACGAATCCGATGTCAGTTTTTTAAAATTCAAAATGGCGGATCCAATATGGCGACTGAAATTTCAAAAATTTATGGAATTCGCTTAAAATTTAAAAAATTTAAAATAGCGGTTTTAAAATTTATTTTGAAAGAAAGTCACACATTTTTTTCTTAAGTCACACTAAAATAAATTTCTTTTAATTGGTTGTTCATCCGATTGACATGAATTCTAGACTATATTACAGTAGTTGCACTTATCTTTATAGTGGTCACTATTCTACAGTTGTGAAAGTTCTAAGGAAATACTTTTAATAACTTCTTTTACATTTATGTCAACCGTATCACGAAGATATGGTTTTGTTTCAGCGATCGTCTTTTTTTCACGATGTTCAAATGTTTTAAATGTTCACTCACTGTGTTAAATTGCAGAGTCAAATCATTAAAAAAAATTAGTCTCTAAAGGGTTCTGACCATGATTTCAGCGATTTTCGTTTTTCTTAACGATCGTCATATGTTTTCATAATGTTCAAATGTTTTTACTAATCCATTAGTGTATTAAATGAACGTGAATATTTTTGGATGAGATTAATAAAACAAATTATAATAATAGTTAAATTTGTAGAAAATTCATGTTTTGATTCCTGACAAGGTGTATTGTTTCATTCACGTTTTTAAACAAGGTCAATTGTTTTAACTACAGTTGCACTTATTTCCGATACTTTTAAGTACTCGTTTCTTGTCTTTCGTTTTTCGTATATTCCTTCCCATCAATGTAAATTTTATAATTTACAGTTTTGTACTGAATTGCAGCCATATTAATTAATTTAGTTTCTTTTCTTTGGGTTGTAATTATATTCTGTAAAATTATTTGATTATTCATTTTGTTTGTTTCGTCTGTTTTTTTCGATTTGTTCGTTTTATGTCAAGGTCAAATATATTTCACAGGTTTTGTACTGTATCTGTACCTAATTTCTAACTAAATCATGGCAGAGAGTAATGGACAGTCCTCTGTTGGTTCATTACACATAGATAGGTGCTTCAATCCCCTTAATCGAGAGAAGCATAAGGGATTAGATTTAAGAAAAATATCGAAGGGGTTATTGAAGGTATTTCCTCAGATACCTCAAAACGCTAGGATTTGCGGTGAATGTAGAAAAAGATGTTACCAAAGCAATTCAGTCGAGAAATCACCTGAATCGTATGAACCATCAAATAAAAAGAAATATCTATCGAGAGAAGATCAATTAGAAGAATTGTTATGTGGCCTTAAGCAAAAATTTACTTCTCTCCCTCAAAACGATCCTCTGCGCTTAACAATTCTTACAGCAGCTCCTGAGTGTTGGAGTATTCGTCAGATTGTTTCAGAATTTGGCTGTTCTGAAAGACAGGCGAAAAAAGCTAAACTTTTGAGAAAAGCAGAGGGAGTTTTAGCAACACCGACTTCGAAGAAAGGTAAAGTTTTATCTGATGTTACAATTCAGAAGGTGCAAGAATTCTACGAGTGTGACCAAAATAGTCGTATAATGCCCAATAAAAAAGATACAGTTAGTATTCAAACAAATGGAGAAAATAAAAAATTACAAAAACGACTTTTACTTGCTGATATTAAAGTCTTACACTCGCAATTTAAATAAGAAAATCCTACATTTCCTATTGGGTTAACAAAGTTTGCCGAGCTTCGACCAAAAAACTGCGTTTGCGCTGGTGCATCAGGAACACATAGTGTTTGCATTTGCGTTATCCACCAGAATTTTAAAATGACGATTGATGCAATAAATTTCGAAACATTGACACTTGATTCAGACACCATCATTAAGAATTACAAAGATTGTTTTAAATTAGGTTTGTGTCCGAATCCTGAACCATCCTGTTTTCTGTTCGAATGCGGTTCTTGTCCCGGGACTGAAAACTTTACTTCCAAAATTTCATCTATTTTGGAAGCAAACGATATTTCTGAAATCATTTGCAGTTCTTGGCAAGCGACCGATAGATGCACTTTAAAAAAATTGTGCTATTCTGCGGAAGATTATGTCACAGATCTATCAAATGATTTCAAAAAATTTTCCCAGCACCATTTTATCTCTAAAAATCAGTCCAGCTACTTCAAATATTTAAAAGACAATCTTAAGGAAGATGAGGTAATTGTGCAGTGCGATTTCTCCGAGAACTATTCTTTTGTTGCTCAGGATTCTGCACAAGGATTTCATTATAACAATGATCAGTGTACGGTCCATCCGGTAGTTTTTTATTACAAGCACGAAGGCGAATTAAAACACTGTAGCATTATATTATTGTCTGATTGTAACATTCATGATACCGCAGCAGTTTACTTATTACAGCAGACAGTAATACCTATTATCAAAAAGTTTTGCCTGAAGGTAAAGAAATTAATCTATATTTCTGATGGAGCGAAGCAGCATTATAAAAATCGCTTTCAAATCGCCAATCTTGTCAACCACAAAGAAGACTTTAATTTGGAAGCAGAGTGGCATTTTCATGCAACCGCGCATGGAAAAGGACCATGTGACGGCATAGGGGCTGTTTTAAAAAGAGAAGCCACTCGTGCTAGCTTGCAAGCACCACCAGATAAAGCAATTTTAAACGCAAAAACTCTTTTTGAATGGGCAAGTAACCACATTCAAAATACGCAGCTTTTCTTTTACAACAAACAACAGCACGAGAGAGTGAAACGAAAACTTGCAAGGAGATTTTCCCAGGCACCTGCTGTAACAAAAATTCAAGCTGCGCACTCTTTTATTGTAACGCCAGGAAGAGAGTTGAAAATATTCAGATATTCAAATGCACCTCAACCGATTGCAGTTATGCAGTATTAAAATACAATTTCATCGGTTGGGATGTATTTTTTAAATTTATTTGAATCGACCTTTTTAAGGGTCACGAAATTATTAAAAATTTGAAATTATAACAAACAGCCTTTTTTAAGGCTACAAAATCCTTAGATCAATCGGCCTTTTTCAAGGCCACGAAATTATTAGATAATTGAAATTATAACAAACAGCCTTTTCTAAGGCTACAAAATCCTTAGATCAATCGGCCTTTTTCAAGGCCACGAAATTATTTAAATATTGAAATTATAACAAACAGCCTTTTTTAAGGCTACAAAATCCTTGGATCAATCGTCCTTTTTCAAGTCCACGAAATTATTAAAATATTGAAATTATAACAAACAGCCTTTTTTAAGGCTACAAAATCCTTCGATCAATCGGCCTTTTTCAAGGCCACGAAATTGTTAGAAAATTGAAATTATAACAAACAGCCTTTTTTAAGGCTACAAAATCCTTAGATCAATCGGCCTTTTTCAAGGCCACGAAATTATTTAAATATTGAAATTATAACAAATAGCCTTTTTTAAGGCTACAAAATCCTTAGATCAATCGGTCTTTTTCAAGGCCACGAAATTATTATAAAATTGAAATTATAACAAACAGCCTTTTTTAAGGCTACAAAATCCTTATATCAATCGGCCGTTTTCAAGGCTACGAAATTATTAAAATATTGAAACTATAATAAACAGCCTTTTTTAAAGCTACAAAATCCACCAAATTTTTTTAAGGTTAAAAAATTCTAACAATTTATAGTTTCATCAGCCTTTTTAAAAGCGCCCAAATACTTACATTCGATTCGCTGTTTTGAATTTTGAAAATCTGACATTAAATTCATAATCACTGTCCTCGAAACTACTAGAAAATAAAATTTTAAGCGAGTTCCATAAATTTTTGAAATTTCAGTCGCCATATTGGATCCGCCATTTTGAATTTTGAAAAACTGACATCGGATTCGTCATCAGCGACCCCGAAAACCCCCGAGTGACCAGTTTTAAGCGAATAAAAAAAATTATTCAAAAAGTTTTCAAAAAACATTCGCCATATTGGATCCGCCATTTTGAATTTTGAAAAACTGACATCGGATTCGTCATCAACGACCCCGAAAACCCCCGAGTGACAAGTTTCAAGCAAATTAAATAAATTTTAAAAAAATTTTGAAAAAATATCCGCCATATTGGATCCGCCATTTTGAATTTTGAAAAACTGACACCGAATTCGTCATCAGCGACCCCAAAAACATTAAAATATACCATGACTTATAATTTTTGTACCGTTTTTTAAAAGTAATTGATAAATATATTTTCTTTTTTTGGAATTTTCTGTCTTTCAGGTGACGCAGTAATGACGCCATTTTGAATTTTGGATTTTGCCACTTTGCAATTGAAAGGGCATTACTTCACGAATATTTTGACATATTGTTTGTTTATTTTAGTTGCTTAGAATTTTGGGCAGAGCTCTGGGCCGGTTGACGTGAAACGTCCCATACATATATATGAATTGACGAGAGGCTTCACTCAACGCATTGAGTGAAGGGTCCCCCGCGCATTCTTTGACATTGTGCGAGAGAGAAGGAAGTTTATGCACAGCAGCGGAGTGTTCTCTCTCGGACATATTGTACTATGTCGCACTGTCTCTCCTACTATGCTTCTCTCTCGCACCAACGGCGATAAACTATGATGTATCTTTTTCTTCGTTTTCCGACCCTTGAAAATAGAGTGAAAATGACCCGGTATTACTCAAAATGTTCATATTTATCAATCTTATATTATCTATCTGGATGGAACGTTTTATGTTATTATTATTATTGTTTACTATCTTTTGCCTTTCAATATAAACCTAGCTTACAAACCTTGCCCGCCATAACTTGTAACAAAAAATAACAACGAAAACTTGAATAAAAACAAAACAAAGGCGCAAACATTAGCAGCTGACATCGAAAGAAACTGTGTTGATGTCAGCTACTCTAAATCTACGGCATTGTATTCCATCACCGGATTCCTTATGGGGAGTCCTTGTTTCTATTTGCCTCCCGCTGGACATCTATAAAGAGGTCTTGTGTGGGCTGAGGCGGGCCACTGGACCATCCCGCCGATCCCCAAAGTGAGTCCGAGGTGTCGAATTTTTCAGGTACTCGAAATTTTCAAGTACTCGGTACATCGAGTCAAGCTCGAGTTCAGCTCGAAAAAGCTGTGGAACATCTTTTCGAGTTTTTTTTACACACGTCTAATTACTTCCAATTTTTATTTTTTCTTTGTCAGAATTTTTTTTAAATACACTAGAACCTCCAAAGATTGCATCTCTATCTATTGCAGTTGTTTACAAAAGTTTGTTAGTCATCGGCTAGGGGAGTGAGAAAGGAGGACACCGCCATATTAATGCAAAGGCAGTATTGTACTAAGTTTAGTGTTGTTTTGCTCCCCGTTTTTAAAGTTGTATTTTCATATTTCAACATTACTGAAAAAGGTCAAAAACGTAACAGAATGCACTTAGACACTGAAACTAAACATAATATTTTTAAAAAAATTAATACATTTTTCTAATTTAAAATTATATGAAAGTTTTCTCTGAACCTCAAATAGTATACACACATACAGTATGTTTACGGCCCTGAGTGTTGACACTTTTATGGAAAGATGGCGTCAAGGTGAAAACCTCCATCTATTGCACACAAGAAGGTCACGCTGCATTCGTTGGGGGTTCTAGTGTACTTCAATTGAGGAGCTGGATTCTAGAATTGGCTCTTCGCTTGGTTCGCAAGCGCTAATACCAGTCAGAGAGTAGTGAGCGTCTCTGGACCACTCACTGCCCTTGAGGGGCACACCTAGTGTGAATGCCTGTAATATTGTTAAAGATTTAGAGAGTGGCATAATGAATCTTCCTAAAGGATGTAGAGAGGAAATTAGACATAAAATATTATCTTTAAGTTCTTCTTATATAAAAAAACCTAAACACATTTCTGTTTTGGAAAGAAACATTGCTAAAAATATTACATCAACAAAGCAATTTTTAAATAATAATAAGCAACTGTTTGTAACAAATGCTGACAAGGGGAATACAACAGTCATTTTAAATAGAAAAAAATATCTTATCAAGGTCGATATTATGTTAAATGATAAAAATACATATGACTTGATAAACGAAAACCCTTTTATTCATATTCCACTACGTATTCGTCGACAAGAACATATTAAAAATATTGACTTAAATGAAAAATATCATAACGTTATTAGCACTCATTTGACAAGTTTAAAAAATGACAATTTTCCACATTTTATAAAATGGGATGAATTTAATATTTAATAATAGTCGTTACTGTGAATTGTTGAAATAGGTTTTGTTTTTTCATGTTTTGTTAATATTTATTTATTATTTTTTGTGTCGTTTTAATCATTTACAAAATTTTTTTTTATTTTATTTTTATTTTACTATAATTTATTTTTATTTCTGTTTTTATTTCCATGACTATTTATAATTACTGATTTATATTTCAACTATTCCCTTGTTTTAATATTTATTTATTATTTATATTTTTTTTTAAATTTATTTATTAATTAACTTAATTTTCTATTTTCACAAAATTAAAATTTTTATTCTAAAGATTTTATAATAAGGGATCCTATTATAAACTTTTTTATAATTTTTAGTTACTAACTCCAAATGACACATTCCAATTTTGGATTAAAAACTTTTAATTTCTTCGACATGTAATGTAAAACATTTTATTTGTTGGTGAGATATTTTTATTTTCTTCATTAATCTATTGATTTTATTTATTCTAATTTTGTATCAATGCTATCTCTGTTCTTATATTTTATATTATTTTGATTTATTTATTTTTTGTATTTTGTTCTATTTAATTATTATTTTAACTATTCTTCAATTTATATTAATTTTATTTATTCAATGTTTTTTCTAAATTATTATTTAATGTCTTCGTATTTTTGTTTTGTAATTTGTTTTGTATTTTTGTTTTTCTGTATTATTGTATAGACTCCCTGAAGAGGAAATCCGGTTGATTTCGAAACGTTGAAGCGAATTTTATATTAAATAATCATTTGTCCGAATGTATTTATGTAAAAAGTTTATTATTTATTATTTTTTACATATTAATTGAAAAACAACTCGGACGTAAAAGCTTCTTTGAAGATTTTTTTGAAGAATATACCCAAAAATTCATTTTTTGAAAACTAATCAACCGATTTGAATGAAATTTAAATGTGTTATAACAAGACATTAAATATGAATGAAGCTATCAATAATAGGGCCAAAATAAGTGAAACCAGCCACTTGAAAAATTTTTGTCTCCAATTTTCAAGTTATCTATGATTTTTGGTAGATATATGAGTACACTTTTTGCCCCTAAGATATTTTTCAAAAAAAAAATTTATTTTTGAAGTAATCAGGTGTTAAAGTTTTGGGTCATTTTATTTTCATTTTATTATTACTTTGAAACAAATAAAGATAATTAGGTGACTTTTTTTTAAATTAAAGCTTAAAGTCTATATTTTAAGGAATAAATAAAGCGATTGCTAAAAAATTAAAATTTATAATTATTATTAACAATTCTTTTAAACAATTGCAAATTGAAGAATGTTCTCAATGTTTTTGAAACATCACATTTCGATGTTATATTGCGCAAAACTCCAAGGATTAATTTAAAAAAAAGAAAAATGAGTAACCTTCAATATTATAGAAATTCTGTAGTTTTTTCTGAAAAAATGCAGGCGAAAATCGACTTTTAATCTTAAAAATCCGCTTGAAAACGTGAAGTTTCTAAAAAAACAAAACACGATCTTATTTATTCGTTTGCAATTTTATCTTTTTCCAGTAACTCGAGTCGATTTTCGCCTGCATTTTTTCAGAAAAAACTACAGAATTTCTATAATATTGAAGGTTACTCATTTTTCTTTTTTTTAAATTAATCCTTGGAGTTTTGCACAATATAACATCGAAATGTAATGTTTCAAAAACATTGAGAACATTCTTCAATTTGCAATTGTTTAAAAGAATTGTTAATAACAATTATAAATTTTAATTTTTTAGCAATCGCTTTATTTATTCCTTAAAATATAGACTTTAAGCTTTAATTTAAAAAAAAATTCACCTAATTATCTTTATTTGTTTCAAAGTAATAATAAAATGAAAATAAAATGACCCAAAACTTTAACACCTGATTACTTCAAAAATAAATTTTTTTTTTGAAAAATATCTTAGGGGCAAAAAGTGTACTCATATATCTACCAAAAATCATAGATAACTTGAAAATTGGAGACAAAAATTTTTCAAGTGGCTGGTTTCACTTATTTTGGCCCTATACTAAACTAAAAAATTAAACTATTCTTTATTTTACAAAAAAGATAAAAAAAAATGCGTAAACATTGAAATTTCTGTATCAAGAATGACTAAACCCAAAGAAATTTTTAAAATTTTTACAAAATGACAATGTAAACCCTTTAACGCCCCTGGGACATATATGTCCCACCTACAAAAAACTCAATAACTTCCAAGAAAATCAATATTTTTCATTCAACCTTGGTGCGTTTTTTTCAGGAAGGATAGAGCTTTAAAATTATGTAAACAAAATTATGCCTAAAATTTCCTATTTTTTAATAAAAACTATAAATAATTATTAAAAATTATTAAAAATTACGAATTTTTAAAACATTTTAGATTTGCTTGAAACTTGGTACTCGGGGGTTTTTGGAGTCGCTGATTACGAATCTGATGTTAGTTTTTCAAAATTCAAGATGGCGGATCCAATATGGCGGACGACTTTTTTAAAATCTAAAGCGATTTGCTTGAAACTTGGTACTCGGGGGTTTTTGGGGTCGCTGATTACGAATCTGATGTTAGTTTTTCAAAATTCAAGATGGCGAATCCAATATGGCGGACGACTTTTTTAAAATCTAAAGCGATTTGCTTGAAACTTGGTACTCGGGGGTTTTTGGGGTCGCAGAATACAAGTGTGAAACCAATCCCTTTTACTAATGGGATTGTATGGAAACTTGAACTTGGGTTTGGACTAGCCTTTTAGTGCCTATTGTTGAAACTCCTTCGGAGTGAATCTTCGCCAGTAGCCCTATTATAACACATTTCTTGCTATGCATGGTCGGAAATTGCATTGGATACTTACTTCCCGTGATATTTTCTAAAACACTGTCCAACACGGCTACTGGCGAAGATTCACTCCGAAGGAGTTTCAACAATAGGCACTAAAAGGCTAGTCCAAACCCAAGTTCAAGTTTCCATACAATCCCATTAGTAAATGGGATTGGTTTCACACTTGTACTAGCCTTTTTACACCTATTGTAGAAGCTCCTTAAAAATCTAACGCGCTACATACGGAACCTCTAAGGTAGTGTGGAAGTCCGTTTTTAGACATCTGCACTTCACATGCACATGAAATTCGTATTCAGCGACCCCAAAAACCCCCGAGTACCAAGTTTCAAGCAAATCGCTTTAGATTTTAAAAAAGTCGTCCGCCATATTGGATTCGCCATCTTGAATTTTGAAAAACTAACATCAGATTCGTAATCAGCGACCCCAAAAACCCCCGAGTACCAAGTTTCAAGCAAATCGCTTTATATTTTAAAAAAGTCGTCCGCCATATTGGATCCGCCATCTTGAATTTTAAAAAACTAACATCAGATTCGTAATCAGCGACCCCAAAAACCCCTAAGAATGTGTAAGATTTTAAAAAAATTTTCCCGCCTTTTCCGGGGGCGTTAAAGGGTATAGAAAAAAAAATTTTCATTTTTTATTGTTAAACAAATAAAAATAAATTTTTTTTTAAATGTCTCTCGTTGTTTTGATGCGGAATCAACTCACCTTTAATTTTAAAAAATGTATTTGACATTTTATTGAAAATTGTGGTCTCCACATTGACTTGTCCAAAAAAATTATTTCTCCTTACTGTGCGCGCTCATAGAAAAACCTGAATAACTTTTTACCTAATGAAGAATACTCACTTTTCTTTTTTTGTGATTATTCGTGATTAAAAAAGGAGTAATATTCAATAAAAAGTTTTTTAAAATGTTGGGAGAACATAAAAATTTTTTTAATTGTTTAAATAAATTGTTTATAATTTTCACAATTTTTAAAATTTTATATAATAACAATTGTAAAAATGTCTCGGTGGAATTTTGTAAATTTGTAGTTTTTGGCATTCTGAACAAAAAATCTTAATGGCAAAATCCAAAAAAATGGACAGATTTTTTGTAAAGTTAGATTGAAGTTATGAAATTCAGTGTAAAAGGCAAAAGTACATAAATGGTGAAAAATACCTAAAAAAGTAAAATAGTTAATCGAAATTGTCCAAAACTTGTTACTCGAAGGTTTTTAGGGTCGATGATTACAAATCCAAAGTTATATTTTCAAAAATCAAAATGGCAACCATTTTTTTTGGGTGTTGGAATTATATGTATGTTTTATTTTTTAAATATTAATTATTTTCTTCATTTTGTTTAACTTAACCAACAAATAGAAAAAGTAATTTTCAAAATAGGAGGAGTTTGTTTCTTATTAGTCCAAAGAAGCAACCATTTTTTCTTTTGTGTGTTGGAATTTTATGTATGTTTTATTTTTTGAATATTAATTATTTTCTTCATTTTGTTTAACTTAACCAACAAATAGAAAAAGTGATTTTAAAAATAAGAGGAGTTTGTTTCTTATTAGTCCAAATAAGCAACCATTTTTTCTCTGGGGGTTGGAATTATATGTTTTATTTTTTAAATATTAATTATATTCTCTATTTTGTTGAGTTGAGTTTTTTAAAACTGTAATCGTATTGTTTATTAGCAACCCCAAAAACTCCCAAGGAACTAGTTTTAAGCGATTTGTAGTTGATTTAAAATAAATTGTATGTCATATTGGATCCGCCATTTTGATTTTTGAAAATATAACTTTGTATTTGTAATCATCGACCCTAAAAACCTTCGAGTAACAAGTTTTGGACAATTTCGATTAACTATTTTACTTTTTTAGGTATTTTTCACCGTTTATGTACTTTTGCCTTTTACACTGAATTTCATAACTTCAATCTAACTTTACAAAAAATCTGTCCATTTTTTTGGATTTTGCCATTAAGATTTTTTGTTCAGAATGACAAAAACTACAAATCTACAAAATTTTCATTTAAAAGAATTTTTATAACTTTTATAAAAAATTTTTTTTAAAACCAATTAAGTTTTTTAACTTGAGACCTGATTTTTTTATTACTTTAAATTTTTTTATACGTTATAATGTAGAGAGAATTTTTTTTTATTGCTCCCACTTTTTAAAATGAAAAAATCTTCTAATTAGGGCAGATGGAAATTGAAGAAAGAAGTTACATTTTTCAATATGATTTACATGCGTATCTGGTTGGAAAAAATACTTTTAATAAAAGTAAAAAAAGAAAAAAATGAATAATAATTTGGAATGGAAAGAAGGTGAATTGTATATTAGTGACGCATGAACCCAGAAACCGTGACGAGGTTTGGAAAATGTTGAGGAAAATTGTTGATTTTACGCACACGGGATAAAATCCCGGGTAGGAACAGAGAGAGAAGAGAGAGGTAGCGCGCGCGTCCTAGTCTCTGTTCAATTTTCATTTCAAAACGTAAAGAGAGGAAGAGAGAGCAACAGACATCATACACACATATCCCTCGTGGAGTTCGAGAGGGTTTCACCTCTCCCTGTGTAAATTTTGATGCGCGTGCGCACCTGAAATTTCCATGTTGTGCTTCAGTTCTTCGCGATACCTCGTGAAATGCGCGCCGTGTTTGTGTTTTACCTAACGGATCGGTTGCTCGTGTCGTGTTGTCAACATTCGTGTACACGCACACCATCCGCGAATTTGATTCGTCCGTGGCCGGACGATAGTGACTTCCTGCCTCGTGTGTGTCTTTCTAAAACACTGTGTCCACCGACTCTCATGCCGGTCAAAGGAACTTAACTCTTTTTCTTTTACTTCTTCTTCGTTTTCAATATTCCTCATACAAAAGAAAAAGCAAAAAAAAACAATTCTCCATTTTTACTTTTTTATATTGATGGAGAAAATGACATAAGAGAATTTAATTAAAAAAAAATTTTCCATTAAAAGTAAGAGAACACGAGAATTGGATGCTGCGAATCACAAACTTGAAAGATTAGAAACATTATACTTGGACAATGCTCGTCATGAACTATTTTGACGATGAGATTTAAAAGGTTTGAATGCAGTTTTTAATTTTAATATTATAAATTTATGATAAAAATCGAAATACTTACAGTGCTAACTGTAAGTATTAACGATACAGATAAAAATTCTTACATAAACAAGAAAATACAACCCGATCAAATTCCAATATTTACAATACAAACTTTGTATTTTTATAATTCAGAAAAAACTGTTTGAAATTCCAATCAAAATATTTGCAGCACAAATAATAATATTTGCATTCGATATTGAAATATTTATAATAACGATGGAATAGTCACAATAAAGTTTATAATTCAGATTTAGAGAGTACTTATTAATTTTTTTTGTACAAAAATGGTAAAATGTACATATATTCTTGTTATCAAGTGTTAATGAACGGAAATAATAATAGAAGAAGAAAAAGAAACTATATAACACTATAATAAACCTAAAAATCAATATAGAATTCTTAATTCTATTGTTGTAAACTTAAAAAAATTAACGTCCCGTTAATTACTTTTAATTATTGTCAAGATTAAATAATGAGGCTGTATAAAATAAGAATTAAATTTTCTTGATATGAAAAAGTTTAGAAGACGTTCTTTTATGTAAGAGTGAAAAAGGAAGTTATTTTTCAAGTTGAAAAACTATTTGAAAGACTACAGTTTGAAAATAATTTCTGATTAAGACAACTTTTAGTTTTATGTTTCATATAACATGAATGTTATACTTTATTCGCAATAGAAAGAGATCAAACTAAAGTATAACATGCATACAAAAGTTTTACATTTTTCAAGATTCTAAGTATCAGTTATAAATTGTCTTCTTTTTCCGGTTCAAGTCTTCCTGTTTCACTAAAGCCAGACGATGGATATTTACTTAAGTAATATTTATATTATATATAATATAAATATAATATTTAAGTAAATTTTTATAAATTGCGTCAATGTCAATGTCTGACTAAAACTGACGTCTACCAATTCCCATTCATATCGTCCCATTATTGTTTCAACATACACGAAAAAACCTTTGAGAAGTCTGTCTTCCCACTGTCACAAAATTTCGCTTCTTACTGCATGGAAAGTCTGATCGTCCGGCACTGGGTGCATAGCGTCTTTAAATCATCAATTTTCCAAATTTGCCGACATTGAGCCAAATATCGGCCCAATATTGGCACTGATGATCCGAATGATGTAACGAGCGTCGTCTGATTACTGGGCCTATATTGGTACCGATCCTTTATTATTTCAGATTTTATAACGACAAATTAATACTGCCAATGACAAGACGTTTCTTGGCCGATGACTGGGCTAATGATGGCGCCAATATTGGGACATAGATCGGCCCAATAATGCCATATTAATAAATATAGTTTTGTGTCTATGATGGCAAATTATAATTGCCTAATTTTAAGGTTATGTTTGACATGTTACTTAGAAGTAAGGGGTAGAGGGTAAATTTTCAGGTTATGTTTACCCTTTGACTTAGAAGAAAGAGTGGAGAGGGAATTTTAAGGTTATATTTGCTCTGTGACCTGATGATTTTTCACCTGATTTTGAGATTATGTTCGTCTGTGGCAGGAAGTTATGTTGAATAAACTTAATTACTGAATTTACTTAGAATAATTTAGCTTCCAGGCACAAATTTAATTTTGAGGTCATGTTTGCCCTGTAACCTAGGAGTTTGTTCTCTAAAGTTAGCCGCATATAAACTAAGAACCTAACTTTGAGGTTATGTTCGTCCGCATATGACTTGAAACCTTATTTTGAGGTTATGTTTGTCCTCTGAAGTTGGTCGCATATGACTTTGAAACCTTACATTGAGATTATGTTCGCCCTATGAAGTTGGTCGTATATGACTTGAGACCAAATTTTGAGGTTATTTTTTTATTATAAAGTTGGCGCATTAAGACCTAATTTTTCAATTGTTTGTATTATCGTCAGTAGATATTTTACTCCTGAAAAATTATACTATTTGTGAAAAAAATAGAAATTTATTACCCTAAGTATAGTTAATGATAACAAAATAACAACAATTAATTATTTAAACAATTTAATAATCAAATTATTTTTTATCAGTAGTAGATATTTTTCTCCTAAAAAATTTAACGTTTCGACAGCGCGGCTGTCCTCTTCAGAAACTATAATTTATTTAACAAAAGAAAAATAATAATAAAATTAAAATACATTTTTAAAAAAATAATATTAATTATAAACTTATTTTTAAACAATTTTTTACCGAAAAAAAAAAAATTTTTTTTGAAAAAAAAATTTTTAATTAGATTTTTTAATGTCCATCAATCCGTTTCGAGATATTTTTATAATAAATATGCCTAGCAATTTTTAGCCGAATTCCTTGAAACCTCTTCGAGTTATGGTGTTCACAAAAAACGGAATCCACACATTCATACATCCGGACAATTGTTCAGGGTCTTAAATAACATAGCCCTATATAGAAGAAAATTTATTTGAAGGATTTTTAAAAATTTTATAAATTAAATGACTACAAAGCTTCCTCACGACAAAGCAATAAAACATATAAAATTATTAATAGAAATACAATACAGAAATGAGGAACTAATACTTCTAATATTTTAAAACATTTAAATAACAATGGATATGTTCTTGTCACAAAAATAATATACAAAATTTGGAAACTTTTACTCTGAAGACAATCTTATGAAATATAGATTTTTCTTAAAACCAAGTTTTGCCTGTCATATTAATTCTACCATTTTAAATTTATAATATTTTACATCAGATTTTATGTTACAAACTTCAACAAATTCCAACGATTTTTTAAATATACGATGGCCATATTGGATCGGCCATTTTGAATTTTGGAAAACTAATATTAGATTCGTAATCAGCGACGCCGAATACTTTAATGTTTATTTAAAAAAATGTCTTCTAACGCCATTTTGAACCCGCTATTTAAAAATTTTTAACTGTACATTTCGCCATATTGAAACTTGGTTTTTGTGGAAAAAAATAATTTTTTTTTCTAAAAAATTAAAAAAATAATTTTTTTTTAATCTTTTAAAAGTTGAAGAAAAACTAAAACTTTCTTTCTTTGACAACTTTTTTCGAAACTGAATAGGGTCATTTGGGGTAAATGTAAACAGTAGATGTTTCAGCTAAATTTAGAAATTTAAAAATAAGTACAACGTCAATATTTTTACCTTAGCTCACCTACAAGATGTTCTGAGTATTGCCAATATTTTATTTTGACAATTGGCAATGCCATAGTACAAGTTATTTTTTAATGCAAAAAAGATTGAAAATCAAAATTTACTGTTTCAGTAGTTTGTCTCGCATTTGCATAAAAATAAATTAAAAAATCAAACTAAAATTTGTAATTCTTCCTTATTAATGCCTTAACAAAAATTGACTTTGATTTATGATTTTCGTCAATTTAGTTAATTAATAATTAAGTGTTTACATTTACCCCGAGAATTCGAAAACTCGGGGTAAATGTAAACAGAACGTCAACTACATTAAAAAAATTTAATAAATTATTGGATCTGCCATTTTGAAATTTAAAAATTTGATTTTAGATTCTTATTCAGCAACCTTAAAAACTTTTTTTACCAAGTTGAATAAAAATCTATTAAAATTTGTTCAAGTTACTTAAGTTTTACATTACTAATTTTGTAATAGTTGATTGTTTATTTTAAGATACATTAGCCAGTCAACTGGTTGATTTTTCTATGCATCTACGAATAATTTTTTTTAGTTTTTCCATCCCTTAAAACAGTAGTATACTTGAAATAACTTGTTTCATAAACTTCGCATAACTACAGTAGTGTTTACATTTACCCCGAATTTTAGAAAAATTTCAAATTCTCGGTGTAAATGTAAACAGTCAGTTTAAGGCGATTCAGGTGCATCAATATTTTTTTGTACTCCATAAAACTTTTCTAGGGAAGTAAAGTAACAAGTTTATGGAAAAAAATCCGTCCTTTTTACGTTTTAATAAAAAAAACTAATGTTTTTAGTGAAACATAGATATTCCGTTTACATTTACCCCAAATGACCCTACTTTCCAAGTTATAAGCTATTGAAATTAGGTCTGCTTTTAAACATCAAAAATTTCGAAAATTCATATCTCGAAAATTTTGGCAATTATGGAAAAATAAAAAAATACGTATTTAATATTTTTCTATAAGGAACGAGAAAAAAATATGTTTAACCGATTCTAAAATGTCATAGAAAAATTCCACGCGGAATTGCCCATATATAAAAGGGGCATTCTCTGTAAAACGTGCCCCCCCCCCTCTGCCCAGAAAGGTTTTAAAAATAACAGACCATTCTTTTTGAAAAATTACATCTTCGAATATGTAGTTACTTTTGCCGTATGGCTTTTTTCAATTAAAAGTTTTTAATAGACAATATAGCGCTATAAATAAATAAATTCTAATAAAAAAAATATAAAATGTTTTAGAATTTTCAAATTTGACTAAATTCGCTCAAAACTTGTTACTCGGGGGGTTTTGGGGTCGCTGATTACGAATCTGAAGTCAATTTTTAGAAATTCAAAATGTCGGATCCAAAATGGCGAACCAAAATTTTAGTTTAATCAGATTCGCTTAAAACTTGTTACTTGGTGGTTTTTGGGGTCGCTGATTACGAATTTGAAGTTACTTTTTAAAAATTCAAAATAGTGGATCCAAATGGCGGACAAATATTTTAAAATTTGATTGGATTCGCTTACAACTTGTTACTCGGGAGTTTTTTGGGTCGCTAGTTACGAATCTGAAGTTACTTTTTAAAAATTCAAAATGGCGGACAAATTTTTTTAAATTTGATTGGATTTGCTTAAAACTTGTTATAAATAAAACATAAAATAATTTATTTAAATTGTTATAAACAATATTAATTAACAAATATTTAACTATGACTTCTCTTAACTAAAATAAGTTCTTATACTTACATTTTTATATTCTTAAAATTATCCTAAATAAAAAACTAAACTTAAAAAAAAAATTTTTTCTGGAGAGGAACAAAAATTAACTATTTGTTAATTAATGATGCTTATAAAAATTAAAAAAAATATTTAAACAAGGAGGACATATGTTCTTTAAATAAATCAAAATAAAATAGTAAATGTAAAAGAACAATTTAGTAGCGGGTTATCGAAGTTAAATTTTTGTTAATTAATATTGTTTTTAACAGTTTAAAATGTTTAAATAAATTATTTTATTTTTTATTTATTGTCTGGTGGTTATATTGTATTAATTTGAATTGATTTAGATCATGTGCAGTAACTGAATAAGAAACAAATCTGACCTAAGTAGACGAATTTTCTCAGCTATTTTGGATCCGCCATTTTAAAATTCGCGCCAAAATAGTTCTATCAAATTGATATTCGGATAAGTTGAATTTCTAGTAAATTAATATTCGAACACATGTACATTCTGATAAAGTACATTTCTATTAAAAAGATTTTTGGCAATATTCAGATTCTATTTAATTACGCTTCTGTAAAATTACGATTCTACGAAAAACGATACGCATAAATTGATATTCGATGAAATTAGATTCTAGAGTTTTCTACTGATGAGATTATATTTAATTGTTATGCGTCGTTAAATGAGCCCTCACTCTCAGTTTTATGTCGTCTATGTGAATTAACATAATTTTAATTCACTCACTACATGCGAGTAAATATAAAGTTGAGTGTACATTAGTGAATTAACGTATAAAAGGCAAAATTGAAAATTGTATATAGTGGATAAAAAGCTAAGCTAGAAATTGGTTAATTCTAAAAAAGGCAAAGTAAGAAATTGGTTATGTTGGGTAAAAGACGTAGTTAGAAATTCGTTTATTTGGATAAAAGGCAAAGATGGAAATTGATTGTATTTGGTAAAAGACAAAGTAGAAAATTCATTAAATTGGATAAAAAGCGAGATTGGAAATTGGGTATGTTAAATAAAAGATAAAGTTGCATCCTTTTACAGTTACATTCTTTCGAACTACTAATATATTTTACAACTGTAGATCAACAATATTATCGTGAGATGCTAGAATTCAAATTCAAATTTTAGATTAATCACATAATCTCTTTTTAAATAAAGTAAGTTTATATTGTGAAAGTTTATATTCGTTTACTTTTAAAGAAAACAATTTGGAATAAAATCTCAAGATTGATATTAAAATAATTCGACGCCTCCCGTTCATATAATTCTTATTGAAAAGCGAATGCAAGATGATTCTTATTCACTTTTTGGTGCAAGACAATGCTTATTCGATTTTCCGTGCAATAAAATGCTTATTCAAAATTGTGTGCAAAACAATTGCCACTGACAGAACAATAAATGTAACCCTAAATCTTCCTATTAATATTAAATTGCATTTAAATATCTGAGAATTTCAGTACGTGTCTATTGTTATAAGAACCTTTAAACACGGATCCTATCACACGTATTAAGAAATATTTTTTAAGCAATTGCAATTATAAATTATACTGAATTGAAAATTTTATTAAATTCATAGAATAAGCTAATTTCAGAATGTACATTTTCGCATAGAATTTCGAATAAGCATTTTATTGCACGGAAAATCGAATAAGCATTGTCTTGCACCAAAAAGTGAATAAGAATCATCTTGCATTTGTTTTTCAATAAGCATTATATGAACGGGAGGCGTCGAATTATTTAGCAGCAAATAAATAAGGGCGCGCGGAGCACTCAAGTATTTGTTATTACACGGAAAGAAAAAGTCTAAAGAATATTTCAATATATTATCGAAAAGTTGGACAAGACAGAAAATTAGTAATATTTATTTGATTTCCTAAAAATCATTTCAAGATGTTTAAAAAACTTTATGTTGTATATAAAAAACTTTTTAAATGTATTTCAAAAATTATAACTTATAAATATTATCAGACAATAAGAAAAATGTTTTTAACTGTCGTAAAATCATTATTATATTTTATGAAACTATCAAAATACAGCTAAGTAAAATTATATTAATGCTTATAAGAAAGATGATTTCAGATGTGTATTCGTGACAAGTTTAAAAAAATTATTATAATGTTTACGAAGGACCACCTGCAACGTGCTATTCCCTAATTAATTAACATTGTTAGAATTTATAATTCGCGCCCCTTTATTTTTGTTTAACTTCTTTTAGCTGCATATAGACGGCGCTTCCTTTTTCTTTAATCGCCATTTTTTACTACGCGTCTCTCCCACCATTGTCTTTTGGTTTCTCGATCCGATCACCACGTTGTACGCGACGATTTCAAAGTTCAAATGTAAGATCAGTGTAAAAGGAATATAATTATTTCTAACCGAATAATATTTATTCTAATCATTTCGTCAATCCGCTGCCTACCTTCTAATAGGCTATGGGCCCAGATGGACTTATAAACTTTGTTTGATGAAAAACCGACGCTTTGTCAATTCGCGCTTACCCTCGTCACGAAAAGCAGTGACCGGCCGCGCTGTGGCGATACTTCGGCATATTATTCGAACTCAGTAATTTTTTGTCTCGCGTTGATCGTATGAATATAGAGATCAACGGCGACTTGTTAACAATCATGCTTATTCACAGTTTACCAGCCAGTTACAATAATTTCTGCTGTTACATCAAATCTCGAGATACATTACCTACCGTCGATGTATTAATGACAAAAATTATCGAAGAGAGTTTCGCAAGAAAACATAAATTCGACGACAGTGGTGGCGCTATGTTCGCAAAGCAGAGTCAAAGTGTTTCAAAAAGAAGAGAAGTCTAAATCAAAACGCGAACGCAGTGAATGATGTTTTTGTCGCGATCGACGAAAACAATCAGTGTCGTGACAAATCCTTCTTTAGTGCTACTTGCAGCGAAAAGTGGTGTTTGGATAGTGGTTCGACCGCGCATATTTGCAAAGACAAGCTTCTTTTCACCAATTCATACGAAATCAAAAGTGGAGTAAATCTTGCTAGCAACGCGACCGCGGAAGTGACAGCAAAAGGTGACGTGCAGATTATTGTCAACAAAACAAAAAGTGACGAAGTTGAATGGCACAGGCGATTAGGTCATTCGAATTGAAACGATATGAGCCCAATGATAAGAAACGAATCTGTTACCGGGATGAAATTTAAGTTCAATAGTGACTATTTGACGTGCGACACTTGTGCGGCTGGAAAGATCGTTCGTGCACCGTTTCCAAAAAGAAGTCATGGATCATCTTCTATACTCGAAATTGTACATACAGACCTGTGTGGTCCCATGAGGACAGAGTCAAAAGGGGGAGCCCGTTACCTACTGACTTTCACAGACGACTACAGCCGGTGGACGGAAATCTACCTCCTTCACGACAAATCCGAAGTCGCAGCAAATTCATAGAATACAAAAATCTTGCAGAAACGCATACCGGTAATAAAATCAAGTCAATTTAATCCGACAATGGCAGAGAATTTGTCAACTCTGAAATGAATCGCATTCTAAAAGTTTCGGGAATTCAAAGCCGATTCTCTGCTCCCTACACGCCGCAGCAAAACGGGATTTCAGAACGCAAGAATCGGACCCTGATTGAACCAGCTCGTTGCATGCTAATTGACTCCGGATTACCGACATCGTTCTAGGGTCAGGCTGTTGCAACTGCGTGTTACATCCGAAATAGATGCGTTACAAAACCATTGGGCACCAAAACTCTACATGAGATATGGACGGGAAAACGTCCCGAAATTCGACATTTTCGAAAATTTCTCAACAAATCACCGGGCAAGGACAAATTGAAACCTCGAGGCATCGAGGGAACCTTCGTTGGATACTCGACTACCGCCAAGCCTTATCGAATCTGGGGACACGACGACAAAAAGATGCACATCACACGTGACGTTCGATTTATGAGTGAATCGCCAAGAAAAATTGTCGAATGTAATCCAACTGTCACTAATGAAAGGGAATTTTTCCATGATCCCACAAACGATCAAGTTGCGGTCATCCCAATAGATAACGCTCCTGTAATCGATGATCCTCACGTGGGCAATCCAGAAATTCTGTTGGAAAATAGACGAAGACCAGGCTGACCCCGAAAAATAAAAACTGGCAAACCTTGAAGACCACCCAAGAGACGACACGACGCCATCGCAGATAGAAATATAAAACCAAACGTTGAACATGAAGGATCCATTCATTCCAGCGAGGATGAGTCCCACGACGAAGTACCCCAAAGAAAGGCTTCTCTCGATAATTCCCAAAAAAATGATTTGTTGGGTTGTTGCCAAAGGCTACGCACAAGAGTACGGAATCCATTTTTTCGAGACATTCGCTCCCGTTGCCCGTCTCAGCTCGCTTAGACTGATGGTGTCTTTGGCGGCTAAATTAAATCTTCGCATCAATCAACTAGACATTGAGACAGCGTACCTGAACGGAAAGATGGACACAGAAGTTCTCATTGAGCAACCGGAATTACTGGACAAAATGCTTCGACGAATGACCATGGATCCTGATCCGAAGATTTCTCAACGTGCTGAAAAAATGTTGAATCAACTAAACAGAAAGACGACAGTCTGCAAGCTAAACCGCGCGATATATGGTTTACGCCAAGCTGGACGTCAGTGACACACCGCCTTGGATCATTTTTTTCTCCATGTAAAAATGGCTACAAAAATTCACTTATTTTATAAAAACACTCTTCGACGGGTTTTTGTTTTTACAAATACTGGTAGACACACTATTGAATGTATGCAAAGAATCTAAAACCCGTAGAAAACGGATACGACAGCTAGAAATAAATAAATTAACTTAGTTAATACAAATTCATGAAAATATTTAGATTATTTCTGAAAAAATCTAGAATTGTTTACTTGATGAGAGCCCGTAAGTAGTATAAGTCAATTTTAGTAAAATATTTTTGTAGTTTTATGAATAAAATTTACTAAAACATTTGTTTTATTTGTCTCATGAATCTGAAGTTCAAATTTAAAAAACTTTAATTTGAGAAAATTGTCGGCATTTTTTCGACAAAAAATTTATGAATTTATGAATAATATAATAGTACCTCCCTTGTTCCATACTTTACGCCATTACTTTATGCTTAGTTCTCCCATATAACCTAGCTGGCCAATAAAGTAACCATTATTGCCCTAGGGAGATAAAGGGTACTTTATTGACTTGTGAGCGGTAAATGATGTACCCTTTATCTCCCTAGGGCTATAATGGTTTCTTTATTGAATGCAGGGTTATAAGGGGGAACTTAGACGCGCCTGTACAGGTAGATAAAGTGACCATAATACGCCTGAGTTGTATAAAGATTATAAAATGCGATCTTATGACATTAACCATTCTCAAATTTTAAATCTTTGTCATCAATTTTGAAGTAACATAACAGCCTGGAAGTAAAAAAAAATTGTTTTGGCATAGACTTTTACGTCTTATTTAGTGTTCCTATTTGAGGGGGCAAGCTCTGACCTGTTGGAAAAACACATCAAATTTCGACGTAATGTGAAGGCCCACATTAAGGCCGCTTTTAAAAACCGTTTCTCAAAAAAACAGATAAAATTAAACATGTATTTTTATCCGTTATTTATCCTCTTTTTGACCTAGGTAAAAAAATAGAACAAATTTTGACATATGTTTTGATTTGTTTTTGACCTGTAGGTAAAAAAAAAGGTCTAATTAGACATAGGTTTTGAGGTAATGTGAGGCCGTTATTTATCCTTTTTTACAAAAAATAGGTCAAATTGGACATAGATTTTGACGTATTGTGAGGCCGATATTTATTCTCTTTTTGACCTATAGGTCAAAAAATAGGTCAATTTTGACATAAGCTTTGACGGACCCTTTGGGATAGGGCGCCTTTACAGAATATTGAAACAGCGGCGGCGGCGATATCTTTTTATAATATAGGTAGATATATATCCTTTTAGTAAAAAAACCTCAGCTTTTGTTTAAAAGAATCGTATCTTTCGCCCCAAAAAATTTAAATTTATTTTTAATTTTTTTTTGCAAAATGCTTATTTTTAATCGAAAGATTGAAATCAATGTTTCTATATTTTATATTTTGAAAGTATAATAATTTTTTCCACCAATAACTTATTTAAGAAAGGTTTAAAAAACTTGTTTAGTTCTAAAAGAATATTTTTAAAAAATTGGTATTTTTTTTTAAATCCGCCATATTGGATTTTGTATTGATCGAATGGATATTATTATTATTCAACTTAACATTTTTTATTCTAATATGGCTAAAATTTTAAATCAGACTAATACCTTAAAGACTGCCGTCTTACCTTAATCGTTAAGTCATTTTTCCGTAATGTCCAAAAACGTCAAATTTTTTAGAATACTTCTATAAAAAAGCTGAAAAAGACGAGAGAAAACGAGAATGTGTGGCATTCTCGACACTCGAGATGAGATGATAATGTGTAATATTTTCCAAACACGAGACGAGACGATAATTTGCCTTACAATAACGAGACAATTAAAAGTATCGCCTCGTCTTGTATCGCGGCAACACTACCCTATATCAAGGAAGAATAACATAAAAACTTCTTCGTTTAAAATTGTTTATCAATGCTACACAATTACAACTAATATAAGAATATCTTCGTCTGAAAATCTTGCTGTTCCTTCCTTCGTCTTTTAATAAAATTGACATAAGACTATCTCTTTTCAAATTTAACCATGAGTTTCTTTGCCTTTCTAAAACAAAATGCATTTCAGTTAATACAGTTTAGTTAATTTACATATCTACCCACATAGCACAAAAACATCCAGAAAACTTCCAGGAAGTTTCCAAAAATTATTTTAAAAATTTTTTAGTAAAATTATTATTGAAAAAGGTTTAAAAAATTTATATTATTCAAATTTTGCATTGCTTTAAAATAAAAAAGTAGGTTTTATTAAAAAATTATCTTTACAACTACAGCACACATGAGGGTAAGGCGGACTCGAACCGCTATAGGCCTCAAAAGTGTGCTGCTGGGATAGCGCTTTATGCGCTCAACCAAATCGACAATTGACTTTACAGGGTTAATTTATATAATATATATTTCATTATATCTTTGAGAAAACTAATTTCTACTTAAACTAAAAAAAATTTTAATAATTTTTGGGAACTTCCTGGTAACTTCCAGGAAACTAACTTTGATAGAATTAATTAATTAAGCTAAATGAAATGGAATAAAAGATTAAAATTGAATCTTCAAAATAAATAAGTATAATTTTTACACAAAATGAATAGTTTTTATTTAAAAACATATACTTTTGATTTTGATTGGTTTATTTAAACCTTCGCGTTGAAATATTTCTGCCATTCGTAATAATAAAAATTTGATGAAATGGAAATTCTGACATTAAAAAAATTCAGCTTATTTAGCATTTCGTTAAATAAAAATTTTGGAAAAGAAAACTTCGTTTAAATAATAATTCTTTAAAATATAAGGTCGGTTAAATGAAAAATATATTAATTAAACATTCTAAAAAATGAAAATTCTAGTGAATAAAAATTCTAGTGAATAAAAATTCGATTGAATATAAATTAAATTAAATTTTTATTTTATTAAACTTAATTTCTGTCTAATTAAGATTCGGCTAAAATGTAATTATATCTAATGAAATTCTAACAACTGAAAATTCTCATTAATGGAATTTTTACAGCAATTTTTAAAAAGTTTTTGTACATTACTTTCAAATTTCAGATCTAGACGCAACAAACTCATTATCATCTTTTGTAAATATATCACCCGAAGTGCACAATACCTTTCTGTATTATAAAAATTTTAATAAATAAACAGAGTATATAAATTAAACATTTTTAACGTTATTTGAGAAATTATTCCGAAAATATTTATATCTTCCTATGCTGTAAGTGGCGAGTATGCGTGGCCTAAAATGCCCATTACAGTAACATCTTAGATAAATACCATGATGATTTTGCAATTGAATTATGAACGGTGCTCGTGTTGGCGTTATAAAGGCATCAATAAAATGTACATATTGTACGCCATTACCGTAAAAAAATTTTACAAAAAAATTTTATATTTTATTTATCCTTAATTAAAATTAATTCTTAAAATGCATGCTAAGCATTTCAAATCGCGCAGAAAACGAACTCGGATCAAAGACCTTAAGCATTTTTCTTCCGTCTGAAAATACAATTTCAGCAATTAAAACTATTTTTCTTTTCATGACTTTCAGCAAAAATTGAATTAATCTAAATCAAATAGATCTATATGGCATGACCTACAACAAGTTTCTTAAACACCGCAAGACTTATTCTTTTCAAAATTACCAAAAGCTATGAATGTGAAAAAAACTCTAAATTAAAGAAATTAAAAATATAAATAAAATAATTAATTTTTAAGAAATTAATTATTATACTATGTGTTTAAAAACGACGAACAGGAGGTCACACTCAACGCGTTGAGTGAAGGCTCCCCGCGCTCTCCACGCTCCCCTTGACATTGTGCGAGAGAGAAGAAACATTGCGTCTAGCATTGAAGCGTTCTCTCTCAGGCAGATTGTTCTTACAGAGTATTGCGAACTCTTTCTGTCCTGTAGCTCTTTCTCTCCCTTACCAATGGCGAATACTATTGTAATCGTCTTTTAAAATTAAAATGCATCTTTTTCTTAATTCTTTAAATCTTTAAATACAGGGTGAATGATGGTCCGGTATAAATTAAAATTTTTTATATATTTAACAATTTTATGGGAACGTTATAGATGGGAACGTTTAGGTTATTATTATTATTATTATTATATATTTTTCTTTAATATTCTATTCTTTCAAAATTATAATTTATCTTTTTCTTCCTGTATCAACCTAGCTTATAAACTTTGCCCGCCATAAATTGCATACTTGCGGAAGGTTTTAATGCACATTAAAATAATTTCTGAAACAACTGATTTAAGGTTGTAATTGTAACGACCTTTTTAAGGGGTACAAAACAGAATGGAATTTCTATTTTTGAAGTGTCCATTATTCCAGATCACATTAATCTTATTTTTGAAAAATTAATTCGAAAAGCAAAAATTGAAAATTATTATAATTAAAAGAATATTAAAAATATTCTCTTCTGTTAATAAAATTATTTCAACATAGTGTATTGAACCGATTCCTGTAAAATGCAAGCCCGGCAGTTTTGGCATGGCAACAGGTCCAACGCCCTGTCCCCACCTTTCTATATTTCTTAAGGAAGTAAAACTATAAAAGCACATTAATTAGACATCTAAATTGTTCAGTTCGGTTTCCGCAACCCCCAGAGGCTAACCTCTGTCATCGGTATAAAAGAAAATTTTTTTAATCCTATAACGTTCCCGTCCGATACCAGGGACCCGAATTAATTGTGTGCTTACACGAGTAATTCGGTCGGACGTAAAATAAAATATTAATTACTTCGAAGTCACGCAGGCCGTCTTAAAAATTAAAATAGTGATGAAATAAAATTTTATAATCCTTTTAAAATCTGTCTTGTCGAAAAGACCGGCCGGTTTCGTGTTATTGCCGCGTCCGCCCTGTTTTAATGGTTTAAGAAATTAATAATTAAGGACAATAAAAATTCATAATTGTGCGTGTACGTGTGACCGCAATTCAAAAAAAATTGTGAAATTTTCGCCCGCCTGTAGAAGTCTTCAGGGCGGTAGATTCGAAGTTCCAGAACTAGTGAGTAATTGTATCGTTCTGGTTTGATTTTACCTCACCCCCCCTTTTATTTTTTGAGGGCGGATGAACTCTTTTCTAAATTAAAATAAAATATTATTATTACTTTTAACTTTTTATCTATTAATTTTCTACATTTTCCTTACCCCCCTTCCTCTATTTAATTTCTGACTAAGGTAGACTTGTAAAATAGGGCCATCTCAAAAGCCCAAAATAATTAATATAATTAAATTAACTATAGAGTCATTCCATTATATTTCGACTAAAGTCGTTGCCGACTAATTTAAAAAAATTGTAATATTTTGCAGGAATGATTTTTTTAACAAATAACCTATTTTTGCAAATTTCATTCACTAAATGTGAGAAATAGAAATCATTAAATTGAATAAAACCTTATGAAATATAAAGTACCTGTGATTAACTTTTACTTTTTCTTAACACTTTCTTCCTTTTTTCTTCATAAGTGTTAAAAAAGAAGCAATTAAAACTGGTACTTTGCTTATTTTCACGATTTTAAAATGTTTAACTTCTGTCCAGAAAAATGAAAAATTACGAAAATTGTGCCATAATTAATTATTAATTATTGCACAATTTTCGTAATTTTTCATTTTTCTGGGCAGAAGTTATTTACATTTTAAAATCGTAAAAATAAGTAAAGTGCCAGTTTTAATTGCTTATTTTTTAACATTTATGAAGAAAAAAGGAAGAAAGTGTTAAGAAAAAGTAAAAGTTAATCACAGGTACTTTATATTACATAACGTTTTATTCAATTTAATGATTTCTATTTCTCACATTTAGTGAATGAAATTTGCAAAAATAGGTTATTAACCAGGTGAACTTTAAAATCTTTTTTTATTTAATATTTCTGATTAAGAATTGTTTCTACCAATTTATAATAATAATATAATTCATTCTTAATAAAATCTAAAATTTTTTTTACGTTTTTATAATAAATTATGTGTTTTCTTTAATATTTTCTAATAGATGAAAATGTGACAGTTTTAACGACTTCATATACTTTAGATGCTTATTTTACAATAAACATAAAAAATATTTGAAAAATTTGTTTTGCTCGGTAATCCTAATATCTTTAAAATCATTCCTGCAAAATATTACAATTTTTTAAAATTAGTCGGCAACGACTTTAGTCGAAATATAATGGAATGACTCTATATTAATTACTTAAATATTTTCTGGTTCGTAACACATATTTAAAGCAAAAAGTATAATATTAAAAAATTATATTTTCTTTAATGCTTCCTAAATCTAAGTTAGTCATTTTGAATAATTAAAAATCACCGATTTCTTCACAAACTGTTTGGACTAACTTTTAGTTAAAAATAACTATTTTGTAGTAGAAAAATATTAATTTATTTGGTAATTATCTTCTTCATATATGACAGTTAACTTGATAATGTTCGCATCTACTGTTTGATATGAAAAAATCCACTGTTTCAGAGGTCTAGGTAGATTTTTTAAAACTTTTTTAATCAAGATTGTAATTTATTGTTGCCTGTAGAGAATAAAATTCTAGATCATTTTCCTTCCATGGAAATTTTTCTATTAATGAGAAAAACTGAATTTTTAAAACCTTTTTTTAATTATTTGCTTCAAACACTGAATTAATTAATCCAAATACAAATTATATATTTCAATAAAAATTATTAGATTGAACTATATATTTATTAAATAATAGTCAAATGATCGGTTACTTGAATCAAATAAATTTTTTTTTCAGTGTAGGGTACATTTTTGATAAAAAATTAAAGTTTAAGATGTTCCTATACTAAATGAAGTATTGAAAAAAAAATTTTAACCAAAAATAATTATCCTTTTCAAAACAACGTACATTTTTATTTTATTTTTTTATTTTATTGTTTTACGTCTTCAAGCAACAAATTTTTTCATTAATAAGTAAAGAAGCTTTCTGGAAATTTTGATTAACACTCTAACTCTGAATCAGTGAAAATTTCACTGATTTAAAATGAGGCTGAAATCTACAACGTTTAAAAAAACGAAAAAATAAAAAAATTTCAAAGCAGAAATTCTTCAATTAGTGAAAAACATACACCACACAACTTTTAACCCCTTAATATATTCGGAACCCTTCGTTTATGCGGTAAAATGACAAAAAAGAAAACATTTGTAAAAATTACAAATGGTTTTAGAGTTGTTTCGCCATTCTAACCATTTCTAACCATCTTTGTTTTAGGGTTAAATTTTTAAAAATTTGTAAAAATGAGTGAATATTGTCTTTATTATTCAATATTAACTAGTACTTTTATCTTCGTTAAAACATTTGTCTGAATTCTGCTCTATTTCTGCTGAAAATCGGCTGAAAACTATCAATTCGGCGGCATATTTAGCACATAAAAATTTTGCTACTAAAATAATAAAATTATGCTTTTTTCTTCTGATTTAATTTCATATAATTTCTATTAAAAAATATGTTTTATATGGTTTTTAGACGTTTTATGACATTTAAAAATTTTCGAGCAGAATAATTCTGCTTTTATGCTTTAGCAGAAAGTTCCTTTCTCTAATTTCTGCTCAAAAAAATTACAAAAGTGAACAAGAGAGTCTATAAGAAAAAACGTTTACAAAATAGTCTGCGTTCACGGACTAAAAATGGTTAATGCTTGAATTTAAAAGTTTCAATAATACTTATAATATATTTAAAAGTATTATATAACTATATTTATATATTAAAAAATAAAGTATCTAATTTAATTGGCTAAATGTTAAGTCAATAAAAAAGTATAAATATTAAAATTATTATGAAGCTATTTAAACAAATTACAATTGTGAAAAATGTAAATCAATCTTTAATTACATTTTTCTAAAGAATGTTGAATATGACAATAAAATGTTAAATAATTAATTCTGCTGTAAAATTAACGCTTTAAAGCAGGCTCGCCAACCTGGGATTGAAACTTTGTAATGATATGGCATTATTTTTAACGTTAGAAGTTCCAATTTCCTGTAAGAGTAAAATTCATTCATTTTATGCAATATATCTATATATATATATATATATATATATTACTGAGCTCACTGCTTGTCGGACAGGTAGAGAGTACCGATAGCGCACCCATTGCTGCGCATCACGTGGGTTCTCTCACCTCACGCTACACCTCTTGAGGGCCCAGCGATCTTTAATACTTGGTTTCTTGTACAATTTTCTCAGTTCACCGTCGACCAGACTCGGGGATTACTTCGAGAATGGTCGACAGCAACTCTTTCTTCTCTTTTCACCATTTTACGTTTTCGACCTAACGCCGAGGCTGAAGTATGACTCTCCCTAGGAATAAGATCTGCACTTCTCCGTTTCTTTCTTTTCACCTGTCATTGCTCTTGGTCTAAGCAGGGGTACAACTGTGTAAGACCAAGGCAATGCATTTCCTATATGAGAATGTGAACCAACTCTGTGAAGAAGAGGTACATCTCAACCTTCACAGAGTTAATGCACCAGGTCGATTCTTCGACCCGAGGTACAGCTCGGGGGAAGATGAAGCTTGTATTTCTACTCTTATCTCTCTATTTTTATTATACGCAACTAAGTATCGTGTCGGGCATGAATACTGTGAGAATCGCGGTATCTAGTCTTTTCGATTTTGCCAAATTAACCCAGCGTGCACAACCCCTAGTAACTGTCCATATCGTTATTTAGGGGTAGTTTCTAGAGTTTACCCTCACGTATAATGAGCGTCGGTCTCGGGTAGAAATCCTTATTTTTGGGATATTAAGTTAAATTAACCCCTTGACAGTCGATGACGTGTATACACGTCATGGTGCAAGTGGGCTCAAACTGTCGATGACGTGTATAGACGCAAGTAGATTTTTGGCTACAAAAACACACAGATTTGTCCACAAATTGATACTCGAGGGTTTTCGGAGTCGCTGGTTACGAATCCGAACTTAGATTTTGATAATTCAAAAGGGCGGATACAATATGGCGGACGAATTTTTTACAAATTCTTTGAATACTCTTGAAACTCGTTACTCGGGGGTTTTCGGGTTCGCTGATTACGAATCTGAACTCAGATTTCGAAAATTCAAGATGGCGGATCCAATATGGCGAACAACATTTTCACAATAACAGGACAAACTGGAATAAAGACGACCAAATACAACTGCAAACTTTTAAAAAAAAGACAGTTTTTAAGCTAAACGAAGAATAAAAATAACACATTAGACACATACAGAGCAATTAACAAAACAACTGACTGTCGCGTTCAACAAAAATGACAGTTACAAGGATTTCGAAGTAAGACTTAAATAATTTTTGACTAACAGAATTTAAATAAATTCAGTTAGTTTTCAAAATTACTGGTTATTATATTGGATCCGCCATTTTCAAAACCGACATTACATTTTTAATTTAAGACATCAATAAACTCCAAGTAACAAATTTTCAGTGAAGATGATAAATTTGTTGAAATAGCGTCCGCCATATTGGAACTGCCAAATTAATACACTCGAGTATCGAGTTTCAAGTGAACCCGATGAATTTTGAAAATTTTATCTGCCATATTCGATCTACCATTTTTAATTTCTGAAATCGGAGTTCAGATTCGTAATCAGCAACCCCGAAAACCCCCGAGTATCGAGTTGCAACTGAAATCAATGAATTTTTGAAAATGTCTGCCATTTTAAATACGCCATTTTGAATTTTCAAAATCTAAGTTCGGATTTGTAATCAGCGACCTCGAAAACCCCCGAGTAACGAGTTTCAAGTAAATTCGATGGATTTTTGAAAATGTCGTCCACCATATTGGATCCGCCATTTTGAATTTTCAAAATCTGAATTCGGATTCGTAATCAGCGACCTCAAATACTTCAGTATACTGATTTGCGCAAATTTCTGTTTTCTTAAAAGTTGTCGACATTTTGAGCCCACTGATGAGATTTTAGTCTCGACTGCGAAGGGGTTAATTATACAGCGTGGCCACGGGGGAGTACATTGAGCTATTGTAAATCGCCAGGACAGCGGCTCAGTCTCTCGCTTAATCTCTTGCGCTTACTCGCTTACTTCCTCTCTCTTTTTCTCACGCTACATCTTTCTTTCTTATAATTAAAATCTTTCACGCTACTATATATAATAAAATATTGTTAAACAATTAATAATTTTTACTTTTTTTAACATATTCTGTTACTCGGAAAGTCATTTATCTTTCCGTTCGTTCTGCCTAGTGTGTTCTGCAATGCAGCGGGGCTTTAAATCTCAAGGTAATCCGAGCTTTGCCGAACGTACCCGAGTTCGGACCCAATAGACACACACAAGTTCGCAAAGAGAACGGGCTACGCTGAGTAAATTGTGTTGGAAATCTACTTCGAGTATGTTCGAACGAATGATAAGTACAAGTGGCTCCAAACGCATGATTCTCCATATTACTCATTTTTATATTAATTTAGAGTAAGTTTTCTTGGAAAACTGTAGTTTTTAATTAGTCTGTAAGAGTGTGTGATCGGAAACACTCATTCAGATAATATATATATATATATATATATATATATATAGGACGTTTCACGTTAAGCGGGCCACCCCGATGGCCAAAATTGAGAGCTTCCAAAAAAATTGCTTATACCTAAAAATTATTCGTATATATAAGTACTTTCGAAAAATATGTGGCCTTTTCAGAAATCCAAAATGGTGGCCAAAATATAACCTATAAATGTGTCTTAATTCAAAAACAGAGGCCTAAAAGTGCTAATAAAGTGAAAATAAATAAGGAAATCACCTATGTATTAGCGGTAAAATTAGCATTAGGATACATACTTTATATTCCATAATAAATATGGCGGATCCAATATGGTGGACAACAAATTTTTTAATGCATAGGATTTACTTGAAATATGTTACTCGGTGGTTTTCGGGGTCGCTGATGACGAATCTGATGTTAATTTTCAAAAATTAAAAATGGCGGTCCAATATGGCTAACAAAATTTTTTTTAATTCATTAGATTTAATTGAAAGTTGTTACTCGGGGGTTTTTGGGATCGCTGATACCGAATTTGTTGTTAATTTTCAGAAATTCAAAATGGCGGATCAAATATCGCAGACAAAAAATTCGTCATTCAAAGGGATGAGATTGGGATTTAAGATTAAAGCAAGTGCAGAGAGATCTTCAACGAATTGCCGAACAAAACAACAGGAAAAAGTCTATTTGAAACGCTCTACGGATTTATAATTCTACATGATAAAGGTGAACTAAGGAAGCTCACGTTAGACGATGAAAGCCGTTACACACTTTCCGAAATCATCCAAAACGGAATTCGAACCAAGATTGAAGAAGGACAAAATGAATATATAACACGATTCGACAAAAACCGAGTGAAAAACGTCAAATTTGAAATAGGCGATATAGTCATGATGCAAGCAGCAAAATATGCACCGGGAGAATCATCGAAGGTTCGAGCAAGATACAAATCATTGGTCATAACGAAAGTTAAACCAGGCGACACTTATGGAGTCGCTACACTCCGAATGGATGGCCTAGACAGAAGATACGCATCAACCTCACACGTTAGCCAACTAAAAATGAGGAATCCCGACAGCTCAGTGGATTTGATCGAGATGGACTTGAATTCAGACTCATCAACTTCCGAAAATGACGATACGAAATGCGTCAACAGCAATTAGGAAACGGAACCATCAAAGACCAACTCGGATTATCATAATCCGAGTTGGTCTTTGATTCATCATAATCGCGTTCAAGACCAAAAAGATTGAGAAAACCCCCGAAACGTTTAGGCATTAACGATTAAGAGAAAAAATAAAGAAAATTTTTATTTTTTGAATTTTAAAAATGTCAGTTAGTAAAAATAATATCATATGTTTCTTTAGATCAAAATTATATTTTATTATGTTCGTTTATAATTTTACGTTAACCATTTTCATTTATAACTACGATCTCGAGGTCGAGATTTAAATTTTGGATGGTCGAATGTTAGGGACATTTATTCCTTGTAGTAACTAGGAACTTACATAGCCGGAAGTAAGCGTATAATTTTCAGTTCCGATTTAGTTGGCGTCATGGCGAGTCATGACGAATTGTACACATCGTGTATTCCATTTCATTATAATAAATATTACTGTCCCATTAATTAATCGTGTGTTTATTTAGTTTTTAACATTAATTTTAAAGAATGGTTGTAACAAATCTAACTTTATGTGTTGAATGTCGAATACTGGAAAAATTGCCTAACACATTATAAACTTTAAAAAAACATTTTTTAACGCACCGTATAAAACTTTCTGAAAATCAACATCAGATTCCGTATCAGCGACCCCATAAACCCCCGAATAACAACTGTCAATGAAATCTGATGAATTAAAAAAATTTTTGTCCGCGATATTTGATCCGCCATTTTGAATTTCTGAAAATTAACAACATATTCGTCATCAGCGACCCCGAAAATTCCCGAGTAACATATTTCAAGTAAATACGATGCATTAAAAAATTTTTTGTCAACCATATTGGATCCGCCATATTTATTTTCTGGAAACCGATATCAAATTACCTGTATTGCTTATGGAATATAAAGTATGTATCCTAATGCTAATTGTACCGCCAATACATAGGTGATTTCCTTATTGAATTCCTCTTTATTAGCACTTTTAGGCCTCTGTTTTTGAATTTAGACACTTTTATAGGTTATATCGAACCAACCTAAAGACTATCTTTTTATAAGAACATTTTTAACTGAAAATTAAGCATGGTCCTTCGAGCTTGATATGTGCAATAAAAATAATAAATAACACATATTAATTGTTTAACAAGGACAAAAGTTCGTTACGTAACATGTGACAGTTTGTAGTGAAAAAAAAACACTTATTCCAATCCAAAACCTGACCTAAAGTTATAAAAAAGGTGTCAGTATTATATGATTTTAATTTTTGGACAATTTAAAGTTCTCAAAAAGCATCATTTCATAATGTTTGAAACATATCCTATGTAATCCCGCCAATTCGTGACGTCAGTGATTAATTTTCAAATTCATTACATTTTTTAACTTTGTACAATTTTATTTATAAATTCAAATCTTATAGATTTTTTATAAATTTCTTTTTAACTTTTGAGAACTGTCATTTTATTGTCAATTTTGTAAAGAATAATATTAATTATTCTGTTGTTAATTTTTCTTTAATAAAAAAAATGGAAAAACTAATTATTGAAATAGAAACAGTGTATCAGGCAATTTGTCGCACTGAAACCAATTTTCGAAAAATAGGTAAAGCTAATATCAACGAGATGGTAATCAAAGGACGTTTGACATTACTTAATCGACGATCGAAAACTGCTCAAGATTTAGATTTAAAATTACAAAGAACTATTTCTAAAGAAGAGAAAATTAAAATTAATTATTTTAAAATGGCTCAATTTCTTAAATTAGAGGAAGCATATTTATCTGCGTTGGATTATCTTAATAATCAATTACATTAACTTAATATTAGTTCAAATAACAATTCTAATGTTCGCGGAGAAACAATACGTGTAAAGTTACCGCAAGTTAATCTACCAGAATTTTCGGGCAAGTATAACGACTGGGAAAATTTTCGCGATCTGTTTAACGCGCTTATAATTTAAAATGACAGCTTATAGAATGTTACGCGATTGCATTATTTAAAAACTGCATTATCTGGAGGAGCAGCCCAGTTATTAAAACACATTCCTATAACAAATTCTAATTTATGTAATGCTTGGGAAATTTTAACTACGCGATATAACAATAATAAAGCTTAAATATATGCTCACATTCAATCATTTATGGAAGTTTCTAAAGTTAATAATAACTCAGTCGAGGGTTTAAAATTGTTACGTGACACAACTAACACTGGTTTACAGTGATATTGCCAATCGAACAAAACATTTTTTTTTCGATTAGTAGGTGTTTTCTGAGTAAGAAAATCATAGTTTTAATTTTTTTCACTTGTGTAGTTTTTTTGTAGCTTCAAATTTTGTATTTTTGAGGAGCGACGGCACTTAAATTTACCTGTAGGAAAATCAACTAGTCCAAAAATGATGAATAGGAAGTCGTTGGAAAGGTAATTAAATTATCTTTCAATCCATATATTACAGAATAAAATTGAATTAAAATTGAGGGAGCTACAGTCAATTTAAAATCAAATTTCATGGAAATTTTGATGATTTTTAGACACTTGACTAAGTTTTAATTATTTTTTTTTACAACAAACAGTAGAAAATATTTACGTTTTAAATTTTTTATTGATAGCTTATTCCATTTAGAAACTTTTGACACCTTGTGGACCTTGATTGAATTAAAAATGAAAATTCTACACCACATTTAGTGACCGAAACTACGTTGCCATTTTTAGTATACTTTTCAATATTTGTAGCAAACATGCAAATAGTAAAATTAATTTAACTGCTAAAGTTACTAAAATCTTTAAACTTTTAAAATATGTTCACACAGACTGAATCCACCTCTTTGAATTTTCAAAATATGATTTAAAAAAAACTTGTCTTCTATTTTTGATCTACCATTTTAAAATTTTGATATTTGACATTGTACTCGAATTGATCAATTCTAGAATTTCTTGATGTGTGATTTTAGTAACTTTAGCAGTTAAATTAATTTTACTATTTGCATGTTTGCTACAAATATTGAAAAGTATACTAAAAATGGCAACGTAGTTTCGGTCACTAAATGTGGTGTAGAATTTTCATTTTTAGTTCAATCAAGGTCCACAAGGTGTCAAAAGTTTCTAAATGGAGTAAGCTATCAATAAAAAATTTAAAACTTAAATATTTTCTACTGTTTGTTGTGAAAAAAAAATTATTAAAAGTTAGTCAAGTGTCTAAAAATCATCAAAATTTAAGTGCCGTCGCTCCTCAAAAATACAAAATTTGAAGCTACAAAAAAACTACACAAGTGAAAAAAATTAAAACTATGATTTTCTTACTCAGAAAACACCTACTAATCGAAAAAAAAATGTTTTGTTCGATTGGCAAAAAAAAGTTTTTAATTTGTAAACCTGTGTAATGAGTCATTAGCTGCTTTAAAAAATCTCAAGCGTTCTGTCGAAGAATGGAGTGACTTATTGTTCTTTATTGTAAGTTGTAAATTGAATACAGGTACACTAAGGGAATGGTCCAATTTAATTAGGACTTCTAAACATGACTGAAATTTAATTTTAATTTAATTTAAGAAAAAGTTAAAGAAAAATTTAAAAACAGTTAAAATTTAAAGCAAATTTAAAAAGAATTTAAAACAGTTAAAACTTTTAAAATTTAAAAACTTTTACAGTGAATAAAATTTTAGAAAAAATAAACTACTCAGTGTAATAAATTACCATATATGAGACATTCTATGTAAAGTGATCCAGGGGTTTTACTGTGTAATGCTTACTTCGATAATGTTTTACTCCTAAACTATTAAACATAAAAATTTGGCAAGGTACATTTTGGAATCCGGTTTTTAGCTCTGTTTACGAGAAAATTCATTTTTTCAATGTTTGAACATTCTTGTCCCACTTTTTCATATATATGTCCTTTTAGGAAAAAACCTCAGCTTTCGTTAAAAAAAGGGACCTTTCCCTCCCAAAAATTAAAATTTATTTTTAATTTTTATTTTTTTGGGTTAAATTTTTTTTTAAATGCTTATTTTCAATCGAAAGGGCATGAAAAAACCTTTCCAAAATGTTTCTTAACAAATTTTTATGTTTAATAGTTTAAGAGTAAAAAATTATCAAAATAAGCATTGTACTGAAAAACCCAAAAATTTAACACCCTCCCCCTCTGAAAATATTGGACTAGGGAAAAATTACTATCTATTAGTACTATTTTTCTCCATCTGGATCACTTGACATAAAATGCCTCATATGCATAATTAAAATCGCTGTATTAATTTCCTAAACATTTTCCTTTTATTACTATTTGTTTCAGTAAAAATGTTTTTATAACAACTAAATTTCATATATTTGTTGGGCCAATATATAAAGACAAATTACATTAACTAATTTCATATTATTTATCACTTATTTCATAACCAGCTATCATAGATAAAATCTACTGTATTTTAGCTTAATCAAGCAAATTACTTCATATTTAACTAGCATATATAAAGCAAAATTGATAACCAAGTAAAGCCGAATTTCAGCAGGATTGAGCTATTTGTTTCAACATAATTTGACCTCTAAAAAAACAGAAAGTTCTTTTCTCTAGGAATGGGAAATGCAGTTAGGTTCCAGTTCAGATTACCCTTCTTATAATAAATTAGATAAATTTTTGGTTACAAGAATAAGAGTTTTAGCCCTTAACTCGCACACTGGGTGTGCGACACCCGGGGACTTTTAAGTGTGTTCTCCAAGTTGAAATAGGATATTATCTTTTGGAAAAATTATCCTATATAGCTCAATACATTATTTTGAAGAAGAATAGGTTATATAATGATTTATTTAATTTAAACAATTAAAAAAAAATTTTAACTACTGAAATTACCTTAAAACAAAAACTAGGTGCCAGACGAGCAGAAATTTTTCGCTGTCAACTTCATAAAATTATTAAATACACAAAGACACTCGGTAGACTAATGTCACTGACAAAACATAATGTCCAGTACAAAATGTACTATCTAATATCAACACATGTTCCATTTTTACAAATTTAACCAAAATATTATAATAAAAAGCTAGAATATGGGTGTCGCACACCCAGGGTGCGGTTTAAGGGTTAAAAGCCACACAAGCTAATAAAATCAATTTTGAAAAAATATCATGTCTCTGTTGTTGATGAAATCATAACCTGTACTTTAATTTCGCAAGTTTCGAGTATTGTTAGTACGCTATTAGACACGGCCACGAAGTAGTATAAGGAGACCTCACGCTAATGCTTAGCAGCGGCAAAAATCAACACATTTTAGGAGGATTAGAGTTATGAGTATTTGCACCACTAGCAGAGGTTGCGCCATTACGGCTAAAATGTAAACCATGGTCGCCATTACACTTCGTCGAATTTCTTTAATTTGTAGGTTATGTTCATATACAGTAGCAGACGAAAAATGTTAGTACAATACTTTAACCACAGAGGCGCAACCTCTGTTAGTGGTGCAATCTCTGAGATCTCTGTCCCCCCAAATATGTGCAGATTTTTTTGTCGCGTGAGGTCTCCTTATACTACTTCGTGGTCACGGCTTTGGTAAAAATTCGAGTTGATAATGGTAAAGTTCACAAATTTAAGGTTTTATTGGATCAAGGTTCCGAATCGTGTTTTGCGTCAGAAAGATCGGTAAAAATTTAAAATTCTCATTTTAAGCATATTAATACTATTGTTTATGGTGTTGGTGGTAGAGAGTTTGACTGCTCAATTAAAAATTTTTGGATAGATACTTTCGGGTGAATTTTTTAGCGTTCAGTCAACAAAGTGCTCTCTTTCGGCTCATAAGAGTGTTTCGTTAGGATCGTTGCATGATGATCTTAAAAGGTTTTGGCAAATTGAGGAGCTTCCAGCTGCATGTTTTTTAACCGATGAGTTAAAAAGTTGTGAACAACAATTTATTGATATTCATCAAAGATTAGATTCTGGAAGATATATGGTTCGTTACCCCTTTAAAAACGGCCCATCAATTAATATCGGAAATTCCTTAAATAAATGTCGAGTTATACTTAATCGTGTTCTGACAGGTGTGTCAAAAAATCCTGCAGTACTAAAAAAATATAAAGAGATTTTACACGAATATAAAGAATTGGGCCATATGAAACCAGTTGTTCTTGATGAATCATCACAATCAAACCAAATTGTTTACTTACCTCATAATACTTCATTGAATGGTTGTGGTGTTGGTGATCATGAAAGATCTCTGGAATTCAATTCCTCTAAAAATGAAAAATTCAATCGATTCGTCTTGATGCAAAGAATAAGATTTTATTATACCATTTCTTTACCCACTTATACTTATCAAATAAATGAAACACGACTACTGATGATAAGATTAATTCAAAAACAATTGTTTGCAAAAAATTGAAAGACCTCAAAAAAGTAAGGAGTGTTTCTGAAAGTTCATCATTGCGATCTTTGAACCCTTTTTTGAATGATAAGGGAATTTTGGGAGTGAGTGGTCGATTGAGAAATGCACCTATTTCTTACAACGAAAAGCATCCTTATAGTCTTGCTTCGTCATAAGCTTAGTGAATTAATAGCTTCTCACGCACATTTAACAACAATGCATGGTGGTATTAATTTGACGCTTCATACAATAAGGCAAAACTATTGGATTGCAAGAGCTCGCTCTTTGGTAAAAAAAGTTGATTAATTGTTGTGTAACTTGTGTTCGAGAAAGAGCGATGGTTGTTCAACAGCTAATGAGTTATCTTCCGGATTTCAGAGTTACTCCTAGTCATCCCTTCAGTCATACTGGTGTAGATTACGCAGGGCCTTTCGATGTAACAGTAACTTCCAGTCGAGGTTACAAAAGTAAAAAGGGCTACATTGCATTGTTTGTATGTTGTTTCTCACGACAATGGAACCACTTTTATTGGTGCAAATAATAAATTAAAGAGATGTCTTAGGGAATTGCGTGATGATGCAGAATTGCATAGTCCATTAAATTTGGAAGGTACAGCGTGGAAATTCATCCCCCCTTCTGCTCCTCATTTCGGAGGTTTATGGGAGGCAGGGGTAAAAAGCGTGAAGTATCACTTGCGAAGAATGATTGGCAAGCGTAAATTTACATTTGAAGAATTCTATACTTTCCTAACACGCATTGAGGCCAATCTGCTTATACGAACAAGCCGCGTTTTCATGAACGCATGAAGGGTGCGTTTTACTGCTAATAATGCGACTCTTATCGTGTAACTAACTTACGTCGCCCGATTGTTATCTGGGTAATCATAAACAAAAGATTATGAATTCTCGAGTCTAACATTTAGACTTGCTTACCTCCTGGTAAGTAAAATTTTAATTTAACATGTACCTAAGAAACCCTTGATGATCTTTTTCCTTCTGCGTAAGTACTATTTAAATTACTAATTGGTTACAAAATTTTTGTAAATAATCATGTTAAAATTAGATTATTTAAACAAAAATGAAGTAGTAACCAAAATAAAAACGAAAAGTCGACAATTTATAGTCACATTCCTAAAATTTGTATTTCTTTTAATAATAATTATGCTAAATTTTCAAAAAGATTATAATTTATTGTCAATTCCAATAGTTAATAAATCTTTAACTTCAGTGGTAAAAATGGGAAAAGACAGAACCAAAATATAGAAACATATTTTTGCCCAAAAAAAGTGAAAAAAAATTTTAAAACTGTTTTGCCCGAGCGGGACCCAGTTTTGTGGAAGCGCTGTAGGATTCTTACACTTTACTGTTCAAAATTATCTAGAGCCTACAAATTTTATATGATTTTAATGTCCTTGATCTTAAATGAACGGAGATAAATTTTTTAAGAGTTTCCCCGCAACCTGTTGTTTCAATATTTAATTGTTTATATATTTTTTTGTTACTCAAAGTTAACAATTTACAAAATTTTTGAAAAAAATCGTGTTTATTTTTTATTTTTTTATTTCTCATGATCGAAATCAATTTAAATTAGTCTAGTATGACCACTCGATAATTACTAATGCATAATTTAGTTTATTTAAATAATTTCGTTAATTAACAAATAGATAACTCTGGTCCTTCTTTTAAAAAAATGAATTTTTTGCAGACAAATTTATGTTTATTTAAGTAATTTATGTCTATTTTGTTTAAAAATAATTTTAAAGTTAATCATCATTGTTATTAACAATTATTTAAAAAATTGTAATTTTAGAGATATAAAATATATAAATAAAGATATAAATAAGTAATAAAAAATTGATTAATTATTTATAAATTTATATTTTATATAAATATAATTGTTAGTAACAATAATAATTATTAACTTTTTTGTGCAAGGCGTACCGGGCACTAACACAGCGCTGGCACCGAAATTGATCAGACGCGGTTCGTGTCGCTCCTTATTCTTTTGTTTTGCTTCCTCATAAGGAAGCTTTGCTTTCGTGACGATTTTCAATTTTTCAAAACATGGTTATATGGACTCATTTTCATCTAGGATATATGTATATTAAATTCTGAGCAAATGTCCAGATGTATGTGTGTGTGTGTGTATGTATGCGTGTGTATGTCACAAAAAATTGTGTACAAATTATCTCTAACAAATTTTAATGGATTGCCCTGCAATTTTGCAGGTTTATTGCAGTCATTAATACCTAAAATATGACACAAGGATTTTCAAATTTATCCACAAAATTTGTTTTTATACAATTTTTTCAAAATTAAAAAAAAAAATTTTTGTATTTTTTTAAATAACTTTTTTATTTCTTAATATTTTCATAAATTATTCTCAAAATTACATTCCTTACAAGAAAACGAATCGATTGATATATACAAAGTGCACATTTCATCAAAATTTATAAAATTAATCAATATTTTTCTTTTTCACAAAAAATTCAAATTTTGCGTTTTTTGAAATATTACCTTAACATATTAAAATTAAATTAAGAAATTGGTTTATGATATTTTGAGGAAGCGAAATGGTCATGAAATGAACAACTTGTTTAATTCTCGATTGATTCCAGAAAGTAATAATTTTGCTTCAGTATCCCTGACGACATCTGGATCTACTCTTTCTCTTTGATTTTAATTGTAAAGGGTTTAAATAAATAATAAGAAGCCATTCTATAATATTGTTAATTATTTATTCGCCTTCATTTATTAAAAACTAAATTTATTTATTATTTATCGTCAAATTTTCTAAATCCATAAAAATTTACATTTTCCATAATATATTTTGTGCAACGCCTGTAAGAAAAGCATTACTGTACATGTTTGTTAAGTAGGCGCAAAACAGAACTTTGCTGCACTAGTGCGACAAATGTAGTGTTAGAATAATACAATTTTTTCAGTAGCGGATCCAAGGGGGTGGGTTATAGGGTTATTAGCCCCACTTCGAGCGAAAAATTTACATTTAAAAAAAGTATGTTAATTATGGTCGTCGCTCGCCGCATCTAAGTATGACCCCCTCCTGGAGTAAAGTCTGTATGGGACACTGTTTTTTTCTAGTATTGAATAAGAATTATATAAAATACTTATTCAGAATTGAATAATTACACTGGAAAAAATATTTCGGTATGTTAGGATTTTGGTTATGTTAGAGAATTTCTGTAACCTATAAATTGTAGAAGGTTTCAGTAATTCAAATATCTGTATGTTAGAATCAAACGCACCTTTTTTGTATGCGAACGAAACTAATGTGAAATCTGGTTAAGAGGTTAGTGCGTTTTAGAAATTTGCATCTAGTTCTAATGCTATAGTTAAAATACCTTACAGCGCCTTTTCCGAACAGTTGTTGCACAAAGTACTGTGGGCTACAAGTACTATTGATGAATGTTACATCATAAAAAATTCAAAAGTGATTTTACATAAAATCACATGGTGGACACTTTTGGGGCAAAGACGACATTTTTTAAAAGTTATCAAAAAATTGTATAACAAGCAATTTTATCTTTATTAATTTATAATATTATTGTATTGTATGTAAACCTCAACATAAAAAGGTCCCATTGTCGGTTCAAGTTTGCAAGATAATCGCAATTTAGTAATATTTAAAAAAAAGTTTGTTTTTGCTTCCTCATAAGGAAGCTTTGCTTTCGTGACGATTTTCAATTTTTCAAAACATGGTTATATGGACTCATTTTCATCTAGGATATATGTATATTAAATTCTGAGCAAGGGTCTAGATGTATGTGTGTGTATGTGTGTATGTATGTATGTGTGTGTGTGTATGTCACAAAATATTGCGTACAAATTATCTCTAACAAATTTTAATGGATTGCCCTGAAATTTTGCAGGTTTATTGCAGTCATTAATACCTAAAATCTGACACAAGGATTTTTAAATTTATCCACAAAATTTTTTTTTATACAATTTTTTCAAAATTTTGAAAATTTTTTTTTTGTATTTTTTGAAATAACTTTTTTATTTCTTAATATTTTCATAAATTGTTCTCAAAATTACATTTCTGACAAAAAAACGAATCGATTGATATAGGGGAGGGTAGGCTACATTGAACCAGGTATTTTCTAAAGTCCAAGAACTAATTAAATTTTACAAATTTTGATCAGGTTTTTGTATCAACATTAAGCTGAAGTAATCCTTTAGTTAATATACACGTTACAAACACAAATTATTATGATTAAATAATTTAATTTAATTTTTTTCTAACAAGTTACACTTTTCTTATTTTAAAGAATCTGTGTCTACATTGAACCACCTGTAATATAACACTACAATTTACTTCAAAAATAATATTTCCACTTACACATTGTAAAAAATATTATTTTTCACTCAAAAAAATAGAAAATTGTTGTTAAAGAGTTATTATTTGTTAATATAGGAGATTAATATATTTTGATGTCAGGTTAGGTAGGTAAAGTGACAGTTTGAGTTTATCTTGTTAACAATTGTGATGAAAGCATGTCCTTTAGTATTTTTCTTACTAATTAGTAGAGCAGACAACTTTACCACTCTTAAAATTGAAAATTCTTTGCTTTTTCGGGTGGTTCAATGATGCCGCACTCACTGCATTCACATGACATTCACAACAAAAATTGTTTATAATAAATTTATGTAAGGCTTAAAATTCTTTATCACATCGGAATATTGAAGTTGACACCCTAAGCGACATAAATCACGAGTTTACTAATTTTAAAAACTTCCTATTTGAATAAAAAAAATTCATTATATTTCCACAAAATTTTTTGTTTTGTATGTGAAAAACAGTTTTTTTCGTTTTTCTTTGTAAATAATAAACCTACGTGCTCGAAATTTTTGGACGTAGTCGCTTTCGGTAATACTAATTTATATATTAAATAAGAAAAAATTCCACTCAGTCATTTCTTAGAAAATTAAAGTGGTTCACTGTTGACGCTGGTTCAATGTAGCCTACTCTCCCCTATACAAAGTGCACATTTCATCAAAATTTATAAAATTAATCAATATTTTTCTTTTTCACAAAAAATTCAAATTTTGTGTTTTTGGAAATATTACCTTAATATATTAAAATTAAATTAAGCAATTGGTTTATAATATTTTGAGGAAGCGAAATGGTCATGAAATGAACAACTTGTTTATCATTGTTATTGTTGTTCTGTTGGAGGTTTATTTTGAGGTGATCGTCTCGCCGTTGCTTTGTGCCTGAACTTGATCAAGTTGTATTGTTCTGACTGTATATTATGCGTTTTTTTCATTAAACATAATAACTGACTCAACTAGGACTCAACCTAACCTAGCTGGAGAAAAGTGTATGCGCTGTGGCAAACGGGCAGTTGATGCTGATGATGCTGTGGAACACGTGTGCGTCCGCCAAATGACGCAAACCAAATGATGCAAATCGATGCAACTGTTGCAGCTGCAACTGTCTTTGATTTCGAACCCATTGTTAGTAATTCTATTGCTATTGGCAACACTGTTGTAAGCGTCGATGATCTTTCAAAGTGTAATAAATTTATTGTTTTAAAAATTAAATTTTAAGTTAAATATACAGAATATAGAATTTAATTTAATTATAATTTAAATAAAATATCAAGTTTATAAATTAATATAATAAAATGTCAATTTAAAGAAATTAATTAAGAAATCAAATAAAATAATTTCAGTCAACAAATAATATATATATTATCAAAATCAATTTTCAAGATATTTTATACAATATTCAATATATCAAGTAAAAAACGCGTCACGTTTTCACATACACACACACAATATAGTATTCGATAATGAGGTATGACTATCAAGTAAAATTTAAGAAATACAAAATTAAGATGAGTGACACAAAAAATCAAATGATGACAAAAATTGAAACAGATAAAATAATTAAATTTATAAAAAAATATGCAAAAAAACTTATCAGTCCTGGAGGAACCAACGAAGAAAGACTTAGAAACCACGAGGAGGAGAAACCAAACAGCGTCGGTATGATTACACAAGATTCCCAGCAGTGTGATTTTAATTTGGATAATTAGATCTCCGTTGCCCTTTACTTCACTGGACTCATAAACTGGTATCTCCTTCAAAACCTTATTATGCCTCAATATACCCCAATGGTTAAATTGAAACTCTCTGGATATCCTTATTATCTTTTTCGTTTCGTTATCAATTCACCCACCATTTCATATTAAACGCCACACCTGTGTATTATCGGCGATATGCACACGAGTGGCGTGAAACGTTCCTCACAGAATGACAAATTATAATGACCGAGAAATCCAGAGAGTTTTTCCCTTACGAATTCAAATCAAGAAAATCCCCCCGCTACACCCAACGCTAATCGGTCTCACTTTTCCCATGGTCATCCTCGTTCATTCCTTGACACGTAACGATTATTGCCGAAAAAGATCGAGGGATTCTCAGATCCTCTCGTAATTCGCTATACTCAATTAAAATACACCTTAGCTAAAATCGTTCATACCACAAAATATAAAATCGTATGCAATGTCAACATAAAACAATAATCAATTAATATGATTCCTTTCAAAAGTGAATCAATGAAATAGAAGGTACGATAAATCGTCGCTTGATGGCAGAAACATGCCGACTCAGCTAAACGGTGAAAAAGATGCCGTTTCAAAAAGAAAAGTGAAAAACATGCCATTTCGCGAAAGCGCTGAGAAACATACCTTCTTCAAACGAACGGTAAAGAACATGCCTTTTCAACCGTTAATATTTAATATTCATATTATATTAATGTTACGACCCGAGCTAAGGTTAGGTTAATTTACTAATTTAATAGCAAAAATGGAGACAAGTTGCTGATTAGTCAAGTTGGTAAGGCTTGACATTTATTTTTAAGTGTGAATTCGTTTGACTTTAAAGAAACTACGGGTTTCCGTTAAATAATTATATGCATATTTCTTTTTAGCAATTATGTATTAGTATTAATAATTTCAAACAATTATTATTACTTACAATTTGAAATTGATATCGTAGAAATTACAGAATGAAACTGCAACCTGCCTTGCGTCGTCGCTTCACAAGTTGCGTGTTGTTACAAATTTTATGAGCTTTTTAGTTCTTTTCTTTTGACACTTTTAAGCACAAAAGAACAACTATTTGAACAATTATTTAACAACTCTAAGTGTTCTCTCACACACTGTACCTTAATACAAAAGAAAACTTGTTTTCTTAGTGTTTTGGAAAAAACTTGCACTAATTTTATTAAATTAGAAAGAGAATATTAAATTAAATTATTATACGACGAAAGTGTTATTGTTATTTTAATTAGTGCGATTTATTCCCTTACTAAAAGAACAAGTCTTCTTTAACACTGAATTTACTAACTCAATTTCACGATCGAAGGGCCGACTCAACGATACCGTTCGGGCAGAAACTCACCGGAGTATTTGACATTTGACTGTAGAAAATAGGGGTTTATATACTAGATATTAGTCTATTTGACTGGGGATGAGACGGTCAAAATGCACGTACCCGTGCTAAAATGTATAAAGCACTTACTCGTGCTAAAATGTATAAAACACGTACTTGTGCTAAAATGTATAAAGCACGTACTTGTCGGATCATTTTTCTTATGTGTCAATTATTCGATCTTAAGTAATGTGATACTCGCTTTTACAATCGTTTATTATAACATTCATGCAGTCAGTCATCTATGCATATATTCATTTTTATTTTAAATTTGAGTCTCTAGTGTACGACGTACGAACCTTCGTACGCTCTTATCTTCATACGCTGCCTATCATAAGCGAGCGACAGTCGATTAATTACCATGCGCGAAGGCAATAAACCGACCGCCGACCACTTATCTCGCCTCACTAGATCACGATCGATTATAATTTCAATTGTCTTAGATGGTAACTCATATGCGCAACTTTCTAATTTATTACTATATATATATACATATATATATATTTAATTATAATCCTGTCCTTTAATTTTTTAAAAATTATTTACGGATATATATATATATTTATTTATTTGAAGATAGATTTAAGCGTAGAAACAGTTTAATTTTGCATGGCATCCCTGAACTATCATCTACGACTTCAATCGAAGATGATAAGAATAATATTATTAAACTATTTTCTACGTTTGGTAATGTCTGCATCCGGACAGAACAAAAATGCAGATGGAGGAATTGAATTCTTTGAGGAAGGATATGGAGCATCGTGTTCTGAGAGGAGAGAAGGATCTTCGAATTGTGTATCGACACGGCAATCCCCAAGTTGTTCGGAACATACTGCTAGTGACTATAAACTCTCCACTCAACTCTTAACTGAACAGACTATGGCATCTGTCGGTCAACGTCTTGTAACTAATTGCCAAATCAATAACATTCATACCGACGCCTCGTACTCGACTACCTCTATTTGATAATGTTTATTTTTACGGAAACATGGTTGAATGCAGATATTTTAACTTCTAAATTGAGTTTTGAAAATTATGACGTATTTCGTTGTGACAGGTGTTCTCTTACTAGTGATAATCAGCGTGGTAGTGGAGTGTTAATTGCGACTGCCCTCAAAAACAGAGGGAAATTAATTGTAACATCTTGTAAGACTATAGAACATGATTTTGTTAAATTTAGTTTAAAATATCTGTAGTATATAGTCGGCTGTTTTTATGTTCCTCCTAATAGCACTCTTGAAAACTATTCATTGATTTCCTCGATTTTGGAGGAGGTATGTGGTCCATTTCCTGATGCTGTGATTTGCGTCTTTGGCGACTTTAATGTACCATTTATACAGTGGAATATTATGATAAATGATGGATTTGCGCACGTTCTTTGAAGAGGATCGACACAAATACACAAACAGATTTACAATTTGTTAGTGGATATTTTGAGTTTTATATCATCCCCCCTTTTACTTACTGTCGATGTTTCTGCACTTTACGATACGCTTTCATTAGGTGAGCCTAATTTTAAATATGATTTCTCTAAAGCAAATGTACCTGCGCTTGGTAATTTTTTAAATTTGGTTAATTGGTGTGAAGTCTTGGATTATGTCAATGTCGATGAAGCTGTCAAGCTTTTTATACGATTATGTCTATACTGCTTTCGATTTATTTATTCCAACGGTTCGCATTGTTAAAAGCACTTACCCAAAGTGGTTCAATAATGATTTAAAACGTTTAACTCTTTTAAAAAAACATTATCATTTACTATATAAACAATCAAAAAATAGAATATTTTATAATTACTTTTTTCAACTTAGAGCTGAGTGTAAAAAATTATCTAAAAATTGCTATGACAACTACACAAAAAAGACTGAAAATTCATTAATAAATAATCCTGAGGCATTCTTTTGGTGATAGTGCTAGTAACGACAAGGACGTCGCTGATTTCTTTGCAAGGTATTTTTGTTCTGTATACGATGTTCCTGACACGGTCAATTCTCTGAGCAATACTTATTTTCCTTCACTAAGGAAACTGAAAGAATGATTATACTTATATTATTTTGGTTGGAGTTCGACTCCACATGTTCTGTGTGTATTGTGTACAAACTGTCTTCTTCTGATTTTAGTTTTGTTTTGTCACTCTCAAGAAATGTCAATGTTCAGTCTTAATGATATTTTATTTTTATTGACAAATTTAAAGACGTGTTACAAATGTAACGAATTATCTGTTTTAACAATTTTGAAACTTTTTATAAAAAATGACTAGGTATCTAATTCTTCACTATTTAATAATTTTTTATTATATTAAATAGTAAGTATAATTACTCTCTACATCCGGAATATGTAAAATTTTACTTATTATACGTTATAAATCGTATTCTGGATTAATAAGTTCATATAAGTGAATTTTTCACTGATTTAGATTTGTTAAGTAAAACTAATATTAAATTACAAATTGACTGATCAAAAACTTTTGTATTTTATAAATGTTGTATATTCTCAAATCCTAATTACTAAAGCATATTTTATATTATATTATAAAATTTTTTTAAAGTATAAGTTATAAAGTTTTTTACAATTTATGATAATTTAAGGTGATTTTCTAGTTAAGTATTAACAAAAAACACACTTTTAAAAATAGCAAATATTTTTATCCTTCCACAAATAATTAATGAGTAAATTATTTTTTCGATTTCAAAAATACACATTTTTTATTAAACGGACGACTTTTGGTGTCCTGATTCACTAGCATCTTTCAATAAATTGTTAAAATCAATAAACCTAACATTCTGTCAATAAAATAAAGATTAAGAAAATAAATAGAACACACAAATTAAATAATAAAATTTTTTTAATTATCAAATAATAAATAAAACCGATATGGTTTCATTTTGAAAATTTTTACCTTTAACTTAAAGCAACAAATATATTTTTTACACCAAAAACTTAATTTGCAAAAATTTGCAAAAATACGTATCTGTACCAAATTTAAGCTTCATATGTCAAATAGTTTAGCCGCTAGGGGCGACACGATTTGGCTACGGGCACAAGAGTCTCACCAATAGGGTTCCGTCGGTACACCGTAGTTGTACTTGTCCAATTTTTTTATAAGGTGCAAAAAAATATTAATGCACCTGCATCGTCTAAAACTGACTGTTTACATTTACCCCGAGGTTTTTAAATTTTCCTAAAATTCGGGGTAAATGTAAACACCACTGTAGTTAAGTGAGGTTTAAGAAACAAGTTATTTCTAGAATACTACTGTTTTAAGGAATGGAAAAACTGAAAAAAAAATTCATTCTAGATGTATAGAAAATCAACCAGTTGACTGATAATGTATCATATCAAATAAACAATCAACCATTACAAAATTAGTAATGTAAAAACTTGAATAACTTCAACAAATTTTAATAGATTTTTATTGAACTTGGTAAAAAAAAGTTTTTAAGGTTGCTGAATAAGAATCTAAAATCGAATTTTTAAATTTTAAAATGGTAGATCCAAAAATTTATAAATTTTTTTAAAAATGTAGTTGAAGTTCTGTTTTCATTTACCCTAAATTTTCGAATTCTCGGGGTAAATGTAAACCCCTAATTCATTATTAACTAAATTGACGAAAATGAAAGTCAACTTTTGTTAAGGCATTAACCCATTAAGACCCATGAAGAAACCAGCAATTGTATTTAAAACTAACAATTAGATTCATAGGCAAATGGAAAAAGAAGATCTACCTGTTTTTTTGTTTTTAATTTCCAATTGATTAACAACAATTGTTTAAACAAATGAATAAAAATTAAAAATTTTTTGAAATCTATTAACGCCAATCGATTCTACGTGAAAAAGAAGGAATATTTTGTATAAGTTAATTTTTCTCTCCAATTCGAATTTTGTTTATAAAATTAATATAATCAATGAATTTATCACTTGTTTATTTTTAATTCGAAACAAGATGTAAAAATATCTATCCTCCAAGTCAAATTATATTGTTATTTTAAATAAATGAAACACAACACAAAAAATTCATTTTACGTTTCGACGGTTGCACCGTCCTCATCAGAAACCATAAAAAATGTTTATTGTTAATAAGACAAATTAAAAATTACAAAGCAAAAAATTTATTTTTTTTAAATTTGCACTAAAAGTAATATAAATTTACCATTAGAAATTTCGATTTCCCGTGTGATCAACACAAGAACGTGCGATTGACTGAAGGAATTACAAACAATTAATCGATGAATATAAATAAATACAAATAGACATTATACTAAAAACAAAGGTTAGTGAACTTTCATAAAAACAATAGACTCAATTAATAAGAATATATATATATATATGGGCCATTCCATGTCAACCGGATCACTCGCAGACCCAAAATTCAGCGCAACAGAATTAAAAAATTCATAATGGCCGATCCAATATGGAGGACGATTTTTTAAAAATCGTTGATTTGTAATAAAACTTTTTACTCGAGGGTTTTTGGGGTCGCTGATCACTAATCAGAACTCAGATTTTCGAAATTAAAAATGGCGGATTCAATATGACGACCAAAAAAATTTAGCGACCATTATATTCGCTTGAATCTTGTTATCCTAAGACTTGATTGATTTATACACTAGGATCACATATACATAAAACAAATTATATTTGGCAGTAAATTAGGGGTTTATAACACTTTTATTGACAATATTGTTGGATTATTTTTTAATTTTGTGTATTATATGCGTCACATAGGGCCGCCATTTTAAAATTTTCCAAATGGCCACATTGCATTCGAAAGTACTTGGTTGTACGAACAATTTGATACCTAGAACATATAATTCTGTTGTGCTGAATTTAGGGTCTGCGAGTGATCCGGTTGACATGGAATGGCCCATATATACCAACACACTCTAATGCACTAATATAAATATAAATTCAAATAAAGAAATTTATTTTCGAAATATAAAAGGAAATTAAAGTTTTGAAAGTTAATTTTGTGACATTTTGAATTTTTTGAAAAAGTTTTTGTAATATTAGTTAAGACTGTTCATGTCATCTTTTCTATTTAAAGTTTGTTTCTGTAAGTGAATATGAATCATTTCGGTAATCAATCTCTTCTGCCATACAGGTTTATTATCAAGAATAGAAAAATTGTCATAATCAAAATCGTGCTTAAAATCACGTTTATGTTGAAATATCACATTGGTTTTTGATTTCATGTGTTCATTCATTCTCTTTTTAATCATTCTTTTTGATTCACTAATGTAACAGGCAGAGAACAATTATTGCAACAAATTTATATACACAGTTTGTTTTGTCATATTTTTTGGTTGAGTCTTTGCCTTTTTTGATATGTTGATTGTTATTAATGTTACATGGAATTGTTATTATAATATTTTGACGTAATACAGACGAAGTCATTTCAAAAAAGTCGTTAACATACGGCAAGCAAATTTTACTCACACGACGGTAAAAGAAATCATTATTTTGTTTAACTTGGTTTAAACCAATAAAATGCATACGTTTTTTAATATAAAGGTTAATAAAATTCATCGGATATCCATTCTGTAAAAGTAATTGAATAATAATTTTTACATTTTTTTGAGGAAAATTTTGATTTGAAAGTTTTATGGCTCTGTCAGTTAAATTATAAACAATAGCAATATTTTGTGAGATTGGATGTTTAGAAAGAAAGTTCAAAAATCTGCCAGAATAAGTAGGTTTCATAAACTAATCAGTAATCAAAATATTGTTCTGCCTAATAAGTAAAACATCAAGAAAACTAATAAACTTATTTTTATCAATTTCATATGTGAATTGTAACCTTTCGTCATAAGAGTTAAAAATCTGCAAAGTTTCGTAAATTTTGTCACTCGGAATGCATCTAATAGTATCATCAACATAATGATAATAGAACACAGGTTTATACGACAATCCACCCAAACAATTCATTTCTAAATCATCCATTACTAAATCCGCAAAAAGGCCTGAAACAGGTGAGCCCATAGGTGTCCTATAAATTTTTTTATAATATTTATTATTAAATTGAAAAAAAGTATTATTAAAAAGAAAAGAAACAATGTGTAATAAATCATCAAGTGGAATATTAACATGTCTGCAGATCTCAACGTATCTTGATTCGATACTTTTTAGTACAAGTTCGCAACTGACATTAGTAAATAGAGACTTTACATCTAGGCTAATTAAAACTTTATATCTTCTGTTTTTAATTACAGTCTGTCATTTATGTCTACATGTTCATTTAGATTTTTTTTGTGACATAAATATAAGTTATATAATAAATTCTGTCTAAAATCGTTGGTAATATCATTATGAAATTCATTAAATTTAAAATAATGTTTAGTAGACTTAATATACTCAATAAGTGTGTTTTGCTTCCTCATAAGGAAGCTTTGCATTCGTGACGATTTTCAATATTTCAGAACATGATTATATGGACTCATTTTCATCTAGGATATATGTATATTAAATTCTAAGCAAATGTCCAGATGTATGTGTGTATGTCACAAAAAATTGTGTACAAATTATCTCATACAAATTTTAATGGATTGCCCTGAAATTTTGCAGGTTTATTTCAGTCATTAATACCTAAAATCTGACACAAGGATTTTCAAATTTATTTACAAAATTTTTTTTTATACAATTTTTTCAAAATTTAAAAAAACAAATTTTTTGTATTTTTTTAAATAACTTTTTTGTTTCTTAATATTTTCATAAATTATTCTCAAAATTACATTCCTGACAAAAAAACGAATCGATTGATATATACAAAGTGCACATTTCATCAAAATTTATAAAATTGTTCTCTGCCTGTTACATTGGTGAATCAAAAAGAATGATTAAAATAACAATATAATTTGACTTGGAGGATTGAAATTTTTACATCTTGTTTCGTGTTTATAAAATTTTTATAAACAAATTAAGCTGCGTAAAGGGTGTTTCATCCCAAGTAGCTATACAAATGAATTTTTAGTAAAACGAACAATTTGATTCATAGGCAAAAGGAAAAAAAGATATACCTGTTTTTTTGTTTTTAATTTCCAATTTTTTAACAATAATTGTTTAATCAAATTAACAAAAATTTAAAATTTTTTGAAAATCTGTTAACTATAATTGATTCCACGTGAAAAAATAAGAATATTTTGTAAAGGTCATTTTTCTCACTAAGTTGTAATTTGTTTATAAAATTGTTATAAACAAATAAAGCTTCGTCAAAGGTGTTTTATCCCAAGCATAAACAAATGGATTTTAACTGAAACTAACAATTGGATTCATAGGCAAATGGAAAAAAGATATACCTGTTTTTGTGTTTTTAATTTCTAATTGTTTAACATTAATTGTTTACCCTGCTTAAGTTGTTTATAACAATTTTATAAACAAAATACGACTTGGAGAGAAAAATGACTTTTACAAAATATTCTTATTTTTTCACGTAGATTTAAAAAAAATAATTTTTTTAATTTGTTTAAACAATTGATCAATTTCTCCCGAATTTATTCTCGCTAACATTGCAGTATTTAAAGCATCACACATTTCTCTAGTTGCCATGAAACATACAGTATCTATAGGTAATTTACTGATATAATCGCCTAAATTTTGTAACCTTTCATTAACCGAATTACTTAATAAGTCAATTTTTTTATATTGCAGTATTTGAATATCAGTACTTAGAATTATTCCTACTCTTATTCGTTCTAAAATTTCTTTGTATAATAAATCACCCCTTTGCCGTATATTAATTGTTAACTCATCGTACGTAATTTAAGACCAAAGATTAATTGTTCCTAAAGAACCCATATATTTTTCAATTTTCTTCTTACTTATATCTTCAAATATTTGATTCTCGTGAACTGGAGGTAATTGTAATAAATCACCGAAAAGCAAAATATGTTTTTTACCAAACCACCCATTCTCTTCATCTACCGTATTATAAATTTCACATAATCTAAGATTTATTTAAGCTAATGTGATATTTGAAATCATAGATATTTCATCAATAATAATTAAAATAACGTCTTTTAATTCAGTTCTTAAAACTTGCAAAATTGTATCTGTGAGCGGTTTGCAATTTGGAGTATGTCCATGTTCAACCAATAATTAAAAAATTCTATGAATTGTTAATCCATCAATATTTAATGCTGCAATTCCTGTAGGGGCTCATATTATTGTTTGTTTATTTAATGTTATTCGCATCCAATTTTTAAGAATTTTAATTATGAAACTTTTTCCTGTTTCACCTGATCCACTAACAAATAATCTTAAAACTATCAACATTATCTGTCAAACAGATAATGTTAAATGCTGTATACCCCTTCTTTGATATTCTCTACGCCAGAAATATAATAAAAGTATTAACAATATGTTTTGAACATTTTCTAAATTTCAATTATTGCATTAAAATTCGCCTAAACTAAAATCTCAGTTTTAACCACTTGTCGTCAGACAACAACCAATTTCTTGGTCAATAAACTTTGTTCTCCGTATATAATTACGCACCATTACATAGTTCAACAGAATTTCACTTCTTTTACTATTTCTGGGATCGCATAGGGTGATTCTCATAAAAATGTTTGATGCTGAATACGAAACCGCAATCAGATTTGTTCCATCACCCCAGGTTTTCGAAAAATTTGACATTGAAAATTGAAAAAATTCCGTTTTTATGGTTCTTTGTGGTTTTCTATCACAGTACAAACTGCTTATACTCCATTTAACAATCACGATAAATGTTTATTTTTATCGTGTCCATAATGTAAAGTATATTTTGATAATTTATTTTTATCACAATTTAATTGAATCCTTATTTGGATTTCCTGAAGATGTACCTAAAGGTATTGGCTGAATATTTTTGGTCCGATTTTGTATATTTGTTGTTAAAGCGAAAAACTTACCCTGAGGATAAATGTTAAATAACACAAGCCTGCAAATTTTAGGTTTAGAGAGAGTTCTATTATCAGGTCTACGTAAATTAACATTTATGTATACTACTGTAATTAGAAGTGAGAATAGAAAGTAAATAACCCCGTTTAATTCTAAATTGTTTATACTAATTAAATTATAGTGATTTTTGTTTCTTTGACCGTATTAAAAATTCATTTGTAAGATAATAAAAAGGCCTATTTTACGGTTTTTTAAGATAATATTTATTATTTTGAAATCCCAACTAGTTTCAAACTATATTTGGTCCTCATCAGGAGATGAATAATTTTACAAATACATTGTCTGAAATCAAGATGAAATCAAAAGATTTCAAAACGAATGAAATTATAAAATGATCTGAAATAAATAATAAAAATGATGTTAAATCTAATTGTAATATGTATTTTAAGGTTATATTTTAATTTGTGAAAAAGAAAGTAAAAAAGGTTTCTTACCTTTTTGCACCGCGTTATGAAAATGAATATTTAACACGGTCAAACAAACAAAAATTACTATTTTATACTGAACAACACACTCTACATAAACTGTTGTATTCAAAAGTATTGCTTTGTATTGGCGATAACATGCCTTGAATCACGTTATTCGACCCTATACGCATTCAAACACAAAGTTAATATTTTTTAATGCGAAAGCTCACATTACATCTAATGCAATTGAATACCAGTGAATACAAGAGCAATTTTAAAAGAACGTGAAAACTGTTTAATACTGTTTATCGCTTTGAAAGAAATGTGATTTAATACACGAAAAATACAAAAATATGAATACTTTTTATTATGAAACTTTGCATTACTTTCAATGCAATTGAATGCGACTGTATACAAGAGAAATTCTTAGAAAATATGAATGCTATTTAATACAGTTTATCACTTTCGTTTGAATGCAATTAAATATTACTTTCTACAAGACTCGTTCAAAATAACAATCAATACATTTTAATGCGATTTAAAAACTTTCTTTGAATAATATTTAATGCGACTAAGTTATTGATTTTTTCTATATAATTCCATTTAAAAAGTTTTTATAGAATTTCATCATTAAATAATATAAAATTTAAATAATTGAGGAACTCGTATCAAAATGTTAATTTAAAAAATGTGGTATCCTCTTTGTCAAAAAAGTGTATAATTAGCCATTTAAAAAAATTAATTAAAATTAATGTAAAAGGTAAAAATTTTACTTATAAAGACGGTGACAACGTTCGTCTATTGTGACTAAATTGTTGAATATTGAAATATATGTTGCTCAAAATTGCTCAAAAAATATTTAAAAAGCATATAATTCACTATTTTTATCAAAGTATGGTAACATAACACAAATTGGACAGCAAAATTACTATAAAATTCGTTATATATAATTTGTCTTGAATATTATATACAATTCAATTTTATTTAATATTCTAATAGAATCACTTTAGTCCAATTTTATAGTACTTTTCTTACTAGGTTAGTAAATTATAAACATGTCATATAGTAAAAAATATATAGTAAAGAAGAAGTTGTATAGTTGGTAGTTTTTGGCAAAATAGAAAAAAAATTTATTTACTATTTCTATTTCATATATGTTATGCATATATGTACATTACAAACTTTGTCATATGTTTACAAGTTTTGAAAATTAATGAATAATGAAGATAGAAAATTTAAATTTACAAATAATGTTTATACCGCAGCTCTTAGTATTCTTGTACAGGAAAAAATTTAATGAGTGCATGTTTATAAGATTTAATGTACAATATAGTTTTGATTTTCGATGAACGCAACAAAGTTTTTAACTTTTATACTTATAGAAAAGTAAGATAAAGAATTGTTGATGGTTTATTTTATTGTAATTTAATGATGTTCGGCATTTTACAAACGTATTGCTCGTTTGGTAAATCAATTTGGCACGCTTTTGCGAAGACATCAGAAATTAAAACTGTATTGAAAACTCCTAAGAATTTTATTTTCCATATATTGGAGACCTTTTTCGTACCAATGACAACTGGTTCTGTAACAATTCTCTGAATATCGAAGCAGCATGATCCATCTTCAAAGAGACATATTTCATTTATTTGAGCAAATTTCGCTGATTTTAATTCAATTACAGCATCATTAAGTTTTTTAGATCGAGTATATTTAATGCTGCAATAGATTTGATTGCGATATGAACATCTATAAAATAATTTTTTTCTAAAGCTTTATTAGTTGCAACTTTGCGCTTCAGGAAGAAAATGACATCATTAACTGTTACAGCACTAGCAGTAAAACGCTCTTTATTGAATACACTTTTGCAAAATTCTTTAGCATCATTTGCAATAGAAAGAGGGCGACGTTCGAATTTGTACGACAAACGTTGCAAGGTTCTTGTACTCATCTGATGTGCAGCACCATTTGGACCTTGCAGCGTACGTTTAAGAAGAAAAATGTTCCTTTCAAAAGCAACAGCAAAAGTTGCCCAGAGGGGTCCTGTACGCAGTACATTTTCAACCAAGTGTATTGAAACGTATACGTTGAAAGTCATAGCTTCTGTGCCGTAAATAACTTCAAATTTAGCAACGAATATCAAAAGGTCCTCTTCACACTTTAGCAATTCAGTCTCAGTTATTAATTCTTTTGACAATGTGAATATTGAATTAACAAATAGTGTGTAATGCTCCATTTTTTCTTCATCCAATATATCAAAACAAATTGGAATGCTGTAATAAAATAACCACGTCTTCCATTGCGCAGCTTTCCAATTGCTTCTATTCGATATTTTTCCAGGTAAACGATAGAAATCTCGGGGGAGGCCTTAATTTCTGCAACAGATCATCAATTTCTCGTCGTTGTAATGGAGTAATCAATTTAACCCACAACTGAACAACTACTCCTAAAATGGCATTATGCATTGCGTTAAGAACAAAACTCCAAATCATGTCTATTGTGGTAAAGTCGCAAAATGATGATCGTCCTTTTACTCCCCTTACAGAAGACTTTTTTAGCTTTGCGTGCAATACATCCTCCATGTGAGAGTTATGTGTTCTAGACTCAGGTTCGGCATCGATAAATGGATACTTGACAGAGTTACAATAAATTTCAAGCTGATAGCAGTAGCTGCAACCATAATAACCATTGTACTGAAAACGGAACTGTAGAACTGGTTTAGCTTTAGAATCTGCGACAATACATACATGAATTAACCTACAATGATATTCTTCAGAAATTCCATTAACACAAGTGACGAAACTAAAACCTTCAGTATGAAGCAGTTTAGCCTGTTCATTAAACATATCAATAAAGAGATTCATTAATTCTGGTTTAGGTTCATGATCATTAACCATAATCCATGCGAGTAAAACAGTTTTATATCTCAGTTTTTTATCTAGATCCACTAATACAATTTGCAAAGGCCAAAATCCTTTCTTTGTTCCAGAAGGAAGAGGTGCCCCGTCTGTGCTAATAATATACTGAATGCTATTTGGAAACAATTTTTCATTATTTTTATACAATTGCGAATCATGAATGTCTATTTTGAACTGCTCCTTTACGCAACAATATTTCTATTTGATACTTTAAATCAATAGAAAAAAAAATGCTTTGCTTTTCAGACTAACTTTATTCTCAGCTTTGCAATGAGAGCATTTCTTTTAAACAATTTCGAGCTTCTACGGTTAGACCGAAAGCAATAGAAAATGCCATTATCATTTCAAGAACGTCATTCAAAAGTTATCCAGACTGTGGAAACATAATTTTATAGTTGAACTCAATAAATGAAGAGAAAGAAGATTCTTGTCTTTTTGTTTTCGCATTATCAAAAGTTTCGTTTTCTTCAAAGTGATCCTCATCTTCATCTTCAGAGCCCAGAATTTCCTTTTCAGATAGATTGTCTTCTTCATCTTCTGTCGTACAATTAATACATTCTTTTGTAAATTCTAAAAAAATTTCATTTCCTGGATTTAATAGCATATCAGTCCCACAACCTGAGGTTTATTTTCTTCTAGTTGTGTTGTGATTAAAATTGGCTCTACGAAAGCTTCCCTACCTGAAATGAGGGGAGTTTTTTTAATATTTATAAGGATAAATATTTCACATGGTTCTATTATGGCCTGAATTAAAAAAATTGATACTTTTAGAGATGTGTCTGTATTATCTCTGGAGAATGAAATAAAAAAATTGTGTTAAAGTATTTGTTAATTTTCTTAAAATAAGGCTGTAAAGTGGAGAAGGTACGGAAAATTAAAGCTCTTTTTAGCAATTGGACCAGAATTCGTGAAATTTTCACAGAAAATAAAAAGTATTTTTTTTAATCGAAATGTTGGAAAAATATTTCTATTTGATCTTAAGAATGTGTCCACTAAAAAACAGAAGAAAAATTATTTTTTATAAAAGTTATTGCAAAATTAATTTGTTTGCAACTTTTTAAAGAAAATGTTATTTATCCAAAATGAATGAACCGATTTAAATAAACCAAGCGAGAATATAAAGGGGATAAAATATACGTTTGTTTAGAATTAGAAAATTTTTCAAAAGATAATTTTTTAATAATTATTTAATAAATTTTTTATAAACAATTACTTTTTTTTAATGTTCTGCGTTTTTTAAAAATTTGAAAAAAATATTAACATACACTGAAAGCTTTAAAAAATCAAAATTAACATTTTTATTCAATTATATAACCATAAAAATTGATAAAAATTATCAAAAACTAATTTCAGCGTTGATGCACTACACCGCGCCAATATAATTTTCATTACAACTTTTAAAATAATTGTCGCCCCAAAATTTTCTCAACGGATTTTGATTTCTTATATTTTTAAGTGTATGTTAATATTTTTTTCAAATTTTTAAAAGACGAAGAACATTAAAAAAAATTAATGGTTTAAAAAAAATTTATTAAATAATTATTAAAAAAATAAACTTTTAAAAATTTTCTAATTCTAAACGAAAGTATATTTTATCCCCATTATATACTCGTTTTTCAACATTTCGATTTTAAAAAAATACTTTTTATTTTCTGTGAGAATTTCACAAATTCTGACCCAATTACAGAATATTTGAAAAAGCATAAAAAAATTATTTAAATTTAAAACAGAATAATTGATTTACGTTTAAAATTATTTGAACAATTATTTATTAATAATAAAACTAGTAAAAATATAAAAATAAAATATGTTTTAAATTTAGGTCCTCCAAATAACTTAATCTTGACGTTTTCAATAATTAATTATGAGAAGATGGAATCATTAAATTAAATAAAAACTCACTGAATAGAAGAGTATTTTTGATGAATTTTTAAGATTTCTTATTACTTTCTAAATTTTTCTTTGAATGCACAAGAGTTTTTATTTAATTTAATGATTCCACCTTGTCGTAATTAATTGATGTAAACGTCAAAGCTTGGTTATTTGGAGGACCTACTTTTAAAACATATTTTATATTTATATTATTACTAGTTTTATTATTAAAAAATAATTATTCAACTAATTTTAAACATAAATCAATAATACTTTTAAGAAAAGTAACAAATATTTTTAAACAATTTTTTTTATTTCGTTCTCCAGAGATCATCAGATTCATCTCTAAAAGTATCAATTTTTTAAATTTAGACTGTAACGACTTTATGAGAAATATAATGGTTTGACCCATACGATATACATACTAATTGTGACTTACGCATTTTCATTTTTTGAACAGTTTCTTCCATTCGACGTTTCCAAATTGTACAAGTTCTTGATGATACATTACATGCATTGTAATCCGGAAATAAAATTTGCTTCTTAAATTTTTTTCTTTTTGTTTCGTTCATAGTTTTAAACTGCAAAAAAATAAAATGTTTTGAGGCTTATAAACTAATAAAATGTAATCATTCATTAATTTTTTTTGTTCGTCCAAAGTAAATTTTTTATGATTTTAGGCCTTTAAAATTGTATTGAAATATATCTATTTTAATTTTTCAAAAATTAAAATTTGACATTCCGTTCAATTGATTGTTTACAATCATGAAATAAATAAATATAAAAAATTTGTGAATAAAAAATAAACAAAAGTGAAAGTCAAATTTTAATTTTTTTAAGTATTTTGGGGCGTTCCACGCCAAATCGGAAATTATTTGACTTTTGCATCTCAAATTTTTTTTAAATATTTTTTTTCTTTTAGTGCTTGTTGAAATGAGCTACCATGATTTTTTCAAATTTTTTGATCTAGAAAGTTAAGTTAGAAGAGACCCAGTCTGAAAATAGTTATTATGTGAAAAATTTGTATCATTTGGTCAATTTTTAAGTTAGATATTTGGCTACCTACTGTTTTAAAAAATTAAAAACTTTTAAATAAATAGATCCCATCGTTTGTCCACAATCGGACAAGGAATACAAATTCCTAATTTAGATCTAGTTTCTTACAAAAAAATTTTTTTAATCGATCAATACATACATTTTTAAAAATTTAATTTTTAAAATTTTTTCGAAAATAAAAAAAAATTTATATTTTATTAAAAATTACGTGAAAAGACAAAAACTTATCGTTGTCCAATTTGATCAATTTTTGGTCGAGTTATAAGCATTTAAAAAAAATTTCTTTAAAAACGTGGTTTTTCAAAAACCTGTAACTCTTAAACCGCTTAATAAATTTTTTTTTAAATTATGGTAGCTCATTTCAACGAGCACTAAAATAAAAAAAATTGAGATGCAAAATATAAATAATTTTTGATTTGGCGTGGAAGGCACCATTATGATATTAAATATTTACAATTTTCAGTAAAAATTTGACGTGCTATATTTTATATTGGAATATTAAGTGTAATTGATACACGCATATTATGTATGTATAGGCGTGTCATTATATATATATATATATATATATATATATATATATATATGTGTGTGTGTGCATTCAAACACATTATTTTACTTAATATTTTAAGGTCATATGTTTTATACATACATACATTGTATATTGTATATTGTATAATGTAGTGCTAAGAAAACTTTAGAAATGTGCCTATATATACATATACATTTAAGTACATACTATTATGCATACTAAATACAAGACACATTATTTTACTTAATAATTTGAGGTAATAAAGTTTGTAATTTTTTATAAACTTACTTGCAGAATTTTTCCATTTATTAAAACCACTATGAAATAAGTGAAGTATATTTTTAATTTTAGAACTGTCTATCAAAGAGTCTTCGATATAAAGTTTATAGATATAAATAATTTATAATAATGAAGGAAAATGGAACGAAAATACAATTTACCATATTACGAAAATACACAAAAGTTTTTATTTCTTTGTGCATAATCACATAAGCACGCGTTTCCCTTAGAACCAGTTTCACTTTTAAACGACCAATACTAATGGCGGATTTCGCAAGTGAACAACGAATGAAAAATTGATTCCATACTTTCTTATGGAAAACTTTAGAAATGTCTACAATACGCCAAAGAATGGTTTCAAATATTTCCACACACGTGGTTGTAAATTCGAGGCCATAATTAAAGAAGAAAAAGAACACGTGGTTGTAATTCGGGAATATATTAAATAAATTAGTATAGCCAGTACATGGAATTAATAATTTCTAGAAAGTGTTTCAGTGGTACATTAAAGTGATTTTATATTACAATGTTTCTTCAAATATATATTCTTTCTTCAAAGGCAAACAAAATAGTACCAGCGAAGCAAGTTCCACTTTTTAAGGAGGAAAAATATACTCCTAACAAAAAGTATTTTTTTCACGGAGAAATCAATACCAAGGAAGTGTGCAATGTTATGGAATTTTGAAGTAAGTTTTGTTATTATTTTTTAACCTTTAACTAAATCTATTTTAAATTTTAATTCGTATTTTTCTTTTAAAATACGAAATTATAACATTGAATAAACTTTCATTTTGACCGTAAGTAAAATTTTCTACTTAATAGAAAATTGACCAAAACATGTTTTTCGCCATGAACATTAAAATTTTTCTTTTTTGTATTCTTTTTTGCTGTTTTGAGCAAATAAGACACTTGTTAATTTTTTTGATTTTTGTCTTTTTATCTTATATATTTATTTTTGCTGCAATTAATTTTATATGTATATTGCAATAATAAAACAAAATTAAAAAATTAATTAATTATGTTATTGAGATTTATTTCTATTTATTTTTAGATTTTATGAGGTTATGTTATTGAATGTGATTTAAAGGCTCGCTTTCGCCTCACATCAGTCGCACTGTATGACAGCTCGTATTTAAAATTACATTCTCTGCTAAAAAGTCTTGCTTTGCGTATTTGCTATATATTATTTTTCATTTTTAAATTATAATATATTTATATAAGAAAACATGTGTAAAGTTATACATTATAAACAATCTTTTTTTAGAGACTAGAAAAGAAGTGAAGATGATGAAGCTGAAAAAGTTCAATTTCAAGCACCGAAGGTAACATGACCGGTGGGACCGGTGAAATTTCAATTTATCTACACTCTAAAAAATTTTTTTGTTTATGTTTAGTTTACGTTTTTTCTATTAACAGGGTTACCACGAATTTATTTCTTAGAATTTAATTATTATTGTTAATTCATTTTTTATTAAATTTCTTGGAAGAATTAAATTATTTTTAAAAATATTAATGACATTTTTTTAATACTTCAATTTTTTGAAAATAATTTTGATAAAATTCTTTGTTAAAATTTAATTAATTTTTATAATTTATTAAAATTCAATTATTTTTAATATCTACTATTTCAATAAAACTTCACAAAAGAATTCAATTAGGTATTTAAAAAAAATATTATTAAAAAATTCATCACAAGAATTCAATTGAATTGCGAATTTCGAAAGGGGCTCTAGTTGGATTTTTTTCAAACTTCACTTTTTTGTATATTTTGCATTACTATATATTCATTGACGTTTTCTTAAAAGGAAAATTTAATCTGTGGTACATTTAACAGAGAAAAATGTATTAAACTGTGTTTTCCTTTGACTTTTAACCTAAGATTTTTTGTTTTCTACCCTATTGCTGGATTGTTTTTGAGCCCAAAAAAGTGATTAAATTTTGAAATTAAATAAAAAAAATAATTGAATTGATTCTCGATAGTTACCGTTTTAAAAATTTGTTAATAATTGAATTGTTGTTAAATTTTTTAATAATAGGGGAGGGTAGGCTACATTGAACCGGGTATTTTCTAAAGTCCAAGAACTAATTAAATTTTACAAATTTTAATCAGGTTTTTGTATCAACATTAAGCTGAAGTACTCCTTTAGTTAAAATTGTTTATAATAAATTTATGTAAGGCCTAACATTCTTTATCACATCGGAATATTGAAGTTGACACCCTAAGCGACATAAATCACGAGTTTACTAATTTTTAAAACTTCCTATTTGAATAAAAAAAATTCATTATATTTACACAACATTTTTTGTTTTGTACGTGAAAAACAATTTTTTTCATTTTTCTTTGTAAATAATAAACCTACGTGCTCGAAATTTTTGGACGTAGTCGCTTTCGGTAATACTAATATATATATTAAATAAGAAAATATTCCACTTAGTCATTTCTTAGAAAATTAAAGTGGTTCACTGTTGACGCTGGTTCAATGTAGCCTACTCTCCCCTAATTGATTCAAATATGAATTTCAGTTAAAAATTAAGATAATAATTCAGTAAAGAAATCCATTGCTCCAAGTCGAAGACTCGAAGTGACAGATTTCTTTATGTTTTATAACAATTGTTTTATAAGTTGTTTAATTTTAAAAAGCTTTGAATTAAAAATTTTGTAAAATATAAATGTAGTATTAAAATTCTGGAAAAATTCCGTTTCCAATCTGGAAAAATCAGGGAATTTGATATGAGTAAAAGCGTGGCAACTCTGAATAAATTTTTTTATTTTAAATAATAATATGCTCTGAACTACTTTTCAAATTAAAAATTTTTAAACCTAAATTTTTTAGCATTTTGAGTGAAAAATTATGTCATGTTAATACAACATATGTAACTAGAAATTATTAAGTTAAATTTATTTTCCCTTTTAGCAAAATAAATCAGAAAAAATTAAACACAATCTGAACAATAGACTTCAAATACTTCGAAGAAAACAGTTCCTTAATCAGAATGCTGAAATTGGTTCTGACGATTTTAACAATAATGAAGCGATGGATATATCGGATTCTGAGGTATTGAACAGTTTTGTATCTTATTTGTTAAAATAATAAGTTTTCACCTGAACTACTTATTTTAAATCTTATATAATTTTAATTGATGTCCAAGCAGAATATATCAAAGAGTAAAATATTTAAAATCGATTTGACTAAGGAACCTATTGAGTCTACTAATTTGAAGAAAATCGAAAATAATTCCAATATCCAAAAGAACGTTTCTTCAAATAATTTGGAGATTCAAAAGAACCCTCTAAATTTAAATTTTCAGGATATGCAGGGCGAAAAGGAAGACAAAAATTTCCCTAAGAAAAATAATAATACAATATTTGAAAGTTATACCGAAAAGGATATTTCTGACGTTGAGGTATTGTTCACTTTCGTAGATTATTAACCACTTCACTGGCAGGGCGTTCCAAATGGCGTTCCACGCGCCGAGGCCCAGACTGGCAAAAACACCGAAATGGCGTTCCTAAAAAAAACTCTTTTTTTAAAGAGTGTACACTACATTTAACTGTTGTAAATCAATATTTCTATAGTTTAGACATCAAGGAACAAGATTATCACAACAAAAATTTTAGTTTTTGTGATTTTCAACGTTTTTCCGAACGTTCAAATCGGCTATTTTAAATAATTTTCAACAAATGGCGTTCCACTTTTTTTCAATTTTTACACTATAAAACTTGTATTTTTATTAAAAAAAGATATTTATATTAAAATATTATAATATAATAATATAATTATTAATAATATATATATAAATATAACATATATAAATAACTATTATTTATTATTATGAATGGTAATATTATACGTATATGTCTTTGCCAGTCTGGGCCTCGGCGCGTGGAACGCCATTTGGAACGCCCTGCCAGTGAAGTGGTTAAATACATTAAATTAATTATTAAAATTTAATCTAATGTTAAAGATAATATTTTTCTATGTAACATATATTAAGAGTGTTTATATATTTTCATGTTTTTATTATTTATTTTTTTAAAGTTCACACGAATTGAGAAACGGAAAATTGACTTCACCAGAAAGGAAAATAACGACATAAAATTACTTCACTCACGTCCTACTATCAAGCCACAAGAAATAATATTACCTGGTATATCGATGAAAGATCTGAAATTTTTAAATACTCGAAATAAGCATTTACAAAGTATTACAAGGAAAATTGGAAATAAAATTGATTTCCCACAAGATGAGTTCTTAAAATATGCAAACATTGTAGAAAGACTTCAAGAAGAAAATAATGTTTTACGCAAAGAATTGGAAGAAGAATCTAAGCTTTGTGATCACCTGCACCTGCAGTGTAAACTGTCTCAAACAGAAATGGATTTAAAGAAAATCAGAAAACAAAATAAAAGTTTACAGAAAAGTTGCATAAATTCTTCAGATGAAATGAAAAGTGAGTCATTAAATAAATTAATTAATTAATCAATTTTGTCATGTTAGGTTAATACCCATAGGCTTTAATACACTTTTTAGCGTTTGTAAAAACTTATATACTTTTTATACTTATTACTCTATGCAAAACGCAACGCTAGAACGCAAGTCTATAAATACAATCCTTTTTTTATACAGCTCTTCTGCAAAACAATAATAAACATCAGAGCAATGGTATGAATACCTCTTATTTACCTTCCGGTTATCGAAAGGCAGATGGATCGGCAGTAGGTTCATTATTTTCATTTTCATTATTACATACAACACTTTTGTTAGTTTATTATATTTATCTTAATACCTTGTTGCAGATACATCTTGGGAGAAATATTTGGATTCCAATAAACTGATATTACTTAATAGCAAGTAACATTAGATCGGAGTCTATATTTGTTAAAAACTTGTCAATTGCCGTATTTGGTGAGAAGGTGTTACTAAACAGCACAATAACAGGGCGAGGAAGTAATCGTAACAAACAGAAAAAGAAACCAACTGGAGGGCAACTTGATGCAAGAAAACTCTTGGTTATTAAGGGTACAGAATAGGTTTAATTGAGATTATCATATAATTAATATTATTACTAATTACTATTTTATTACCATTTTAATTCAGATTTTTATCGGTATTGGTTGATGGATGAACAAAATTACAATGACATAGAAGCTGATATTGAAGCACAAAACACATTCGATTATATTAGGAAAAAGATATCTGATATGAAAAGTATTCGATGTGATAGGTTTTTTATAAAATAATTTTGTATGGATACGTTGATTTTAGTTTAAAGCTTGTTATTATTTTGTTTTTAAAAAGTTATGCAGATTTTCTGAGTTAAACAATTACAATATACAAAGAGTTTTTTTAAATATTTTAAAATAATCTTAAAAAATTGTTGTAATCATTCTAATATAATCATAATACATTTCCTTTCTGCAGAAAAAACAATAAATGCGAAAAAACGAGATGACGAAATACATGATGGCGAAATACATGATGACGAAATACATGATGGCAAAACACATGATGGCGAAACACATGATGACGAAATACATGATGGCGAAACACATGATGACCAAATACCTGATGGCGAAACACATAATGACGAAATACCTGATGCACATAATGACGAAATACATTATGGCGAAACACATGATGACGAAATACATAATGGCAACATACATTATGCAAATTTGCAGTATGACGAATTATATGTGGGAAAAGAAAATCCACATTCGGCTGTAATTGATGATAGTTTACAAATGTGAGAAAAAATTTTGATCAGGTGAATAAGAGACAAATAATAGACGAGAGTTTGTTTAAAAAATCTTATAGTTTAAGTTCGCAAGATATTATTGCAAAATTTTCCAAAAATACTTTTGAGTACATAGAAAAAAAACCGACATATCGACAAGCAATTACCAGGAGTATGTATGAAAGGTTCTCAAAAGGATACATCAATTCAGAACCACTTGTTTGCATTAAAAACTGTCAAGCACCTAGAAATGATTGTAATTCTACAAATCTTACGTCACTATGAAGGAATTTTTATGAAAAATCTTAAATTTTTTCCTTGCGTCGCTATGACGAAATAAGCCAGTGTCTTTTAATTTTCAATTATTGTAAAAGTAATTTTAAGTTTGAATAAGAGACAAATAATAGACGAGAGTTTGTATAAAAAATCTTATAGTTTAAGTTCGCAAGATATTATTGCAAAATTTTCCAAAAATAATTTTAAGTACAAGGAAAAAAACCCGATATATCGGAGTTAGAGTTGTTTCTTCGCATTATCTTTATCTTATTTGTACACAAATAAATCTAATTTTTTTTATTGTATATACTCCTGCCCTGTTGGCCTTGCGCATTTCGACAAGAGTCCCCGAGAAATACTTTTTTGGATTAAGCATAACCATTCTACATATGAAATTTTCAATATATTAACCTAATTTGCGTCTACAGACGGCTTTATTAGGAGTACTCACATTCGCCTGGACCACCTGTTAATTATGTTTTCTCGCCAGAGGAGAGGGAAACTGTAGAAAACCTCTCTTGAGTACAACCGGTTTTATCGACAGTCAAGTTCTAATGGTGTGTACCGGACAATAATCAACAGTGCACATCATTATACCTTGACGTCAAATTTCCCACTTGATAAATCACGAAAGTAGTGAGAAAAACACCGGGTTATAGCAGACACCAAGGCGGTCACCCATCCAAGTACTAACCGCACTGAACGGTGCTTAAGTTACCAAGTGTAACTTTGGAAGCTTGCCACGGGAAACTTCTTGGAAATTTTCTTGAAGTTTTTATGCTATGTGGGCTGTTACTAAAAATACCATTAGAGGAAATATATCTTATTGGTTACAAAATTTAATTTTTAATAAATCTTATCTTAATTGCACACAAAAAAATCTAATTAATAATATTAATGAAACAAAAACTCGATGATTCTACATACTGTCAATTTCAAGGAGAATTTTATAAACAAATATTTTGCTTACAAATGGGCTTCCCAATATCCTCAAGTACAGGTAATATTGTCATGGAGGGTATTGAGGATAAAATTTTAAACAAAATTAAATATAAAATTATTTTTTACTTTTGATATATTATTTTGCGCACTTTCAAATAAGGTGGATGATATATTATGTAAATTTAACTCTATCGATAAACATTTAAAATTTACTTTAGAGTTATCTAATAATAATAAATTTAATTTTATAGATCTTTCCCTCTCAATTAACAGTAATAAGTTTATTATAACAAATTGGTTTCGTAAATCTATTTGGACTGGTAGATATATAAATTTCTATTCACATCACCCTTTAAGTTATAAAATTGGCATTATATACTCTTGTTGATAGGGCTATAAAATTGTCAGATCAACAATTCCATCTTGAAAATCTTGATATTGTTCAAAGAACTTTACTACTTAACGGAGATCGAATTGATATGTTAAATAGAAAGTTGTAACAGAGATATAGTACTCTTACCAATAACTCGCATAAGAGAAAAATAAACAGCAACAATCTTCCAATTGAAAAGATTATAAGCATTCTATATATTCGAAATTTAAATGAAATTCTTTTTAATATTTTTAAACAACATAATTTTAATTTAGTTTATACTAACACTAATAATTTAAAAAATTGTATTTTTCCAAATTTTAATGATCCAACTGAAGAAATTTCAGAAGGTTGGATGTGTATATAAAATTTAATGCAACAAGTTGTTCATTTCATGACCATTTAGCTTCCTCAATATATATTATTATATATAATTTTAAAAGTTAAATAATTATAATAGTTTATTAAATATAATTAATAAACCGGGTAAAGTACCCTGAATAAATATTAATTATTCAATTTTTTATTATAGAATAATTATTTTTAAAAGTTATGATAAAATGTCAAAAAATACAAAATTTTAATTTTTTGTGAAAAATTAAAATATTTATTAATTCTATAAATTTTGATAAAATATATACTTTATATACATGAATCGATTCGTTTTTATGTCAGGAATGCAATTTTGACAAGAATTATTAAAAATTTTAATATAGAAAAAAGTTATTTCAAAAAACCAAAAAATTAAAAAAATGTTGAAAAATTTTTTTTTAAATATATTTTTGAAAATCCTTCTGTCTGATTCTTGGTATTCATGACCGTAATACATCTACAAAATCTTATCAAAATCCATCAAGATGTGTAAGAGAAAATTTGTCCACAAGAATCGGTGACATACACACACACACACACACACACATACACCCACACACACACACATACATACATCCGGATATTTGTTCCTCTCGACGAATTATATATACTACACTTGAAAATTTGTAAACATAATTGATTTTAAAAAATTCGGAAATCGACATCACTATAAGGCTTCCTTTATGAGGAAGCAAAAATTGTAATAGTTGTTATATCGAAGAAACTTTAAGACATCTTAAAACTAGAACAAAACTTACAACCAAAATATTAATGCTTTAATCAATCACACCTTTGATAATAAACACTCTTTTGATTTTGACAATATAAATAGTTTACACATTGAAACAAATAATTGGAAAAGAAAAAATCTAGAAATGTTCTTTATAAAAAATAATACTATAGTATTAATTATAGAACAGATATTGACAATTTAGATAAAGTATATTATAATTTAATTACTTCTTTTAAAACGTAATTTCAAAAGTTTAATAACATAGATTTCTTCTTTACCTATTACACCTGGACCGTACTATATAACCCAACCTCTCTGTCAAAAGTATCTAATCATAGAGGCACATTTCTTTAAAAAAATGTGCTTCTACAAAATCATTAAAATTAATTAATTTTAAAAAATAAAAACATGGAAAATAATAACAAAAAAGGTTTTTAAACATTTTTTGATACATGCTTATATTTTTTTAAAGGGTAAGAAAACTATTTTACTTTCTTTTTTACAAAATAAAATATAACCTTAAAATACACATTACAATTACATCTAAAATAATTTTGGTTTTTTATTTCAGATCATTTTATAATTTAATCCTTTTTGAAATCTTTTGTGTTTTGTCTTGATTTTGGATAATGTATTTGTAAAATTATTCATCCCCTGATGAGGAACCATATATGGTTCAAAACTATTTGGTATTTCAAAATAATAAATATCATCTCAATAAACCGTAATTTTTTTGTAGAGCAGGTGCTTAAAAAAATCCAGCAAAACTCTACTTTACATTTTGGACATCGCTCTTTTAGTATCTGCACTCAAAATTTTAAAAAATCAAATTCCAAACAGATACGACCATTTTTGCTTCCTCATAAAGGAAGCCTTATAGTGATGTCGATTTCCGAATTTTTTAAAATCAATTATGTTTACAAATTTTCAAGTGTAGTATATATAATTCGTCGAGAGGAACAAATATCCGGATGTATGTGTGTATGTCTGTGTGTGTGTATGTATGTGTGTGTGTGTGTGGGTGTATGTGTGTGTGTGTGTGTGTATGTCACCGATTCTTGTGGACAAATTTTCTCTCACACATCTTGATGGATTTTGATAAGATTTTGTAGATGTATTACGGTCATGAATACCAAGAATCAGACAGAAGGATTTTCAAAAATATATTTAAAAAAATTTTTTTCAATATTTTTTAAATTTTTGCAAAAATTAATTTTTTGGTTTTTTGAAATAACTTTTTTCTATATTAAAATTTTTAATAATTATTGTCAAAATTGCATTCCTGACATAAAAACGAATCGATTCATGTATATAAAGTATATATTTTATCAAAATTTATAGAATTAATAAATATTTTAATTTTTCACAAAAAATTAAAATTTTGTATTTTTTGACATTTTATCATAACTTTTAAAAATAATTATTCTATAATAAAAAATTGAATAATTAATATTTATTCAGGGTACTTTACCCGGTTTATTAATTATATTTAATAAACTATTATAATTATTTAACTTTTAAAATTATATATAATAATATATATTGAGGAAGCTAAATGGTCATGAAATGAACAACTTGTTTTAAAATCAGGTAGAGAAGCAGACGCAATGTGCCTACATCACATAGGGTTCGTGGTCTAAAATTACAAAAATGATAATAATGAATGAATAAAAAAACAACCATTACCATATTAACGATTGCCATGGCAACTATTGTCATAGCAACGGTTGTCATGAAAACGGCTGCTATGGTAACGTTGCCAAAAACTACGGACGAATACCGAAGTCTCGCTATAAGGGTTTTGGCCCTTGGCTACAAAACCCATAAAAACATGGTTTTTTGAAATATTTTTTCGAAAATAAATTGTTTTTAAAGGTATTGACTCCGAAAAAGTGTATGAAACTTTAAAATATCGCGTCCAAAATGTTCAAACTATCAGATAGAACAGTTTATTTGCTTAAAATTCAAGATAGCGGGTAAAAAATTGCGCCCAAAAGTCAGTTTTTAAAAATATATTAACCTCGTGTTCAAAATTTTTAAAAATGCTTCAATTCAGTTCAAACTATTTACTCATGGGTTTCAGGGTCGCTGATTATTAAAATAAACTTAGTTTTTAAAAATTCAAAATGGCAGATCTAATACGGTGTACGAATTTTCGAAAAATTCATTGGATTCGATTAATATTTCTTCCTCGGGGGTTTTCGGGGTCGACGATTACGAATATAAACTTAGTTTTTAAAAATTCAAAATGGCGGATACAATATTAATATTTTATGGCTTTTTAAAATGCTGATTAATATAGTATTTAAAGTGTTTTTATTTGTTAGCCTTGAAAAAGGCTGATTGATATAATTTTAAAGTATTCTTATTCGTAAGCTTTAAAAAGGCTGATACTGTTTATATAATTTGATATTTTCGTTTTGGTTTGACCGTATTTATTAATTTGTTGAGTAATGAGAAGGCTTAGATACGGTTTGTTTATATAAGTAGGGGAGAGTAGGCTACATTGAACCAGCGTCAACAGTGAACCACTTTAATTTTCTAAGAAATGATTGAGTGGAATTTTTTCTTATTTAATATATAAATTAGTATTACCGAAAGCGACTACGTCCAAAAATTTCGAGCACGTAGGTTTATTATTTACAAAGAAAAACGAAAAAAACTGTTTTTCACGTACAAAACAAAAAATTTTGTGGAAATATAATGAATTTTTTTTATTCAAATAGGAAGTTTTAAAAATTAGTAAACTTGTGATTTATGTCGCTTAGGGTGTCAACTTCAATATTCCGATGTGATAAAGAATTTTAAGCCTTACATAAATTTATTATAAACAATTTTTGTTGTGAATGTCATGTGAATGCAGTGAGTGCGGCATCATTGAACCACCCGAAAAAGCAAAGAATTTTCAATTTTAAGAGTGGTAAAGTTGTCTGCTCTACTAATTAGTAAGAAAAATACTAGAAGACATGCTTTCATCACAATTGTGAACGAGATAAACTCAAACTGTCACTTTACCTACCTAACCTGACATCAAAATATATTAATCTCCTATATTAACAAATAATAACTCTTTAACAACAATTTTCTATTTTTTTGAGTGAAAAATAATTTTTTTTACAATGTGTAAGTGGAAATATTATTTTTGAAGTAAATTGTAGTGTTTCATTAAAGGTGGTTCAATGTAGACACAGATTCTTCAAAATAAGAAAAGTGTAACTTGTTAGAAAAAAATTAAATTTAATTATTTAATCATAATAATTTGTGTTTGTAAAGTTTATATTAACTAAAGGAGTACTTCAGCTTAATGTTGATACAAAAACCTAATCAAAATTTGTAAAATTTAATTAGTTCTTGGACTTTAGAAAATACCCGGTTCAATGTAGCCTACCCTCCCCTATAATAATTTACAATATAATTTATACTTTTTAAATATTTATAACTGCCCTTAAAAGTTTAATTTTATAATGAACAATTTTAAAAAATACATAATTACAAATATTCAAATTCGTTCTAGTTCTCAGAATTATCGGGTACCCGAATTTTTAGAGAACTTAAATGCACTCGGGTAGCCCATACATCAAGAAACATTTAACTCGGTCTGACCCAACTTCCCGGATTTTTGCACACCTCTATAAATCCGCTATTTAGAATTTTTGAAAACTAAGTTCATTTCGTAGTTAGCGACCCCGAAAACGCCTGAGTAAGAATTTTTAAACATTTCGAACACGAGATTAATATATTATAAAAAAATTGACTTTTGGACGCCATTTTTTATCCGCTATCTTGAATTTTAAGCACATAAACTGTACTATCTGAAAGCTTGAACATTTTAAACGCTATATTTAAAAGTTTCACGCACATCTTCGAACTCAATACCTTCGAAAAAATTGATTTTCGAAAAAATATTTCAAAAAACCACGTTTATTAAAATAAATGGCGGTATCTTTTTGGAATTTTATTTCTTTTTAATCTAAGGGTTTTGGCATTCTAAACTTTGAAATTCTGTAATTTATAGAATTTTTTACCAAAATGCAACCTTTTTATGTGGGTGTCGACATATAAATATTAAAGAAAAATTCCAATCTTCTGACCCTTTATAAATCATTTTTACTACTGATAATCAAATTCGATTCACAAAGTAGAGAAAAAATTCAAACCAATCACATCAATGGTTTTAAAAAATTCCCTTCTTTTTGCCCAACTTAACTTTTTTCTTTTTCAAATCTAGGTATATTCAAAATTAATTACAAAATAAATAATATTTTATGGTAGAAGATTTACATAGATCAGTTTCTTTTTCGAGAGAATTATTGATGTTTTGAGAGTAATTAAAAGAGAGATGAGAAAAAATGTTTAAAAAAGTAACTTCGATGAGATGATATTTTTAGATGACCATATATAATGTTTTTGTGCTCTTGTTATTCGTGCTATCAAGAGTAGTTGTGTTCAGCTAACTCACGTAGAAAAAGCTTTGTCATGGGTAAAAGCAAGGTCAGTCATGGATATTTTGTATATACATATATATAACATCCTCAGCCACGTAAGATATTGGTGAAGTATTTTTACTCAAAATTTTTCTTTTTTTGTTTAATTTAAACTATTATTCTCAATTATATTTTCTTTTCTCTAAATTGGAAATAAATGAGTAACAAAATGTCTTATTTAGATTTTTTTGTATCTTAAACAAAAATTTCTAAAATTCAAATGAATTATTATTATTATTATTATTATTATAAATAAATATTTCAATAAAAAATCATTTTCATTGAAAAAATAGAGGATAATTCTGTGGAAGAAAGGCATAACAGCATAACTGCTTTGTCATGATTTCGAGATAAATTAATTTCAATGTTTTCTCACTTCTGTCAATTCAGAAAATCAACAGATTTGTTCGGTCTTTTGCATTTAGTATTATTATTTAATATATTTTCAAAATTCGTTTATGACATTTAATAAAACACACGATATGGTATAAATTTTGATAATTTTTCATCGGAATCATGAGTTTTATTGCACTTATGCGGTTATGCAAGTTTAGTTTGTATATGAGTCCAACTTCAGACACTTTTAATGTCACAATTTATTTTGGTTTGATTTGTCATAATAATAAGATTTGTTCACACAAACACAAATTAAACTATTAATTCGTTAGAAAAAATTATAAGAGTTTATTTTTTTATAAAATGTTTTTAATTTATTAAAACGAGAAAAGACATGTACTTTACTAAATTTGTCAATTTATTTTTGAAAAACTTTCCAAAATTTTTTAGAATAGAAATAGCCTTAAAAATAAGTACATAATTAAATGCACAATTTATGTTATAAAAAATACGTTCCAGTTTTATTAAAATAAATATATTTAATTTGAAGTTCAGTTATGCTGTTATGCATTTCTTCCACAGAATTGAAAAAGGACAAATAAAAAAGATAATTCATTTATGACGAAGCAAAAGTGTCAAATCAAGGGGAAATCTTAAAAAGAAAGGAAAAGAAAAAAGTTTATAAAATCAGGTAAAATAATAAAATGAGAAAAATGTGATTAATTTTTTTAATAAAGTATTTTTATACAACTCAGGCGTATTATGGTCACTTTATCTACCTGTACAGGCGCGTACTAAGTTCCCCCTTATAACCCAGCAGTCAATAAAGAAACCATTATAGCCCTAGGGAGATAAAGGGTATATTATTGACCGCTCACAGGTCAATAAAGTACCCTATATCTCCCTAGGGCAATAATGATAACTTTATTGGCCATCTGGGTTATATGGGAGAACTTAGCATGCACCGATACAGGTAGCATAGAGTAACCATAATACGCCTTTGTTGTATAAAGCAAAGTATGGAACAAGGGAGGTAACCTCGTTTATGACCTCGCACAATATTGAAAAACTCGTCTTCGCACTCGCTTTGCTCGTGCTACGACTCGTTTTTCGATATTGTGCTCGGTACATAAATTCGGACGTACCTCCCTTGTTGCATAATGTACTATTATATACTTCTATAACATAGTACATTTTAATATGGTATTTTTTAAATTTAAATAATTTACATAATTGAATAAAAAACAGTAGTTAATAAATTTATATTAAAATTAAATGTAATGAAGTTAAATTCTTCGATTGTTTAAAACATGGGAATTGTCTACATAAGTATTGCAAAAGGCTGGAAACAATTTTTTTTCATTTCTTATTTATTTTTTTAAAATAAATTTTTGATTCTTCAAACTATCGGAAGTGTCTCACGGTGGTCTTGAATCAACTTTGAATATAAAGTCTTTGCACATCCCTTTTTTTGCTGATTTGGGTTATTTGCATTCTAAATAATGTGTAAAAAATTTATAGCCCATAACTTGTAGAGCCGTTTTTGAGAAAACTCATTTTGAAAAAAAATCATCAGTTTTTTATTTAAAATGTTACATATTTGTATCAAATTATGGATTTAAGCATAATATTAATTAAAATAGGGTCAGTTGGGGTAAATCCGGACAAAATACTTATTTTTCACAAATGACGTAAGTTTTTTTATAATAAAAGGAAATTCTTTCGTTTTATACTGCATTAATTTCTGTCTTGAGTTCCCTAGATTAATTTTTTATTTTTTATAAAATTTTATATTTAATTTTTTATATTTTATTGTTCGGATTTACCCCAAGATTTAGAAAATTTCTTTAAATTTGGGGTAATTCCTGACAGCTTAGTTTCTAAGAAAGGTTTAAAATAAAGTTATCTTAAGTATACTACTCTATTAAGGGATAGAACAACTTGAAAAAAAAATTCATACTAGATGTACAAAAGTTGAATCATTTAAGTGTTGTAGTATCATAAAAGTTAATCAATTAACGATTCAAAAAGTAATAATCAAAAACATATATAGCTTTAACAAATTTTAATGGATTTTAATAAAACTTGATAAAGAAAAGTTTTTGGGATCATTGAATTCGAATACAAAGTCAGATTTTGAAAATTCAAAATGCCGGATCCAATATGCCGGACTTATTTAAAGATTAATCGACTTACACTACTTACACCACTTTTTAAAATGTAATAGAAGCTCTGTCCAGATTTACCCTAAGTTTTCAAATTATCCTGTTGACAATTGTCGAGATAAAATCATGGAAGTAGTCAGAATCTCTTTTAAAGGATCTGAGCTTAAAATATTGACGTCGAACTGAATTTTTAATTTGTAAATTAAGATCCAACACCTTTTGTCCGTATTTGCCCTCTGTCCGGATTTACCCCAACTGACCCTAATACTTTTCTTTAATTTTAAATAATATAATATAACAATTTAAATAATATTTCTGACACAATAAGTCAGTTTTGTTTAAATATTACAATACATGTTAAGGCACATATTTTTGCCAATTTACGGAAATTATACCAGTTACTGTACAGAAAAAAAATTAACGAAAAGGTTATATATAATAAATATAAAAACGGCTCGACAAGTTATGGGCTATAAATTTTTTACACATTATTTAGAGTGCAAATAACCCAAATCAGCAAAAAAAATGATGTGCTAAGACATTTCATTCAAAGTTGATTCAAGACCACCGTGGTCTATATAAGTATAGAGAAAGACTGGAATCATTTTTTTAAATATTCTTAGTTGTTTCAACGAAGAAACAATGGGAAGTGTCTATATAGTAATAAAGGATGGAATTATTTTTCTAATATTTTTATTTTTCTCGTTATTTTTTTATGAATAATTCTTCAATTATTGAAGCCATGGGAATTGTCTAAAAAATATGGGAGAAGGCTGGAATAAATACTATTGAAAATTCTTATTTTTTGGATCAAATTGTTGATCTTTTAAATCATGGGAAGTGTCTATTAAAGTATGGGAGAAGGCTATTTCTTATTTTTTTATAAAATTTTACCATTATAAAGACAAAGAAGAAATTTTTACTAGATTATCCACGCTAAAATATACATTTTAGATAAATATTTTATTACTTTTTCAAACCATAGGAAATATCTATAAAAGTATGGGAGAAAGCTAAAATAAATATTATTCGAATTTTTGAGTTATTTTATGAAAAAATTCTTTGATTTTTAAAACATGAGAAGTGTCTTTAAAAGTATGACAAAATGCTAACAAAATTTTATGAATTACATTTTTTTAGATAACTAAATATTGGTTTGTAAAAAAAAATTTATAATTTCTGTTTCTAAATTACTTTGGGGCGGTAGCGATTCTACGGAATTAAATTCTACAAATGAAAATTCAACACAGTAAACTCTACACGAGAAAACTCTCACTTTATGTTTAGACAAGTAATAATAATTCTACGCAATTTAATTCTACATAATGAAACTCTACGCATTCTAATTAAATAAAATATAATTTAATTAATTTATTTAAATTCTTCACGATTAAATACTAGACAGATAAATTCTACAAAGTTTAATTCTACGCATGATAAAATACATTTTTTATTATTCTTTATAATTTGTTAACTTTACGCAGTTCCTTTTTTCAAAGTCAATTAATAATAATTCTACGCCGTTGACTTCAACATTAAATAATTCTATTCAAATAAACTCTACAAGGTAAAACTCAACACAAGTTTGTTTATTTGCGTAGAATTATTTAATGTTGAATTAAACGGCGTAGAATTATTAATTAACTGACTTTGAAAAAAAGAAAAAAAAATCCAATTTAAATTTGTGTAGAATTTTTAAAAAATGTATTTATTTTCGTAGAATTATCTGGTATTGAATTTAACGGCGTATAGAGTTAATAATTTAATTAAATTAAATATTACAATTGCTATCTGTAGACATTTTTCTCGTAGAATTATATTTATAGAATTTCCTTGCGTAGAGTTTAATCTTCTAAAAATTTATTATAAAAAAAGTTTAAATTTGTAGAATTATTTTTTGTAAAATTTAATTGCGTATAATTTAAAAAAATCTATTTATTAAAATGCATTTATTTTTGTAGAATTATCTGGTGTTGAATTTAACTGCGTAGAGTTAACAACTTATAATGAATAATAAAAAATATATTTTATCATGCGTAGAATTAAACTTTGTACAATTTATCTGTGTAGTATTTAATCGTAAAAAATTTAAATAAATTAATTAAATTATATTTTATTTAATTAGAATGCGTAGAGTTTCAGTATGTAGAATTAATTTGCATAGAATTATTATTACTTGTCTAACTTGTCTAAATATAAAGTATCAGTATGTAGAATTAATTTGCGTAGAATTATTATCACTTGTCTAAATATAAAGTAAGAGTTTTCTCGTGTAGAGTTTACTGTGTTAAATTTTTATTTGTAGAATTTAATTGCGTAGAATCGCTACCGCCCCTAAAAAGTAATTTATTTTAAATAAACGGGTTTACAAAGTTTACCCTTAATTAAATAGAAAAGAATATAAAATATAAAAATATAAACAACATCGGATAGAATTTTAAATATAATTATTTTAAAAATTTTCGTCGATTGTATCTTTAATAGCGATTATTAACAAAATTATTTTCTCATGTAAATAAAAAAAATTTAATTTGAAAGATTTTTAATTTTATTTTATAATAAACTGAAAATTGTTAATAAGCATTATTTTTAGATATTAATAGAATTAAAAATATATGCACCTATTTTTTTAGCTAGTTACTAATACTTTTAAGTATCTAACAAATAAAATTGAATTAATAATTGAATTAATAATTGCATTTTAAGAATTTTAGAAAACAAAAATATTCTATTTAATTTAATAGTCATTCAATCCATTAATAATTTAATTCTATAATTAAACCTTTATTAAAAAATAATATTTATGTTAATAGAAATAAAAATATAATTTTCTACAATATATTTTTATATCAAATGATAAAATATCTACACAGTAAAACGTGAAGTGTTATAATAACATCAGAATTAATTAAAATAATCTTCAACTGTTTAATCCCTCTAGCATTAAATTAACACCAGAAAGGATTAAAATAATGTATTTCGGTGTTATTTTTAATATGAATGAAATTTGACTTTAAATGAAACACCAAAGTTAACGATTTATAAAAATTCAACGAATTTAGCTTTCACAAGGAGATTGGAAAGTTAGTAAGTTAGTTACTAATTTAATTACTAACTTACTAACTAACTTAGTAACATAGTTAATAAATTCAATTGTGTGCAAAACTTTGGAAAATTTTAGTCAAAATTTTACAAAATGTGATTTTAAAAATTTGTTGATAACATTTTTCATGAGAACTTAATTTCAAGATACAAATCACACAATAACGTATACAAACTGTACATCTATTGTCTCGATTGTACTGCAATCAAATTATCGTCATAGATATTTCCAATCAAATGTGGTTAATTAAAATTTTTAATGAATTAATTTCGAAAAAATGGAACGACAATAGTGCATTTCTATCTTCTGCTGAATACGAAGAATGTGTTAAAAAAGTGGAAAGTTTGAAAGTGAAAGATAAAAAGACTTCAAATGAATTTAGGTTTTTACAACGATATGACACGATTTCTGTAAATGAACAAAAAAAGTTAATTAAACCGATAAGTAGTGGAAATGATAAAATTGTTTATTATATTAAAAATGAAGATTTATTTGAAGTTCTTTGGAATACACATTCTTCGATTGGACATGGTAGCAGAAACAGAATGGAATATGAGTGCAAAAAACTATACTGCAATGTGACAAGAGAGTGCATTATGGAGTTCTTAAAATTATGCGTCGCGTGTCAGAAAAAGAGCACTAATAAAAAAAGAGGCTTTAGTATCAAAGCCTATTTTGCATTCCGCTTATAACTCCAGGGCTCAGCTAGATTTAATCGACATGCAGTCGCAAGAGCACAACGGGTTTAAATTTATTATGGTTTACTAGGACCACTTAACAAAATTTGTGAACTTGAGCCCGCTGAAGTCTAAACGAGCAGAAGAAATTTCCTTCAATTTAATAAAAATTTATACCCTTTTTGGTGCACCTGCAATACTTCACTCCGATAACGGGAGGGAATTTGTAAATTCTGTCATTACAGAACTTCATAAGATGTGGAGTGAAGTTAAAATTGTACATGGTAAATCACGCCACAGTCAGTCCCCAGGATCAGTAGAAAGGGCTAATAGGGACATCGAGGAAATTTTGTCTGCGTGGATGGAAGAAAATAATTCGAAGGATTGGCCAAACGCTTTAGATATCGTCCAATTCCGTAAAAATCGATCGCTTCACTCAGGTAAAAAATTTCTTAAGTACGTTCTCCTAATTATGTTAGCTATTTTCAATGAAATAATAAATTATAAATAAATAATTTAATTTTAATTAATTAATTATAGGAATAGGTCGTTCTCCTTTTAAGGCAATGTTTGGTTGCTCTGCACAAGTCGGACTTTTATCAATGGGAATTCCTGAAGCAGAAATCAATAATGTCAATACTGAGGAAGACATCGAAAGGATTTGCGCGGAAAATAATGATAATGAAACCACAACAAGGGTGATTGACTCACCTATAACAAACGTTTAAAATAATCACATTTCTAATACTGTCAGAGATACACCGAATGCCAAATACGACTCTCAAGTTCTTTTTACATCCCATAAAGATTCTAATTTGGACTTTTCTGTACCAGGTAGTTATAATAAATTAATATTAAAATTAATATTTATTTATATTTAAATATTTAATAACGTATTTATTTAAATTAATCATAATTTTAGAGAATCCAGTTAGAAAACGACTTCGAACCATTTCGCAAAATCGAGAAATTGCAAGGGAGTGCTTGGGAAGGCAAGCAAAGACAATGTTAAAATTATTTGCTCAAAACCTAACGCCTGTTTCCATTGGATCTACAGTTAAAAAACCAATTTCTGATGTAGACAGGGCAAGGGGTGCACCACGAAACGTTTTAGCAGCAATTATTAACATTGACGATGATTATTACACTCTAGGTAAGTGTTTTCTACATACCTTACAAATTTAATGTTATATACATATATTAATAATCTTTAATCAAATATTATTTTTTAGGAAATGAATACGGCACTTTAAATAAAAAATACGTGCGAAGCGAATTTTATAAATGTGACGCCAATCTAATTCAGGTAGAAGATGTTTTGTCAACACAAATTTCTCTGAGAGAAGCCGTTTCCAAAAACAGTGTTTCTGGTGCTCAGGGATATGAAAGATGCACTTGCAAGACAGGTTGTGCACAAAATAAGTGCAAATGTTTTAAAAATAAAAAAATGCACATCAAAGTGTCACAGCAGCCTTTCCTGCAAAAATAAATAAATAAATAAAGCATTTATTTCAATCAAACGTCTTTTTTAATTCGAAAAAACATTGCCCTAAAGTAAGTGGGCAATGACGACATTGCCCGGTCACTGTCACATTTTACTACATTTTGTTAAAAACACCCGGGCAATGTCGACAATGACCAGTAACTGTGGGCATAGTCGACATTGCCCGGGCATTGTCGACACTGCCCAATAATCGACAATGACCGTAACATATCCATAAAATGAATGTAAAAACCCTGCATGATAAATTAGTAAGTTGCGCGTATAAGTTTCCATCTAAGACAATTGAATTCATAATCGACCGCGATCTAGAGAGGTGCGATAAGTGGTCGGCGGTCGGTTCATTGCCTACGCGCATGGTAATTAATCGGCTGTCGCTCGCTTATCACAAACAGCGCAAGAAGATAAGAGCGTCTGAAGGTTCATAAGTCGTACACTAGAGACTCATCAGATTTAAATAATAAATATGAATGTCTGCATAGATGACTGACTGCGTGAATGTTATAATAAATTATTGTAAAAGCGAGTGTCATATTACTTCTTTAAGATTGAATGATGTATGTATATGAAAATTGATTCAATTAGTACGTGATTTTTACATTTTAGTCAGAGTACGTGCTTATTACATTTTAGCAAGAGTACGTGCTTAATACATTTTAGCACGGATACGTGCCTTTTGACCGTCTCATCCTCAATTAAGTAGACATTTTGCTACTATATAGACCCCTAACTTTCTTAGAGCAAATGTCAAATACTCCGGTGAGCATCTGCCCGAACAGCTGTCAAAGTGACTGTCAATTTTATCAAAAATGAGTAAATCTGCACAAAAATAACTTCTATTAGGTTTTAAGACCTCCTGAAACCAAATTTTATGTCAAATTTAAAATGTGATAGTTGACAGCTGTCAAATTGACTGTCAGTTTTATAACAAATGAGTAAATCTACATAAAAATTTTACCTATAAGAGTTTTAGACTCAAGTGTCCCGAATTTCACGTAAAATTTATAATTTGATAGTTGACAGCTGTCAAAGTGACTGTCAGCTTTATAAAAAATGAGAAAATGTTTATAAGTATAACTATTACATTTGCAGACTGAGTAGTCACAATATTGATATCGAACTTAAACTTTGACAGTTACCTTTTATCACTGAATATGTCATAATATAAAAATATCTTTATTTATTGGAATTAATTATTTGAAACAAAAATGTCAAAAAAAAATTTTGGCGCAAGTTTGCGCAGCTGTTTTTTTCGTAGATCATTAAAAGATACTTTAGACTACTCTTGTAAAAAATAATTAGAATCGTACTCGGTCGTACTTTTTTTGTATACCTTTTTAAAAAAAATTATTCAAATATAAAGCTATATTATAAAGCAATTGATATCTTATTAACAAATTTTTTTAGTTATAATTATTCAAGAAAACATCTTTTTTTTCAGCTTGAGAAATGACATAAAATCGTTAAACATTTTTAATATTGACTCCTGGAATACGAAAACTTGCTAAGAAAACTCATATTATAAAGGGTAAAAAATTCCACTTATAAAAACCGCTTTTTAAACATATATATCGCCTTTCCCAATCAATTTCATTGTTAATACCGATCAGTTTTGAAATCTAGGGACACTTATGAGTAATAATCGCTTGATCTAATTTAATTTAACACAATTTGAAAATTACCATTTTTCGCATAAAATAGTGTACCTCCGACCACTGTGCAGTGTTCGAAATAAGACTTAGAATCTGTTAATAAACTGTTAAAATAGTCGTTTTAGTTAATTACATAAAAAGGAATAAGCATATAATTATTTAACGGAAACCCGTAGTTTCTTTAAAGTCAAACAAATCCACACTTAAAAATAAATGTCAAGTCTTACCAACTTGTCTAATCAGCAACTTGTCTTTAATTTTACTAACAAATTAGTAAACTAACCTAACCTTAGCTCGGGTCGTAACAGGGCGAAATCCAGGAAAATACGGCAAAAGTCGGCAAAGTATTGGAGAATAAAAAAAATTTTTTTTAAATATTTTTATTGTAAATTAAAAATCTCTATTTCTGGAGTTTGTCAAAATTCGGGAAAAATCGGCAAAGTATGGGAGGATGAAAAAATTGATTTTTGTTCAAATTTTTTGGATAATTAAAAATCTTAATTTCTAGAGTTTGACAAAGTATGGGAAAAATCGGAAAAGTTATAGGAGAATAAAAAATGTTTTTTTATAATATTTTCTTTGAAAATTAAAAATCTCAGTTTCAGGAGTTTCGCAAGGTACGGAAAAAATCGGAAAATTATTAGATAATGAAAAAAATGTTTTTTAAAGTATTTTTTCTGAAAATTAAAAAATTTGGTCAATTTTTGACCAAGTTATAACCATTTCAAAAAAACATTTTCGTAAAAAACGTGATTTTTCAAAAACCTGTATCTCTTAAACGGCTTGATGAAATAATTTTAAAAAAATCATAGTAGCTTATTTTAATGAGCACTAAAAGAAAAAAAATATTTGAAAAAATCTGAGATACAAAAGTCAAATACTGTCCGATTTCGCATGGAACGCCCCATACATATATATATATATATATATATATATATATATATATATATATATATATATATAGGGGAGGGTAGGCTACATTGACCCGGGTATTTTCTAAAGTCCAAGAACTAATTAAATTTTACAAATTTTGATTAGGTTTTTGTATCAACATTAAGCTGAAGTACTCCTTTAGTTAATATACACGTTACAAACACAAATTATTATGATTAAATAATTAAATTAAATTTTTTTCTAACAAGTTACACTTTTCTTATTTTGAAGAATCTGTGTCTACATTGAACCACCTTTAATGAAACACTACAATTTACTTCAAAAATAATTTTTCCACTTACACATTGTAAAAAAAATTATTTTTCACTCAAAAAAATAGAAAATTGTTGTTAAAGAGTTATTATTTGTTAATATAGGAGATTAATATATTTTGATGTCAGGTTAGGTAGGTAAAGTGACAGTTTAAGTTTATCTCGTTCACAATTGTGATGAAAGCATGTCTTCTAGTATTTTTCTTACTAATTAGTAGAGCAGACAACTTTACCACTCTTAAAATTGAAAATTCTTTGCTTTTTCGGGTGGTTCAATGATGCCGCACTCACTGCATTCACATGACATTCACAACAAAAATGGTTTATAATAAATTTATGTAAGGCTTAAAATTCTTTATCACATCGGAATATTGAAGTTGACACCCTAAGCGACATAAATCACAAGTTTACTAATTTTTAAAACTTCCTATTTGAATAAAAAAAATTCATTATATTTCCACAAAATTTTTTGTTTTGTACGTGAAAAACAGTTTTTTTCGTTTTTCTTTGTAAATAATAAACCTACGTGCTCGAAATTTTTGGACGTAGTCGCTTTCGGTAATACTAATTTATATATTAAATAAGAAAAAATTCCACTCAGTCATTTCTTAGAAAATTAAAGTGGTTCACTGTTGACGCTGGTTCAATGTAGCCTACTCTCCCCTATATATATATATATATATATATATATATATATATGGGACATTCCACGTCAACCGGGATAAGACTCTGTCCAAAAATCTAGTGCACCGATTTTAATGGTTGAGGGCTTAAAATTTTCGTCTTTATGCCCTCTATTAAATACAATGTGGTACTTTTGAAAATTCAACATGGCGCTTTCAAAATAGCGCATTATGTGAATAAAAAACACAACTTCCAAACTTAACTGTTTATTTAAAGTAAAAAAAAGCACAAATAGCTTCTAAGGGGGTACTTTTAATGACTGCATGCCTCTAAATGAAGAAAAACCAAATAAGTAAAAAAGAAACGAAAATTCAAAATGGCGGATCCAATATGGCAGACGAATTTTTAAAAATTGATCGAAATCGCTTAAAAATCGTTACTCGGGGGTTTTTGGGGTCGCACCGACACCGGATTCGTAATCAGCGACCTCAAAAACCCCCGAGTAACGATTTTCAAGCGTTTTCGATCAATTTTTAAAAATTCATCCGCCATATTGGATCTGCCATTTTGAATTTTGAAAAACTGACACCGGATTCGTAATCAGCGACCTCAAAAACCCCTGAGTAACTATTCTCAAACGAATTCGATGAATCTAAAAAATTTTTTAAAATTCGTCCGACATATTGGATCCGCCATTTTGAATTTTCGTTTCTTTTTTACTTATTTGGTTTTTCTTCATTTAGAGGCATGCAGTCATTAAAAGTACCCCCTTAGAAGCTATTTGTGCTTTTTTTTACTTTAAATAAACATTTAAGTTTGGAAGTTGTGTTTTTTATTCACATAATGCGCTATTTTGAAAGCGCCATGTTGAATTTTCAAAAGTACCACATTGTATTTAATAGAGGGCATAAAGACGAAAATTTTAAGCCCTCAACCATTAAAATCGGTGCACTAGATTTTTGGACAGAGTCTTATCCCGGTTGACGTGGAATGTCCCATATAGGGGAGAGTAGGCTACATTGAACCAGGTATTTTCTAAAGTCCAAGAACTAATTAAATTTTACAAATTTTGATCAGGTTTTTGTATCAACATTAAGCTAAAGAACTCCTTTAGTTAATATACACGTTACAAACACAAATTATTATGATTAAATAATTTAATTTAATACATCGGAATATTGAAGTTGACACCCTAAGTGACATAAATCACAAGTTTACTAATTTTTAAAACTTCCTATTTGAATAAAAAAAATTCATTATATTTCCACAAAATTTTTTGTTTTGTACGTAAAAAACAGTTTTTTTCGTTTTTCTTTGTAAATAATAAACCTCCGTGCTCGAAATTTTTGGACGTAGTCGCTTTCGGTAATACTAATTTATATATTAAATAAGAAAAAATTCCACTCAGTCATTTCTTAGAAAATTAAATTAAAATTAATTTCTTCACTGTTGACGCTGGTTCAATGTAGCCTACTCTCCCCTATATATATATACATATATACTACCGGTCAAAATTGAGAGACCACCCATTTTCAGATGATTGAAAAACATTTTAAAACAAAAATTGTATACACTGAGAAAAAAGAGGGCGCGTTGCAGCACATTTTCGAGTATTGTTGCGCGACTCAGCCCTGAGTTCTGCTACAACACTTGTGGGGCACGTAGCGCTCCCCAGACGAGCGTGTTACACACTTCTTTCAAAAAACTTCAAGTCTGGGGCGCGCTACGCGCCCTAGAAAAGTGTGCAGCGGAACTCAGGGCTGAGTCGCGTAACTTTAATCGAAAATGTGCTGCAACGTGCCCTCTTTTTTCTCAGTGTAGAACCTAAAATTTTTTTATTTTTTGAAAGATGTTAAAATTTTAAAGAGAACAAAATATTTTAGAAGTCATTTGGCCAATATTTAATTTAGATATTTTTAAAAAATCATCATTTTCAATGTTTTACAAAAATTTGAATAACTTCTAAAATAATGTACGCTTTTTAATGATCTTAGGCTTATTTTAAAGGTCATTTGTTCAACTATAAGACTTACTTATAGGCATTAACGTGTAATTTTTTTCTTAAAAAATGCAGGCCGTCAAACTTGGACCAACAAAATTAAAAAAATTTGGAACAATTTTTCTGTACTAAAAACTATTCTAAAAAATATTTAAAACATCATATGGTGTAGATCTTTCCAGAAAATTTAATAAGAAAATACGTTTAAATTTTAAAAATTATATTTCTGTTAATAAGAATGTTCCAAATTTTTTGAATTTTGTTGGTCCAAGTTTGACGGCCTGCATTTTTTAAGAAAAAAATTACACGTTAATGCCTATAAGTAAGTCTTATAGTTGAACAAATGACCTTTAAAATAAGCCTAAGGTCATTAAAAAGCCTACATTATTTTAGAAGTTATTCAAATTTTTGTAAAACATTGAAAATGACGATTTTTTAAAAATATATAAATTAAATGTTGGCCAAATGACTTCTAAAACATCTTGTTCTCTTTAAAATTTTAACATCTTTCAAAAAATAAAAATAAAAAAATTTTAGGTTCCATACAATTTTTGTTTTAAAATGTTTTTCAATCATCTGAAAATTGGTGGTCTCTCAATGTTGACCGGTAGTGTATATATATATATGGGTGAATCTCTAAAAAACCTCATTTTCCATGTAGTCAAGATTTTCTAAATAATTACAATCATTTGTGAAAATACCAAGTCATATTTCCCTATTTTATCACTTTTTCTAAATGTTCTGCAAGAAAAAATTGTAAAATTTTATTGTTTAACACATTTTGCTTCCTCACAAGGAAGCTTTGCATTCGTGACGATTTTCAATTTTTCAAAACATGGTTATATGGACTCATTTTCATCTAGGATATATGTATATTAAATTCTGAGCAAATGTCCAGATGTATCTGTGTATGTGTGTGTATGTATGTGTGTGTGTGTATGTCACAAAAAATTGTGTACAAATTATCTCAAACAAATTTTAATGGATTGCCCTGAAATTTTGCAGGTTTATTGCAGTCATTAATACCTAAAATCTGACACAAGGATTTTCAAATTTATCCACAAAATTTTTTTTTATACAATTTTTTCAAAATTAAAAAAAAATTTTTTTGTATTTTTTCAAATAACTTTTTTATTTCTTAATATTTTTATAAATTATTCTCAAAATTACATTCCTTACAAGAAAACGAATCGACTGATATATACGAAGTGCACATTTCATCAAAATGTATAAAATTAATCAATATTTTTCTTTTTCACAAAAAAATTCAAATTTTGCGTTTTTTGAAATATTACCTTAACATATTAAAATTAAATTAAGCAATTGGTTTATTATATTTTTAAGGAAGCGAAATGGTCATGAAATGAACAACTTGTTTAAAATATTTTACCACCTCAAAAACGATTTTCTAACCTGTCATCTAAGTGCTTTTCATTTTATCAATACGTAAACCAATTATTTAAAACATAAAAATAGGTACTTTATCAATTTTTTCTAAAAGTTATGATATTTAAGAATAATTTTCTAAAATATGAATAAAATATGTCGTGTAGTTTTTTTAAATATAGAAAATGAAATTTGTCGCGTCATTCCTCTCACTCGTTGAATATTATCCAATATTTTTGCTGTCGGTAGAGATATTTATTAATTATTGTGATCAATATTTAAATTAACACCTCTAATATTAATTTATTAAGTTACTTTTTAAAAAATGTCATTATTTTGCGTTAAAAAAATTAAAATTCAGACATAAGCAGAGATTCACTTTCGAAAGCGTCATTCCTCTCACCCCTAATAGAAACAATATTAATATATATATAAATTGTTCGCAAATTTTTTTCACATAAAGTTATTCTTTATAAACATGATAGGGCATTCTAAGTTGGAGAAAAATTATTTGTCAATTAAATAAAATTAAAAAATGTTGAAATTGTCATTCCTCTCACCCGTCATTCCTCTCACTTTTTTGAATAAAAATTAAAAATTGATATGATTGTCGATTGTTTACAAACTGCTAGTGAAAAGTGAACCTAAAATGTATGAAAAATAATTTTTAATGATTATGTTAAAAGAGATTTTTGATAACTGTAAGTATTTCAAAATCTATAAAATTTATAGATAATATTAATAAATTATAATTATTAAATAATTTTTTGTAAATAGAAAAATATATATAATAAAAAACGCCGGCGCCAAATTTTAACCTCTTAATTTTTTTGTAAATTTTAATTTTAAATATATGTGACGCTCCACGGTGAAAGGGACCTAACGTGACAAATGCTGATTTTTCAGGAAAAGCATTTAAAAGTCGAGCGTTCCGATAGGTTAAAATACTCTAGCGAAAATCAGCCCCACTACTCACTACACATTGATAGTTGTCCGTGTTACACGAAGCGCACGTATTGTACGTATATAAGCAGTGTAGTAGTATTAGAAAGTAAAGGGGCTAATTTTCTGAACAAGCACGTGTAAACACTTAACAAGCTCATTTTTAAACATCAATAACAACAAAACCTGTAAGTAGAAATTATTTTTGCCTTTTGTATATGAAAGAGCAACTCAAAAATTATAGAATGATGTAAATAAATCAAAATTAATTTTTTGTCACGTTAGGTCCCTTTCACCGTGGAGCGTCACATATACTTTAAAAGCTAAAAGTTAGCATGATCATGCTATAGAGGTGGTAGATTTTTGAAAGTTCAATATAATTGACTGCATTAATCCATAAATAATACATTTTTTTCTTTTCTGTTCGTAACTCACAAAAAGGAATATTTCGGGAGAATCACCCATATATATATATATATATATATATATATATATATATACAGTCGGGCCGCCGAACTGCACGGTATCCCAGAAATAACCCTTCCACTTGATTTCAAACTGCACGCTGACGAATTCATCCCCACTTTCTAATTTTCAGGACCGTACTTACATACTTATTCAGTGGGATTTTAATTGCGGTCATAGAAAAAATATTTGGCGTAGAGGTAAATAAATATTTATTTGTTTCAAAAAAATTATTTTTTTGAAACAAATTTCTATATATATATATATATATATATATATATATATATATGTAAATATACATATAATATTTTTAAAAAATTAGGTAAAATTAGTTTTAAAACTAATGAATAAATTTTATTATATATTAACGTAATATATCACTTATTTGTAATTAAGGAATTTACAAAATATTTTTTTAATTTTTATTTAAGTGGATATTTTTTAATGAAGACACAATATCTATAGTTTCGTTGTGCAATTTTTGAAGCCATAATATATGGCTTTCTTCACAATTCCACTGTTTGTGGTACCATTTTTTAAAAAATTCCAGACTTTTCAAAGCCTCATCAGCCTCAGGAACAATATTGTCTGTGGTTAAGTCCATTTTCTCCTCATTTGGCAAATCAATATTTTTTGCATTTACTTCTTTTTCTTCTTCTTCAATATCCGAAGATTCAATACGATGAGTATATCTAGAAATTAAATTGAAATATTGGTCAAATAAATGCATATTAAATAGTGACAAAAATGGTTACTAGAAGTTATAAATTTTGTTTAATAATGATAAGGCCTAAATACGGTTTTGTTTAGATGATGTTTATTTACAATCCCTAATAGTTTCAAACCATATATGGTTCCTCATCAGGGGATAATTAATTTTTATAAATACATCATTTGAAAATAAGACAAACACAAAAGATTTCAAAAAGGATTAAAATTATAACCAGATCTGAAAAATAAAATAAAATTGTTTTAAATGTAATTATAATGTGTATTTTTTTAAGGTTATATTTCAATTTGTTAAAGAAAGAAAATAAAAAATTTTTTCTCTCACCCTTTAGAAAAAACGTAAGCACATAACAAAAAAAAATTTTTTTCAAAAAAATTTTCTTGTTTTTTTCCATATTTGTATTTTTTTAATTTAGTTTGTTTTAAAGATTTTGAAGAAGCACATTTTTTTATAGAAATGTGCTTCTGTGATTAGAGAGTTTTGACAGAGAGGTTGGGTTCGAAAGGTTGGGTAATATGGTCAGTTATAAATGTTTACCTTTGTAAAATCTCATCAACGGATAACAATTTCCACCCTGGTTCATCCTTATCGACTTCAAGCCATGAAAGTACGTCTTCCATGTTAATGTTGTTAAATCCTGGAAGTCTATACAACAGTTGTACAATGTCATCTGGGGAGACATTACTGCTTTCAACAGTAATATCACAAGCAGGAATTAATTTTCTCCAGGCTCGAGTGATATTTTCTGAGAAAATTTCGGACCATGCACTAGCAACTTGGATGGAACAATCTAAAATATTAAAATTTTTTAAATATTTAAAAAGATTGTCCTCATCCGTTACCAAAAGCATGTCTCTCAACATACTTTTCCTGTAGAGCTTCTTCATCTTTTCGATAACTCCCTGATCCATTGGTTGAATGAGGGAAGTTACGTTCGGTGGCAGAAACTGAACCTGTAATAAATTTTTTTTCATTTATTTTTGTTATTATAATTATTATTATTATATTATTATTATTATTAATATTATAATTTTTAACAAAAATATCAAATATACTCAAATAATATATTTTTATCATTTCAATAAAAAGTGTTTCAAAAACCAAAATTTAAAAAATTAATTTGAAAAAATATTTACATTACAAATATCTGAAATTGACTCTATCTCCTCTTTCGACAAATGGCACTTAGCATTGTTCAGAATCAATAAAACGTTATGTGATCTTCTTTTGATTTTTTGGAAATTTTGTATTGAAGGTAAAAATACCGATGTCAACCAAATTTAAAAAAGTATACGCGTCATACACGCACTAGTTTGTCCGCGATATTCTACAGGTAAATTTTTAATTCCTTTAAAACATCTTGGAGTTTTTGATTTTCCTATGACAAACAGGGGGATTTTATGACTGCCATCTGCATTTGAACATACCATAACTGTTACGCGTTCTTTTGATATTTTAAAACCTTCTGCTCTTTTTTCAAATTCAGTAACAAAGGTAACTCTCGGCAACATTTTCCAATATAATCCAGTTTCGGCATCGTTGTAAATATCGAATAATTGAAAAGCCCCGAGTCGAATTATTGATTCTAAATTATCAACAAATTCAGTGCAACTTTCAAAATTAGCTGACAATTGTTCTCGATGCATAGATACTGAACGAATATTGAACCTTTTCTTAAAATTGTGCAACCATCCTCTGCTCGCTTTAAACTCGGAATCTGCGTTTATTTTTTCATTTAAAAAAGCCGCCTTTTCCTCTAAAATAGCACTTGTTATTGGTAATCCAGCAGATCGTTTTTGTTTGAACCACTCATACAGAAGATCCTCAAGGTTAAGAATTTTAGAAATTTTCTTTCTTTTCGAAGTAATGTCGGAATCGCTCGAATCAAGTGAATTTTCCCATCGTCGACGATGAATATTCCTCATTCTCGAAATGGTTGTTCTGGAGACATTGTACTTTCTTGCTATTTCAGCACAATTTGTAACAATCCCTTTGGCATCATTCAAAGTAAATATTTCTAGAACTTCTTTTCGCTCCTGTAAATTTATCCATTTGTAAGAGCTTTCTGCCATTTTCAAAAAAAATTGCAACAGGATTAGACAGTCCTAAAATCAACATAAAAAAAGATTTTTCAATTTAAAAGTTTAGGAAGATAGCAATTTTTAAAAACTGAAATGATTAAAAAAATTGAACAAAATTTTTTTAAAGTTACTGTGAAATAAAAATTTTTATTTTATGAAAAACTAATTACTCTTAATTGCAATAATCTATTAAAATAAAACGGGTAAAATTTAAGTTTATAAAACCAAACGTCCTCTTAAAAAAAGAAAAATAAAAAAAAATTCTTATAACTTTTTCATAAATTGTTTTCAAAACCTGATAAATCAAAATTTTGTTATTTGGAGAAATTTAAACAAATTAAATTCTATTGTAATAGAGAATTTAAAGGACCTTTTAAAAATCGGAAACAAATTTTTTATATCAAGAAAATTTATGAACAATGATTTTTTTTAAAGTTAATAAACATAATTACAATAAATAATGGCACACATTATTATTTCTTTTTTAGAATTCAAGGGTTAGGTAATTAAAAATAATTATTAAAAACAAAACAATAACGCTTACTAAATATGAAAAAGGCTTGGGAGATGAATAGTTCGTCAAATAAAAAATTCACGTTTTTATTAAATTTAAAAATATTGAAACATAATTTAACAAATTTTTGGGCTACAACTTCGAATATTTATATATAGATTACGTATAACTAAAAACAGTTTAAAAACATTATGTTTTTAACTGAAAAACGAGGCTCACGTTGGAGACACGTGAAGTAGTTCCTTTCAGGAGAATCACCCAAATAATGATAAGTATTTTTTTAAAGAATGCATTTAAAATAAACGAAACTAATAGTAATTTTTTGGTTGTTTGACCGTATGATATATTTTGTTTAATAATGATAAGGCCTAAATACGGTTTTGTTTAGATGATGTTTATTTACAATCCCTACTAGTTTTAAACCATATATGGTTCCTCATCAGGGGATGATTAATTTTTATAAATACATCATTTCAAAATAAGACAAACATAAAAGATTTCAAAAAGGACTAAAATTATAACAAGATCTGAAAAAGAAAATAAAATTGTTTTAAATGTAATTATAATGTGTATTTTTTTAAGGTTATATTTCAATTTGTGAAAGAAAGAAAATAAAAAATTTTTTCTCTCACCCTTTAGAAAAAACGTAAGCACATAACAAAAAAATTTTTTCAAAAAAATTTTCTTGTTTTTTTCCATATTTGTATTTTTTTAATTTAGTTTGTTTTAAAGATTTTGAAGAAGCACTTTTTTTATAGAAATGTGCTTCTGTGATTAGAGAGTTTTGACAGAGAGGTTGGGTTCGAAAGGTTGGGTAATATGGTCCAGGTATAGCTGGTAAAGAAGAGTTCTATGTTATTAGATTTTTTAAAATTATGTTTTAAAAGAAGTAATTAAATTATAATATACTTTATCTAAATTATCTATATCTGTTCTATAATTAATACTATTAGTATTGTTTTTTATATAGAACATTTCTAAATTTTTTCTTTTCCAATCATTGGTTTCAATATGTAAAATATTTATATTATCAAAATCAAAAGAGTGATTATTATCAACGGTGTGATTAGTTAAAGCATTAACATTTTGATTGTTAGTGACATAACGTTTATTTTCTTTTATTCTAGTTTTAAGATGTCTTAAAGTTTCTCCTATATAACAACTGTTGCAATTTTTGCATTGAATTTTATATACACATCCAACTTTCTGAAACTTCTCTGTAGAATCTTTAAAATTCTTTTAAAACATAATTTTAAAAAATCTAATAACATAGAACTCTTCTTTACCAGCTATACCTGGACCATATTACCCAACCTTTCGAACCCAACCTCTCTGTCAAAACTCTCTAATCACAGAAGCACATTTCTATAAAAAAATGTGCTTCTTCAAAATCTTTAAAACAAACTAAATTAAAAAAATACAAATATGGAAAAAAACAAGAAAATTGTTTTGAAAAAATTTTTTTGTTATGTGCTTACGTTTTTTCTAAAGGGTGAGAGAAAATTTTTTTTATTTTCTTTCTTTCACAAATTGAAATATAACCTTAAAAAAATACACATTATAATTACATTTAAAACAATTTTATTTTCTTTTTCAGATCTTGTTATAATTTTAGTCCTTTTTGAAATCTTTTATGTTTGTCTTATTTTGAAATGATGTATTTATAAAAATTAATCATCCCCTGATGAGGAACCATATATGGTTTAAAACTAGTAGGGATTGTAAATAAACATCATCTAAACAAAACCGTATTTAGGCCTTATCATTATTAAACAAAAAACGAAACTAATGTTAAAACATACATACCGTTGATGACAGATGTTTTATTTAAACAATTTTTACTTCAATTTAAAACTTCACTAATCACTTCATACAAAATTCCACATTCAATTTAAAACTGTCACTGAAAGTTATTTGAATAATAGGACTTTCAATTAAACTTTGAAAGACAATTTTTGTAAACAAAACAATATTCGCAGATGATAATATATTAATTATGAGTATTAATAATAGCAGTTTATAAATACAACTAGAAATTTTACACGAAAAACGTTGTATACAATTTGAAATTATATAATTTACTAAAATTTTTAATTCTGAAAAATAATTTTAATTTCTAAATAATTTTACTTTCAAAATTAATTGAAATCATAAAAATATATACTATTCTTAAATTGATAAATGGTAGAAAAAATTTAAATTTTTTTACCAAAATATGTTGCCTCATAAAATTAAACAAAAATTAACTGATTTATCCAAATCGTAGAAAATAAAATAATTTAAATAAATAGGGGAGTGCTGTCAGGGTTGGACATAGTTTTGAATTTTCTTCATAACTTTCTCTGCAGTGCGAATTGCACGTTTTCGCGCATATTGTTGGAAAGATCAACTCAAATGCAATGTTTTTGCTGTACATTGCAAAAAAATTCGGCCAAAAGTTTCAAAGTTATAAGCAATTTCAAAAATAATAATATTGTAAGGGTTGAACATGGGTGTAAGTGTTGAGCCACTGTAGGAAACCAATGAAATATTTAGGTGAATGGTTAAAAATGTTCTTTAAAAAATAGAATGACACTTCAAAATGAGGAAAGGAACCATGAAATTAAAATAAAATCCCATATTGTGAATTTTTGCATAACATTAGATATTTTATTTCTTAAGAATGAAATCAAACATTTTTAAATTAAAACAATAAAAAAAGATTATCGAAAAAAAATTTTTCCTCTTTTTTCGTTAGAAATAAAGTTTTTGACACCTCCTTAAGTCAAAAAATGAATTTCTGTTGCAAGTACGCTTCGTAATAGCAATATTTTGGGCGGCTCAACCCTGACGACACTGCCTGGCTCAACCCTAACTCATGCGTCGTTTTGCGACAACCCACACAGAACACGTTGAGGTTGAGTTGAACGTTGTGATTGTGTTGGACGTTACGGTTGCATTGCTCGTTTTGACTCTACTTTACAAAAAGATACTAATTCAAAATTAGTAGAAAATGAAAATTTCTTAACTCTTAAGTTAAAGTTTTTTCCGGTTCGACACTGTGAAGAATGTATGTAGTATGTAGTAGTATGTAGTATGTAGACTTTATGTTTTTTGGGTCGCTGAATCCGAATCAGAAGTCCATTCAACCCCATCAGATCAGTATTTTTGACATAACCTCAAAAAACCAATATGGCGGACACGTTTTTGAAAATTATCGGATTCACTTAAAATTCGTAACTCGGGGGTTTTTGGGGTCGCTGATTACGAATTTGAAGTCAGATTTTAAAAATTCAAAATGGCGGATCCAATAAATATGTTCTTATAAGGAATTAAGAACTTGGGTGATCATGGCAGACACACGAAGAAAACGTGCTACGATGCAGTGACTCGTAACCCCAGTATCGGTGGTTGAGGGTGAGAAAGCAGGCTATCAGGCATCGTCATCCAACAACTGCAGGTCTTCATTGGTGGGAATCTTGGTTAATGTAGAGTACTATGCGACAAGAAGAAGTAACAATCGATCTCACAATTGTGATAGAAATCGTGATATGTTTTGATACATTTGCTCTAAGTACGAAATTAGTTCACTGCAAAAGAAAATAGATGATGACATGAATGTCACATACAAGGGAATTTTCGACTTGAATATTGGTGAACATCCATGGGTTCCCAATATAATTTGTAATTCTCGTCGAATAATCTTGAATCGTTGAAAAAAAGACAAAAAAGAAACTACATTTTCTTGTCCAACAGAATGGAAGGAATCTCTTAGTGAGAAAGATTGCTTTTTTGTTCTAATAAGGTAGGTAAAAATTTTACTATTAAGAATAAACACACGATAGAGTACAAAACAGTGACATCAGTAAAGGCTTCAATTTTCGTCATCAAACATAATAAAGAAACTGATTTCGAGGACATTAATGCAGTTAGAAATGACGAATTGATGAATGTTGATGAATACGAGTCTGAGAGCGACCATGACGATAGCCCTACTGTCTATTCTGTAGACACTGAAGATTCGGTCGCAAAGCTGGTTTCACAACACTTATTAAATGATCTCATACGCGACTTAGGTTTGGCTAAGGAGCAAGCGGAGTTTTTGGCTTCGTTTATGAAGCAGCAAAAATTCCTTGCACCGCGTACGAAGGTATCTGTGTATCGAAATCAAGAGTTAGACTTTCGAAAATATTTTGCTAAGGATGAAGATCTAGCATATTGCACCGACATTAATAGGCTTATGAATGAGATGAAAGAAAATTGCTACAATGCAACAGATTAGCGACTTTTTATTGATGCATCTAAAGGCAATATTAAGGCAGTGTTACTGCATAATTCTAACGTCTATGCTCCAATACCCATAGCTCATTCAACTCTTATGAAGGAAAATTATGAGAATATAGCAGTACTTTTAAATAAAATTGGCTACGAGCAACACAGATGGAAGATCTGTGGAGATTAAAAATTATTATCATATTACTCGGACAACAGTCTGGCTTTTTAAAGTACCCCTGCTACTTATGTTTATGGGACAATAGAAACAGGCAAAATCATTACAAGGTGAAAGATTGTCCAGCTAGGGAATCCCTCACACCTGGTTCACATAATGTCATTCACGAATCCCTTGTAGATCCATCAAATGTCCTGCCTCCTCCTCTTCATATAAAACTAGGTCTTATGAAGCAGTTTGTCAAAGCTCTTGATAAAACAGGTAAATGTTTCAACTATTTACAGAAGGTTTTCCCTAAACTTTTCGATGCTAAAATTAAAGAGGGGATATTTGATGGTCCACAAATTCGGAAACAGCTCAAAGAAGGAGAACAACTAAAATAATATATATGTTTCTCAATAGCAATACCAATCAGCCCTTTTAAGAGCTACATGATGTACAAAATCCGATCGTGCAACCTCCTCGCGGTATACATCGGGTAACGCTAATGCCGAGTGTACGTCTATATTGTTACATGCGTTTAATAGCACAAATTGTAGGTTTTGGGGTTATGTCAATAGCATTTTCTGATAAAATTAAACTGATCTCGGTTTATTAATCAGCGACCCCAAAAAGCCCCGAGTTACGAGTTTAAAGCAAATCCAATAAATTTTTAAAAAACGTGTTCGCCATATTGGATCCGCCATTTTGAATTTTTAAAATCTGACTTCAAATTCGTAATCAGCGACCCCAAAAACCCCCGAGTAACGAGTTTTAAGCGGATCCGATGAATTTTTCAAAAACGTATGTAACGTAATTACATTGCGTAGAGCTGCGCTGTGAATGAAATTGTTACTTTAATGAAAGAAAATGGATATATAAATATAACAGGTTTGTCCTAATGCTATTAGTTTAAACGTTTTTTAAAAATATTGCTTTATTAAATACAGATGTTTATGTCATAGTTGAAAGTCTACTAGTCAGGTGGACCTCAATAAGAGACTCTTTTGTGCGGGCACACAAAAAGGGCACATCGTACAAGTACGATAAGCATTTGCATTTTCTTCTTCCCCACATTGGTCACATCAATAAAACCACTAGGTAAAATACCTATTATTAAAATAATCGATTATTTTATAAATATTCCATTGATAATTTATAAAAACATTTTCATAACTCATAATTACTTTTTTCATTTATAGTAAAAAGGCCTCGGATATTTTTGAATAAACTAATTCTCAAAATTTATTCATTCTAAATTTTTAAAATTCAAATATTTTTAATATTTGAGATTACATATTTCTAAAAATTCAAATACATAAAAGAGTAATACAATTTTAGAGCTATTTTTAACATTTTGGAGACAAAATCATTATCAAAAGTTGTAATTAACATTCTCCCAAAAAAGTTATTTTTTTAAATTATACCTAAATGCAATTATTTTTTAAAAAATTTGCTAAATTTCAATTTTTTGGATATTTTTTAATTCTATGTTAATGTAAAAATATTATTTTTCAAAAATTATTTAGTTAAAGTCGATCCGAGATCTGAGTATATCAATTTTGTTTTCTTTAACATCGACAATTTTGTCTTTCTTTATTTCTTAGGAAAATAAATTTTTATATAATTTATAAATATATCAATACTACCTTACAGAAAATCGAACAGAAATTTTGTTGAACGAAAATAGTTGACACAATGATCATATCATTTCCTTTTTTCTAACACAAGTTGAAGTTCAATTTATCCAATTTATCCAATTTCTATTAAATTAATGAAGTTAAAATAGTCTCCTTTTTTCTGTTTAGTATTACAGGCAGTGCTATTGCCAGCTTGTACTGGTGAAGAAGTTACCCAAAGTCTAAGAAATGAAATACATGATTTGGATTCACTTGAATATAACAATGAAGGTAAATGTGTCCGATTTAAATACACAACAATTCTATTGTCCGTAATTTATAAAGTTAAACTATCCTTATATATAAGATATATGAAATTAATTTAATTTTGGTTCTATTATCAATTTTCAGAGTCTCTTATTACTAATGATACTGACAGTGCGGCACACCTCCACAATTTCAAACATCAAAACAACGTTTTAACTAATCCTGAAAGTAACAATGGAGGTAAATTTATCAACTGTTACGGTAACTTATCTTTTTCTTCTTTTGGAAAATATTTAAGATGATTTTAACATATTTTCTAAAGTAAATGTACCTAAATTTGGACAGTGTTTTATATTCAGCATTGAAAGTGATATTTATAATAATATGCATATATTAAATGTTGACTTCTAACAGAATTTATTTATTAATCCATGTTTTCAAATTCTTAGTGCCTTATATTTCATCTGCTATTGACAGCGAAGTATACTCTGATAGCTCTAAACAAAAGGACAAAAATTTTCATGAAACCGAAGGTATTTATTCTGAAAACTTTTTATTACATATTGACAAAAATAAAAGTATTTGATTAATTTATGACTTTTTTGTACAATTTTTTAGTATCTCATGTTGCACCTGTTACTATCAAGGAATTAATCTCTCACTGTTCTAAGAATTCTGATACACATTTTGATAAAACTGAAGGTAAATTATCTCATTAATAATAAATAATAATTGTTCTATAAAAAACTTCTACAGTGATTTTTTTTATTTGGAAAAAGGTTATAACATATGTATGTATCTACTAATTCTTTGATAATAATTTTTATATTAAACAACTTTTAAAAACAAAAATAAACATTTAATAATTTTTTACTATTTTTTAGTTTTCTAATAAACCTTGTAATGCTCACAAAATGGATGTTCAGAATAACGTACATCCATATAACAATTTCAATAATTTGTACGGAAAAATTAGAGGTAAATTTGTTAAATATCATGTCAAACTAAATATTTTTTCTAAAAAAGACATAGACTGAAGAAGAGTTATAACCTGGAAGGTGTAACTAAAAAACTGTCAAAATATTTTAGTAGTTCTTGCTTTTAATGTTAAAAATCATAAATCTTTTTAAGAATATGCATTATCGCAAATTAGTATTTAAAGGCATTACCAAAATTTACGACTAAAAATGAATATTGTGCTTGCAATTGTTATTTTTTAACGTTTTAGATAACAAATCATTTGGCAACTAGACCTTATCTAACATTATGGAGAAACAAATTCCTCCAAATCATAAATCTAATAATTCAAGGGAGAAAAAAGGAAATAAACCAACTATTATTACGAATGAGAAATTATCTAATTCAATATCATTAACAAAGATCAACAAAGTGAAAAATAATTCTTTACCTAGCAGTAAGTTATTGCATGTGCCAATAAGAGGAAAAGCTGCAAGTGCAAATGCTGAAAAATTCCAATCTGGTGTCATCAATAATTTCCAGCAACAGGAAAACGCTGTACATAATAGAGTACCATCGCGTTGCTAATTCGCCCGAAGACGCTTTTGCTAGAAGAAATATGCAAAACACGGTGTTTTTGAAATTTTAATGGACGATATGAAAGAAATGATACACAGGGCAGAAGTTCTTTAACTGAAGCGGGCTATTGGTTAAATACAAAATCTTGAACCCACTTACATTTTTAATTATTATGTTTAAATAACAGTTGTGATAAATCGTATTAATATATATTTCTGTAATTAATGAATATATTTATAAAATATATTTATAACTGAAACAAATGATTAATAATGTAGTCTTGAATTCTTAGAAAAGTTAAAAACATTATTATCAAATTTTATTATAACTGTTACGGATGACACAATTTTTATAGTTTATAGCTGTGTGCCTACAAAAAAAATTATTACACTTAAAATATTTGCATTTCTGTAGAAAATGTTTTTGTTTAAATAAAACTTTTACTTTATAATTAGATCAATGTTTTTAAAAATTATTTAACCTGAGTTGGTTTACAATAGTTTTTTCATACATTTTTAAATCTAATTGAACACAAACTATATTAAAATGCTATTTTTATGATTAAAGTCTAAGTGACTTCATTATTCTGTCTTTCAAAATAAGAAGTTAAAATGTTCCTCATTTTTTGTCCGTTTACATGAGAATTGTTTATTCCATTTCCTTCATACTCATTATCATTTTCAACATTTTCGATTTCTTCATTTTCAAAAGCATAACCGTTGTCTTCAGCTTCAAGATTTAGGTTCTTATCTTTATTAAACCTGTATCTTTCTTTAATTTTTCTTAATACATCTTCCGTAACATATTGCTTATTTTCAGCGCTTTCATTTATTTCGCTCGTTAATAAAAAGTTATGTAAACAAACAAGACACTGTACTATTTTTATCGATGTTTCCAATTTTAAATCTAAGGATATATGAAGGATTTGCCAAATGCTTGCTAGTATTCCAAAGGTATCTTCGATAGACATGCGAGCAGAAGATAAACTTAAATACAAAAGAATTAAACATTCTTTTAACAAATTTTTCAAAAACGCATCTATTTTTGAACAATTTTTCATGCTTTTCAAATCAAATTTTTTATCTTTTTCTCTTGTATGATATTATACTTATAAAAAAGGCTCTTTTTATCGAAATTTTCAACAACAAAATTTGTGTGGTAATTTTATACAATTCATATTTTTTCCAATAGCTTTTACAAAATTATGTAATTACTCAAACTTATGACAGCCCTGCCAAAAAAATAATGATAACTTTGTTACACATACCAATAATTAAATAATTTTTGAGCATCTAGGGTAACGTTTCTTCTTGAAGATGGACGCATTAAATATGAGCGCAAACCAAATGCCTCGTCACCAATAAAGAAGTATGGAATGCTTTCATTACTTCCAGGCAAACATTTCGGATAAGGAAGGGGATACCTTCTTTCAGCTAATTCTTGGCCAAATCCACTAGCATTAAAAACACTCGAGTCGTTCAAAGATCCTACAACATTTTGGAGAATGAGATTTAAATAATTAAAAATTCAAAGAAAAGAAAATTACATTTCTTTGATGGACTACATTAAATATTTCAATTAAATAAACGTGATTAATGATTATAAGTTAATTACTTAAATTAATTAATGTATTTATTTGTTCATTTACTTCATTTCAATTGAATGTTTTTAATATTTGAACTTCAAAAAAATTTTTTTTTGTTATATTATTAACCTCAAAAAAATAAAAATATTATCTTTATCCTGATATGCTTTCCATCGAGGGCTCTTAAGCAATTAGGAAAATTCCATTTTCTCTCAAATTCGTTGCTTATGATTTGATATAATGTCGCACGTCCAATATAATACATTTTTGATAAAGTCAGAGTGCTGTCGCCGTGAGCTAAAAAACTTATATCAATATTAATAATAAATAATTTGACGCACATAACTCTTTTTTCGAGTAAAAATTTTCAAAAAGTATAGAAAAGAACTAAAATAAAATTAAAAAAAAATTTAATATGTCTTTCAAAAATGTTTATTTTTTACAGTAATATCTATTTGTATACAAAAAATTAATATTTTTACTGTTCCAGATAATAAATTGATTTACTACATTTCTATAAATATTTTTTCACGAAATTTCTTAATTTTCTCATGACTATTCCTTCATATAGAGCAAATACAAATAATGTAGAATAATAATGAATAATAGATTATTTTAAAAAAATGTTATAAAATTCTTCTCTAAAATTCAATTATTTTCAAAAGTAATAAAATTCTTCTCAGAAATTCAATTATATTCAAAATTTTATAAATAACAAAATTCATCAAAAAAATTTAATTATTTTCAAAAGTTCTGATAATATTCTGTGCAAAATTCAATTATCTTAAAAAGTAAAAAAATTCTTTACAGAAATTCAATTATTTTCAAATTTTAGTTTTAAATTCTTCTCAAAATTACAATTGTCCTTGTGAATATTAAAATTCTTCTGCAAAATGCAATTACTTATTATATTTTATAAATTTCTTCCCTAACTATTTTTCTTCTTTTCGTGAATTTCGTTAAATTGATGAACTGTCATCCGAAATATTTTATGAAATTCTTCATTGTCGTGACATTTAAAATATAAAATAACAGTGGCGAATGCTGCATAAGAATTTCTAATATTCTTACAAATATGAGGTTTTACCCACCATCTGCGATATTTTTTCTTTCGATTTTTTAATTGGATTCTTAGTTTTAAAAGTCTTATAAAAGATTGTTACATCCCGAGCGGAAGGCGAGTTTATTAGGTTAGGTTAAAGAATTTGGAGGAATGGTAGGCTGACTATGGTCAAGTTGGTAAAGCTTGACCTTTATTTTTAAGTAGGATCGTTTGTACTTGTCAAAACTACGGGTTTTGCGTTGAAACAAAGAATATTCCTTTTTAATACATTTATTATTTGATTCAATAACTATATTACAAATAGTTACATAAATGTTACTTACTTTTAGTTACAGATTAGTCGTAGATTTAAGGTTATAGCGCTGGTCGGTATAAGTTTGGTTTTGAAGGTGTTGTTTCAATTGAATGAAACTAGAAAGTTTGTTTTGTTACACTTATGTAACGTTCACAACTTTGAGATTTTTGCGTTTTTGTTTCAAGAGTTAATACCGCTTCTAAGTGTTACTTTTCGTCACTTGCACCTATTACGGAAAGAAACTTGTTTCTAAGTGTGAGAAAAGCAACTTGCACAATAATCGAGTACAATTCTATCCGCAATTGCCGATTAAAGAAAGAATTAGTAAAAAACTACAATTAATGAAACTTAACACGCAAAATACGACAGTTAATATATTGAAATTATAAATTCTAAGTGTCAAATTGCCTTTCTTGCACCCCTTAGGGAAAGAAACTTGTTTCTAAGTGAAAAACAAAATAGACTTGCACGATAATCGAGTACAATTCTAAACCGCAATTGCCGATTAAAGAAAGAATATTACAAATTCGTATAAAACTGAAGGGTCGCTCTACAATGACTATTGGTCTATAAAACCGCACCGGAACATTTGACAAGCTTTGTGGAGAAAGCTTTGGCTTATATACTCTAAAAATGACAAAAAGTGGGAAATTCGTAGCTAATTATGGGGGTAAAGTGTGTTATCTCCTAGGAATTTAGGTCTGTTTGTCCTAAATCTATTTCTAAGTTGTTTTGATGAAGGAGTGCGCATTCCTTCATAGGTGACCTTATAGGTCACCATATATGGAAAGTGAAGATCGAGTTACATGTTGTTGTCTAGGAGCTACAGCTCGAGATAACGATACAAGAGGCCCGAGCTTGCGTCGTTTGTCCTTGGCATGGCGCATCGCTTTTCACCTACTTTCATCTATAACATTCCTATGTCGCTTGCTTATCTCACTTCTCAATCCTTCAAAACTCCAAATTCTACAACAACAAGAATTGTTCTCATTTCTAAAAAGTTACTAAAATATTTGTTATTGAATATAAAGGTTAATTATATATTTAATTAAAATATTATGTCTTGTTTAATTTGGAAAAGTTTACATTATACAGAAAATATGTTACTGGGATGTAACAGTCCTCCCTCCTTAAATCTTTCATCGTCCCGATGAAATCAACAATTAAAATTTTATTTTACTTGTTAGTAACTTTATAAGAGCTCTGGAATTTTGAAACTGAGACAATCATATGGCGCTATAGTTCTTCACAATGTTTTTTTTAGCAATGGAGACATCTCTAGTTTATCAATGATACGAAGACAACAAGTTTGGTGATTCGTTATCAACAATGCTACAATGTGTGATGGTGTTGTGTTGTGAAAAGTGTCATGATAATCTTTTCGAGGTAGGTATGATTTTCAGCTTCTTAGAATAGTCAATGAACTCCTTTGGAATGCTCTTGTGGTGGTGGATTGTTGACATCTTCATCCCCGTGTGACGTGATGAGTGCTGGGCATCTTCAGTATTTCATTTGTCGCCAAAGACAGTAGATTAATTTAAAAGTGAGTGAAGTGAATTGGTATTCAATTTATATATATTTATGTGTTATATATATAATTTTTACTATGTACATATATTTGTTTTTTGTTAGTGTCCAACGGAAAAATGTGCTTCACCAATTTAATTTATTTCTTCTTGACGCTGCAAAAGTTAGCGGTGTCTATCTTTTATTCTTTGGAGGAGATGGAAATTTTGGAGAAGATGAGTCGGCCCGGTCGACGGAAGAAGTCTGTAGTTCCCAATTTTATAATAGACCTTAAAACCAGGAAGGCTGCTTTGCGTAGGTTGAGGGCGGAAGCAATTGCTGATTCTAGGGAGATGACCAGCATGTTCAATTTACTATTGTAAGTTCTTCTTTCTCTTTATAATAAGGCCTTTTGTCTTTGAATGCATATAATTTTTGTTTTTGTATTTTAGTCGTTCTGGCCGTCCGGAAGGATATTTTTGTGGGAAATGCCAGATTTCGATGGTTGAAATACCACAATCGGAATTTACCGATTTTGCGAAAAATTTTGAAGGTTAGTTGTCTTCATTCTTCTTCTTCTGTTTTTACTTATAATTATGTGTAAGTTAATTAAAATATTCTTTTTACTGGTTGTTTGTAGATACGCAAAATGTTGCGTTATCTGATGGACCGCATTGTATGTCGGGGTTTGTTGAAATGCCGGTTGAAACTGTATTTGGTGTCTCACCTGAGCCGCAACCAGGACCATCATGGGAACCACAGCCAGGACCATCATGGGAACCGCAGCCAGGTACTTTATTTTCACTTCTTTTTTTTTTGTTTATTTGTCTATTCTCTTTTTATTGTTAAACTTTTGCATAATTGAAATTGTTTTATTACAGTTTTCAGTGTTAAACGAGAGCCTGTCGACACGTTGGAATGTCCAAAAATAAAGGTGAAAAAACTGGAATTATCTTTGAAAATTTCGGACGTTCAATCTATTCCTAATGATACCTTTGGATGCCAAAAGTGGTACAAATTACCAGAAAACTCTTCTGAAGAAGAGGATCCTTTAAAATTAAAATTTTGTGTTTGTGGAAAATGTGATATGTAATTTTAAGATTTCCTTTTTATTTACATAATTTTGAACGTACTTGATTCAATATTTTGTCTTTGTTTTTATATTTTGGTGTATAATTATTTTTATAGTATGAGTGCGAGAGTGTTTTTTTAATAAATATTTTGTATATTTCTATAATTTGATCTTTTATATCACCTCAACACGATAATTTCATAACATAATCAATAAATATTAATCAAATTTATATATATTTCTAATAATTTAACTAGTTACATGATAATTTAGATAATTTCATAATATTCATTTAATTTTAAAGAATAAGGTTATTTAATAACAAATTATTGTTGAATTCGGACAATTTAAAAGTTTTGCACTAGAATTCTTATTAGGGATATATATTCTAACAAGAAGTATGAATTACATACAGAGATGACGATTGTGACGCAATGCAATGTTACACGTCAGCGCGGATGACATAGCGAGTTGCACGGTTCTAGCTTCGCTTGGTGTGAAGAGAGAGAAGTAAGATCCGACGTGCGAGTACTGGATAGTACGTATGGGACTAACAACTTTTTACTTGGCGCGTACGCTCTTTACTCTTCCTAATCGCCTGATACTCCAGCCCAGACAACAGTTCCTTTCGATCATGCTATTTGTTTGTAATAATTGTTTAATATATAAACAATTTTTTTTTGCTTGTTAATATTAAACCTATTATTTTATTGATTGATTGATTGATTTTTTTTACCATTAACCAAACAATTATTACAAATTCTTATCAATTAAACTTTAATAATATGTTATAATGAAATAGTTTATTAATCATTGTTTTTATAGTTAATTGTAAGTTTTTTTTTGTTTTTTTTGTTAGTTAATTTATAATATTAGCATGAATTAAGAATAATTATTTTTCTATTGCATTATCACAATAATTAGTTGTTATTTACTAGTATTAAGAAAGCAATTTTTTTAGTAATTAATTGTTTAAGCATAGCATTTATCGATTATTTTTAATTAATAATTATTTTAGTGGATTTAAAGAAAAATTTTTTTTTTGTTAATTATTATTATAGTACAATATTGTCATTGTTTTATTATTAATTTAAAAGCGATTTTAATTAAATTTTTAAGCTTATTGTTTTAAAAGAAAGTATATAAAATCTTGAAAATTTGGGTAAAATGCACGCTGATAATGCTATACAAGAGCATACGTCTGTTCCGACAACATGGCGGATCGAGCGGTTCTCGCTTCGCTCTGTATAAGGGGAGAGGCATGAAACCCAGCGCGCGAGTATTTGCTAGTGGGCGTGAGGCCTTTCACTTCTCCGCATAGCCGGTCGATTCCTCCTCTCTTATACTCGCCTAATACTAAAGGCTCGATTCGAGTCTTTCAAATGGCATTATTTATTAATAATAATTATTTAAATAAAATAAAAATGGGATAATATCCTTAAATGTTAGACTATTTTATTTAAGTTTATATAATTTTTGGTATATGTTTATAGTATACCAAAATTTATTTATTAATAACAATAATTCTTTAAGATCACTACGTAATTCATTTATATTAATAATAATAATAATTTTAATAAAATTGGTTAAAATTGTTAATTTCAATAGTAATTTTATAACTATTTGATTTGTTAATTATTAATTAAAGCAATACATTATATTGCATGTTAATATTTAGTAATACCTTATTTATTTATAATAATTATCATTATTATTATTATTTATATATATATATATTTTTTGTATATAGCAACAACAATAATTGTTTATTTAATTTAATCCCTATATTATTATAGGTTATTAAGTAAATTATTAAATTATTAATATTTGTTAAGGGTTAATATATTAATTAATAATTAATCATTAATTATCATTAATCAATAAACAGATATGAAAATAATTTATCGTTCAGTAACAATATTATTATATTATTATTATTCCTAATGTATTATTGTAAAATTTTAATTTATTTATTAGACCAAAATTACTAATAATATAATTAATTTATTGAATTAAATTTTAAAGCATATTGTGCATTGATTAATGATCTATTGTTAATAATGTTAAAATTTATTGGTTTTACCTTTGATTTTTCATCATTTAAGAGCAAAATTAATTTGAATTTGAATTGTTTATCGCTCTTTCATGATCGAAGTCGGCGAGGCATGCGCGTCTTACCCTTAGGCAGAGTTGGTGCATCGGTTGAGTTGAATCACTGGTCGGCCATCGCGGTGTGCCGTGCATAGTAAAAGAGGTGTGAGCAAGGTCGATATAAAATCGATGCGTGCTTAAACTGTGCACTTCACTTGCCATAGTCTATTTAAGTCTGGACCAGTGGTTTTATCAATTAAATAAATAGGCTTATCTAGGTTGTATTGTGCTGATAGTTCCTCAAGTATTCCTTTAGGATATGATATATCATCAATGTTTCCTTTTGGGAATGTAAAAGCTGGTACTAATTCTCCTAGTAGTGGTGGGAAGAAAATGATAGATTCAGACATCTAAAAATGAAAATTACGTTATTATTGTTATTCATAAGCAATTTTTAATTTATCAACATGTTTTTGGAACCTGTGTCCTTCATTATTTAATAAAATAACATTATTTTTATTTAAAATATCTACAATTCTATATGGACCGTGATAATGAGGATCAAATTTTCTTTTTAGACCTTCTTTCATGACATAAGCTTTATCGCCTATTTTTCCTTGAAATGGTTTGATAGATTTATCATACCTTTCTTTGGATTTTAATTTGGCATTTATTAGATTATTAGCTGCTAGTGCCCATATTTCAATTAATTTGGTAATACGTTCAGTTAAATAGGAACCATATGTTTCGATTTTAACTTCCTGGGGAAAAGAACTAGGAGAACGAGCAGTTTTTCCAAAAACCAACTGGTATGGGGTGAAATTCGTAGCTTCATGCACAGATGTGTTATAAGCAAACATTGCAAATGGTAATAATCTGTCCCAATCGTCATAGTCTTTAGAATATTGTTTTATATAATCTGCTAAAACAGCATGGCTTCGTTCTAAAGCTCCATTTGTTTGAGGCCTATAACCAGAGGTTGTGACTTGCTGAACTTTGAAAAGTTTGGATAGTTTTGACATCAATTTGCCAATGAACGAAGTACCTTTATCGGTTAATATTACTTTTGGGGCTCCATATACTGAAAACAATTCTTTGGCAACAGCATGAGCAATGGTAGTTGCTGAAATATCTGGGATTGCAACGGCTACACAATATTTGGACAAATGGTCCTGCATAGTGAGGATATAGCAATTTCCGTCTGGGGTTGTAGGAAGCTTTCCTACTGTATCTAATGAAATTTTGTCAAAAACGTCTAGGGGTGTGTCAGTTATAATCATAGGTTCTCTAATTTTTGCCCTAACTAATTTTTGTGTTTGGCATGTGGGACATTTTCTTACAAATTCTGTCACTTGTTCTTTTAATCGTGGCCAACAAAACTTTTCGCGAATTCTTCTATATGTTTTCACTATTCCTTTGTGTCCAGCTATTTTACTTTTATGAAATTCACTTATAATGTCTTCTCTGTTTTCTTCTTTGGGAACAGATACTTGTCCATAACATATAGTTATATTAATGTTACTATTATAGAAAACTGATTCAATAATTTGTCTTAATTCTCCTCTTAGCATTTCATCTGTAAAGTCTCCGTGTCGAGAAATTCTTATTTCTTTTACTTTTTCCTTAGAAAGAAGTATTTTCAAATTCTGCATTCCTAAACTAATGTCTTCTTTCGATAATGGATCATAGTAATTGTCTTTTACTATTAAAGAATATACGTTATAACGTCCTCTAGGGGTTACAAGAATTTGTCCTTTCGTAGGATTTTTATTTCTTATTTCTTCGGGATCTATTACTGCGATGTGAATGAGTAATCGGCTTATTGGAGTCGTGAACTCGCAATCGGCTGATAGAAAATGAACATAGTTATTTCGATGATAAGTAAGATTTTCTCTGTCACTCGTGATATTTGAAGATTTTTCTGATATTCTTGAATAATTCGGAGGAAAATTTGGAGGAATGCTGTTTATAGTATCAAAATTATTCCCTTGTGTTTTATTATTCTTGGATTCTTCTTCATCTTCCTCTTCTTTCTTTTCTTTATTTTCTTCTTTGCTTTCCTCTGCTTCATTATCTGTGGTTTCCTCTTCTTCATCATCTGTGTCGACATCTGTTTCATATATTGAAGTGTGATAAGGTGTTGACATAGCTTTTGGAGTTTTGAAAATTACTGGTGTGTTGGGTTCTGAGGTTGATAGTCGGAAAGTAACATTTTTTATCTTGTTTTTGTCTATTACGTTTTTCTGTGGTGTTTGATGTATTGGTTGTTCTGGTTCTATTGTTTCTGTAATTGACTGTTCATTATTAAAATTCTCTGTTTGATTTTTCTGCCACATAGATTCACCTTTAGCATAATCCCAATAAAATTCTAGTTTTTGTGAAAATTCTGAGTGGTCTCCGGTAATTAACTCATTAGCTGCTTTATGAACTGATTCGTCATTGTTCCATCTGATTGTATAATCCAATCTCTAGGAGATTGTGGTGATTCTATAAGCCAGTCTTCATGTTGTTTTAAGGATTGATCAAAACGTGATATAGAATTTCCTAAATCTTGAGCTATTTCCTTTCTGCTTAAATTCATAGTTTTGTTTTCTTCTTCGTCAGAACTTTCTTCACTTTCACTGGCTGGTGGTTCTACCGTTAGTACTGTTTTTTCTGGGCTTGGAAAATATACAATTTTGGGTAACAGTTCGGGAGGTGCACTTTTAGGTCCAGGCATATTTTTTATTGCTGCTGGTGGAAGTTTCAAACTAGGAAGCATACTTCTACTAGGTTTTTGAATAGGAGGATTAGGTATCTCTATATCCTCGTCAGTAATGTCCTCGTTTGAGTCTTTGTCTATAGTTATTACGCTAGGTTGCGTTGCTCTCCTTTGTGATACTCTTGATCCGATTGTACTTTGATTTGAACTTATTTTCGAAGTAGATGGCTTTAAAATTGATTTTGTAGGTTGTAATTTTGGTTTCTGAGGATTTGCATATGTTTTTGTCGGTGGTTTAATTGGCTTCTTTGGGTCTTTGTCACCCTTTTTATTGATTAAAATTTTTACTTGTTTTTGCTCGATTTCGGTATGGGAATTTTCAGAAACTTCTTCATTAACATTTCTGGAAAGAGCATCTGCGTTTGTGTTAAGCTTTCCTGATTTGTGTTGGAATTCATACTCGTAGTCTCTTAACTTTAATCTCCATCTGATTAATCGCTGTCCTGGATCTTTTATTGTGTCGATCCATTTCAATGGTTCATGGTCGCTTACTAGAGTAAATTTCTTTCCATAGATGTATGGTCTAAAATGATGTACAGCGTATAATACAGCTAGACATTCTTTTTCAGTTGTTGAATAGTTTATTTCTGGTGCATTCAATACTCTAGAAAGATACGCAATAGGAAGATCGAATCCGTCCTTTTCTTGACTCAGCACTGCGCCTATAGCAAAATCTGATGCGTCTGTTGTTAGTGTGAACGGTTTCTCATAGTCGGGGTATTGTAAAATTGGACTAGTACACAAAGCTTTTCTTAGCTCTCTAAAACTGTCTTCTTGCTGTTGTTTCCACTCAAATTCCACTTCCTTTTTTAGTAAATTAGATAATGGTTTAGCCTTTGCTGAAAAGTCTTTAATGAATCTTCGATAATATCCCGCTAATCCTAGAAATTGCTTTACATTACGTGGCGTTTTAGGTCTAGGAAAATTTTTGACAGCTTCTATTGTTTTAGGATTAGGTTTTACTCCATCACTACTTATTATATTCCCTAAATAGGCTACTTCTTTAAAGAGAAATTCGCATTTTTCAGGCTGTAGTGAAAGATTGGCGCCTTTTAATCGTTGTAGTAATCGCCTTACCTTTTTGCCGTGTTCTTCTAAATCATTCGCATAAACCACGATGTCATCTAAATATACGAATAATTCAACACCTTGAAGTCCTGATAAAACTTGATCCATTAGTCTTTGAAACGTTGATGGTGAATTCTTTAATCCCATGGGCATTCTTATGTATTCGTAATGTCCGTGCGTAGTGGAAAATGCTGTTTTTTGTCTATCAATGGGATCTAATTCAATTTGATGAAATCCACTGGCTAAGTCAAATACAGAGAAGTAGTGAGCGCCTCCAATGGTGTCCAGTATGCTAATTATATTCGGCAAAGGATAAAAATCACCAATTGTCTTCTCATTTAGCGCCCTAAAATCGATCACTATTCTCCACTTTTTCTTACCAGTTCCATCGATCTTTTTTGGAATTATAAGTAATGGCGAGTTATATGGAGAGCAGGAAGGTCCTATGGCTCCTTCTGATGTCATTCTATCGATGACCTTATCAATTTCTTCTTTTTGGGAGGGTGGAAATCTGTATTGTTTAGTATAGATTGGTATTTCATCATTTGTAAGAATTTTGTGTTGAACCATATGTGTAGGAGTTAGTTGTTCTCCGGGAAGATAAAAACTGTCTGGAAATTCTCTAACTAGTTGTTCTACATGTTCTTTTTCTTCTTTATTCAAATGATCTAGTCTTAAATATTCTAAAATATCTGAAACTCTGTTTGATGACGGTATGTATTCTTCTTCTGTAGAGTAATCATAGGAGTCTTCACCTGGTAATTTATAAAATTCAAAAGGTATTAACTCTTGAGGTGGTATATCAATTTCTGCGTCTTCAGATGTCATATTTATCGCGTAAATATGACAAACTCCATCGTGATTTGTTACTACTCCTTCACCTAATAATAATCCTTCATCGGTTTTTATTAAGGGTAAGTATCCCTCTTTTAATTCATGATTTAAAACATCGATAGGTATTACTTGTCTTGTTCTGGCTTTAATAGTTACACTTTTTTTATTGGCTTTGTTTTCTGTTAATGCTTCTCTAGCTTCCACTGATTCTTTATCTGTGAAAAATATTGGTTTTATAGGGTCAGAGTGTGTGACAATGGTGTTATGCCAAAATGAAATTTCAACTTTTTCTTCACGTAGGTACTCTCGACCTAGAATACCGTCGGAATCTATAGGGAAATTAATAGATACTACTTAGAAAGTTATTTGCTTCGTCTTTATTTCTATCTGAACGGTTCCCAATGTTAATAGTTTGGTAGGAACAATTCCGGCTATGTGTATAGCTTCTTCTTGAATTATTCTCAATTCTGGAGATATTATATTCTCTTTAATTATATTCACATCAGCACCTGTATCTATTAATAAGGTTGCTGATAATTTTTGGAAACTTGGAGAATTAATTACTATTAATGGAGATTCTCTGGAGTTTCTAGCGTGGAAGATGTGTTTTGTAATGAAAGAATTCTCGCGTTGGCTGGACGCTCTTTGTAATCTTCGCTCGTCGTCGCGTCTGTCCGTCGAGTCGTGTTTAAGTTTAAATTACTCTTTTCAAAAGAGTGTGGGGACTGAGCACGTGGTGGTGTTCTATTCAATTCTTGAGGCTTGTTAAAATATGCTTCTTGTGGAGGAGGATATGGGTAAAATGGGTAAGAGGTATATGGCATATAAGCATTAGGGAAAAACGAGTTTGGGTGATTAGGATACTGTGGAGGAAAACTGTTATTTGGACCATATGGTGGATACGGGTTTCTCAATATGCCTGTGGGAGTAGGCGATTGAGAACGATATCTAGTTTGTTCATTAGGATATGAAAATTGTACTCTATTACTGGGACTTCTTTCTCGATATCTATAATCTTGGGGTTGATGTCGTGAATAATGATAAGCATTATAATCTGGTTTATGACTATCGTGACGTTGTTCGAATTTCAACGCAATCTCAAAAGCATCGTCAAGCTTTTCAGGATTTTGGGCTTCTATTATTGTGGTCATAGAATCAGGAAGTCCTTTTATGAAAGCTTCTAAAGCACAATAATTTAGGGGTTGCATTTGGGTATTAGCATTAGTTGCTCCGTATGAACTAGCTAGTGTTGCATACGCTCCTGCTAATAATTGGGACAGTCTGTCATAAAACTCACTAACATTTTCATTTCTGTTCATACGAATTGTGGATATTTCCTGTAAATACCATGCATATGATTTATGAGTAGAAAATCTTTGTTTTAAATGATCTATTAATTGTTGAATGGTTCCGAAAAACTTACCATGAGTGCTCTTTCTAGCAGCACCCTTTAATTTAGCAATAACAGATTTTAAATACTGATCTTCGCAGTGTTTAGGAATAGTAGATTCAGCATTTAAAATATCTTCTATAAAATCTTTTACGGGCATATTATGACCGTCGTAAAAAGGAATATTCATTATACCTTGTTGTAACGCAAAACATTCAGCCATTGAATTTACCATAGTATCATTGTGGTTGTGAAGGTCACACCACTCGCTTCTTCCGAATTATCGTCATCATTACCCTTTTGGTGTTTATTTTTACGAGTCATTATGATGTTAATTTAAAATAGTTCGTTAATAATATCGAACAAAAAAGGGAGTCCTAAAACTCCAATAATATCTGAATTGTCTTCACAATTTATTGTTTGAAATTCTACTACCGTATAATTAATGCAAACTTTTGTCTCTCCGTTTGTTTGTAAAGTACCGTCTCTTAAAAAGTATTTTATTATACGATTTACACCTAAAAAGGGGTCAATTCTGTCTTCTTTAATAATATTAATAGGTAATGAAGGATCTAATATAAATAGACCTTCGTTATGTATGAAAAAGGAAGATTTTAGTGATATTAATGGATATAATTCGCTATATTTGAGTAAAAACTGAAAGTATGAACTCATCAATCAAATTATACAATCCTTTATTATAATTTTACTCCCATGTAGTTGTGAATTGGCTTTAATTTTAATTATATTTATGAGTTTGGTTAAATAAATATGTTTGATAAATTATTGGGCTTAATATGTTGAGTTATGTACCAAATTCTTGGCCACCAAATTATTGAAAATAAGGTTACAATGAAAAGTGTTGTTGATAGTATCATACAATAGGGGAGAGTAGGCTACATTGAACCAGCGTCAACAGTGAACCACTTTAATTTTCTAAGAAATGCCTGAGTGGAATTTTTTCTTATTTAATATATAAATTAGTATTACCGAAAGCGACTACGTCCAAAAATTTCGAGCACGTAGATTTATTATTTACAAAGAAAAACGAAAAAAACTGTTTTTCACGTACAAAACAAAAAATATTGTGGAAATATAATGAATTTTTTTTATTCAAATAGGAAGTTTTAAAAATTAGTAAACTTGTGATTTATGTCGCTTAGGGTGTCAACTTCAATATTCCGATGTGATAAAGAATTTTAAGCATTACATAAATTTATTATAAACAATTTTTGTTGTGAATGTCATGTGAATGCAGTGAGTGCGGCATCATTGAACCACCCGAAAAAGCAATGAATTTTCAATTTTAAGAGTGGTAAAGTTGTCTGCTCTACTAATTAGTAAGAAAAATACTAGAAGACATGCTTTCATCACAATTGTGAACGAGATAAACTCAAACTGTCACTTTACCTACCTAACCTGACATCAAAATATATTAATCTCCTATAGTAACAAATAATAACTCTTTAACAACAATTTTCTATTTTTTGAGTGAAAAATAATATTTTTTACAATGTGTAAGTGGAAATATTATTTTTGAAGTAAATTGTAGTGTTTTATTAAAGGTGGTTCAATGTAGACACAGATTCTTCAAAATAAGAAAAGTGTAACTTGTTAGAAAAAAATTAAATTAAATTATTTAATCATAATAATTTGTGTTTGTAACGTGTATATTAACTAAAGGAGTACTTCAGCTTAATGTTGATACAAAAACCTGATCAAAATTTGTGAAATTTAATTAGTTCTTGGACTTTAGAAAATACCCGGTTCAATGTAGCCTACCCTCCCCTACATATAATATGTAGTGGATTAAAATGTAAATTCACTAGAATCTGTATTAAGGAAAGGTGATCCTAAAATACCTGTCAACTCGGGTTGACTTGGATTAATGAAAGTCTTAAATTTTATTGCTTTATTAGCAATTACTATCTTTGCTTTTCCAGATGTAATGAAAGATCCGAAATTTATTGTGTATTTTTCGTTTCTGTTTATTTCAGTATTTGGAGTAAGTTTACTTTCGTTTATTAAATTAATATCTAAGGCAGGATTGATTAAAAAGAGTCCTCTGTTGTCTATCAAGTTTTTAGAAGAAATGTGGATTTTTGGATAAATTTTTAAATTGAATGAAACATTGTTATCATGTTCACTCATGAGAAAATTCTACGAACAATAGAGGATCTTCTGAATAAATTATTTCTGAAGAAATTAGCTACACGACGCCTTATTCGTCTTTGAATTGACAATTCACGTCTCCAAATTTCTCTTTCATAAATAATTGCTATTCTTTCAAAATACCTAGTTTCAAAAATCTGATCTAGAAATGGCGCTCCTAAAATACCGATGACTTCAGAATCGCAGTGATAAGAATCAACTTCAAACCTCAAGGAAAAATCGCTAAATTCTATCAATGTACTTCCAATAGTACGAATTGCACCTTGTCTAGTTATGATTGAATTATTGCGTTCTATATAAACAAATGATGCTATAGCTGATTCTTGAATTAAATTTATTGATAAAGTATGATCTATTAAAAAGTTACCTCTATGTGAATTGAAATAACCTGATATTAATTCAACGTAAGGATAATTGTGTTGGTTATAATCAAGAATTGAAAAATAATTAGTCATTTAGTTTTACAATTCTTTATCTTTATTTAATAATTGTTCCATACTATTTAACAAATTGTCGAAAAATTTAGAAAATTCTTGTTGCGATGTTAATTTTTCTACTTTTAATAATTTATCAGTGATCTCTACTTGTTTTTCTTGGAAACGTTTTTGACTTCTTTTACCTCCTCGATTTCTTGGTTTCCCGTTATTATTTTGCATGATCTTAAGCTGCAAGAAAAGACATTTTGTCTTTAATTATAAAATTTTGTATTGAATTTAAAATAGTGTAATTGTTTTTGTGAATTGTATTAAAGAATAAGGCAATGATTTTCTTTAAGGTTAAAATTCGCCGATCAGCGTAAAAGTAACTCTAAAGTAAGCCTTAAATTTAATAAAATCTGCAAAGTTCTTTATTTTAACAAACTCGCCGATCAGCGTAAGATGATAAAATCAAGGACTTGAGTGATTAATAAAGACAATTGTCCTAATGACAAAATCGCCGATCAGCGTAAAATGCCATTAGTAAAATCGAAATTCGCCGAACAGCGTAAGAACGATTTTATACAACTTGTTCTTTATTAAGAGAAGTGTATATTTGTTTATAAATAAAATATAATAATTTTCTTTGAAAAATGATTTTATATTAAAATGTTGTTAGAGTGCCAGTTAAGTTTTCTTTATTCTAAGTGTTGTAAGTGTTTAACTTGCACCCAATGTAAGGAAAGAATAGTGTTTAGTACAACTCTAATCTGCGAGCAGACTATCAATTCTAAGTGTTAAAACTAACAACTTGCACAATAACCGAGTACAACGCGGACTGAATTGCCGGTTAGAGAAAGAATAATTTGAAAATCAACTGATTTATACTCCTAATAATCTGTAAAAGTTAAAAAAAAAATTTTTTTTTTTGAATTTAATACTTTATAATAGGAATTATTATAATTGTTTAACAAAAGTGACGAATCCCACCGCTGCCACCAAATCAGCTGTTACATCACGAGCGGAAGGCGAGTTTATTAGGTTAGGTTAAAGAATTTGGAGGAATGGTAGGCTGATTATGGTCAAGTTGGTAAAGCTTGACCTTTATTTTTAAGTAGGATCGTTTGTACTTGTCAAAACTACGGGTTTTGCGTTAAAACAAAGAATATTCCTTTTTAATACATTTATTATTTGATTCAATAACTATATTACAAATAGTTACATAAATGTTACTTACTTTTAGTTACAGATTAGTCGTAGATTTAAGGTTATAGCGCTGGTCGGTATAAGTTTGGTTTTGAAGGTGTTGTTTCAATTGAATGAAACTAGAAAGTTTGTTTTGTTACACTTATGTAACGTTCACAACTTTGAGATTTTTGCGTTTTTGTTTCAAGAGTTAATACCGCTTCTAAGTGTTACTTTTCGTCACTTGCACCTATTACGGAAAGAAACTTGTTTCTAAGTGTGAGAAAAGCAACTTGCACAATAATCGAGTACAATTCTATCCGCAATTGCCAATTAAAGAAAGAATTAGTGAAAAACTACAATTAATGAAACTTAACACGCAAAATACGACAGTTAATATATTGAAATTATAAATTCTAAGTGTCAAATTGCCTTTCTTGCACCCCTTAGGGAAAGAAACTTGTTTCTAAGTGAAAAACAAAATAGACTTGCACGATAATCGAGTACAATTCTAAACCGCAATTGCCGATTAAAGAAAGAATATTACAAATTCGTATAAAACTGAAGGGTCGCTCTACAATGACTATTGGTCTATAAAACCGCTTATATACTCTAAAAGTGACAAAAAGTGGGAAATTCGTAGCTAATTATGGGGGTAAAGTATGTTATCTCCTAGGAATTTAGGTCTGTTTGTTCTAAATCTGTTTCTAAGTTGTTTTGATGAAGGAGTGCGCATTTCTTCATAGGTGACCTTATAGGTCACCATATATGGAAAGTGAAGATCGAGTTACATGTTGTTGTCTAGGAGCTACAGCTCGAGATAACGATACAAGAGGCCCGAGCTTGCGTCGTTTGTCCTTGGCATGGCGCATCGCTTTTCACCTACTTTCATCTATAACATTCCTATGTCGCTTGCTTATCTCACTTCTCAATCCTTCAAAACTCCAAATTTTACAACAACAAGAATTGTTCTCATTTCTATAAAGTTACTAAAATATTTGTTATTGAATATAAAGGTTAATTATATATTTAATTAAAATATTATGTCTTGTTTAATTTGGAAAAGTTTAAATTATACAGAAAATATGTTACTGGGATGTAACAAAGAAAAAGAAGAAAAGAGAATTGGAATCATGTCCATTTTACACAATTAATGAGAATCTACGATAACTATTACAATGTAATACTACGATCTAAAAAAACTTTAAATAGGTTATGTAAAACTGCTTAATAACAAACTAAACTGCGCATGAACAGTTTTATTCGACTGAAAAGACTATTTAAAAAGTAGTACGTCACAAATATACATTTTCAAAATAAAAAAATTTATTTTTTTTAAATTTCCTAATTTACTTTAATATTTGAGAAATTTATTTTGATAAGGTTTTTAACAATGTGAATAATTTGTTTAAAATGTAAATAAAGCAGAAAATTTATGACAATGGTTATAATGTATTTTTATATACGGACTATATAAAAATTATTTTTAAAACCGATAGTACAGTTCAGTATATGTAATATAATATAATAAAATATAAATAATATAATAATTACTTATAATTATTCAATTGCATTTGGATCAGTATCGAACAAAAAGATAGAAGTGCAACAGTATATGTATATGAGAACCGTGCAATTCTCCTACGTTGAGCTAGTGGAGGGGGCACGTCGTGCCGTGTTGGGAGTCCGTTTGGCTCACATGTGAAATGGGCTTTTAGGTCGCTGATTACAAACTTAAAGTGAGATTTCAAAAATTCAAAATGGCGGATCCAATATGGCGTATACGTTTTTGAAAAATTCATCGGATTCGCTTTAAACTCGTTACTCGGGGGTTTTTGGGGTCGCTGATTACGAATTTAATGTCAGATTTTAAAAATTTAAAATGGCGGATCCAATATGGCGGACACGTTTTTGAAAAATTCATCGGATTCGCTTAAAACTCGTTACTCGGGGGTTTTTGGGGTCGCTGATTACGAATTTGAAGTCAGATTTTAAAAATTCAAAATGGCGGATCCAATATGGCGGAGACGTTTTTAAAAAATTTATTGGATTTGCTTTAAACTCGTAACTCGGGGCTTTTTGGGGTCGCTGATTAATAAACCAAGATCAGTTTAATTTTATCAGAAAATGCTATTGACATAACCCCAAAACCTACAATTTATGCTATTAAACGCATGTAACAATATAGATGTACACTCGGCATTAGCGTTACCCGATGTACACCGCGAGGAGGTTGCACGATCGGATTTTGTACATCATGTAGCTCTTAAAAGGGCTGATTGGTATTGCTATTGAGAAACATATATATTATTTTAGTTGTTCTCCTTCTTTGAGCTGTTTCCGAATTTGTGGACCATCAAATATCCCCTCTTTAATTTTAGCATCGAAAAGTTTAGGGAAAACCTTCTGTAAATAGTTGAAACATTTACCTGTTTTATCAAGAGCTTTGACAAACTGCTTCATAAGACCTAGTTTTAAATGAAGAGGAGGAGGCAGGACATTTGATGGATCTACAAGGGATTCGTGAATGACATTATGTGAACCAGGTGTGAGGGATTCCCTAGCTGGACAATCTTTCACCTTGTAATGATTTTGCCTGTTTCTATTGTCCCATAAACATAAGTAGCAGGGGTACTTTAAAAAGCCAGACTGTTGTCCGAGTAATATGGTAATAATTTTTAATCTCCACAGATCTTCCATATGTGTTGCTCGTAGCCAATTTTATTTAAAAGTACTGCTATATTCTCATAATTTTCCTTCATAAGAGTTGAATGAGCTATGGGTATAGGAGCATAGACGTTAGAATTTTGCAGTAACACTGCCTTAATATTGCCTTTAGATGCATTAATAAAAAGTCGCTAATCTGTTGCATTGTAGCAATTTTCTTTCATCTCATTCATAAGCCTATTAATGTCGGTGCAATATGCTAGATCTTCATCCTTAGCAAAATATTTTCGAAAGTCTAACTCTTGATTTCGATACACAGATACCTTCGTACGCAGTGCAAGGAATTTTTGCTGCTTCATAAACGAAGCCAAAAACTCCGCTTGGTCCTTAGCCAAACCTAAGTCGCGTATGAGATCATTTAATAAGTGTTGTGAAACCAGCTTTGCGACCGAATCTTCAGTGTCTACAGAATAGACAGTAGGGCTATCGTCATGGTCGCTCTCAGACTCGTATTCATCAACATTCATCAATTCGTCATTTCTAACTGCATTAATGTCCTCGAAATCAGTTTCTTTATTATGTTTGATGACGAAAATTGAAGCCTTTACTGATGTCACTGTTTTGTACTCTATCGTGTGTTTATTCTTAATAGTAAAATTTTTACCTACCTTATTAGAACAAAAAAGCAATCTTTCTCACTAAGAGATTCCTTCCATTCTGTTGGACAAGAAAATGTAGTTTCTTTTTTGTCTTTTTTTCAACGATTCAAGATTATTCGACGAGAATTACAAATTATATTGGGAACCCATGGATGTTCACCAATATTCAAGTCGAAAATTCCCTTGTATGTGACATTCATGTCATCATCTATTTTCTTTTGCAGTGAACTAATTTCGTACTTAGAGCAAATGTATCAAAACATATCACGATTTCTATCACAATTGTGAGATCGATTGTTACTTCTTCTTGTCGCATAGTACTCTACATTAACCAAGATTCCCACCAATGAAGACCTGCAGTTGTTGGATGACGATGCCTAATAGCCTGCTTTTTCACCCTCAACCGCCGATACTGGGGTTCCGAATCACCGAAACGTGTCCGCCATATTAGTTTTTTTAAGGTTATGTAAAAATCCTGATCTGATAGGGACTGGACGTGGGATTTGAATTCAGCGACCCAAAAAACATAAGGTCTACATAGTGTGACCCCCAGATCAGAACTTTTTTTGTGTGGCTGTGTTATTATCCTATTTTCAAAAATACCTAATTTTTTTGAAAAATTGTCAGGTACATATCCATTAAAATAAATACAAATATTAGAAAAGTGCGACTTGCACTCGCATTAAATTCGGGGTTCCATACACAAAATTAAACACCATTTTCCATCTATTTCCTTTCAGAAAAATTAATTTGACAAAGCCTAAAAATGTAGACCAATACGCCCCGGCCAAAGTGATCCATTGCGCCCCGGCGGTGTTTGTTTAAAATTTTGTTACTTTTTATTAATACCGTAAGTGTTTACGAAAAATTGTCAATTGTTCTTTAAGAACAAATTTTTAAAGCTCAAAACCTGTTATACAAAAATTTTTTAAAAGTAATTTTGAAAAAGATATAACAATAGAACAAAGACTTCAAAAATTTATTTTCAAGCCTCAAAATCACTTTTTCTACCATGTTTTTTACAATAATAAATGAATAACAATGAAAGTTGGTTTCAACTTCCGTGGTGCACATACTATTTTTTCTAACACACGTAAACGAAAGTACAAATATGCAATTATTTAACAGAATTTGTTGTTATAAAATTTATTTAAAATCCATTATTAATTTAAAAAAATAACAATATGATACATATTTAATTTCAAAAAATATATAGCTCTTTTTATATTTTGCATTTATTTGAAAAAATTACAAATTATTATAGCAGCAGGAAGAAGATATTATTACTTTCTCTCCCCCGTGACATCACAGTGAGGAAGGAAAGTAACATTTTCTCCCTGCCTCGGGGAAAAACGTACTTTTCACCCTCTTTATAGGTGAGAAATGATATATTTTCGGTGCGTGTGTTAGAAAAAATATATTTTTATTAAAATATTACTTGCAGTTTAATAACTTCCGCGTCGAGGAGAAAGTTTGGGTGAATTCCAGCAAAGTATGGCTAATGAGCGTTTTCCATACTTCGGAATGTACGTGGTTGACAACAATAATTAAAGTACGCGGACAATTCGAAAAAGTACGAGAACAAGAAAATAGCTTTCTCTAGAAAATTTTTGAATAGAGAAACTATACCTCAGTATTAAAAGCGAGTTTTATGGAAATGTAAAATCGATAAATTCATGTTCCAATTTTGTAAAGTTCGGTAAAGTACATGAAAGTATGTCAAAGTATGGGAGAATAAAAAAATTTTTTTTAATACTTCATTGAAAAATTGAAAATGGTCATTTTTAGAATTCGGGAAAGTACAGGAAAGTATGAGAGAATAAAAATATGTATACGAAAAGCTCTCGAAATAACTAAAATTACCCTGGAAGTAAAGTGCTATTCCTTCTGCTCGCTTAGAAATAAGAACTTTTTCCCCTACTTTGCCAAGTTGCAAAAATTGAGATTTTTAATTTTCGACTAAATTAATATGCCGTACTTTACCGTACTTTGCTAAACTTATTTATTATATGCATATATGGAGAAGTGGTAAGTGCATTGTACTATCTGCTATCATTACAAAAAAATCTGAAATCTGAATCTTTTTAGTGAAATCATTTTATTGATGATGTGAACCCTCCCAAAAGTTATTTTTTCAAAATTTCTTAAATGTCAATAACTTTTGTTAATTTTACAGAAAAGAAATATGAGTAAAAAATGTAGGGTAAACCAGACAGTAGTCGGCCACTTTTCAAGTTTGAATAGCTATAAAACTGTACGAGATAAAAATATATTCAAAGTTACTAATCATTTATAAGGTGATCGTAAACAAATGTAAACTTTTGTAATAGAAAAAAAAATTTTTTGACGGTTTTTGAAAGCTTTTAAAAGTGGCCGTTTACTGTCGGATTCTTACTTGTTTATTTACTAATTTTTTTGACAAATAAAATTTTTTTTATGAACATGATTGGTTTAATAGTTTTGTGTGATCGTAAGGAACAACATCACATAAAAGAATTCAAAAAAAATATGAATTGCTCTTTTACAACAGCGTTAATTAAAAAGATTGCTTTTAGGTGGCCGACTACTGTCGGATTCTAACTCTTTTTGTGAATTTTTTTAACGAATAAGAAAACTTTTTTTGTAAACATGATTGGTATACTAGTTTTGTAGGAGCATTAGGAACAATTACTCATAAAAGAAATTTTCAAAAAATTTTAATTGTAATTTTTAAACAACATTTATTAAAAAGATTTTCTTAAGTGGCCGACCACTGTCTGGTTTATCCTACTACAAAACTAAAAAAACAGCTGCCAAGTTATACATTTTTATTATAATTTTGGTGCTCATTTCATTCGTTTTCGTAAATCTCGTTGAGTGAAGACTTTGCTTCTCATACAGATGTTAATAACATTAAAGTATACATTTTGAACAATTATTCTCAATAGCTATCATATTTTTTTCTCTTTATTTAATACTTCCACTTATAGTTTCAAAGTTATTTCTACAATTTTTAACAAAATTTCCAAAATTTTTGATTTTTAACCACTTCACTGGCAGGGCGTTCCAAATGGCGTTCCACGCGCCGAGGCCCAGACTGGCAAAGACATATACGTATAATATTACCATTCATAATAATAAATAATAGTTATTTATATATGTTATATTTATATATATATATATATTATTAATAATTATATTATTATATTATAATATTTTAATATAAATATCTTTTTTTAATAAAAATACAAGTTTTATAGTGTAAAAATTGAAAAAAAGTGGAACGCCATTTGTTGAAAATTATTAAAAATAGCCGATTTGAACGTTCGGAAAAACGTTGAAAATCACAAAAACTAAAATTTTTGTTGTGATAATCTTGTTCCTTGATGTCTAAACTATAGAAATATTGATTTACAACAGTTAAATGTAGTGTACACTCTTTAAAAAAAGAGTTTTTTTTAGGAACGCCATTTCGGTGTTTTTGCCAGTCTGGGCCTCGGCGCGTGGAACGCCATTTGGAACGCCCTGCCAGTGAAGTGGTTAAAAGTTTAATATTTCCAGTGAACATATACGAAAACTGTTCATTGAGGGCTCAAAAGACACACACACACGGAATGACATTTTTTAAAAATGTTATTTTTAAACTCTTTAGGTCAAATAACATAAAGGTATATTAAAAAATCGAACTTACAAATTTTTAGAATTACAATACTTCCTCTATACGAGTAAGCTATATTTAAAGGTCTCATAATATTTTTTTCAAACATTTCCAAATGTCAGTTTTAGAAAAATTTTAAAACTTGAAAAAACAATACAGTTAAACTTCATTAATGTGGTTCAAAGACTACTTATTATCTGTCCGTTAATGATATATGTATATAATTAATAAAAAAACCTCTTTTTAGATTTTTATAAACTTAGGATATTTATAAAATTGTAATGTTTAAATATACACAACCGAAATAAAACTCTGATCTTTGAGGTCCTGAGGTCTAGGAATGTAAAAAATCTAGTTTTAAAATTTTTGGTAATAATATAAAGGTTCTATGAGAAAGCAATAAGTTTAAATTATAAAAATAATTACTAATAACCATAAAATAATAATAATTTTAAATAAAAATAAGATTAAAGTAAAAAAGGAAAGTATAAATCATAAGGAAACATTGTCTCTATTTTATATATAACAATAACAATTAAAAATAATAAGAAAAATTAAATTAAAATAAATTGTATTAAACAATTACCTCTCATAATTTATTGTACGGTTTATAATTTTTCCTATTCGCATTATAATTTTTCTTACGACTTCTACGGTACACTGACTTATTTTGAATCCTTTCTGATGCAAATGAAGAAATTGATTTAATTGAAGGAGCTGATGGTAATGCAGGAGCCGATTCAAAGAAAGAAGCTGATGGTAATGCAGAAGTTGATGAAAAGGAAGGAACCGACATAAAGGAAGGAGCTGATGCGAATGCAGGAGTTGATGAAAAGAAAGGAGCCGATCCAAAAGAAGAAGCAGTTCCAAACGATGGAAATGTTGATGTTGGAGGATAATTTGGAGGATTTGATGACGGTTTTGTAAAAAAGAAAGAGAAAAATTTGGAAAACATTCTGAAAATAAATTTAACAAAAATTAAAATTGATAAAAAATTTTTAATATTTATCTAACTACAAACAAATTATTGGCGATAAACTAAAAAATGAATATAAATTATAAATATTATAAAGAACTCACATCTTTTCTTTACGTCAAACAAGTGAATTCTTTTGAAAAATGGTGCATAAAACTTTAATTGCTTATAACTTTTTAAATTAATAAAATTTTTTAAAATCCTTTTAGGATATCATTATGTACTATAATAGCTGCAAAAATATATAATTGGTTTTCATTTTTAAGAATGTTGGTGAAACAGTTCATGGAGCCTGACTCATATTCAGTAATAATGAATTGTTTGAAATTCGAAAAAATTGTCAGCCACTATAATATAAAAAATTTAAACTTGATTAAAGTATGGATAGTTGGTTTGACTCTGAAAAAATTAAATTGCAATTTGGTAAAAGATTTGTATAATATAACTTTAAATTGTTTAAAAAAGTGGAATGATTAAATATTTTATTTATTAAAATTTGGAATGGTCATCTTTACAGCATTGTAGCTAAAAAGATTGTATTCGATTTCGATTTTCGTCAGTCTTTTATTTTTCTGGGATGAAATTAAAAAGAATTTAAAAGGCATAGAAATTTAAATATTCCTGTTCCATATGTTGATTAAAAAAAATGTGTCAGTTTCCCGAATTAAAACGAAATACAATTTTTAACCTTATTTAATTCTAATCTTTTGTTACCTAGAAGTTTAATAACTATTTTAAAGTTAAAACATAAAATTAATTCTAACATTCGGTAGTATAAATAATTAAAAAAAATGTAAAATAAATAATCACATTTTAAAGTTAATGGCAATAATAAATAATGTTTAACATTTTATAGCATACGCGCAGAAAAATAAACCGAAAACCATAATATTTTAAGACAGTTAAAAATAAAATGAACCATTTTTAAAAATTTATGTAGATGGGAATAGTGATTTAGAAATGTAAAATGAATACACACCTAATGAGAATGATGAATGCGTAAGTTGTGGAATTGTAGAAAGTAGTTACAATGAAGAAAATGATAATTATTAATTAACAATAATTAATAAAGTGTATTATTACTAATATTCGTATTATATTTATTAAATATCCATATTATATTTATTAATGATAGAACGTCCAAGCGCCCGTTCTGCCGGAAGGATGTACAAAAAAACATTTTTTCGTAAATTTAATGTAAAATCCACAAAAATCAATATATTTTGGCCGGTCTCGTCTCTTTTTCTTCAGAAACATTCAAAGAATGAAACCTATTTGTTTAATTTTAAAAAAAATTATTTTTTAATGTTAATCAGCAAAATTGCGGCCAATATACAATTCTTTAAAAAACAGTGTCACTTTACCTCGATCATACATTAACAATAGCTTAGAACTCAAAAAGAAAATAGACAATGTTATTATGGACGACAGCTATACTTTTATCTCTCTTGACGTAAGTTCCATGTTTACAAATGTGTCTTGCAAACTAGTCATACAGAGCTTAGATCGACGTATAAACTGTATAAATCAAAAATCTAAAATTCCATTTCCTGATATTATTGACTTCACCAAATTTGTATTTAATAACACATATTTTTCGTTTGACGGGAAATTCTACAGACAAATATATGAAACACCGATGGGTTCTCCAATTTCATCTTTCCTCTCAGATATTGTTATGGATGATCTGGAAACTGAAGGTTGAAAAGTATTAAAAGAAAAACACAATTGTGTTCCACTTTTCTACCTTAGATACGTGGATGACACAATTTTGGCTATTAAAAAAGATCATGTTAAGATAGTTATTGACACCTTTACCTCTTATAATCAAAAACTACAATTTACCATTGAAAAAGAACAAGAAAATTCTATTAACTTTCTCGATTTAAAGCTTATCAGAGATAACAATAAAAATTATCACAAATTGGTACAAAAAACCGACCTCATCGGATAGACTCATTAATTACCTCTCAGATCATCCAATTCAACAAAAAAAGAATATTGTGTATAACCTGGTAGATAAAGCGATTTCACTATCTAATAAAAAATTCCATTTTGACAATTTGAAAAAAATTAAAAATATTTTAAAAAACAATAATTACCCTTCTGATTTTACTGAAAAACATATAAAAATTCGTATTAACCAAATAAAATTTTCCGACGTTAATAATAATAATAATAATAATAATAACCAAACTGATATATTCAACCAAATTCCTAAAGTTTCCTTACCATTTAATGAAAAATGTTTTTTTAAGTTGTCAAATATTCTCAAAGAATTTAACTATACTTCTATCCCTCTTATAAACAAAAATTCCAGTTCTATCATCAAACTAAGTAAAGATTCGAAGAAAAAATGGGATACATCAAATGATGTATATAAATTTGATTGTAAAAACTGCCCTGCAACATATATTGCCGAGACGAAACGATCTTTACTAACTCGCATAAACGAACACAAAAAAGTGAATGACAACTCTGAAGTCTACCGACATCGTACTAATCTTAATCATGATTTTGATTGGGAAAATGTAAAAATTTTAGATAATGAACAAAATTTTAAAAAACGACGAATATCTGAAATGATCTATATAAAAACAAATCGTTCCACTATTAACAGAAAGGAAGATATTCTCACTCTAAATAAATCGTTATTTCCTCTTCTCAGACGTACAGACTCATGTCTATAACTACAAAACAATAACATATCTTAGTGACCACCTGTGCTTACATACCAGTTCATTGACTTTTCTAGTCTTCACCATTTTAATTTCTTATATCAGATTAAATTTTATTTCAGTTGACACTGAGACAGTGGAGAGGAATGTCTTCCTTTTTAACTTATAACTATAAATTTAATCCTTTTTGTGTGAATATGTATCGTGTTTATTTTTTAATTTTTTTGTTTCATTTTATTCCTTATGACGAACTAAAAGCGTATTTTTATGTTTCAACGAATTAGGTAAATAATATTACTAGTTGTTTACTACCGTAACGAAAAATAGTGTTTAAGACCTTTTATAAATATTAAAGTGCCTTTTTATGTTTTAATAAATTTAGCCTGATGAGGTTGGCAAACCTTAGCCAACGAAACGTCGCACTATTGACGAAACACATTGGATTTTTTTATTCAATTGATACCTTCCCATGATCATTTATTTAACAAATATCAACTAAACCATGGAAGGATATAATTCTACTCAATTAATTGAATAAAAAGTCTCTTTAAATTTTCTTAATAAAATTAATATGGAAGCATATAAAAAACAAATATATCGTTGGAAAGGTAAGGAAACAAGCTTCCCAATGATGTAAATATCAAGTTTCAAAATTTATACGCTTAGGCTTGGTAGCCTTTTAAACAAAGCGAAAAGCGTCCTGCCGGCAGGACCGGGTTTCATCATTTAGTGACTAAAAATTATATGAATTTTTGGAAAATTCAACTTCTTTAAACTACCCTGCTCTTCGGTTTAAACTTACAAGCTCAACATTTACATGCGCTGAAAGCTTGCTTCATCACCTTTCAAAAGATATATATTACTTTTTGTTTATGTCAATCCATGTTAGTTTTATTTAGCGATTTCGGACGGACTCACCTGAGTCTTTTTGGTCCTGCCGGAAGGACGTTGGACGTTCTATCATTAAAAAGAGTATTAAATGGGAAAAATCTGAATATTTGATCTTAATTTTATTTAAATGTTAAAAATAAAGTATATTTTGTTATACTTATAGCAAATAGAAAAAATTGTTGATGTACGTTTTTAGGGTTTCGTGGCCCAAAGATAAAACCATTTTATTTTCAGTTTGGCGTCCGTCTGTTCGTCGTACGGTCATTTTCCCGAATAATTAATCATTTTCTGTGTTAACGCTCATTTTTTCGAATTTTTTTTCTGTTAAAAAAATTACATACAAACCAATTTATGGCCTAAGTTTTTAGAGATCATTTATTACAAATATTTTATCATTTTAAATTGTAAATTATGTTAGTGGCAAAATCTATTTTTGGAGATTGGAAAATACGGAAAAGCACGGCAAAGTATAGGAGAATATAAAAATTGATTTTTTTAGTGTATTCTACATTTCTACGAAAGCTCTTTTTCGCTCAAAACTAAATGTTTAACCAATTTAAAAAAAAATTTACAACAATTATGCAAAATACCGAGATGTCTCCACATCAGTAACCCTTTCTCTACTATTCCAAAAAAATTCTAACCATAAATATGCTTTTCTATTGGAATATATTGTATTCTTCAAAACCAGTATTTTTCCCAAGAAACTTTTTACGAAATTTACTAACTCGTGGACAGGATTGACAGAAAACGCATGGACTGATTTTAATGAATGATGGCTTGTTTTACTCAGTATTAATCCCTCTTCTACTTGAACTAAAAAAAAATAAAAAAAAATTTTTTAAACAATTTTGAGAGCCAATTAAAGTCATTATTTTTTTCAAAAAAATGATTTTTCTGTTTTTATCACTCAAAATTATCGAATTTCACTATTTCTTTGGAATTTTTTTAGTTCAAATAGAAACTACATATGTAAACTTTAAAAGTTTTCTTTATTTTTATGTTTCAAACAAGAATTGCGGTCTCTAAAGTGCCCACTGTTTTTTAAGTCTAAATGTGCACCACTATCGACAATTAATTTTAACTTATCTATTTTTTAATATTTCATGCCAAAAATTTTTTCACAAATGCTTTAAATATGTACAAAAACATCTCAAAAAACCCGGAGGTCTAAGTTATTTTTCTCCTTCCTAAAAAAATTCTTAAAAAAGCGCTATTTTTAAGCCTTCTAAAGTAGGCTCCCCCCTTAATTAATTGAGATTAACTCTTAAGTAATTTCAAATGCATTATAATATTTATTCAGTTCAATTCATTCATCTATCTTCAGTTGGGAATGCAGAATTTACTCCAGGGGGGATCATCCTTAGATGCGGCGAGCGACAACCATAATTAGCTGACCATTTTATTAATGTAAATTTTTCACTTTAGGGGGGGTAGACATTTTCAAGTATTTCAGACCCCTTAAATCGTTATATAATCACCCTAAAAATATATAACATAATATGTGAAAGGCCCTTGTGTAGAAACATAATTCTAAATAAATAAAATGTTTTCATAAAAAATTAAATATGATTTTATTTAACAATATAATAAATTTTCATAAAGAACAACATTTTTTACAAAAAAGAAAATGTTTCGGTTCTAATTATGAATAAATCTAAAAATATTCAAACAATAGAAAACTATCGGCAACATCCATAATTTAAAATTTTAATTATAATTTTTTTTTAACAACTACGTATTTTTCCTGTCGAGAAAGACGCACTCATTCGGTCGAATGTAACACAGGTCAAAAAAAAGGCTTACTTTTTTTATGAGATATGATAGTGGTTTCTGAAGTATTTTTTGACGCTGAACACGATCCCGGGTCCAAAAATTGACCATCACGTCAGGATTTTGAAAAAATTGGGGATAAAAACCCCCAAAAACGTGTTTTTGAGCGTTTTCAATATTTTTTTCCCCTAAACCTGACGTGCCAGAAACTTCTACATAGACTTAAATTGAAGCTTGAATTATCCACTACAAGGCCTATATCCGTAAGACCAAAAAAATTAAATTTTTTTTCAAAAAATAAGGTTGAAGTCACCAAAATTGTTTATTTTTGGGTTGCTTTAATGGATTTTTTAAAATTGTTTTGGATTCGTTTGAAAATTGTTATTCGGGGGTTTTTGGGGTCGCTGATTACGAATCCGATATTAGTTTTCAAAAATTCAAAATGGCAGATGTCAAAAATTATAATTGATCGGATTTGCTTGAAAATTGTTACTCGGGGGTTTTTGGAGTCGCTGATTTCGAATCCGATATTAGTTTTCAAAAATTAAAAATGGCGGATGTAAAAATTTATAATTGATTGGATTCGCTTGAAAATTGTTACTCGGGGGTTTTTGGGGTCGCTGATTACGAATCCGACATTAGTTTTCAAAAATTCAAAATGGCGGATCCAAGATGGCGGATGACAAAATTTATAATTGATCGGATTCACTTGAAAATTGTTACTCGGGGGTTTTTGGGGTCCAACCAGCAAAGGTAAGACTAATGTGAGTCTAACAAACAAAGTAGTTTGAGTCCAACCAATAAAGGTAAGAATAATTTTAGTCCAACCAACCAAGGTAAGCATAGTTTGAGTCCAACCAACAAAGGTAAGTTTAGTTTCAGTCCAACCAGCAAAAGTAAGAGTAGCTTAAGTCCAACTAACTAAGGTCGACAAGAAACGAAAACGATATCAATGAATGTTAATTAGAGTTGTAATTTCTCTAAACCTATATTTCCTTTTCGGACTGAAACCAGTCTTGCCTTTGCTGGTTAGACTCACATTAGTCTTACCCTTGCTGGTTGGACCCCAAAAACATCTTGGATCCGCCGTTTTGAATTTTTGAAAACTAATGTCGGATTTGTAATCAGCGACCCCAAAACCCCCGAGTAACAATTTTCAAGCAAATCCGATCAATTATAATTTTTGACATCCGCCATTTTGAATTTTTGAAAACTAATATTGGATTCTTAATCAGCGACCCCAAAAACCCCCGAGTAACAATTTTCAAACAAATCCAAAACAATTTTAAAAAATCCATTAAAGCAACCCAAAAATAAACATTTTTGGTGACTTCAACCTTATTTTTTGAAAAAAAATTTAATTTTTTTGGTCTTACGGATATGGGTCTTGTAGTGGATAATTCAAGCTTCAATTTAAGTCTATGTAGAAATTTCTGGCACGTCACGTTTAGGAGAAAAAAAATATTGAAAACTCTCAAAAACACGTTTTTTGGGGTCTTTATCCCCACTTTTCTCATAATCCTGACGTAATGGTCAATTTTTGGACCCGGGATCATGTTCAGTGTCAAAAACTACTTCGTAAACCACTATCATATCTCATAAAAAAAGTAAGCCTTTTTTTGTTGCCCTGTTTTATTAATAGATTTTACAAATTGATTAGTAGAATTTTAAGAACAATTAGTAAATCTGTAAATCCCCAATCTTGTACTTTTCTCTTGCCTATGGTCAACTTCTATTATTGCGCCTTCCTTTTATTTTATAATATTTTAGACAATTTTTCATTCGTATTTCTCTTTGTTTCTATATTTATCGTAAATAAAAATTGTAATAATTTTAGAAGTATATTAGAAACATATAATATATAATAAAAAGTATTAATAACCTTCTTTTAATAATAAAACCTTCTTTTCCCATACTTTGCTAGACAGTTCCTATGTTCTGGAATATTGTCAATTTTATCTTGGAATATAAGAAATTTTAAAAATATTGTTCCTAGCATTTTCTCATACTTTGCTAGACATTTCCCATGTTCTGGAAAATTGTCTATTTTATCAAGAAAGTAATAAATTTAAAAAAAATGTTCCTAGCCTTCTCTCATACTTTGCAAGACAGTTCCCATGTTCGAAAAAGTTGTCAATTTTATCAAAAAAACTTTAAAATTTAAAAATATTGTTTCTATCCTTCTGCCATACTTTGCAAGACAGTTTCCATGTTCGGTAAAATTGTCAATTTCATCATGAAAAATTAGAAATTTCAAAAATATTGTATGTATCCTTTTGCTAGACATTTCCCATGTTCAGAAAAATTGTCAATTTTATCAAGAAAAATTAGAAATTTAAAAAATATTGTTCCTACCCTTCTCGCATACTTTGCTAGACAGTTCCCATGTTCGGGAAAATTGTCAATTTTATCAAGGAAATTAATAAATTTATAAAAAAATCTGCCCGCGCTCCGCGCGTTGGGCTCGCAAGTTTCAGCGCGCCTCGGGACGCGCGAATATCGGTCGTAGCGCTTCGCGCTCCGTGTGTTGTTGCGCGCCTTGCGCTTTGATGTGTTTTTCGACTGTTGTTCATTATATGAATTGTTATTACTGTTTCAATTTAAATGTTTCAAAAAACATTTCTTTTTTTTAAAGTTACTACGACTTTAAGGACTACATTCGCATCACATGTTTTTGGTTATGATTGCGAGATTAAGTAGACTTAAATGTATATTTTTGGTGTCTATGAGGAAAATTGTGAAATAATATTTAATTACTAACTCTTTTAGCAGAAACATGATTTGCTGAAGAAGCTATAGGGGCGTTCCATAGCTGGAAGAACTTTTAAATCTCAGATTTTGTTTATACTTGGTTAATTTGTTGTGTTTAGGGTGCTTTTAAAGTACACTCAAGGATTTTGCAAAATTTTAATTATTTTGCAAGATATTGTTAATTAAACTTTTTGATAACTTTTTTTCAGAAATTTTTATCTTGTAAACTATTGGACCTAAAAAAAGTGTTTCAGACAAAAATTGAAGAGAATGTATTGAATTTTAATAATATTTTATTAAAAAATAATTTTTTTAATTTTTCGACTAATTTGTTTAAACAATTATTTTTTAAAGCTGTTTTTTTTCATGAAGAGAATAACCAATTTTTATAAAAAAATATTTTTATTAAAGCTTGGAATGTCCTTAAAAAGTACCCTAATTTGTGAAGATGTGTTTTTTGATATTTTCGAGAAATTAATTTTTGAATTTTTTATTGCTCGGTTCGGGCCATACGGCTTGCGTCACCTTTTTATAAAAGAATTTTTATCTTGTAAACTATTGGTCCTAGAAAAAAATATCTCACATAAAAATTAAAGGGAATGTATTAAATTTTAATAATATTTTATTAAAAAATAATTTTTTAAACTTTTCGAGAAATTTGTTTAAATAATTATTTTTTTAAGTTTTTTTTTCATGAAGGGATTAACCAAATTTAATAAAAAAATATTTTTATTAAAGCTTGAAATGTCCTTAAAAAGTACCCTAATTTGTGAAGATGTGTTTTTTGGTATTTTCGAAAAATTAATTTTTGAATTTTTTATTGCTGTTTGCGACCGCTGCCGGGCAAGCCGTATGGCCCGAACCGAGCAATAAAAAATTCAAAAATTAATTTCTCGAAAATACCAAAAAACACATCTTTACAAATTAGGGTACTTTTTAAGGACATTCCAAGCTTTAATAAAAATATTTTTTTATTAAATTTGGTTAATCCCTTCATGAAAAAAAAACTTTAAAAAATAATTATTTAAACAAATTTCTCGAAAAGTTTAAAAAATTATTTTTTAATAAAATATTATTAAAATTCAATACATTCCCTTTAATTTTTATGTGAGATATTTTTTTCTAGGACCAATAGTTTACAAGATAAAAATTCTTTTATAAAAAGGTGACGCAAGCCGTATGGCCCGAACCGAGCAATAAAAAATTCAAAAATTAATTTCTCGAAAATATCAAAAAACACATCTTCACAAATTGGTGTACTTTTTAAGGACATTCCAAAATTTAATAAAAATATTTTTTTATAAAAATTGGTTATTCTCTTCATGAAAAAAAACAGCTTTAAAAAATAATTGTTTAAACAAATTAGTCGAAAAATTAAAAAAATTATTTTTTAATAAAATATTATTAAAATTCAATACATTCTCTTCAATTTTTGTCTGAAACATTTTTTTTAGGTCCAATAGTTTACAAGATAAAAATTTCTGAAAAAAAGTTACCAAAAAGTTTAATTAACAATATCTTGCAAAATAATTAAAATTTTGCAAAATCCTTGAGTGTACTTTAAAAGCACCCTAAACACAACAAATTAACCAAGTATAAACAAAATCTGAGATTCAAAAGTTCTTCCAGCTATGGAAGTAATTTAATTTAGAAGAGACTAATGAATACTCTTCTTATGAATTAAATTGCAATATGGGGGGAGGGTGTGAACACAAATAAATCAAATTATTGTTTACAAAGTTGTTATTAACAATGTGTCATTTTTAAATTAACAATTATACAAATATTTTATTTAAAAGAATGAACAATTTCGTGTAATCAGTGTGTGTTTAATTAATTTACTGTGAAAGCATTATGAGATATTCATTATTTTTATGATATAAAACAAATATGAAACAATTAATAACTAATATGCCGTATACAATAAAATAATAAAACATACAATGATTACAAAAAAATGTTCTCACTTCTAAATAAAAACAATTGCTGGAAACACCAGAAGGAAACAAATTTTTTTTGACTATCCTAATAAAGAGGAAGCAAAATGTCTATGAAATAAACATCTAGACTCAAATTTTGTTATACTCTAGAACACAGTAAACTGAAATGCAAGTGCTGTAGATATAAAACGTATTCATCAGCAACAGACTTGTCATTCGAATGATACTGCAAAGGCGAAAGAAACGAAACCAGAATATACATAAAATATTTTACATATACGTCTGCAATAAACATCGAACTTCTTTTACAGAAAAATATGACGATATTACAATATGCTAAAAAAAGTAAGTCTGTGGAACAAAAAACTATATAAACTAATAAAATAATGAATAATAACGGGGTCCGACCAGACCAAATGTATTAAAAAATTTCATTGATTTTCTAAATATTTAAAATTTTATTAAAATCAGTAGTTTACTACAAAACCAATCAAAATTTTAAACGTTTTTAAAAAGTTTAATTATTTTTGGGTCGGAATTCGTGAAATTTTCACAGAAAATAAAAAGTATTTTTTTAAAATCGAAATGTTGAAAAAACATTTCTATTTGGCCTTAAGAATGTGTTCACCAAAAAACAAAAAAGAAAATTATTTTTTATAAAAGTTATTGCAAAATTAATTTTTTTGCAACTTTTTAAACAAAATAAAATTTCTCCTAAATGAATGAACCGATTTAAATGAACCAAGCGGGAATATCAAGGGGATAAAATATACTTTCGTTTAGAATTAGAAAATTTTTAAAAAGTTTATTTTTTAATAATTATTTATTAAAAATTTTATAAACAATTAATTTTTTTTAATGTTCTGCGCCTTTTAAACATTTGAAAAAAATATTAACATACACTTAAAACTATAAGAAATCAAAATCCGTTGAGAAAATTTTGGAGCGACAATTATTTTAAAAGTTATAATGAAAATTATATTGAACGGAGATGCGATTTTGATGATTTTCAGAATTAAAACATTATTTTTAAGTACGAAATGAACAAAACACTGTCAATTTCACATTTTTGTTTAATTATATAACCTTAAAAATTGTTAAAAATGATCAAAAACTAAATTCAGCGCTGATGCACAACACTGCGCTAATATAATTTTCATTATAACTTTTAAAATAATTGTCGCTCCTAAATTTTCTCAACGGATTTTGATTTCTTATAGTTTTAAGTGTATGTTAATATTTTTTTCAAATGTTTAAAAGGCGCAGAACATTAAAAAAAATTAATTGTTTATAAAATTTTTAATAAATAATTATTAAAAAAATAAACTTTTTAGAAATTTTCTAATTCTAAACGAAAGTATATTTTATCCCCTTGATATTCCCGCTTGGTACATTTAAATCGGTTCATTCATTTAGGAGAAATTTTATTTTGTTTAAAAAGATGCAAAAAAATTAATTTTGCAATAACTTTTATAAAAAATAATTTTCTTTTCTGTTTTTTGGTGAACACATTCTTAAGGTCAAATAGAAATGTTTTTTCAACATTTCGATTTTAAAAAAATACTTTTTATTTTCTGTGAAAATTTCACGAATTCTGACCCTTTTTGCATTAACTAAAAATTACAACAAATATAAAAAAATTAATAGTTAAAAAAATTTCACAGTAAATTAATGTAATTTACAATGTCTACACGAAATTGTTCACTTCTTTAAACAAAAACATTTACATGATTGTAAATTTCAAAATTCAATATTTTTAATAACAATAAATTTAAAAAAAAGTTTTTTGAAAATATTTGTTTTATTCTAAACTTTCAAAAATCAAAAAAAAATTTAACACAGTTAAGTTAAGCAGGACCAAAAACATAAAAAAAAAATTTGACTTTCTATGAAAAAATGTTTTAAAGAAAAGTTGTTTGTATAAACCCAATCTAAAGTAATATAAAAATAAAAATTCTGAAATTTGAAAAAAAATAATTTTCAAAATTTTAAAACTACCGTAGTTTATGTAGTTTTCGACAAAAATGGCTGGCTAACGAACTCGATCTGTATTTTAACACTATTTTTGTGCATACAAAGTTGCAAGTTGATGCAATAAGTTTTTCGAGAGTTATCGTGGCAACACCATTGTGTCTACAGACAGACACGAAGACAGACATACAGACAGACACTTTTTCTAGATAATATTTTTCGGACTCAGAAGACCCAAAAAGTCGAGATTTCATGAAATTAACGAAAGTCAATTTTCGACCAAAACTAATACTTTCTCATGTGATGAGAATGTAAAAATATTTTTCCTAGCCTTCTGCCATACTCTGCTAGACAGTTTCCATGTTCAAGAAAATTGTCAATTTTATCAAGAAAAAATAGAAATTTAAAAAATATTGTTCCTAGCCTTCTCCCATACTTTGCTAGACATTTTCCATGTTCTGCAATATTGTCAGTTTTATCAAGAAAAATTAATAAATTTAAAAATATTGTTCCTAGCCTTATTACATACTTTGCTATACAGTTCCTACATTCTGGAATATTGTCAATTTTATCAGGAAAAATAAGAAATTTTAAAAATATTGTTCCTAGCCTTCTGCCATACTTTGCAAGACAGTTCTCATTTTCAGAAAAATTGTCAATTTAAACAAGAAAAATTAGAAATTTAAAAAATATTGTTTCTAGCTTTTTCCCATACTTTGCTAGACAGTTTCCATGTTGTGGAAAATTGTCAATTTTATCAAGAAAAATTAGAAATTCAAAAAATATTGTTCTTAGCCTTTTCCCATACTTTGCAAGATAGTTTCCATTTTCAGGAAAATTGTCAATTTTATCGAGAAACAATAAAAATTTCAAAAATATTGTTCCTAGCCTTCTTCCATACTTTGCTAGACATTTTCCATGTTCTGGAAAATTGTCAGTTTTATCAAGAAAATAATAAATTTGAAAATATTTTTCCTAGCCTTTCCCATACCTTGCTAGACAGTTCCTATGTTATGGAATAATTTCAATTTTATCATGGAAAATAAGAAATTTAAAAATATTGTTTCCTAGCCTTCTCCCATACTTTGCTAGACATTTTCCATGTTCTGGAAATCTAAAGTAATATAGATATAAAAATTCTGAAATTTGAAAAAAAAGAATTTTCAAAATTTTGAAACTACCGTAGTTTGCGAAGTTTTCGACGAAAAAGGCTGGCTAACGAATTCGATCTGTATTTTAACACTATTTTTGTGCATGCAAAGTTGCAAGTTGATGGAATAAGTTTTTCAAGAGTTATCGTGGCAACACCATTGTGTCTACAGACAGACACGAAGACAGACACTTTTTCTAGACCATGTTTTTCGGACTCAGGAGACCCAAAAAGTCGAGATTTCATGAAATTAACGAAAGTCAATTTTCGACCAAAACTAATACTTTCTCATGTGATGAGAATGTAAAAATATTTTTCCTAGCCTTCTGCCATACTTTGCTAGACACTTTCCATGTTCGGGAAAATTGTCAATTTTATCAAGAAAAAATAGAAATTTAAAAAATATTGTTCCTAGCCTTCTCCCATACTTTGCTAGACAGTTTCAATTGCCGGGAGAATTATCAATTTTATTAGGAAAAATAAGGAATTTTAAAAATATTGTTCCTAGCCTTCTCTCATACTTTGCTAGATTTTTCCTATGTTCTGGAATATTGTCAATTTTATCATAAAAAATAATAAATTTAAAAATATTGGTCCTAGCCTTCTCTCATACTTTGCAAGACAGTTTCCATGTTCGAAATAGTTGTCAATTTTATCATGAAACAATAGAAATTTCAAAAATATTGTTCCTATCCTTCTCCCATACTTTGCTAGACATTTTCCATGTTCTGGAAAATTGTCAGTTTTATCAAGAAAATAATTAATTTAAAAATATTTTTCCTAGCCTTTCCCATACTTTGCTAGACAGTTCCCATGTTTTGCAAAATTGCAATTTTTATCAGGAGAATTAATAAATAAAAAAATATTGTTCCTAGCCTTCTCTCATACTTTGCTAGACAGTTCCCATGTTCGAAAAAGTTGTCAATTTTATCAAGAAAAATAATGAATTTTAAAAATATTGTTCCTATCCTTCTCCCATACTTTGCTAGACAGATTCCATATTCGGTAAAATTGTCAACTTTATTACGAAAAATAATGAATTTTAAGAATATTGTTCCTATCCTTCTCCCATACTTTGCTAGACATTTTCCATGTTCTGGAAAATTGTCAGTTTTATCAAGAAAAATTAGAAATTTTAAAAATATTGTTCCTAGCCTTCTCTCATACTATGCTAGACAGTTCCCATGTTCGAAAAAGTTGTCAATTTTATCAAGAAAAATAATGAATTTTAAAAATATTGTTCCTATCCTTCTCCCATACTTTGCTAGACAGATTCCATATTCGGTAAAATTGTCAACTTTATTACGAAAAATAATGAATTTTAAGAATATTGTTCCTATCCTTCTCCCATACTTTGCTAGACATTTTCCATGTTCTGGAAAATTGTCAGTTTTATCAAGAAAAATTAGAAATTTTAAAAATATTGTTCCTAGCCTTCTCTCATACTTTGCTAGACAGTTCCTATGTTCTGGAATATTGTCAATTTTATCATGAAAAATGAGAAATTTTTAAAATATTGTTCCTAGCCTTCTCTCATACTTTGCTAGACAGTTCCCATGTTCGAAAAAGTTGTCAATTTTATCAAGAACAATTAGAAATTTTAAAAATATTGTTACTATCCTTCTCCCATACTTTGCTAGACAGATTCCATATTTGGTAAAATTGTCAATTTTATTAAGAAAAATTAGAAATTTCAAAAATATTGTTTCTATATTTCTGCCTTTCTTTGCTAGACAGTTTCCATTGCCGGGAGGATTATCAATTTTATTAAGAAAAATAAGGAATTTTAAAAATATTGGTCCTAGCTTTCTCTCATACTTTGCAAGACAGTTCCCATGTTCTGGAAAATTGTCAGTTTTATCAAGAAAATAATAAATTTAAAAATATTTTTCATAGGCTTTCTTATACTTTGCTAGAAAGTTCCCATGTTCTGAAAAATAGTCAATTTTATCATGAAAAATAATAAATTTAAAAATATTGGTCCTAGCCTTCTCTCATACTTTGCAAGACAGTTTCTATGTTCGAAAAAGTTGTCAATTTTATTAAGAAAAATTAGAAATTTTAAAAATATTGTTCCTATCCTTCTTCCATACTTTGCTAGACAGATTCCATATTCTGTAAAATTGTCAATTTTATAAAAAAAATTAGAAATTTCGAAAATATTGTTTCTATATTTCTGCCATTCTTTGCTAGACAGTTTCCATTGCCGGGAGAATTATCAATTTTATCAAGAAAAATAAGGAATTTAAAAAATATTGTTCCTAGCCTTCCCCCATACTTTGCAGGATAGTTCCCATGTTCGGGAAAATTGTCAATTTTATCGAGAAACAATAAAAATTTCAAAAATATTGTTCCTCGCTTTTTTCCATACTTTGCTAGACAGATTCCATATTTGGTAAAATTGTTAATTTTAAAAATATTGTTTCTATATTTCTTGCCCATTCTATGCTAGACAGTTTCCATGTTCTGGAAAATTGTCAATTTTATCAAAAAAAATTAGAAATTTAAAAAATATTGTTCTTAGCCTTTTCCCATACTTTGCTAGACATTTTACATGTTCGGAAAAATTGTCAATTTTATGTAGAAAAATTAGAAATTTTAAAAATATTGTTTCTATATTTCTGCCATTCTTTGCTAGACAGTTTCCATTGCCGGGAGATTTATCTATTTTATTAAGAAAAATTAGAAATTTCAAAAATATTGTTTCCATATTTCTGCCATTCTTTGCTAGATAGTTTCCATTATCAAGAAAAATAAGAAATTTTAAAAATATTGTTCCTAGCCTTCTCCCATACTTTGCAAGATAGTTTCCATGTTCGGAAAAATTGTCAATTTTGCAAAAAAATAAGAAATTTTTAAAATATTGTTCCAAGCCTTCTCCCATACTTTGCAAGACAGTTCCCACGTTCAGAAAAATTGTCAATTTTATCAAGAAAAATTAGAAATTTAAAAAATATTGTTCTTAGCCTTTTCCCATACTTTGCTAGACCACGGTGGTCTTGAATCAACTTTGAATAAAATGTCTTAGCACATCATTTTTTTGCTGATTTGGGTTCTTTGCACTCTAAATAATGTGTAAAAAATTTATAGCCCATAACTTGTCGAGCCGTTTTTATATTTATTATATATAACCTTTTCGTTAATTTTTTTTCTGTACAGTAACTGGTATAATTTCCGTAAATTGGCAAAAATATGTGCCTTAACATGTATTGTAATATTTAGACAAAACTGACTTATTGTGTCAGAAATATTATTTAAATTGTTATATTATATTATTTCAAATTAAAGAAAAGAATTAGGGTCAGTTGGGGTAAATCCGGACGGAGGGCAAATACGGACAAAAGGTGTTGGATCTTAATTTACAAATTAAAAATTTAGTTCGACGTCAATATTTTAAGCTCAGATCCTTTAAAAGAGGGTAAATCTGGACAGAGCTTCTATTACATTTTAAAAAGTGGTGTAAGTAGTGTAATTCGATAATTCTTTAAAAAAGTCCGGCATATTGGATCCGGCATTTTGAATTTTCAAAATATGACTTTGTATTCGTATTCAATGATCCCAAAAACTTTTCTTTATCAAGTTTTATTAAAATCCATTAAAATTTGTTAAAGCTATATATGTTTTTGATTATTACTTTTTGAATCGTTAATTGATTAACTTTTATGATACTACAACACTTAACTGATTCAACTTTTGTACATCTAGTATGAATTTTTTTCAAGTTGTTCTATCCCTTAATAGAGTAGTATACTTAAGATAACTTTATTTTAAACCTTTCTTAGAAACTAAGCTGTCAGGATTTACCCCAAATTTAAAGAAATTTTCTAAATCTTGGGGTAAATCCGAACAATAAAATGTAAAAAATTAAATATAAAATTTTATAAAAAATAAAAAATTAATCTAGGGAACTCAAGAAAGAAATTAATGCAGTATAAAACGAAAGTATTTCCTTTTATTATAAAAAAAACTTACGTCATTTGTGAAAAATAGGTATTTTGTCCGGATTTACCCCAACTGGCCCTATTTTAATTAATATTATGCTTAAATCCATAATTTGATACAAATATGTAACATTTTAAATAAAAACTGATGATTTTTTTTCAAAATGAGTTTTCTCAAAAACGGCTCGACAAGTTATGGGCTATAAATTTTTTACACATTATTTAGAATGCAAATAACCCAAATCAGCAAAAAAAGGGATGTGCAAAGACTTTATATTCAAAGTTGATTCAAGACCACCGTGAGACATTTTACATGTTCGGAAAAATTGTCAATTTTATGAAGAAAATAATAAATTTAAAAATATTGTTCCTAGCTTTCTCCCATACTTTGCTAGACATTTTCGATGTTCTGGAAAATTGTCAGTTTTATCAAGAAAATAATAAATTTAAAAATATTTTTCCTAGCCTTTCCCATACTTTGCTAGAAAGTTCCCATGTTCATCAAAGAATAGTTATTTTAACTTTCTCCCATATTTTCTGGAATATTGCCCATGGCTTAAAAAATCAAAGACTATTTAAAAAAACTAAGAATTAAAAAATATTGATTCCAGCCTTCTCACATACTTATGTAAACACTTTCCATGGTTTGAAAAATTAAAAATTTTTATATTTAATTAATATTTGAATAATATAATAATAACTAGTCACTTTTACTTGCGCCTCCCCTTTTTTCTGCTATTCAATATGAAAATATTTTAAACATTAAAAAAGTTTTTAACATTATTTAAAGATAAAAACATATTTATTAAAAGAATTTTATCTTAAAGGATTAAATTTTGTATTCCTAAATTGCACCAATTTTTCAGCAATCTTGAAACAAGCTTATATACACACTGTGCCTGAACCAAAAAAAAGTTTGTCAAAAATGTATCTAAAATCTGGTTGATAGGGATGTTTCTGCAACATATCAGAATTAAAAATTCGTTAAGATCAAATTCTAGTTGATCCTTTTTTTGTGATATCAGTATTTTCGTTTTTTGAATTTTGCAAATTTTTACAAAATGTTAAATTGAAAACTTTGTAACTACATCTAGGCAAACTATTTACATAAAAAACCGGACTAGTGCGAGTAGAACTCGTACTAAAACCGAGTGCGAGAGTTCCGCACTCTCGCTTAAAATTTCTACTTTTTTGATGAATAAAATATACATATCAACTTCAATCATTTTCGCTGTATTTTTTCTGTAACCTATACTAGTCTAAGAATTGTGAAAACTAGCATAGGTATAATTATTATCAAAACTTTGAAAACAGATTGTAAGTTTTCGCTGAAACCTCAATGAAGATCAATTTTTCCTGTAATGTACACATGAAAATCCACAAGTGTACCAATTTTTAGCTTTCTAGGTAAAAAAACTGTGAGTGTTAGGGTAAAATAGACTCTTTTTGACAAAATTGTTTTTTCGCTAAAAAAATTTTAAGATCCAATCCAATCATGTTCGATATATTTTTCCTGCAATATATACATGAAAATACATAAAATAAAATGCAGTCTAATAAGCCATAAATTGTGAAAACCAAGCAGGGTACACACTTATTTCTAAACCAAAAAAAAATTTCCAGCTTTCACGAAAAGTTCTCAAAGAGAAAACTCTGAGCGCGAGAGGGTAATTTTTGTAACCGTTCCAATAAGGTTCCTACCTAAAAATATTCTTTCATATATATATACGTGTAAACAGAGAGAAACTGAGAGTACGCACGTAATGCAAACCGCGCTTTCCTTTGAGAGCCTGACCTCTCGCGGTCAGAAGTCATAAGCTTGGGTGGTTGACTATATATGTATATATTGCCTAAATGTGTGATAGATAACAATAAATTCCCAGTTTAAGAAGGTTCCCTCCTTTCACTGAACTAGTCAAAGCAATAACCATATTTATCTGATTTGACTTGCTCGGTACTTTGAAACGTCTGGCGACACTGCAACTCACTGTGTGTACGTTGTCATCAGCTGTTGTTTATGTATATGAAACAGTAATGTATATGAAAAATAGGGAAAATTGACAGTTTTACAGGAGAAAAGAATAATAAGTTTTTCTTTAATGGTAAAATTTTAAATAAAGCGCGCATAACCTCAAAATTTTGACATGCGCACGGTGGAAAATGTGGTGACGCGAATTGCCGTGTTGCCAGACACTGCAAGTTGTCCTTTCTGTATCGCAAAAAGTGAAAAAAAATTTTATTAATTAATTATTTTTAACTCTCACAGGAACCTATTGACCTTTTTCAAATACAATATCGGTTCATTATATATACAAACTTTGATGAACATCTCTTTGTTTAATATTTTATAGTACGAAAATATATGTGGCAAAGTAATGCATTCCCATAAGAATCAATGTTAAATAGTGAAAAAATTAATTGATCAGAAATTTTTTCTCCGGAACCTACATAACTTTAGAAGCTTTAACTAGTAGTATGTTAAGTTTTATCAAAAACTGTTTGTTTATTCGATAATGGATGGAACCTTCTTAAATCCGGCACTTTTGTCTATTTTCTTTCATAATATTGAAAGCATTTAACTTTTACAAATTTTAATAGACACAAAACTTTGGCAGGGTGGCAACATTGTCAGTAAAGTCAGGGATAAAATTTTTTATCACTTAAGTCAGAGAAAAAAATTTTTTGTCAGTAAATTCAAGGAAATACCAGGATTAAATGCTAATTGTAAGTGAAAATTTTTTGCCAGAGAAATTAAGCGAATTGAGACTAATTTTGAAAAATTACGAATTTTTCAACTTTTGTCTAAACATTAATTTTTAGTTAATTTTTTTCTATAAAAAGAATTTTGTCAAGGAAAATAATTTTAATGTCAGTAAATTGTCAGGAAAATTGATAAACTGAAACTTATGGCCACCCTATTTTGGATTTTTTCCATTTCCATCCATAAATAATTCAACTTTATGGCATGTTAACCCTTTAACGCCCAGATGGACAAAATTTTTGCATGAAGTTTGAGGACTTATTTCGGTACTTAAAAATCAATAGAAAAATTCACGAATTATCATTTCTTATGTTTTCATATGCGCTCTATGGAATGGCGTTAAATGAACCATCAAAAATTTATAAACAAAAAAGATATTAATGTTTTTTATAAAAAAAAGTCCGATTTTTTCCAATTTTTGTTTAATTTTCAATTTTTTCTACTATAAAATGGCGTAAAAATAATTTTAAATATTACAAATAACGTGACATAGATATATAACCTAGAAGATAGGACTATAAAGAAAATTAAAAATTAAAATGGCGGCTCAGAAATAGAGTTTGAAGTTCAAATTTTATTCAAAATTTTGATTCGAAAGTACGAAATTATTAAAAGCGTTTAAATCGGCTTGAAATTTGTTACTCGGGGGTTTTAGGGATCGCTGATCACGAATCTGAATTCCAATTTTTTAAAATCAAAATGGCGGATCCAATATGGCAGACAATTTTTCTTTCAAACTCATTAAATTTGCTTAAAACTTGTTTCACGGGGGTTTTTAAGGTCGCTGATCACGAATCTGAAGTCCAATTTTCAAAGATCAAAATGGCGGATTCAATATGGCGGACAATTTTTTTCAAACTCATTAAATTTGCTTGAAACTTGTTACTCAGGGGTTTTTGGGGTCGCGGGTCAAAAATTTGGAGTCTAATTTTCAAAATTCTAATTGTTGGATTCAATATGACAGACGAATTTTCAGTTAAAATTCAAAAATCATATTATTTATTTATTAATTTTTTTTAATTATTAAAATTTTTTATTCAATTTTTTTATTTATTTATTATTAATTATGTATACATATATATGGGCATTTCCACGTAAAATTTTTCTATGACATTTTAGAATCGGTTAAACATATCTTTTTCTTGTTCCTTTTAGAAAAATATTAAATAGGTATTTTTTTATTTTTCCATAATTGCCAAATTTTCGAGATATCAAATTTCAAAATTTTGGATTTTTAAAAGCTGACTTATTTTCAATAACTTATAACTTTGAAAGTATTGAGTTTCGAAAAAAGTTGTCAAAAAAAGAAAGTTTTGGTTTATCTTCAACTTTTAAAAGATTTAAAAAAAATATGTCTTAAAATTTTTTAGAAAAAAAAGTAATTTGTTTATAAACAAATTAATTTATTTTTAATTTGGGCGCGAATAATTTTTATCCTTTTCTTATTTATGTATACGTGTAAATATACAGAAGATTTTTTAAAACGATCCGAGATGGGCCGACATGTCGTTTTCGTTCTATAATTTTTTTTTGTAGTACGAAAACTATGAATTAGTAAACCTAATAGCTTATAATTTTTTAAATTTTGAGTTCAGAAAAAAGTTGTCAAAGAAAAAAGTTTTGGTTATTCTTCAACTTTTAAAAGATTAAAAAAAAATATTTTAAAAATTTTTTTAGAAAAAAAAATTATTTTTTTATAAACAAATTAGATAAAAAATTTATAATTTTAAAAATTTGACTTAAAATTTTTGACCCGCGACCCCAAAAACCCCCGAATAACAAGCTTCAAGCAAATTTAATAAGTTTGAAAAAAAATTGTCCGCCATATTGGATCCGCCAATTTGAATTTTTAAAATTTGACTTCAGATTCGTGATCAGCGACCCCTAAAACCCCCGAGTAACAAATTTCAAGCCGATTTAAACGCTTTTAATAATTTCGTACTTTCCAATCAAAATTTTGAAAAAAATTTGAACTTCAAACTCTATTTTTGAGCCGCCATTTTAATTTTTAATTTTCTCTATAGTCCTTTTTTCTAGGGTATATATCTATGTCGCGCTATTTGTAATATTTGAAATTATTTTTACGCCATTTTATAGTAGAAACAATTGAAAATTAAACAAAAATTGGAAATTTTTATAAATAAATATAAATATAATATAAATAATAATAAATAATAATATAATATAAATATAAAATAAATAATTGAGTTTTTGAAAATTGTATATTTATAATTTTTGTAAATCCAAAGTCATGTAAAAAATAATAATCACTAGTCCACTTTAAGAAATTGAATAATTTTTTACTTGAGTTCCGGATTTTTTATTAAATGTTAATGAAAGAAAAAATTATTAATGTTTCGAATAAGTTTAGAATTTAAAATATTCGTAAAAAGTAAAAATTCTATATCTGGAAATCAGGAAAAAACAAGAATGAATTAAATACAAATTTGTACACGGAAAAAATGGATTTAGCAGATTTTACAAAACTTTTACTGAGTGGAGGATACAGCTTTTAACGAAACTGAGTTTTGTAAAATGTAAGGAATATTTCAAGATAAAGTTAAAAAATTTCGTAGTATATACTGAATATTTTTAGAGTTTGTTCTGAAATTTTTCTCACATTTTACAAAACTCAGTTTCGTAAAAAGCAGTATCCGCTACTCCGTAAAAGTTTTGTAAAATCTGCTAAATTAATTTTTCCCGTGTAGTACTGTTGACTATAATTTAAATCGGTGACTAACTTTTTAATAATGTATAATTAATTAATAAATTGAAACATTATACTAATAACTTAGTACAAATTACTATTTATTGATAAAATTAATATTTTATTAATTAAAATGCAAGGGTTTCTGAAATTACAGTCGAAGAAGAGCATCGAAATTTTTTTTTTCACAAAACCAAAAAAATGAAACATTTTTTAAAGGCTGTAGATTGAAAAAAGTAAAATTTTCCAAATAAAAACCAAAATATCACTTAGTAATTCAAGTTAAAAAAAATTTTAATTTCAAAAATTTTGTAGTGTGTTTAATTTAAATGCAGAGTTTCTCTGAAAACTGCATTTTTAATTGTATGAAATTTTTTGGTGTTTATCAACGTGGAGTTAATAATAAATAAATAATTTTTAATGATATACAAAATTATATGTTTTCTACGTATAATTTTACGATATAAAATTTATTCGAGATAAACTAAACAAAATTAAATTTTATTTAAAATCAATTTTAACAAACAGTAATTAATATTTCTATTTGGAACGTTCATAATAATTATTATTTTTAAAAAATTAATTTGTTTTAATTTAACTTTTGTTTTTAGTTTAGTTAATTAAAAATTTTGTTATTATTTTAATTTTTATTATTATTGTTCTACTTATTGATTATATTAATTATTGTTATAATTTTTATATAATTACTGCGCTTCTCTTTTTCATTCTCAACTTTACGATAGATTTACTTTTGGAACTCAAAACCATTTTTCGGCCTATTAACAGATTAGTTCAGTTCGTTCAGTTCTATTCCTCGCGTTCCTTGCATTTTACGAGTGATCACGAGCGATTCCGATTATAATTTGGCTTAGCCATTACATTTTACACATGTGTGCAACCTCACCTATTTAGGCAATATATATAGTCAACCACCTAAGCTTAGGACTTCTGACCGCGAGAGGGCAGGCTCTCAAAAGAAAGCGCGGTTTGCATTACGTGCGTACTCTCAGTTTCTCTCTGGTTGTATTATGCTGATTATAGTTCATATTTAATCTTGTTACGAACGAAAAATAAATTTTATTTATTTTTATTTATTTAGTAATTTATTTATTAATTATTCGCCGGAGGAACCAAGCTGCCAATATCTTAGACAGAAATCTCAAACAGATAATGTTTATTTTTGTGGGTTCGATTGATGTGATCGCCGATAGAAGACAAAACTGCCAATGAATATGATTAAATTCCAAAAAGTATCTTATTTCTTTTAAGAAGAAAATTTAACACTTAATATTTGACAGAAAGTAAAGTTTTAATAAATGATAAGATTCACAATTTAGTATAATTAGCTTTATTTATTAACATCAAAAATTAAGTTATAGCAATGCTTGCTTGATATAATCAGAAAATAATAAATAGGAACGATACATTTGTTATCTTACTTACAGTATACTCTTACACTCTACCGCCTGAAAGATGGAGAGAAGGGAGGATATCTTTGACTCACCGTTCTTCCGACGGGCAAAATCAATGAAAGGTGTACGCTTACGCGTACTATCCACGTTTTGGAACGCGGTATCGGTGCCCGTTTAAGTGTAGACGGCGCAGGTACAATCCGCACAACTGGCCGGTTATAAGAACAAGAAATTATTAAATTATTTTAATAATTTCTTACTACATTAAATCACCGAAAGGGACTCGCCGGTTTAAGATTTTTATTTAATTTAACGTCCGCCCAAATAAAACTCAAAATTTGAAGCCAGCACGCTGACGGGTCTAAAGTAAACTATTATTCGGATTCTACGAATAGCTTATGTGATACAGCGATTAAAAATTTATTTTAAACTATTATTCGGATTCGACGAAAAGCTAATGTGATACAGCGAACAATAATTTTTTATTATTACCGTACAAACGCGTTATAAGGGATATAGAAGCTACTTTAAGACTGGAGACCAGTACTTGTGCCCTGGCTTTTATAAAAGCTTAGTTCAATGCAAAATGGAATAGATGAAATGGGGGTTGCATGGAATTAAGAGTGGCAATACCATATTTGGACATGCAGTATTGAATTTTGAGAATTTTTCAATAGCACATCTTCCACAAACTTTAATTCTAAGAATTAAATATGAGTTGCAATGTTATAGAATCACTATAGCCATATTCTTTTCTCTTATATGAAATTTACCCTGCACGTGTTAAACTTCATCACACAAGCTATTCCACAAATTTTTAATTCTAAGAATTAAGTGTGAAAAGCAATCTTAAAGAACAACTATAGCTTCCTTCTGTCTCTTTTCTTTATATGAATACGACACTAACCCTACACGGGTTCAACTTCATAGCAATGTGATAGTTGGTTTTGAAGATGTAACTTATATTTTTATGTTCCAACAGTTCTTTAATTTAAGTATAAAAGGAAGGAAAATAGGGGAAGATTAGTATACATGCATAGTGCATTGCTTCTTAGGAATCTCCAGTTACATTTTCAATAAGCCTAGATTATGATTGTGTGCGTACAGTACCAACGTCGCATGACTTAATGCACCTTGCCGCGAAGAAGAAGAGGAGAAAGAGATAGTGGTATGAATCGAATTACGCGAATATCCTCCCCTTTTCACATCTTATATCTTTTTTCAGCAAAATTTTGTATGGATATTTGGCTATTATTTTAATCATTTACTCACTACATACATTACATTAATTGTCGAAATTATTTATTACAAGCCAAATTTATTATAGTCTTGTTTACTAATATTAGAAAAATTAATTATGGAAAGCTTATTAAATTTTCAACGAAATGCCACTATTTTAAGTTGTATTACATAAATAGGAAGCGAGATATCATGTTATGAAGACAAAAAAATAATTCTATTTTTTTTTGGAATTTCTTACTCTGACTTTGACTCCTGGCACAGTTTAGCAAAGTTTATGAAAAAAATTGTTACTTTTACAGACTATTCCTTGTAACCTAAGCTTTAAATAGAGACCAAGAACAGCAAAAAATATTTACGGGTTCCCGAGATATTACAAAAAAAGTCGGACCATTCAAAGCAGAATTTTCAATCATCGATTTCTCTAATTCGCCGTTGAGTCAATTACTTGTCTGTGAAAGAAGTGTCGAAAATTAATTTTACCAAGTACATTCTTACTGGGATCCATTTTTTAATTTAATTAATTATATATCGATATTTAAAAAATGGATCCCAGTATGAATGTACTTGGTAAAATTAATTTTCGACACTTTTTTCACAGACAAGTAATTAACTCAACGGCGAATTAGAGAAATCGATGATTGAAAATTCTGCTTTGCACGGTCCGACTCTTTTTGTAATATCTCGCCAAAAAACGCAAATACTGTTAATACTGATTCTGCTTCCTACACAAATTTAATAAGTGAGCGGCTTTACCCCGACCTAATGTAAGCGACTGTACCCCGAATGTATTTCTCACATTTCAGAATAAATTTACATACATTTTTTTGAAATCAAACAAAACTACATATATATTTCGAAAAAGGACATCCAATAGCATAAAAAAATTTGTCGAATAAATTAAGTCACAAAAATAATAATCGAAAAACTTAAAAATCCGAAGAACATTTTTCTTTTTTTCACTTCTAAAAACAATTAACCGTCTCTGATTCTATGACGAATTCATGAAACTAAACGAAAGTTCGTTTACATTAGTTGTATGTAAAGTACTGTTCACAGTACAAATAGCTCCATCTTAAGTTGAGTTTATAGCGTCAAATCGCTAGTAAGTGGGTTTACCGTGTGCGCGGGTTTACCACAGTCTCCCCTATTGCAACAATTATTTAAATCTTTGTAACGTATACTACCGTCGGGAATTATCGGTAGTAGTATAGTTAGACCGGTTCTACGTCACTTTAGTCGGTAATGCAGATTCCTTCTGAATCTTTACCATAATAAGAAGATTGAAAGTTTGCATACATCTATATTATATATAAGATGAGACTAAAGATGTTTTGAGCAATGTAAAGACAAATCTTAAGTAGCAATATACTTGATTTTTAGTTTTTGCCGTAAATAAATCTGCAAATGGCTACAAAAATTGATTTATTTTATGAAAATACTCTTTCTTAGGAAAATATGTTATAAAAAAATATGTTATATACCAGTACCAGTCATTGACGGGTTTTAGTTTCTACTATAAGACATTTAACAAAGTATCTACCAATTACGCGGGGAAACTGATAAATAGCCGCGGAAATTTAATTTGACCTGGAAAAATCGGTAATTTTTTTACTAAATTAAAAAAGTTTTATTATATTAATTTGTTTTTAAAAACTGCTTTATACTTTAATTTTTATTGATGTAATATTTCTAACAACAGATCCGATTCAAAATTTAAGACCTACTTTTAGCATAAACATATAGATTTTATTTAGGTGTTAGCAATCGTAACGTAGGGTCTAATTGCGACACAATTATGTATAATTAGACTCTATTTTTACTCAAAATGCTTGTGTATATTTTGGATTAAATTTTAATACATTAATTGCATTACTGCAAACACATAAAGTACTGAAAGTTGACAAATACTATTCTTGAAAAACAAAGTTGATAGAAAAAAATCTGTCACCGATTTAAATTGTAATATTTTCCTAACGAAATAGTTAATAGTTACTAATTATTAGTTTTTCCCAGTAAAATGTAATTCCCGGTGGGTAGACAGTCTGTCAAATATATTAGCAGAAACTAAAACCCGTCGTAGACGGGTCCGACAGCTAGTGTCATATAATATAGCAATCTGATTTTTATCAAAATTTAGATTCAAATGTCCATAAGGGTAAGATTGTGAGTTCAAACGCTTAAGTTTTTAGGGAAACCAAGTTTTTTATTGTTGAAGTATGACCGACATATTTGCATCGATCAATCTTGATACTATTTAATTCATAACGAATTTCGCCAAATAAGTAAGTTATAGCATTATTAATAAAAAAACATTTTCTGGTAAAAACTCTCCACCACTCTGCGCCATGCGTCTAAATATATGTAAAGAACTTCTGCTCGGTAAAATACGAAGTTTCTTCAGAAAGATTAGATTCTGAGGTGTTAACACCTTGCGAGTTATATTCACACTGTTCTTCTTTTCACATGTTAATTGATGGTCCTGGCGATGGTGGTGGTGATGTTGATGCTTCTGGTAATGGTCCTAGTGTTGGTTCATCCCACCTTGTCTTTTTAAGCTTTGGACTATTTTCATCCCTTGGAGGTAAGTTACTCTTACTCAACATTGTCCATGGCCGCTTATTGTTAATTACTCACTCCTAGATATTTACCAGAGTGTAATTATGCACGGTGGTCTTGAAGTGAAAATAGGTTTGATGAAAATGGATCAAAAATCTGCTTTCAGGGCTTCATTTGTACATGTTTCAAGGTGAAAAAAATTCAAAGCCCGAAATCGTAGCTGATTGTCTTCGCGAAATATCGTGAAAATACATTTTTAACGATTTACGCTCAAACTATAATTAGCTCTTTAGTACAAAATATATACCTCATACTCAAATGGTGTGTGTGTGTGTGTGAGAGAGAGAGTGTCTGCCTGTGTTAATGTGTGTCTGTGTGCACGGTTAAGTTTAAAATCACATTCGTCAACACTAAACATAATCCTACTAGCGAAATGTACTTTCGGAAACCGTGGTGATTGTAAATATTACTACCGCGAGCGATTTTGGTTTCCTACAAACGAAGTAAATCCACATTTGGTGATAGTGTAAGACCAGCATCTCATTTATAAAAAAACAAAACGCTGTTGAACGAATTTTATATTAAACATCGCCATGCCTAATGCTACGTGTTCCCATGAAGAAAATAGGAAGAAGGTTTGTGCACCTTGTGGGAATAAAATTTTCTTTGAAAAGAGGAAACCTGATTTATTTATCATTACTGAAAATGTTGAAGTTCTTATTAAAAATCTTGTTAATAAAAATTTCAATACTTCAGATGAAAAGTTTCCTTTATGCATTTGCAGGACTTGTTATTTAACTCTTCTTGATCATGACAAAGGCATTTTCAAGAGACCCCTCCAAACTATGCCAAATTACGAGGATATACAGTTGCCAAAAGAAACGCGTCAAAGTAATAACACGTGCAATTGTTATATCTGTCTAACAGGACGATTTAGAGGTCATGTACATACCAAAAAAGGTAAAGGCAACGTACGATCTTTGTCTAATCACATCGATGCTAGCAATGGACTTTATGTTCCTTCAGCAAAAAATGATCGACTTACGATAAAGACTCCATTACGTAACGATAAACCTGCCAATTCGATGAAAATATGTTAACAATGTCTGCAAGAGATTGGTAAAGGTAAAAACCATACTTGTAAATCCATCTCCGAAAATACTGTTAAAATTGTACATACGCTTTCTTCAACACAACAAGACCAGGTTATAACTTCGTTAATAAAAAAAATGCAAACTGTTGATATTAGTAACAGTTCTTCTACGAGTAACGTTGAATTAACATTAAGTACTGGAGGTTCAAAAGCAACAGTAATTTTAAATCCGATACCTCAAAGAAAGGAAGTTGTCTTCACTGCGAAAAGCCTGGATAACTATCAAGTTAATACGGGAGCATCGGGTAGGGACATGAAAAAATTAACAAATTTCATAAGGTGTAATGCTGGGCGAAAATCTGTACCATCCTTTTATGCTCAACATGCTTCTGAAAATTCAAAAAAATTGGAAAATGAATACAACGATGGCGTTTTTGAATTCGATTGTGAAAAAAAGACGACTAAACAAAAGAGACCTGTTGTATGGGCAGACGCTGGAAGTTTAGTAGAAGCAATAGTTAAGGAGCGAAATATAATCGGAAATTATGCTATCAAAGTAATGGCTGATGGAGGACAAGGGTTTTTTAAAGTTTCTATGGCACTACTTTCAGAAAATGATTCGGAATATAATACTGAAGATGAATCGGGTCAGGATTGTAATGCACCGATAAAAAAGCGACGATTATATTCTGAGGGTGGTACTGTAGGAAAAAAAAGCAAATTAAAAACTTATGGAGATTTAAAAAAAGATTATGAAAAGTTTTGTACTATGAGTAAAAATAAAAAGTAACATTTTCAGCAAAGGCAAAGTACGATTCATCTTCATCTTTTAGATGAAGATGACGAAACTTATGTATTGGAAAAGTGCGTTGTTCCAGAATTACATATTCTACAAGGAATTGTAAGCCACATCTTCTGGAAAGGTTTAGTTCCTCTTTTGGGTCGTGAAACGGCATTGATCTTGCCAAAAAAATTAAATGTCATTCCCAAGAATTACCAGGGCCAAATTTTTGAAGGAAACGCGTGCAGGACATTGTTAAGAGAGGCAGACAAACTGTTAGATCCAAAAATTTCTGGTACTGTAGGAAATTTTAGATTCGTGCCCTTTGTTGCTACGTTGAAAGCCTGGAATAAAATTGTTGATAGCTGCTTTACAACAAACACAGTTGATCCTGAGTTGGATAATCATCTTTCTGAATTTCGGAAAGCGTTTGCAAGCCTTGAAGACGTGTCCGAAACGTTAAAAATACATGTTGCGCTAAAACACATAAAAGATTGTGTTCAGTTTTTGAATAATAACGGTTTAGGGCTATGGTCTGAACAAGCTGGGGAGTCTATTCATAGAGAGTTTTTAAACTTCTGGAATCAATATAAAATAAACAACTTGGAAGATTCTTCGTATGGATCCAGACTTAAAAAAGCAGCAGTTGAGTTTTCATCATTTCATATTTAAGAAAATGATAACTTATGTTTCTACTTATTTCATTAATTTCACAATTTAATACTAAAACTTCTAAAAATACAAAAAAAGATAAAAATATAAAATACAAAAAAAAACATAAAAAATTTTTTAAAAATGGGATCGATATACCACTACGTCCAAGTTCGTGATCCTGGGGAAAGCTGAAAGTGGTATTATGCGATTGCACATGTTCACACATACACACATACATACACACATACACAGATATACACACAAACAAACACACACACTCACACACCGTTTAAGCATCAGGTATGTATTTTGTACTTAAGAACTAATTATAGTTTGAGCGTAAATCGTTAAAAATGTATTTTCACGATATTTCGCGAAGACAATCAGCTACGATTTCGGGCTTTGCATTTTTTTCACCTTGAAACATGTACAAATGAAGCCCTGAAAGCAGATTTTTGATCCATTTTCATCAAACCTATTTTCACTTCAAGACCACCGTGTATGCTGAAAAATAAATAATGTTCTTATTAATTCGAAAAAGGTTTTTTTAGGCATTGTAATATGTATTAAGGTAAAATTATTTATACATACCATCCATTTTCTACTTAATTTCATCTTTTCTAAATCTAAATTCTTGATGTGTTGGAAAAATAATTGTAACTCCACTCTACAACAAATACTTTAACACAGAGACGAGATGATTTTATATTAGAAACGAGATGAGTTTTCACGAAGAGAACAGTTTTCACAATGACAGGTAGACTTAAAAGTTATGCGGAAAATTTTCAAAAATTTTCTCCCACTTCATGTTTAAAGATTGTTAAAAATTAGTAAGTTGGAAGAATTTTCATGATAGGGTCGCAAGTAGCTCTCTAGACGATTTTTAAAATTACTGGTTTATGCAAAGTGGGTGGTGGTGGGTGGTAGTATAGAAAATATACATATAAAGGAAAAAAGTGGGTGGGAGGAGGGTGGTTACCTAAAAGCAACGTATTTTACATAGCTAACGGGTGAGTGGGTGGTGGGAGGGGGTGGTTGCAAAAAATAAGATGTATACAGGTTAGGTTGAATGTAAAAAAGGGGGTAAAAGTGGGTGGTATTTGCATATTCCACGTCTTAAAGGGTGAAATTCGCATAAAAGTTAAAGAAGGTGAGTAAAAAGTGGGTGGTATTTGTATATTTCACGTCTAAAAGGGTGTAATTCGCGTAATACTTAAAAAGGGAGGGTGGAAAGTGGGTGGTATTTGCATATTCCACGTCTAAAAGGGTAAAATTTGCATAAAAGTTCAAAAGAGTGGGTAAAAAGTGGGTAGTATTTGCATAAACTTAAAGGGTTAACAAAAGAAAACGTATGCAAATTAGGGTTATGCAAATTTAAAAAAGTTAACTAATTTGCATATATGCAAATTAAAAGGGTTAACTTATTTGCATATGTGCAAATTAAAAAGGTTAACTAATTTGCATATATGCAAATGAGGAACCCCCACCAAGGACCGGTTCTACGTCATTTCAGTCGGTATGTAGGAATCTGCGGTCGGTAAGTAGGAATCTGCATTACCGACTAAAATTACGTAGAACCGGCCTAGCTATACTACTATCGGTATTTTTGCAATTGTAAATGTCAGAAAATGAACAAATAAACCATTCGAAACAGTATTAATTTCTACGATTCATGATACACAACTGAAAATATTAATGATTTATAAAAAGATTGCAGCAATCGGCAAATTTGACAAAAAAAATTAATTTTTTTTTTAATTTTCGTTCTAAAATTATCTAAAATGGTCACTAACGAATTTAAAACAATTAATCAATGAAAAAATAGCACATTTAATTTACAAAAATAGTTAATTTAATTTTGATTATATTTATTTCTCTTACCTAAGGACACAGTGTAATTTTTAATCCAGACAATGATACAAAGATTACATTTGAAAAACAGATAATACTATTTTAAAAAATCCGTAAAAATTCTAGAATTTTGTTAGTTCTAGACGTACAAATAATAACAGTTTACCTAATATTATGCATTCTAACAACGATGTGGCAGATAATTCTTAGGATATATCTAGTTTGTTCGCGAGCTACTTTGGTTATGTTTATGATACACCTGGAATGTTTGGATTTGATTGTAAGTCTGTTATCAGGGATGCAGTTACAATTCATGATTTCACGATTAGTAGAGAGGCTATTTTTCAAACAATTAAGAATCTCAATATAACTAATGGACCCGGATCGGATTGTATTTCTCCTGCCCTTGTAAAATAGTAAAATCTTTAACATCTAGAACTAAATGAAAAGCTTTAGATTTTTAAATATGACAGAAGCCGCTTAACTGCATAATTACCGAAAAAATGAAAAGTAAAGGCAAAAAAGAAGAAAAACAAAAAAATTTTACTTCTTTAAGCTTATTTTAGAAAAGGCTGAATTTTTAGAAAATATCATTTTACTGTTAAAAGAAATGTAAATCTAATCGGATATAGATACATATAAAGAGAACGAGAGTGAGAAAGAGAGAAAGAAAATTAATTGTACATAGAATTTAAATTAAAAAGTTATCGAAGCAGATAAATTGTTCTACATAACATGTCCTGTTTAAATGAATTAAATATGGAATTCTCAATCAGGTTATTTCTCTAGTGAAATTGAAATTAATTTTCTGCTAGAGAGTAAGAGAGATAAAGAGTGGGGTAAAAAAAGGCTTTTATTTTTAAATTTAGTCTGGTATGCAGAAGTAGATGGAAATACCAATCTCTTGCGTTCTTAGATGTGATTATTGCCTGTTGTCCAAATTTTTTTAAAAATCTTTTTGTAAAATAGTTGGAAAGTAGATGATAAAAAATAAAAATTATATGGTTTTGAAAATGGCAGTGTTACTTAAAATGTCAAAAATTTAACCCCCACTACTTTCTACAATTATTTTTAAAGAGCTGATATTTAACAAATTTATTACATTCATATAGGGCAACAATTTCCCAAAATACCAAACCAATACAAAGACTTTAAAATTTGGGCTGGGACGTTTGGGAAATAACGCCACACATGAAGAGTGTTAATTACTAAAAGAAATATTTTTTGGACGCACTGATTATTTTATTTTTATTTATAAAAAGAAAACGAGAAAACATATAGCTCTTTACACCAGCATTATTTTGTCAAGACGTGGACAGACGCGCAGGCGCGCTGGCATATGTTTCGCCCGTCGTTGTGAGGCGCGTCATTCTGTGGGTTCGGATTACTACTTCTCCGAGTAAAAATCTCTACGAAATAGTAATAATTGCTCTGATTCGTAATAAAAGTTGCTTCGCTCAGAGTATAATAGTATAATAGTAAAAAAGTTACTATTTCTCGAGCAGTTTCAAAATTACTACTTGAAAGTAGTATAATTACTACTATTCTTTTTATCCGTGTTCGGAAATCCTTCTATCAGATTTCAGGTATTAATTACTGCAATGAACCTACATAATGTAAGGACAATCCATTAAAAAGTGGCTGAGATAATTTGTACACAATATTTTGTGTCACACACACACATACATACATCTGTACATTTGCTCAGAACTTTATATACATGCATTCTAGACAAAAATGAGATTTTTGGAATTTACGAATTGAATTAATGGTCAATTTTTATTATTTATGAAAATAATTAAATGTTTGAGTATGATTCTATTAACATTTTTTTTAAATAATTAAATTTTTTGAGAAATTTATTAAAATAGTAGTTATTTAGGTATTGAAGCCTAGTTATTGAAAATCATTGACATCCGAAAAATTTTCAAAATAATTGGATTATTGAGATAAACTTTGTTGTTAATAAACATAATTGTGATTTTGACAAAAATTTTTCTTTAAAATTTAAACATAATTGAACATTTGTAAGAAGAATTTTATTACTTTTGAAAAGAATTGAATTTCTGCAATCGTTTGTAACTTCTCAAAAAATTAATTTTTTAAAAAGTTTTTAACTAAAATTTTTGTATGAATCCATTTTTTTGAATAATTAAATAAATGTATTTTGATAAATTTAGCTGATTTCAAGAAAAATTTAAAATATTAACATTTAGAAAAAATCTAAGTTTCTTAAAATTTCTATTTAAATTAATTTAAAATTGAAATTTTATAAAGTATTAAATTATAACCTTTTGAAGTTCGTTTATTTATTAATATTATACTATATGACGAATATATACGAATATTATACTATATTCTCATAATACCTAAATGATTATTGCAGTTATTATTATACACACAATACTATTAATCATCTATATTCCAATTAATATTTTATATTTATAAAAAAAAATTTGAATTAAAAATGGTTAAATTCTATTTTTTTTAATTCCTAATTTTATTTAAAAAAGTATGTAAGAAGTTACCTGCGCTAATTGTTGCTATTAACTGTAAATAATAATTTCAGTAATAAATCTTGTCTATCTAAAATCATATTTTACGACTATTTATGTCTACTGCTTATTTTTTAATAACATTCTCAAAGAAAAAGAATAAAACTTTAAAATTTAAATAAATGCAATAAAAGTTTGTTTAAGAATCTTATTACTAGTAGCATAATATATTATGCGTAATAATAAAAAATATATTAATAATAATAATGATGATAATGATATTAATAATTTCTAGATAGCTCTAGCACGCTGAGTATGCGAAAGGCTTGTTGAAGTTTCTGCATGGACAACAGGCAATATTCACATCTAAGAACGCAAGAGATTGGTATTTCCATCTACTTCTGCATACCAGACTAAATTAAAAAATGAAAGCCTTTCTCTGCCCCCACTCTTTATCTCTCTTACTCTCTAGCAGAAAATTAATTTCAATTTCTCTAGAGAAATAACCTGATTGAGAATTCCATATTTAATTCATTTAAACAGGACATGTTATGTAGAACAATTTATCTGCTTCGATAACTTTTTAATTTAAATTCTATGTACAGTTAATTTTCTTTCTCTCTTTCTCACTCTCGTTCTCTTTATATGTATCTATATCCGATTAGATTTACATTTCTTTTAACAGTAAAATGATATTTTCTAAAAATTCAGCCTTTTCTAAAATAAGCTTAAAGAAGTAAAATTTTTTTGTTTTTCTTCTTTTTTGCCTTTACTTTTCATTTTTTCGGTAATTATGCAGTTAAGCGGCTTCTGTCATATCTAAAATTCTAGAGCATTTCATTTAGTTTTTTTGTCAGTTTCTCTTATTTTATGACTAACTAAGAAGTGGCAGCAAGATAAAAGACGTAAAATACGTACACAATTTTTTTCGACTTTAGTAGAATTTTTGAAAAAATTTTTTTTGTGTATTATTATTTAACAATTGAGTTACAGTTATATATTTAAATAGTTTCTAGTTGATACTAGAAGGTATTTCACCCAGAACCAACCACCCTGCAACGTATCTCTAAAAAAAAACTTTTTTTTAAGGTGCCTCGAGAACAGAGATTACAGAGGCGGGCGAAGCCTATTGCATCTTGTTTCCTTCTACATTTTTAATGTTGAAAGGGTTAATGTTTACGACTACACACACAGCACCAAACATTTTCTGAAAATTGACAGGGTCTCGTTTAGAGAGGTTAGAAACTTTGAGTGTTCAATCAATATTGTATCAATATTAAATGCGATTTTCACATAATTATAAAAATTTCGTTTGATTATGATACAAGTATAAATTAATACTGTCTGCATATTGACTGAACATTGCAAATAAATATTTAGAGTTTAATTTTTGCTACAGGTTGATGTTTAATGTTCTGTTTATGTGGACATTTGAACATCCACGCAATATCTTATGAACATCGCTACTCAACGTTTCTAACTTCGTTGAATGAGGTTCTGTCGAGTTTCAGGAAATCTTTGGTGCTGTGTGGGTAGAAACTTCTTAAGACTCATTTTATACATTACAAACGTGAAATGAAACAAGATGATGCTTACTTCGCTCGCATCCGTGGTATCTATTCTCGAGGTACCTTAAAAATGGCTTTTTAGTTTAAGTCAATGACGGTTACATTGAATTCAAAATTCCAAATTACGATATTGTATAAGTGATGAATAGATAAAAATGTTTTTTATATTCCCATGGAAAAGAAAAATTTTTCAAACATTTTCTGATGAAGAAGGTTTTACGTAAACCTTGATAATGGTATTTTATACAAAATTGTAGTTTATTCATCTGACCAGAACCGTTTAATTGGTCCAACTTGAGGAAGCACTTCAGAATATATGGACAATTCTCTGGAAACGGTCGATTTTACATGAAAAATATGAAAAATTTTAAATTGCAAGCACAACTTTAATTTATAGACAACTTTGCGAAGAATACATGTACAAATAGCCATTTTCCCATGTGAATCATTTTTTTAGTGCTAAAAGAATAAAATCAAAAAAAGTCTAAGGAATTTTTTTGTCAAAAATACATTATTTAAAAAGACAAAATAAATGAAGGCTACTTAACCTTTGGATAAATTCATGCCAATTATTTTAATAACAAATGTTGTTAAAATATTGTAAATGTAAGGTTTTTTAATGTTTTACTTAGAGTAAATGTTTAGCGTTTAGGAATAATATTATTAATAACATTATCTAATGTTTACAAAAAAATTCAACCTATTATTTTTCTGTCCTAATTTGTTTCTTCTTTTATAAGCAATATACTCATTCAATAAAAACCAGAATTAAATTACCGCTAAAAGTAAAAAATGGATAAAAACTCCAAAAAATTTTGTTTCTGATAAATATGAGTAACAGTTTTTAAAGTGTTAATATTTAGTTTTAATTAAAAAGCACATACTCATTTTGGCTTGTAATGTATTTTTTAATATTAAAAATTTTATTCATTACAAGTTGGACCGATTTAGTATTGTGCTAAAAAAATTATTTACAATAAAAGCAAAGAAAATACCAAGTGTAACAAATGAAATTTGACGTTTAAAATTCATATAGGACTTCTTAATTATCAAAAAGAGTATAAAAATTATGATTTAATGAACTCTTCCGTTCAGTAAGTCATCAAAATAATATTAATAACAAAATAAAAAAAAATAAATATTGTAATTAAAACAGTATAAATCAAGAGTAACGTGAAATCGCCTGATTTAGAGACTTGCCCATATGCTGAAGTGAAAGAGCCAATAATATAGCCAGACATGAGAAACGTGAGACTCACTCCCTTTATTATTATTATTTTTTTACAGAAAAGCGTAAAAGGTAAATTTACAAAATTTTAAAGAATTTATCAAACTTGAAATAGAATTAATGTTTTTGCGTATAATCAATTTTTTATTTTTATTAAAAACAAACCTGTAATAAAAAACATTTTTATATATTTTATTAGTGCGTAATAGTTCTTGCTAGTCGTCGCTATGCACTTGAAGTTGAGTCTACAATGAGATAAGGTGCTCATCCACGTTCATAGCTATAGGTGTTCTAAAGTATGCTGTTGTATATCTATAGCTGTGAACATCGATGCGCACCTTCTTTCATTGGAGACTCAACTTGAGAAACTGAAAGGTATATGTAATCCCGTTGCGGGACGTTTCACGTTTTTCATCGGGACCTGAGTCGTCCTGATTTGAGAGTTCACATACAACATTCAAAATTACCCTTTAAGGGTCGCACGGGACGTGTTAGTTTCCGGATTTCTTTCAGTGTGTAGTTAATAAAAAAGTTATAAATTATATACAGATATAAATAATGTAAAAATAGTATCTCTTCAACTACATGTTGTAATAAGTAGTAAAACTATTTTTGGTAAGACTTTTCACTATATATTATTTTAAGTAGTAAAAAAGTATTGGGTCAGAGATTAATTGAGAATAGTATATTGTGCACCTAGAGTGGAAAATAGTGATTTTCCCGAGGGTGAAGTTTATAAACTATTAAAAACACACGAGGCGAAAATCATTTTCCTTTTGTGGTGCACATACTATTTTTTCTAACACGCGCAAATGAAAGTACAAATAAGCAATTATTAACCGGAATTTTTAAAAATAAATACTATTAATTTTATAATGTTAATTTATTATTAGATTAGATTATTAGAAACAAATATTCACAATACTAATTATATTAAGATAAAAATGTTTGATAATAATCTAAGCTTTAAATAGAGACCAAGTACAGAAAAAAATATAAACGGGTTCCCGATATATAAAAAATGTAGTACCACGCGAAGCAAACTTTTTAAGCATCGTCAGTAGTTGTAAAAGTCAGGGTCAAAAATGAATTGTATCAAGTAAACTCTAACTGGAATTCACTTTGTAAATATAATTGTATAATAAATTAATTTACAAAGTGGATTCTCCCATTATAAGTATGTACAAAAAAATTGAAAAAGTAGACCGTGTATAGCAAAAGTGGTAAAATTGACTTGCCTCTTAAAAAGCGTCCATTGTTTTACAAGTTATTTAAATTTTTGTACAACATTGAAAATGACAATTTTTTTTAAATATCTAAAGAAAATACTGGCCAAATGCCTTTTGTAAGGCCTTATTCTTTTTAAAACTTAATCATCTTTCAAAACATAAATACCTAAAAATTTTTTAGATTTGATATGAATTTTATGTTTTCCCCTGAAAATGGGTGTATTATCATAAAATTCATTTCTTTGGTATAATCATATCTATTATTAACTTAACTAATCAAACTTTCAAAATATACAATAGCGGAAATAAAAAAATGTCGGCTTCAAAATAGTGGTAATTTGAGAAAAATTAATTAATTTTTTTTATAGTGCACCAATTCAGATAATATCTATGAAATGTAATAGAACTTAGTTTTTATATTGAATATGAAAGAAGCTAACAAATTATCCGAATCAATTTCTTAAAATAAATCTCTTAAAGAAGATTATAATTTTATATGTATCGACAGCACAGCTCTCCTAATACAGAAATTATTAAAGATTACGTTTAAAATGAAGATCAATACCTAACAAATGAATTATTTTATATATTATATATATATATATATATATAAGTGTACTTCTGGACTTTTCTTATAGAAGATTTCAATTCTCTCCCGTTTCCATCACAGGTTCCTTTGCCATGTCCTGTAGCAGATAATGTGTGTGCTTTTTATTATTATAACATACTACTGTAAAAATGAAAACTGTTAAGTTTTCCAATACGCGCCTTGTACTTAATTTTTATTTATTATATTCCAATTGTCTGAAAAATCGCCGTGCAAAACCAGTTTTCTGAAATTAATTTAGGATCATCCTTAACTTTTGTTATTTCTTCCCTCTGAATATCCTTGATGAATTTATGAACACTTACTTAAAGCGTGCAATCCCTTAGCTCATCCAAAAATGCGTTAAATTAAACAATTTATCCGTAATTCCTTCTGTACCAGGACATATATTACATACTTGAAAAGTGCATTTATAACACACAATATTGCAGAAAAGAGAACTTCTTTAATTTCTTTAATATTCAAGGATCGATTTTTTTAAGCTTTTCAATGCAATTAGAAAAAGTTCAAAAGGACCACGCACCAAATACATGGGAAAAAAGATCCCGGTGAAATTTTGTTATACTTTGCAATTTTGTAGTTTATGACCTTCTGATTAAGAAATGTAAATGCCAAAACACAAAATAATAGACAGTTTTTTTGTTATATAACATTAAAGACATAAAAGGGTACTGTACAAACTACAGCTTAAAAAGGGTAAAGCGCATCATAGAAAATGTTAAACAGAATGAAATAAATATTCTGCAGCTCTTCAAAGCAAAGAACATTTATTTAAAAGCGTTTAAAGTTCATTTATGGTAAATATTACTGCAACCAACAACCATTGTTGATAAAAAGTCATGCACAATCATTTTTATTATATTAAAAGACATTCATATTTCTTAAACACTTATACGCCTAGGAAGAGAATTCGTACGAGTTAAAAAATATTATTTTACTACCAACAACCATACAATAACCATTGTTCATTGAAAGTCAAACGCAATCATTTAAACTACACTACCGTCCGAAATTGTGCGAACGCTAACATCTCGAGCTATTAAAAAACACACCCGCACAGAAACAGTGATAACTTGGTTAAAAATGAAGCTAGATGCTTTTTTTAAATTGCATTGGAAAGCTTATTAAATTTCCAACGAAATGCTACTATTTTAAGTTGTATTACATAAATAGGAATCGAGATATGATGTTATGAAGACAAAAAAATAATTCTATATCTCGGGAACCGTTAATATTTTTTGCTGTTCTTGGTCTCTATTTAAAGCTTAGGTTACAAGAAATAGACTGTAAAAGTACCAATTTTTTTCATAAACTTTGCTAAACTGTGCCAGGAGTCAAAGTCAGAGTAAGAAATTCCGAAAAAATAGAATTATTTTTTTGTCTTGATAACATCATATCTCGATTCCTATTTATGTAATACAACTTAAAATAGTAGCATTTCATTGGAAATTTGATAAGCTTTCCAATGCAATTTAAAAAAAGCATCTTGCTTCATTTTTAACCGAGTTATCACTGTTTCTGTGCGGGTGTGTTTTTTAATAGCTCGAGATGTTAGCGTTCGCACAATTTCGGACGGTAGTGTAACTAAAAAGACTCTTACTTTTTTCAAATATTGTACGCCTATCATGTGCAGTCGAATGTGTTTAAAAATATTATAGTTGCTTCCATACAACAACCATTCTTGATTCAATGCCGCACACGACCATTATCTTTTTATGTGTTGAGAAAAAAAAAAGTCTTAATTTTTTTAGAGGTTGAGACTAAATGTTACATTTTTAAAATGAAATACTCTTGTCATTTTTAAATTGAAAAACGAATAAGAAATCAGCATTTTAAAAAAAGGAGTAGTTTAATATTTTTTATTGGCTAAAAGTTTTTTTTTTTAGGGGTTGAGACTAAATGTTATATTTTTAAAAAATAAATATTCTCGACATTTTTAAATTGAAAAACGAATAAGAAATCAGCATTTTAGAAAAAGGAGGAATTTAATAGTTTTTAATTGGCTAAAAGTCTTTATAATCTGGGAGTATAAAAAAAATGTAAAAAACATACCAAAAAAATTCGCACAAAACTAATAACTTCTCATATGATAAGAAAGTAATCAAAATAAAAAAAGAAATAATTAAAAAAATAAGGGAGACTTTTTAGGAACTTTAAATGATTGTATGTGACTTTGAATCAACAGTAGTTGCTGAATGGTTGTTAATAGTAACTGTATTTTTTTATCACATTCGGCTAAACAATCTCAGGTTATCTGTGTTAAATGAAAATAAGAAAGGCTCTTTAAGTATACTTAAAATGATTGTGAGTGACTTTTATTCAACAATGGTTGATGTATGGTTGTTGGTAGCAACTATAATATTCTTTTAACACATCGGATTACACAATCTGGGCGAATAATAGTTAGAAGAAAATAAGGGATTATTTATAGGTACTTTCAATAAATGTGTGCGACTTTGATTCAACCATAATCGTTTTATGGTTGTTGATAGCAACTACAATATTGTTTTAACACATCCCACCACACAATCTGGGCATGTAATTGTTGGAGAAAAATGTCGGAGGCTTCTAAGTTACTTTAGTCAATTCTGCGTGATATTAATTCAACAATGGTTGTTGTATGGTTCTTTGTAGCACCTATAATATTGTTTTAACACATTCGATTGCACATGATAGGCGTACAATATTTGAAAAAATAAGAGTCTTTTTAGTTAGTTTAAATGATTGTGTGTGACTTTCAATAAACAATGGTTATTGTATGGTTGTTGGTAGTAAAATAATATTTTTTAACTCATACGAATTCTCTTCCTAGGCGTATAAGTGTTTAAAAAAATATGAAAATCTTTTAATATAATAAAAATGATTGTGCATGACTTTTTATCAACAATGGTTGTTTTATGGTTGTTGGTTGCAGTAATATTTACCATAAATGAACTTTAAACGCTTTTAAATAAATGTTCTTTGCTTTGAAGAGCTGCAGAATATTTATTTCATTCTGTTTAACATTTTTTATGATGCGCTTTACCCTTTTTAAGCTGTAGTTTGTACAGTACCCTTTTATGTCTTTAATGTTATATAACAAAAAAACTGTCTATTATTTTGTGTTTTGGCATTTACATTTCTTAATCAGAAGGTCATAAACTACAAAATTGCAAAATATAACAAAATTTCACCGGGATCTTTTTTCCCATGTATTTGGTGCGGGGTCCTTTACACAATAAATGTACAAGCAGACTTTTTTCTTCGACTTCATTATTGCCCACTTTGGTCGTCATGAGTAAAACTTCGATCTTCCAATGTTCATATCTGGATTGTTTTCACGAAAACTCTCTCTCTCTCTCTCTCTCTTTTGAACAATGTAAATCGTCATTGAGTAAGTTCTCTCGAGCTACTTCAATATGTTTATTTCTCACAGGATGTCCACAATAAGGATAGGAGGAATAAAAATTTCATTGTTTTGTTCACATTTTTTTGATTTATCAATCAATTTAGGCACATGCGCCTCATTCAAATTTGGGTTGAGGCCCATGCGGTGTCGTTAATGCGGCATTCTTGGGTCATCCATGCTGTAATAAGTGTGCAAGAAAAATATAATTTGTTGTGGCTACAAAGCGAGTGTGATAATTAGTTATATCGCTTGTATATAATTTTATTGGAATTAAATAAAATAAAGTATAATGTCGACTAGATATAACGTAAGTTGATTCCTTACTTTTATTTTAAGACGCTTACTTGAGTTCGCCCAACATAACCCCCTAATTTTGTTTTTGCTAAAGAGTCTCATAAATTAATTATTACTATTTTATACCGTCGACCTTATGTCGACTGCCACCCGCAAATGTTATTTATTTTAATTGTTTATTTGTTAAATTGTTGTTGCTGAACCCACACAGCTCAGAACCCGGCCGCGTGTGGTATGGAATTTTATTGTCATTTTTAAGTAACTAAAATTCCTGTTTCATTTGGCGCCCAACGTGGGGCGAGTTGGGATAATTTAGTCCTTTTTCAGAATTTTTTGTGAAATTTCAGTTATAATAATTACTTTTTTTCATAATTACTTTTAAAATTTTATATGACTTGAGAGAAAATTTTGTTTCAATAGTGAATCATTGCGATAGATAACTTAACCTTGAGAGTCGACAGTGTGTACAGTCGACCCCTACAACTTATAACGAAAATAATTTTCGTCGAAATAAAATTAAATTGAAGAATATTTCCCAGATTTTATTTTATTCATGAATTGCGTTTCTGTGTAAATATTGAGTGAGTAAGAGTGAATTAATTTGAATATAATAAGTAAAACGATCGAAGAATCAAATTTTAATCTTCGACAGAAATGTTTTATTTCTTTATTTTGTAATTGTTATTGTTTGTTATCTTGTTAACAAATGTCATAATTGCTCTATAGATTTTTGTAGGTAGAAATTACTGTTGACGAAGTAATAATTTTCAAATATATTGTGTTGACGAAAATTGCAAAAAATAATTAAAGTTGCAATTTTAGTTCTTTTTTAATTGATATCAAAGATCTTGTTCCTGACATCGATTATAATAATTATCGAATATAAATTGAAAATAACAACTGTCAGCTCTTTCTCTGTCAGCTGATATTTTCCCCCATTGATCAAACAAATTGCAGACGGATGGTACAGATCTTGTTCTACCTCCGGCGCGTCAAATATATTTATGAATAATTTATTTTATTACATAATTGACTTTATTATTGCATATTGTCGACTATTTATTGTTTAATATTAAATATTTTACATAAAAAAAAATAATATACAAACAGTTAGGAATCTCGAGCAAAATAAAGTTTCGAAAATACAAGATGAGGAAAAAATTAAATTACAGATTCTTAAGGAGTCGAATTCGGATTGCAAAAGCGAAGACGAAGAAATAGAAGAAATAATTCGTCAACAGGCAGTCGATAACGCAGATATGGCGGTTAATTTGTCGACTGTAGACGACGTGATTAACGTGGAAAATACTAAGATCACGGTCGATGAGAATGCTTTATCTTATAGGTTATGGAGGTCAACTCTTTTACCGTCTCACTATATACATCGGCTTTCTCAACGCAGAATATACCGCTCTAGTGGAGAATTAAAAGAACTAAAGTGCGTGGTTAGAATTCCTGTTGAAATAGTTATTTTGGGAGAAAAAGTTTTCGGAATAGTAGATAGTGGTAGTGAATTGGATGGGAGTAAATTCACTTATCCACTGTTGCGTCGACGTGTAGGACTTAATGTAATCCAGGCCCTTTCGTGTGTGACAATTTTAAAAAATTTAATATCTTCGGTGATTATGGACGAAATATGTTTATTGAAGGGTTTAAAGCATGCGTCTAAAAAAACTCTTCAAAATTAGAGAAAAACAGTTATTGGTGTCCTACCATTTTTTTTAAAGTTATGGACATAAAACGTTTTTTTTTAAATTAAAAATTTTTAAAAATAAATAGTAAAACTTTATTAATCTATCTCAAAGTACTCTTTATTTTGTATCCGCAGGTGAGACCTACAATTTAAAAAAAATCAGTCCAAAAGCTCTTTATAATTTGGAGATATTTATGAAAATATGATGTTTACACACACACACACACACAAGTGAGACATTATTTCCCAAACGTCCCAGCCCAAATTTGAAAGTCTTGCGGTTGACTTGATTTTTTAGGAAATTGTTGTTCTATATAAAAGTAATAAATTTGTAAAATATTAGCTCTAAAAGAAAATTGTAGAAAGTAGTGGGGGTAATAAAACTTTTGACATTTTTAGTAACTGTCGTTTTCAGAAACATATAACTTTTATAAAACTTTATTGCTTTTAATGTATTTATAATTAATTTAAAGAATTTTTCATCTACTTACTAACAATTTTACAAAAAAATAAAAAAAAATTTTAGTCCCATTTTAAAAAAAAATAAAGTTTATTGTTAAAGTAGAAATTAATAAATATTAATTATTTTATAAAAAGATGTTATTTTGACTCTAACTAAACGTGTCCTTCGGACGAGAAACGTAAAAGGTAGTGGATCCCCTCTCTACTTAACTATATACAGTTAATAGGTTGAGATCCTTATTTTTAAAAAAGGAAAAGGAAATATAATTTTTAGGTTATGAAAATCATAAACAAATTAAGATGAAAATAACAGTAATTATATTTTATCTGAGAAATTACAAATAAATTCTAATTTTTATGTGTGCAAAGAAATAAAATGATGGTGTATGTGTAAAAAAATGCTTATATATGTGTGAATGAAAAGTGTAATATATGTAAATCATAGAGTAGAAATATAATACTCACTACTCAGTATTCCCTTTGATTCGTCACTTTAATCCAATGTAGTCGTTTCTTTTCACGACGAAATTATGAATAACTTTATTTACTTCACAGATTCTTTATTTTTAAATTCTTTTCTTTTTAACTTTTTTTTTTTTATTATTTTTAAGATCAATATTATCTTTTACTTTTTATCTTTTTAATTATTTCACTTTATTTATTCTTTATTATTTTAATCATATATTTTTTAATTCAACCTTCTTTTTTATATTATTATTTACTTATATTTTTCTCAACTAAATTCGCTTTTCTCAACAAACTTCTTATTAATTTCTTTAAACTTTTGAGATTATTTCACATCAACACGGCTAACTTGTCGGACTTAAACTTCAGGCTTCTATTGCCTATAGACAGAAAACTACAGGCTTATTTGCCTGGGCTAGCTGTCGGCTATACGGCCTAAACCCAACTGCCCAGATTTCCTTGTGTCAATCAATTTTATTGAATGTCGATTAAATGGGAAAATCGTATATTAAGTTTATTGCACTTGACTGTTGCCAAGCCAATTCTGCAAGCTTGCAGATTTAGGCAGTGGCGTGATCCGAGTTCAGTGACTTGAATGCACAACTCCTTATATTGAGCAATTTACTTTACTTTACTATTTTCTAACTTTTTTTCAAAAAGGTTAATAAACTGTTGTCAAAGAAAAGGAATTTATTAATAAATATGGTATTGTTTTGCAAAACGCGAAGGAATGTTAAATTCAATTGAATCTCTTATTTAAAATAGAGTTGAATTTTTATCTAATTAAAATGCATTGGATTAAAATTATCAAAGCAAAGAATGTCCCTTTTGTAAAATTACAAAGGGTTGTTTGGTGTAAATGTTTTAAAGTTTGTTAACAAAATCTTATGTTGTGTAAGAACGGTGCCCAAAAAGGGCCAAAATTTGCCCATGAGGGAATCGTAAGAGCATAATAGTTTTCAACAGTTTGAGCCCTGCTGAAACCGAAAATGATAGGTAAAAAGTTGTAAAGTGGAGGGAAAGGGGTGAAAAACTACCCCTAAGTCCAGAATTCCAATAAATTATGAAAATTCATAACATCTAAAAAAAAAATCCAAATCGCTTGAAAATTGTTACTCGGGGGTTTTCGGGGTCGCTGATTACGAATATGATCTTGGTTTTTCAAAATTCAAAATGGCGGATCCAATATGGCGGATGACTTTATAAAAAAATGATAAGATTCGCTTGAAAATTGTTACTCGGGGGTTTTTTGGGTCGCTGATTACGAATATGAGATTGGTTTTTCAAAATTCAAAATGGCGGATCCAATATGGCGGATGACTTTATAAAAAAATGATAAGATTCGCCTGAAACTATTTACAGGAGAGTTTTTGGGGTCATTTGTTTTTAATCTACATGCAACGTACCATTGAATAAATCCATTTCATAACGAGAATATTTCTCTCTTATATCCACTGCAGTTCAGTTGTTTTTTATCTGCATGTAACGAATTTTTAACTTTGCTCTTCTCTTAATGAGAATGTTTCTCAACAGATGCCTTGCGTCTTATCTTCATTGATTGGATGCAACACACATCTTACCTTAACTGGTCAGATGCCTTGCGTCTTATCTTCATTGATTGGATGCAACAAACATCTTACCTTAACTGGTCAGATGCCTTGCGTCTTATTTTCATTGATTGGATGCAACACACATCTTACCTTAACTGGTCAGATGCCTTGCATCTTATCTTCATTGATTGGATGCAACTTACATCTTACCTTCATTGGTCAGATGCCTTGCGTCTTATCTTCATTGATTGGATGCAACTTACATCTTACCTTCATTGGTCAGATGCCTTGCGTCTTATCTTCATTGATTGGATGCAACTTACATCTTACCTTCATTGGTCAGATGCCTTGCGCCTTATCTTCATTGATTGGATGCAACACACATCTTACCTTAACTGGTCAGATGCCTTGCGTCTTATCTTCATTGATTGGATGCAACTTACATCCCAAAAACCCGCTTGTAAATAGTTTCAGGCGAATCTTATCATTTTTTTAAAAAGTCATCCGCTACATAGGATGCGCAATTTTCAATTTTGAAAAACCAATATCATTTTCGTTATTAACGATCCCAAAAACCCCCCTGTAAATAGTTTCAGGCGAATCTTATCATTTTTTAAAAAAGTAATCCGCCATATTGGATCCGCCATTTTGAATTTGAAAAACTAATATCATATTCGTAATCAGCGACCCCAAAAACCCCCGAGTAACAATTTTCAAGCGAATCTTATCATTTTTTTATAAAGTCATCCGCCATATTGGATCCGCCATTTTGAATTTTGAAAAACCAAGATCATATTCGTAATCAGCGACCCTGAAAACCCCCGAGTAACAATTTTCAAGCGATTTGGATTTATTTTTTTAGATGTTATGAATTTTCATAATTTATTGGAATTCTGGACTTAGGGGTAGTTTTTCACCCCTTTCCCTCCACTTTACAACTTTTTACCTATCATTTTCGGTTTCAGCAGGGTTCAAACTGTTGAAAACTATTATGCTCTTACAATTCCCTCATGGGCGAATTTTGGCCCTTTTTGGGCACCGTTCTTTGTTGTTTATAATTTTGATTTTCAGATATTGTAAATAATTATTTATAATATAAAAAGTTACGAAGATCGGCCGTAACATTTGTGAAGAGATTTTCGTGTTTATTAATTTTTAAAAATTAATTTACGCCAAATACTATATTCTCTTTACAATCACGAGTCGAGTTTTTGCGGAAAAAAGAAATTGAACTAAACTAGTAGCCAGAAGGGCGCCAGACTATTTTTCTAAGGAACAGTCAAACCAAGAGACAATTGGGGGAATTTAATTAAAATAAAAGAAAATCCAATTATAAAAAAAAATCAAAACAAAAGAGATTTACAGAGAGACTCGTAGGGCAGCTCGGCGAGTCGGTGAGTGAGGAGGGTATCGTACAAATTAAGAGAACGATAAAAAGGTAAATTACAATTTATTTGTAAATAGAGGGGGAATTTACAGTCTTACTGGGGGGGATGGTTGCCAACTTATACAATTTTACAACAAGATATCGAGAAAAATCAGGGGAATTAACAAAAGAAAGGGGAAAATTTGATATGGTTGCCAAATACAAAGAAAATCACTCCAACTCGGAAACAACGGTCTTACAATAAAATAATTTCTTGACACTTAATTGAATAATCACTCGAGCAATTGATTGGTAATACGTGAGAGATTTGGTCACCGGAAGGTAGAACAAATGAGAATGATAATTTAGCTGTGGGGAAACGCCAACCACAGCAAAGAAACGGGAGAAAACTACACCGTCAAGACGAATTTCGAGGGGAAAACGGCAACCTCAATTCGCCCTGCCGAGCGTATAAACTGACTCGACCACGCGCGGGAGACGCCAACCACGTGCAATCGGGACACAAAAACAGAATTAATTTACGACCGAAATATTTAATTTAAACACGGAAAATCACCAATCAACTGTCGAGGAAGGAACAAGGAACTAGTCGGGGGAGTTATACTCACAACAATAGTTTCTATAAAGCTTTCAATCACTACACTTGCACATTGTACGGAGTTCGCCAAGAAGGTCTCGCACTTAGTAGAGTCGAAGATACAATGGCGTCGGGTGTCGAAATCTGCAGCCAGCAAGCGTCGGTCCCCTCCTTTTCCTCACACTTTCTCCTGCCCCAGCTCGAGTCACGTGGCACGGCGGCAGGAGCATACCAACACAGGGCACGGCAATGCCTTGACGGAATTTCCGTATTTTTTCTTAATAAAGTGACATTTTTCCGTAGGAGACCCAATACGGATGCCAACTTTGGTTTTCAGGCGGCGAAATGACGGCAAGGATTTGCAACAACGGCGGAAGCATGTCGAACATTTTTTCATGTCGGCCAGGAACGTAGCCGGTAGGTCCTTCGCCCCAAATCGAAAGTTTATATTGAAGTAGTCTCCATGAGCACAAAAGATAGCGAAATTGTTGAAAATAGGCCACAATGTCTAATTCGGTTGTCACCATGAGGAATTTCCAAGTATTAGGTGAGGTTAGACTTGCAGGCAATCGTGAGAGTCCAAGAGGAGAGAGGCGGTCTGCTGTTGGCAATGTAGATTCCGTCTCGCGTGGCGTGTGGCGGGAACAAGTGCTCGATTCGAAGTGTGCAAAAAAAGGAAGTAAGGTAAATTAATGAATTAATAATTATTGACCATTGGTAAGGTAAATTAATGAATTAATAATTATTGACCATTGGTTTCCGAGTGTTTGTGACCCTCCAAGCGAACTCTAGGCAAAATCTGCCACGTAAAGTTTTACAGCGTTACACATTTAATTTTTAATTTTGACTCTAATGGGTATTTTTAATTTTATTTTATTTATTGGAAAGCTGACATTTTTTCCGAAAAAATCATATAAGTTTGATAGTGGGATGACCAGAACTTTAGAAGAAAATTAAAAACAAAGTAAGCGGTGCGTCCCGGTCTGTACGTTACGCCGGCGCAACACCGTTAAACGACATAAATATCACTGTTTTATCTTCATTTTTTTCAATAATAACTCTCTGCATTTAAACAGGGTTGAGACTGCCACTAAAATAATACCTGCATTACTTTTAATTGGATTGAAGAACGTAACGTTAAAAAATTAACGAAAAATTAACAAAAATAAAAAAAATTGATAAAAAATACAATTAAAACAATAAAAATGAAATAAAATTATAAATTAAGCAAATTCCAACAAATAATACGACAAACTGCGAAACTGCTGGTTTATTGACCTTAAATATTAAAATTAAAATTATTATTAATATTTGATGTTCGATTCGTATGACATTGCAACATTGTGTCGATCTAAAGAGAACTTAAAACTACATCAGATTGTGGAAAAAAATTTTTTCGACCCGGTAAAGGGACAAAAACCGCAAAGTCTAAAACCTCCACAGGCAATGAATGACTAAAAATGAACTTTAAGGGTAATAATTGATTAATGCCGTATTTCAACATTGTGTCGATCCAAAGGGAACCTAAAACTCCATCTGATTGTGGAAAAAAATAAATTTTTTCGACCCGGTAAAGGGACAAAAACCGCAAAGTCTATAACCTCCACAGGCAATGAATGACTAAAAATGAACTTTAAGGGTAATAATTGAAGAATGCCTCATTTAAATATTTTGTCGATCTAAAGAGAACCTAAAACTACATCAGATTGTGGAAAAAAATAAATTTTTTCGACCCGGTAAAGGGACAAAAACTGCAAAGTCTATGACCTCGACAAGCAATGAATGCCTAAAATGAACTTTAAGGGTAATAACTGATTATGGCCAAATTTGTACATTGTGTCGATCTGAAGAGAAGTTAAAATCCCTTTAACGGAACGCAAACATTTATTTTTTTCCTCAATCTGATGTAGTTTTAAGTTTTCTTTGGATCGACATAATGTTTAAATCAGGCATTAATTAATTATTACCCTTAAAGTTCATTTTTAGTCATTGATTGCCTGTGAAGGTTATAGACTTTGCGGTTTTGTCCCTTTACCAGGTCGAATTAATTTATTTTTTTCCACAATCAGATGGAGTTTTAAGTTCCGTTTGGATCGACACAATGTTGAAATATGGCATTAATCAATTATTACCCTTAAAGTTCATTTTTAGTCATTCATTGCCTGTGGAGGTTATAGACTTTGCGGTTTTGTCCCTTTACCAGGTCGAATTAATTTATTTTTTTCCACAATCAGATGGAGTTTTAGGTTCGCTTTGGATCGACACAATGTTGAAATGTCATACGAATCAAACATCAAATATTAATAATAATTTTAATTTTAATATTTAAGGTCAATAAACCAGCAGTTTCGCAGTTTGTCGTATTATTTGTTGGAATTTGCTTAATTTATAATTTTATTTCATTTTTATTGTCTTCATTGTATTTTTTTATCAAATTTTTTTATTTTTGTTGAAATAGTGTCATAAATGTCAGTTTTATTTTCGTTAATTTTTTAACGTTACGTTTTTCAATCCAATACAATAAATATGAAAATTAACAAAATAAATTTTTTAGATAATGTTTTAATAATTAGATAATTTTTTGTTTTCTTAAAATTGATCAATTGAGAGAAGACTAGAAATTTCTAGCCCTAACTACTGTTTATGAAAAAATAACAAAAATTAATTGTTTAAACAATTAAATAAATTGTTATAGTTTTTTTGTCGATAAGAAGCACTTAAACATTATTTTAATAGATTTCTTTATATTCCTCTGCTATTCTCTTATATTCCCGCGTTAGAGGACCGCTGCGCGTGACGTCACTTGCAAATCCTGTTAATTTATCACTATCTATTATTATTAAGTCTATTTAAATGTAAATGTTTATGTATGTTATACCATTTTTATTGGAGAATTTTGTTCGCTCCCTCGAAGTTTTGTGACGTGAACTTGGATTGTTGATTCTTGTATAAGTGAGATAGTTTAGTGACAAAAGTGATAAAATTCTCATTTATAAAAATGACTACTATTGAAGAGTTAAAGGATCTTATGCTCAGTGTGCAAAGTGATGTTAAATCATCAATTAATAAAATGGATAATATCACAAAAGACGTTAAATCTCTAAAGGACTCACAGGACAAACTGATAAAGGATATAAAAATTTGCATATTCAAATATCTTGTGTTGGAAAAGAAATCTACTAATGTTGATCAAAAGATTTCATTTATTGAAAAAAGATTGGAACTTCAGAATATTAGGTTCAGATACAAGAACATTTTTCTTTATAATGTTCAATGTAGTTCAACGGATAAAGCAAATTTATTAAATTCTTAGCAAGCTGTATTTAAGAAAGCATCCATAATTATCCCAGATGAGCATTTTAAAACAATCTTTCCAATAGTGAAAAAGAATGATCCAAAACCGATTTTTATTAAATTCTCTAACGTAAAATATAGAGAGTTTATATTTCAAAATGCGAAGAATCTTCGTTCGATCAATGTGTCCTTTTGTTTACTTTACGTCAGAACAACAACGAACAAGGAAAGAATGAAAGTATTATATGGATATTTTGAAAGAGCAAGGAAAATCAACATACATTACACAGGTTTACAAATTAAAAACTTTTTTTTGCCAATCGAAAAAAAACATTTTTTTCGATTAGTAGGTGTTTTCTGAGTAAGAAAATCATAGTTTTAATTTTTTCACTCGTTTAGTTTTTTTGTATCTTCAAATTTTGTATTTTTGAGAAGCGATGGCACTTAAATTTACCTGTAGGAAAATCAACTCGTCCAAAAATGATGAATAGGAAGTCGTTGGAAAGGTAATTAAATTATCTTTCAATCCATATATTATATTATGTACTTCGATAAAGTTAATTACATATATTCAATATGTATTGCAGTTAAAAAGTTATGGAAATTTAATGAAAATTAAAAATTAGATAGTTTATTGCAATTAGAGTTAGGGTTTATTTTCTATCAACATAACATCAATTTAAAAATTTTAAAACCGACGTTGGTATAGGAATTAGAGACCCCAGAAACCTTAAAGTATTAAATTTCATGAGTTTATCTTTAAACTTTTAAAATATGTTTGCACAGACTGAATCCACCTCTTTGAATTTTCAAAATATGACATCGAATGTGTAATCAGAGACCTAATCAGAGAGCTGCAACTCGTCTTCTCTATTGAAGCCACCATTTTTAATTTTAAAAATCTGACATCAGACTCGTCATCAGCGACACCGAAAAACCCCGAGTAATATATGGATTGAAAGATCATTTAATTAACTTGCCAACGACTTCCTATTCATCATTTTTGGACGAGTTAATTTTCCTACAGGTAAATTTAAGTGCCGTCGCTCCTCAAAAATACAAAATTTAAAGCTTAAAAAAAACTACACGAGTGAGAAAAATTAAAACTATGATTTTCTTACTCAGGAAACACCTACTAATCGAAAAAAATGTTTCGTTCAGTTGGCAATTTCACTGTAAACCAGTAAGATCAACCCATTTATTTAGTAACTTCTTTTTAACATTGATGGTGCTCCTGTTAGATCATAAGACATTCCTGTCAACTCTAATAATTTTTTCCCTTAATGACAAAAGCAGTGTATTTACAACTATCCGGAACCATTGGGATTTGTTGAAAAGCTTTACTGATATCGATCGTAGAAATGAACTTTTGCCTGATGTAATTGCGAAAGATTTGATCGCATATTATGAAGGGGTAAGCTGGTTTCTAGGCTTTTCTATTAAGGTGTTTATAATTAATACAAAACCTTAATCCACCATTTGCTTTTGGAGCAACAACTGGCCAAAAGGCCTAGTCACAATCACTTCCCCTTATATAAGTTTTCACTAACAAACGATCAACTTCCTGTTCCACATATTTTCTAACGATCTCACATTCACGATAGAGTTTTTTGGCTATGTGGAATAGTGTGTTCTAATTCGATCACATGTTCAACAAGATCAGTGAAACCTGTGCATTCTTTATCTTTAAAAAACTCTTTATCGAGAAATTCCTTCAATCTTTGTGTTTCATCAGTTGAAAGACTCTGGAGAAGATTCAAACCTGAACAACGTTGCGATAATGACTACGCATGTTTACTTTTTCTTAGGACCAACTCCTGCAAAAGGATACCACATATTTTCTCTCTGAAGATTGACATTTCAAATGTCTTTTATTAGTGTGTTTTCAATGATTATTTAAAGTTCGTGTACATACATACAACGCATATATGTGTAATTATTAATGTTATATTTTGTAATTATTTACTATGTTATTTATTAAATTTCTATTATATATGGGGGATTTCGCGTCAAGTGATCAAGGGGTCTTTTGGTGCAATGTTTATGTCAATAATTTTTTACTCTTAAACAATTAAACATACAAATTTGACAAAGTACATTTTGGAAAGGTTTTTTCATGCTCTTTCGATTGGAAATAAGCATTTTGAAAAAAAAAATTTTCTGACCCAAAATTATTACTCAGATGTTTATGGGGTCCCTGATACGGAATCTGATGTTGATTTTCAGAAAGTTTTATACGGTGCGTCAAAATTTTTTTTTTAAGTTTATAATGTGTTAGGCAATTCTTGCCAGTATTCGTCATTCAAAGGGACGAGATTGGGATTTAAGATTAAGGGATTACACCACTGTAGACATTTAAAAAAAATTTTAATTTTTTTATTAGCTTAAAAATTTTTTTGAACCTTCTAGAATAAGGAAGAAAAGGTTTTATACATGTCTGAAATCGATTTCATTGAAATTTTCAAGCTTTTTTATCGGAGAAGAATTTTAACTTACATAAAACATGCATTACAAAAATGTCTCCAGTGCGTACATTTTCAAATATTTAATAATTAAAATTTGTAATTTTTAAGTTAAATATGTAAGTTAATAACTACTTAAAATATTGTTACTATATTCCTTTTCCTTATATTAAAAAAAAATTATTGAACAAGTGCTTATCTTTTTGCCCGCTGTAATGGTGTTGCTCTTTTAACGCGTTTTTCTCAAAACACAGTTTTAGAAATCTCCAAGCAGTATAACTTAAACAATTTTCACTATTTTCAATCGGGTTTTTTTATTACATTTTTAAAATTAAATTTTGAACAGAAATACGTAGGGTTTTTTTGATAAGTTAATTTACACAATTGTTATAAACAATTAAGTGTCGTTATCTTTGGTCGGAAAATGAGTTTTTTCTTCAAATGCTTGCCAATTACACAAAAATCAATATTTTTAAAATCCCCTACGTATTTCTGTAGCTATTCTCATGTAGATTAAGAAAAAAAATTTTATTTGTTTCTAGACTGAAATTTACATTACTTATACTGCTTGCCGCAGAGCTTATGAAAAAAATATGCATTACTAAAATGGTTCCTGTGCCGCCATTTTGGAATATTTATTAATAAAAATTTGTAATTTTTTACTTGAATATACAGTCAATAACTTCCTAAAACATTATAACTATATATTCTTTTCTTCCATTAAAAAAAAATTCATGGAAAAACGTTGTTTTTGAGGCATTTACAGTGGTGTAACCTCTTAAAGCAAGTGCAGAGAGATCTCAACGAATTGCCGGACAAAACAAAAGGAAAAATCCATTTGAAACGCTCTACGGATTTATAAATCTACATGATGAAGGTGAACTAAGGAAGCTCATGTTAGACGATGAAAGCCGTTACACACTTTCCGAAATCATCAAAAACGAAATTCGAACCAAGATTGAAGAAGGACAAAATTAATATATAACACGATTCGACAAAAACCGAGTGAAAAACGTTAAATTCGAAATAGGCGATATAGTCATGATGCAAGCAGCAAAATATGCACCGGGAGAATCATCGAAGGTTCGAGCAAGATACAAACCATTGGTCATAACGAACAGACAGAAGATACGCATCAACGTTTATAATTCTACGTTAACCATTTTCATTCATAACTACGATCTCGAGGTCGAGATTTAAATTTTGGATGGTCGAATGTTAGGGACATTTATTCCTTGTAGTAACTAGGAACTTACATAGCTAGCAAAAAGGCTTTGCGGTGCAAAAGTTTTGATAATTAAAAAATTAATTATTATTATTAATAATTAATAAAAATTCTGAAAATTTTTGTATTTAATAATTTTGTTATTGAATAAATAAATTTATTTATTTTTGTTAATTTTTTAGGATAAATTTTGATTAAAGTGTTTTTGAATTATATTAGGTAAGACATTATTGCAATTTTTTATATATTTATTTGTAATTATGTGCCTATGATTTATATGAGTTAATGAGTTGTATGTGCTAATGATTTATATGAGCCTTATGAGTTATATGTGCTTATGATTTATATGAGATTCATGAGTTTTATGTGTTGATGTGATTTATTATAAAAATTATATGATTTATAAATGACGAAAATGAGACTTATGTGATTTATGAGATAAATCAGAGATTTGATGACTATTTATTATTAAATATATAATAAATAGAAAATATAAAAAAATTTAAATTAAAAAAATTATTTATTTAAAAAATAAAATAAATTATAAAAAATTATTTGCATTTAGTTATTATTTTTATTTATTTATTTATGAGTTAGAAGATTTGAGTTTAAGTGTTTTCAAAAAATAAATTTTTGAAAAATATTCTATTATTAGTTCATTTTATTAAAAAATCATGTCTAACAAAGAAGGAAATGTTTACTTAAATGACAAAGATAATATAATTTTACATACTGCAGGAAAAATGTTAAATGACAATCATATTTCTGAATTTGAAAAGTTGTCGAGAAGAGAATCAAATTTAGCATTTAACATGAAAGTACTTTATATTTGTTTACGCTTAATTTCATTATTGCGATTGATAAAAATCAGAAGCACGTTCAAATACTTTTTAGTGGTGATTGCAAATATGGTCATTGGATTTGTACTTACTACGATGGATTAAGGTTATACATTTATGACAGTCTTAATAAAGGATACTTAAATAAAGATAAAAAAAAATATGTAAGTAGATTATATCCTTTCAAACCACCGGTAGTTTTTTTAGCTGTCGATCAGCAACCGAATGGTATAGACTGTGGCATATACTCAATAGCTTTCGCAACATCTTCATATTGCAATAAATTGCCAAATACTGTTAATTATATTCATAGTGACATGATGACAAAAAACCGAAAAAAAATAATTTAGAAAGTAAAAAAAAAATTATATTTAGAAACAGAAGATGACAAAAAACCGACAAAAAAATAATTTAGAAAGTAAAAGAAAAAAAATTATATTTAGAAACAGAAGATGAGAAAAAAAAATTGACAAAAAAATAATTTAGAATGCAAAAAAAGGAAATTGTTATTGGAAACAAAATTAGAGAAAGAACAGCGCCAAAAAAAGGATGTAACAAGTAAAATGGATAAAAAAAGGGAAAATAATAGAAACTTTAGGAGTTGGAATTATGTTGTCTAAAGAGTTTGATGAAAATAGAGTTTCACAAAATTATTTAGGTTTAATGATTGTCAAATGTATGTTTTGTAACGCGTTACATTTTTTGTGTGAAAGGCCACAGGATAAAAAATTTAGTATTTGTTGTCATAAAGGAAAAGTAAAATTGTTTGATATACCTTATCCCTTGTATTTGGAAATTTTATTATTTGGTAATAACTTTAAAAGCAAGAATTATAAGGAAAATATTCGTTCTTATAATGGTTCGTGTGCATTTGCTAGCATGGGAGCTAAATTAGAAGTTCCAAAAGGATATGGTCCTTATGTTTATCGTATACATGGACAAGTGTATCATGATACATACTCTCTTCATCCTGATGATGGAGATAACCGAAAATATGGTCAATTGTATATTCTTGCTACTGATGAAGCGGTTATGGAACGATTGAATAATAAATGTAAGAAAAAATGCTTGCAATTAAAAATGACTGAAATAGATATTTTACTAAGAGATACTAATATTTATGCAAAGTCATTTAAAATGATGAAAGAATTAGAATTGGAAGAAGAAGCAAGGGCAAAATTAATAAATGAATGTCCGAGAAACATACAAATGTGGTTTAAACGTGATAGAAAATTTTCTCAAAGCAAATATAATGTTCCGTCTTGCAATAAAGTAGCAGTTATATTTGTTAGCGAAGATGGTGAACCTTCAATTGAACGTGACATATGTATTTATCCAAGGGGTTCTAAAAGTATTCTAATTAGCAGTCTCAGCACACATGCTGGTCCTATGACATATCCTTTAATGTTTCCGTCAGGTAATCCAGGATGAACGGTAAGTATGAAACATACTGATGGTGTTCGTAATATTATTCCTTTACAATTTTATATGTATCGCTTGTCTTATAGAGACACATTTAATCCATGTTTACAAATGGGTAAATTAACTCAACAATTCATTGTTGATAGTTGGTCAAAAGTAGAAGGTGAGCGTTTAAAATATATTCGTTTTGAACAGAAAAAACTTCGAGCAGAAACGTACTGTGGATTAATGGATTATATAAATAATAAGGCAATAGAAGAAAATATTCGACCAGGAAAAATGATCATTATACCTTCTACATTTACCGGAGGACCACGCGCTTATCAACAATGTTTTATGGATGCTATGCGATTAGTCCAAGAATTTGGAAAACCAGATTTGTTTATTTCAATAAATAATAATATAAACTCAAAAACTATAGTAATATACAAATATAGTTAAAACTACTGCGCCAGTTGTTAATTTTTCATTTGGGTCTTTGCAATAATCGTAAATAAGGAAAGTATCAGCGCCTGTACATGATTTATGGGCCCATAGATAACATGATTATTTTGATTCCAGATGAAATTACTCTAAATTGTTATTATTATATTATTCTACTTTTTTGGTAAAGTAAAATAATAATAATAATAATAATAATAATAAAATATTAAACACGTTTTTCGTTCCATTAACACTTAGCTTTCTTAATATAACATATACCAATTGCGTAATTTGAATTTATTGTGAAAAATATAAATAGCGATTAGTTTTATCAATTTTTATGAAATGTTTACTTTTTATACATCAAGCATGTCGTTTTTATCTCAGAAATTTAATTTTGACAAGATTTAATTAACATTGCGATATAAGTAGTTGTGTATAAAAAATAATGTGAGAATGTCGAAATAAATTAAATGTTTTAAAGGTTATGGAGTGCTAATAAAAATTGATTTTCCGTTGAACAGTAATGGAAGGACATAAGGTCTGGGGGACATGGGGAATGGCACTTGGAACCGTACTAAACACAAGCCTTTTGACTACAGCTCAGAAAACCTTTTGGAATGCCTCTACCGAACAAGAGGTCTTTAACGCCACAGAGAACTTAACTTGGTACAACCCCGGTAATTTCTCAGAAGGGAAACATGATTTTCTTCTCATGATAGTGTCCGCCAGCTTTCTCGCTCTTCTCATTCTAATCACCATTATTGGTAAGTAATGTTTCAAACAAACAAAAAATTACTTTTGTATTATTTTTTATCTTAAAGTAACAAAAATTTATCAGTTTTTAAAAGAATAATATTTTTAAATAAAACTTCATAAATACGTAATACGCCCCATGAGGGGCCCATATGGGTGATTTAGATAGTACAGTCAATCTCGCATTTTTCGTGGAAAAAAATACAATACTCGAGATTTGATCACTTTAAAAACTCAAACTTTTTTCGATACGATTTTGAACAAAAACCGTAACTCGTGATTAAAAACTTCTCCAACGAAAGTTGTAGAGGACAAATTTCTCTACATTTTTTCTTATTTGGCCACTACTGTACATCTTAATGCGCCAAAGCTAATTTAATTGTTGACAGCTGAATCCGAATCCGAAGTCAGAATTGTCAAATTTATTCTTTTCTTGAGCTATGCACAAAAAACGACTCAAAACCTAAATAACAATAGTATATTTCGATACAAGGTGCCAAGTGAGCGTTTTGCATATTGCGAGTGTAATGACGTGGCGAAAACTCAATGCTAGGCGAAGCCGAGCAGTGAGTTTTCGCCAGGTTATTACACGAGCAATGGGTATACGCTCACTTGGCACCTTGTATCGAACAATATTTTTATTTATAAGTGCAGGCATAACCTCTTATTAGTATATTTTTATGCTTTTTTGTCGCTGAATCCGCATTTAAAGTCAGAATTGACAGAATTGCTAAAAATTTTGAGATATATTAAAAAATTGATGAAAAAGCGATGTAAAATGAAAGAAGGAAATTTTTTGTTATAATACTATACCAATGTATTATCATGTAGTTTTTCACTTTAATTTCGAAGAGAGATTTTGAAGGTGGCTCAAAATATTGAGTTTAATACGAAGTGCTCAAAAACTCAAATGCGACAGAGATTTTAATTAATGAAAACACACTTATCTAGTATACTAGCAAGAAAAAGACGAATCTCTTGACTTTAATTTGATTTTCGTAAATGTCTCAAAAATCTAATTATAAAAACGGAGATTACAGTCGCAATCAGCTATTCCCAAAACCTTCAAGGAACGAGTTTTATTAAAATCTGACACCTTTTTGAACATTTGTTCACAATATTAAAACCGTAATATTGTATTTTAAAAATCTGACTCTAGATTCGAATTAGGTGTTCTAAAAACACATAAATAACAAGTTTTAAGCAAATATAACACAGACACACACAAATAAAAGTTGTCTGTTTTTTGAACCAGACATACATATCTTATAATATTTTTGCCCGCTGAAAACGAATCTAAAGTCAGAATTGCTTCATCGCCCTCTTTTTTTTAATCGAGAAAACTACCCTCAACTTCAAATTTTAAAGCAAAAAAAAATTGAATAACAGATTTCTCTTTAAAACAAAACAATAAATTTATCTATTTCTGCTACAACAACTCAGAAACAATGTCAAAATTTCTTAAACACCCTTTCTTTTTTATTAAATCATAAAAACTACCCCTAAATTGTAAAAATTTAAAATTATAATATTAAAAGTAAAAACCCCCATTGGTTTTCAAAACAACAAAATAAATTTATGCACTTCTCTTTCAACATTTCAAAAGCAATATCAAAATTACTTTATCATCAACTGTGTTTTTATATTGAAAAAACTCCCCCTAATATGTAAAAATTCAAAATGTGTAATAAAAAAAGGAAAACCATATTGTTTTTCAAAATAGAAGCAAAATAAATGTATGTACTTCTCTTTCAGCAACTTGAAATCAATGTCAAAATTACTCTATCCCCCTCTGTTTTTTTGAAAAACCTACCCATAAATTTAAAAAATAAAAGTTTAAAGTAAAAAAAATGAAAAGCCATATTGTTACTCAAAATAGAACAATAAATTTATGTACTTCTCTTTCAACAACTCAAAAGTAACGTTAAAATTTATCCATCACCTATTGTTTTTCAAATTGAAATAACTATCTCACGGTGGGTTTGAATTAAGTTTAACCTAAAAAATGCTGGCACCTCCGGTTTCTTTCTTAAACTTGTTTCTGGGATGCCTTCTGATAATTTTGAACACAAAAAGAAAAAAATCAGTCGAGCCGTTTTTGAAAAAACTTTTTTTTTCTTTTTTCCCAAATAGTAGTTAATTTATTTTTAGAAAATAAACCAGTATAAGTATTTTATTACGTTGAGTTCTTTAAATCAGTAGTAGAAAAGAGGATACTAGTGCTAAATTTCATGAAACAACTAAAAACCATAGAAATTAAGGAAAACCATAAAAAAACTGTTCATAATTTACTTTTTTGCATATTTTTATTTTTCAGTACATGTAAACTCAAAATTTTCTACGCAAAAATCAAAGCCTATGAAATCTTCTGTAAATTAATAAAAGAATTAAGGGTATGTCCAAGTTGTGAAATGTAAACAAACCAAAATGTAAACAAACAAAGCACTAAAATCACATTATTCGAACAGCATTTTCTCCCACAAAAATTAACATTGGATCTTTTTTTTTAATTATAATTTAGAGTTTAAAAGTTTTCATTGAAATCATATTTGACTATGAGAAAGGGTAAAAACTTCTGCAACGTCCGTGCAGTTGATATAGTCAAACACTTAAACTTTTTGCGACGTGACATAGCCTGAAATGCTTTATCAACTCAAATGCAATGTTTTTGCTGTACATTGCAAAAAAATTCGGTCAAAAGTTTTAAAGTTATAAGCAATTAAAAAAAATATTGTAAGGGTTGAGCCACTGTAGAAAATCAATGAAATATTTAGGTAAATGGTTAAAAATGTCCTTTAAATAATAGAATTACACTTGAAAATGAGGAAATGAACCATGAAATTAAAATAAAATCCCATATTGTGCATTTTTGCATAACATTAGATATTTTATTTCTTAAGAATGAAATCAAAAAATTTTTAATTAAAACAATAGAAAAAGATTATCGAAAAAAAATTTTTCCTCTTTTTTTGTTAGAAATAAAGTTTTTGACACCTCTTTAAGTCAAAAAATGAATTTCTGTTGCAAGTACGCTATATAATTGCAATATTTTGGGTGGCTCAACCCTGACGACACCGCCTGGCTCAACGCTTACTCACGCGTCGTTTTGCGACATACCACACAGAACACAAACGCGTCACACAAAACCCCAAATTTCTTTTCACATTTTCGTATAACATCTTAATAAACAATTTCAATAAATTTACTTTGTCTTTGACATATTTCTTCTACATTTACTTCTCTTTTTTTGAGATCACAAAAAAGTTTCTGTTGAGCGTATAACAATGAATCGCAAAAAACAAAAGTATACGTTCGTATACTTGACTGAAACTCATGTGAAAAGTTGACTGGCATTAGTAGCAAGAATTTAAGTACAAAAACAGATGGCGCTAGTGTGATAAGACAAAATAAACGCGATGGCTCAACTCTAACACCTGCCCAACCCAAACAGCACTCCCCTATTAAAAATGGACATTTTAAAAAACACACGTTTAGTTCTAATAGAAATTAAGAGCATTTCTTTTTTTAATTTGTTCGAAATTTTACTAACTTGACTTTATCTTTTGATTGTAGTAACTTTAGAAGAATTTAAAAAAAACTTTAGAGTTTACAATTAAACTTCAAAATTAAAAGCTTTAAAATTAAAAATAAATAATATAATTAAAAATAGTATTGAAATTTAGAATCTATTTATTTCATAAAAACTGAAAAATTATTTACTATTTAAGAAATTATATGAAAAGAAATTATTTTAGAAGGTCGAAATTTTTAAAATATTAAAGATGAAGCATTTAATTCTTTTTTTAATTTACAGAATATTTTACAGGCTTTGACTTTTGTGTAGAAAAATTTGAGTTCACATATATTGAAAAATAATAATATACAAAAAAGTAAATTATATACAGTTTTTTCCATGGTTCCTTAATTTCTATCGTTTTTAGTTGTTGTATGAAATTGAGCACTAATATCCTCTTTTCTACTACTGATTTAAAGAACTGAAGCTAATAAAATACTTACATTGCTTTATTTTCTTAAAAATAAATTGACTAATATTTGGAAACAAAGAAAAAATAAGTTTTTTAAAAAATGGTTTAAGCGATTTTTTTCATTTTGGGTTCAAAATTATCAGAAGGCATCCCAGAAACAAGTTCAAGAAAAAAACAGGAGGTGCAAGCATTTTTTGGGTTGAACTTAATTTAAACTCACCGTGACCCCTAATATGTAAAAATCAAAATGTATAATAAAAAAACCACCACAAATTGGTTTAAATTATATTGAGAATTAAAACATCATAATTGAGGAGTAGGATTCTAGAACCGACTCTTCGCTCGGAGTGCAAGCGCAAATACCAGTCAGTGAGCGCCTCTGGGCAACTTACTGCCACCCGACTAGTATTAGCGCTTGCGCTCCGAGCGAAGAGCCGGTTCTAGAATCTAGCTCCTCAATTATTATGTTTTAATTCTCAATATAATTTAAACCAATTTGTTGTGGTTTTTTATTTTTTTTATTATACATTTTGATTTTTACATATTATGTGGAGTTTTTTCAATATAAATACACAGTTGATGATAAAGTAATTTTGATATTGCTTTTGAAATGTTGAAAGAGAAGTACATAAATTTAAGGGGTAGTTTTTTTCTTTTAATAAAAAACAAAGGGTGTTTAAGAAATGTTGACATTGTTTCTAAGTTGTTGTAGCAGAAATAGATAAATTTATTGTTTTGTTTTATAGAGAAATCTGTTATTCAATTTTTTTTACTTTAAAATTTGAAGTTGAGGGTAGTTTTCTCGATTTAAAAAAATAGAGGGTGATGGAGCAATTCTGACTTCAGATTCGTCTTCTGCGGGCAAAAATATTATAAGATATGTATGTCTGGTTAAAAAACAGAAAACTTTTTTTGTGTGTGCCTGTGTAATGGTTTGAATTTTTTTCGGTTGCCATATTAGATCCGACATTTTTAATTTCGAAAATCTGAGTTCATATTAGTGATCCGCGATCCCAAAAGCCCCCGAGTAGAAAGTTTCATTAAAATTCAACGATTTTTAGAAAATCGTCCGCCATTTTAGATCTGTAATTTTTAATTTTTTAATTCTGACCTAACGATTTATTTATAAAGTACGTTGGCAAATACATAAAGAATTATATTTAAAAGTATTTTAGGGTTTATAAGACTTTTATTCACAATAATGTTGGATTACTTTTTAATTCTGTGTATTATATGTCATATAGAGCCGCCATTTTGAAATTTTTAAAATCGCCACATTGCAATCGATAGGACTTGGTTGTACGAACAATTTAGTACCTCCAACATATAATTCTGTTGCGCTAAATTTTGGATATGCGAGTGATCCATTTGATATGGAATTGATTATTATATAATACTAGCTGTCGTACCCGTCTTCGACGGGTTTTAGTTTTTACAAATACATTCAATAATGTGTCTACCAGTCTCGAAAAATGGGAAATAGCAAGGAATTTAATTTGACCGGAAAAAATAATAATTAGTTACCATTAACTATTTCATTAGAAAAATATTACTATTTTAAATCAGTGATTCACTTTTTATCATCAAATAATTTATTTTTAATTAATTAAGATGCAGAGAACAATGTTTGTCAATTATTTGCAGAAATTTAATTATTGTATTGTAAGTTAATCCAAAATCTCCACCAGTTATTGGAGTTATAATAAAGTCAAATTCGAACTAATTGTATCATAATTGCTAAAATCTAAAATAAGACCTATATTGCAGGCTGAATTCACAGTTTTTCCCAATTAAATTAAATTCCTGCATATTTCCCATTTTTCCAGTTGGTAGAACCCCTGTTAAAAGTATTAGTAAAAACAAAAAGCCGTCAAAGAGTATTTTTATAAAATAACTGAATTTTAGTAGCCTTTTGTAGTTTTATTTATTGTTAATACTTATCAAGAAAATTTATATTTGATGAGAAAATATACACCTGGAAAAGTTTGGACATAGCTGAGAAAAACTGGATAGATTGTTAAAAAAGATAATAATAGACACCCTGTTTAAGGTTTGGCTTTTTCAATGCTCAAAACACCCCAAAAGTTAAATCTAGAATTAAAATAACAAAACTTTTTATTATCTAAGTTTTTTCCCAGTAGTTTAATGCAAGTATCGTATCTCAGGTATTCTTGAATTCCTGCAGTATCAATTTTATCATAAAAAATCTCCATTTTTAATATTTTCGAAGTTTTTGCAAATTGAAAAATTTTTGATAATTGGATTAACAAATAATTCTAAATTCCATTATTTTGACGTCAAAAGTTTATCAGATACTCCAAAAATACATATTTAATTATAGAAAGTTTAAAAAATATACGTTAAAAAATATAAAATTTGGAAAATTTCATTTTTTTAATTTTTTTAAAAAAATTGAATACCTCCCGTTCTAAATAATTAGTTTGAAATCTGTAAATTTATTGTTTATATATATCTTACAAAAATCATAACTAATTAATTTACAATCTGCCAAAATTTTAAAAAAATTTCAAATTTTTTGGAAAATTCATAATTTTTTTTATATTAATATTATTTTATAATTCAATTTATTTTTATTTATCTTTAAAATCATTTATATTATTAATAAATTAAAAAATTTATTCCAATCTGCAAAAATTAAAAAAAAATTTTTTTTTTAATTTTTTGAAAAATTCATAACTTTTGTTCAGCTCAATATTTTTTCATCAAATATAGCTAATATTTTAAGTTAGACCAATACCTAAAATATTGCTAAATTTTACTTCAATCGGTCAAGACGTTTTCAAGTTAAACGCGAACAAAATTTTGCGGACATACATACATACATACACACATACATACATACAGACAGGAAATTTTCTATTACCGTTTTTGGATTTTCCGTTGTACAAATAAATAAATTATGCTAGAAAAAATTAATTTCGTGCAATGTACAGACAAAAGTCTGATTTTATTAATATAGATAATAGATAATTATATTATATTTTTTGTAATTCCAATGAGGGAGACTTGACCTTACTGTTTTGATATCCTCAAGGACAATAATTAGAACTTTGGTCAACTCTAGCTTTGATCCATTAAGTTGTACAGTAGTGATTCAATGAGAAAAAATGTAGATAAATTTGTACACTACATCTTTTGCTTAAGAAGTTTTCAATTAAGAGCTACTGTTTTCGCACAAAATCAAATCCAAAAAAATTCCCTACTTTTTGTTTTTAAACTTGTCACATGTTCCTTTACAATTTATGATAAAATCTCAAGTAAAGTATTTTTTTAAACACGACTCTTTCAAATCTGTACGTGGAAACTACTTTTAATAACGCCATTTTTTGTTTTAATTTGGTGTTCAACATTTTTTATGTCAATTATGACGCCAACAATTGTACCAAAATCCAATGGCTCAAGATCTACACCAGGAACTGACAAAGTGACGCAAGTACCTATTATTAAGGAAGGAAATTGTATTTCAGAGAATGTTTTCATTATCTCAGCTGTAATTTTTTGCCGATCATAACAGTCCTCTTGATTATTAACTAAATTTATTCCTCAAATGCAAAAAAACATATGAGACTATTGTCAGTTCCTAAGTCTAATGTTCCACAATCAATGTGGATACGCAAATTACATTTCATACAATTTAGACTATCGTTAGAATTTAATTTTAAATCATACGTTGCGCAAAAATTTGTTTCATTCGAATTTGAATTTTCTGTTCCTTGAGATGAAATAGTGTCGCGTCGTGTTGTTGTAGATTAAAATTTTCTAGAGCTTTATCCAAATCCTCTTCTTCATTTGAATAGTTTAACATTTCTGGGGATAGAAAAGTACTTGTTTCATATTTCTTGATTTATTATCATATGTTTTGAAGTATCTTTTTTGCCACTGCTAAAAAATTTAAACATTAAAAAAATAGTTTAAAATAATAATGCTCTTTAATAAAAAATTGTACAATTTGTACTCTTTAATTTACCTGAACTTCAAAACAACCGTGGGCTAGTTATTTGATTGATGGTCCATCATCCAAGCTCGCAATATAACGTGGTCTGCCGTGTACAATTTTTCAATGTGGCCAAATAACTGCAAGTTCGTTTACCACGTTAGAAACGAATTCTTGGCCATTATCGCTTTGGAGGATAGATGCAGTGCCAAAAGTAAAAAAAGATTTAGATAATTTCTCTGCAACGTTGACAGCATGCTTTGATTTTAATGTTCGCAATTGTAAAAATTTAGTTGCCTGGTCCTGGTAGTTCATCAGTCACTTGAATTCACCATCGGGACTAGACTGAAAATCAATTAATGTTGTTGTAATAAAAGGCCTATATACGGTTATTGTTTTATATTATGTATATTTATTTCAACTCCCAACTAGTTTGAGCAAAGGTTGCTCCTCTTCGGGGGATATACATTAATTAAATCCAATTTTCGGACTAAATCATACAAGGACTCCAGAGAGGAAAAAACTCATTAAAATGTTTAAAAAAAGAAAATAGAGAATACTGTCTTAAAAATTATATGTTGTTTTTAAGGTTATATTTCAAAAATAATGTTATGAATTAAAAATAAAGATTTTGTGAAAACACATTTTGTTAGAAAAATGGAAAGATCCCATGGATCTCAAATATCCTCTAGTGCAGCTAATATCGTAATGGAGGTTATTAAAGAAAAAAATTTAAATAAAATTAAATATAAGGTTCTCTTTTATTTCTGTTACGTAGATAACATATTAATTAGTGCACCATCTAATAAAATCAACTATATATTAAAAAGATTTAATTCAATTAATAAAAACTTAAAATTTACTTAAGAATTAACAGATAACAAGAAAATCAACTTATTGGTTCTCTCCTTTGAAACAGATAATACTAATTTTCTTTTAACCAATTGGTACCGAAAACCTTGAAAATCTTCAAATTGTAAAAACACCTTATTAGTTAATGGATTCTCAGAAGATCTGTTAAATAGAAAGATTTCAGGGTATAATATTCTAACAAACAATACAATTTTTTTTTAAAAACAATGATAATATAAATCATAAAAAAATCATTATATTACCATACATTTTAAATTTTTAAGACATTTTATACAATATTTTAAAACAATATAACTTAAAATTAGTTTTTACAAACTTAAATAAATTTTAAAAATTCCATTTTTTCGAAATTTAAAGATCCAATAGCGAAATCTCAGAGAACTGGGTGCGTATATGCTATCCAGTGTAAAGAATGTGACAGTTGTTACATTGGAGAAACATTGAGACATCTCATAACAAGAATTAAAGAACATAAAAGATATATCACAAAAAACAGGATATTAACGCCCTAACTAACCATGCTTTTGATAAAAAACATTCTTTTGATTTTTTATTTTGAAATACTACAAACGTATAAAGTACATCCATTTGACAAATACTGTTTTCTTAATTTGAATTAGATAAAAATAGCATTTAACCAAAAAGTTATTTACTAAATGAAATAGTAATATTTTTCAAATGAAATACATGGTTAATGGTAACTCAATCTTAGTTTTCCCCAGTCAAATTAAATTCCCGGTTGGTAGACACGCTTTTTAAATATATTAGTAGAAACTAAAACCTGCCAGAGACGGCTACGACAGCTAGTTATTCATATATGAAGTAAAATTTATTACTCGGTTGAAAATTATATGTGATTAAAAATCATTTTTTTCTGAATCAAAAGAAAAGAAAAATAACTTTAAACAAAATTAAATTAACAATTAACAATTTTTGTTATTTATTGAATCTCACAACATATAAAATTTTATACAACCCAAAAATGAACAAAAACGTTACAAATTTAACATAATTTTTATACTTCAAAAACGGGCATACAATACCAAACTCGTTGATAATCTATTTCTCATATTTAATCTCTTTTTTCAGTATACCTATATATTTACATATTTATAGAATTATTTACCATATACAATTCAGTCAGAAACACCTTGAGGCGAAAACTAGCTGCAAACCCTTTACAAAAAAGTAAAGAAGAGCATATTTTTTTAAAAGCTACCTTACATCAGATCAAGTTAATTCAATCCCATATGAATTTCACCGATTGCATCCCGGTAACCAGAGATCTGATCTAACCGCCATGCATCGGATATTTTTAATACAATTGAATACAATACATCTCTTCTTCGACTTCCCCTTAACCCGATTATTATAAGATGATCGGAAAATGAATGTCAAGATTAAGGGAATTGTGTCAAAATAATACCCGCTATTAAAAAAATTAACTTTCTTCCTCTTTCATCAACGCAGCTTCAACAAACAGCAAACATACATATATATGGGTGATTCTCCATGAAACCGACAATTTGGTTATTTTTATTTTAGAATTTTTTTCAATAAAAATAAAAATCATAATGTAAATTTTAAGTATGATAGTCAAGAATAAAATATCTGTTACGGGACGGACAAATTGTTTCTAATTTTTATATTTTTTTAACAAAGTAAGTGGTCACGCATCCATGTAGCATAATTAGTTGCCATAGTTTTGTTATGCTAACAAAATTGATAGTTGAACTTATAGGAATTTTTTTTGTTTAATTCAGGATTTAAAAATCTACTTCAGGAAATTTAAGCAGTACTTTATAGAAATTTATAGTAACTTATACGGTCATTTATAAAAATTGTGAGGTAATTCATAATATTATTACAAAACATAATTCAAGATTTGAAATACTAATGCAGGAAATATATAGTAATTTATAAATTTTTTGAGGTACCTAAATAAATTTTTTTGAGTAAATAAAAGTAAATTTTAATAACTAATTTAAAAAATTTATGTAAATTTATGGAAATTTATGTTGCAATGTATAAAAATTTATAGAAATATATGTTGTGACATGAGGGAATTTTCCTCTCATTATTATCTTTTGATCCATCCTGGAAAATGAGCGACCTTACGGTATTTTCACCGTAGGTGGCGCCTGTTCTCGGCCGCTTACCGGTGAAGCCACGAAATTTCAATATGTAATTATAAGAAGTGCTGTGTGGTGCGTGTACGCGCTTCGTGCGAATGTAACTTCGCTCAGCGCGCGCATATAAAGGGATCACCGACCCATTTACTTCAAGAACTATTGCCGGACCTCTCATTGCAAGGAGAGGTCGAATGTAGTTTGATTGAGAAAAAAATAAAAGCTACTTGAAATTCACGAAGTCGGCTTAATTTTTGTCCTTACACCTAATTCCCATCTCTTCCATGCTACGAGCCTCGACCAGCAGCCTGAAGGAGAAGGAAGGAAGGAGGGAAGGAAGGAAGCCATTATCCAGCCGCCCTGGGCTCCCTACCGCCCGCCTGCCAAATCTCTCCTACCTACGGTGCCAGCTCATCGCTCTCGACCGACGCAGTGCCACTTACCAAATAAACTCCCCCCCGCCGCCGGCAGTACTAAGGCCAACACTGTCCGCAAACACCTCTCGCCAATCTCGCTCACTGACCCTGATAGGGTTCAACGGGCTAAGGATTTCGCCGCACTAGTGACTACACAATGCAATTTTTACCTAAATGAGACACTATAAATTAACAACTAAATTTACTTGGGGTTAGTTTTCAAAGAGGTTGGTTACTTAAATAGGAGATTGGTAACATTTATAAAGCAGGGTTTTATTCTAGTCATAGGGGTTAGGTAACTTTTGTAAAAAAGGGAAGTTTTATTCATTCTTAGCTAGGGTTTGGTAACTTTCGAAAATGCAAGACATAATAAAGTCTCAAATATTAAACATCTAAGAATTTCGACAAACTATTCAGAATACAACTCTATTAATATGTGAGTTTAGCATAATTTATTGAAATAAACAATATTTAGAAATAAGAAAGAAAGGAAAGCTAATTTTTAATTTCTAATTAACTTTAAAACATGAAATATAATTCCAAAAATAATTCAAATTAACATTTCTAGTTGTATTTGAAAACGTGGTCGTCGACTGGCTAAAAATTCGCTAATTTTACGCAATTTGACTTCCTTGGTTTAGGATTATCCGAAATTCAGAGAAAGAGACCAAGGCCAAATATTTGGTGATATTAATCCGGGGGTGAACAACAGGTTGTCTCCTACTACGAAAGTAAAATGACGAGAGAATCCTCACACATGTTTCAATAAGCTTTATAATTAGTAACTCTTTGGTCATTTTAAATTTATTGGGAATTTAAACAATATGGTAACAATTTACCGGTTGAGTTATGATTGAGATTTGTTTTTCTCTAGCGAAAGTATTTTAACTTTCTTTGTAGCAGACGAGCGGAAGTCAATAGATGCGACTAAGTTCACATGGGTGATAGGCGGCAGGCGGGAAATCTTCCTTCATTTAAATGTCTCGGGAGATGAATAATCACAGGAGATTTCTTTACAATACTGATTTGTATTCTTTTTATATCACTCTAGTATCATACAAATTCTCAATTTGTAACAAGTCTCTATAACAAATACTTTCCTACTTAGTATCAACAAAAATATAAATATTTTTTTTGTAATTTTACTAAAATTTTCTTTTTACTTATTGTTTCATTATATAAGTAAGGTAAAAGTTGCGACAAAATTCGTCTTCGTCTCCGGAATCTCCACAGCATCTGCAGAAATATTTAGGAACTTCGATTTTGTATGGGAATTTTTCGTGTTTGTGACCCAATTCGCCACATTGCCAACTGTCCGGACGACAATTTCGGCGTAACCACTCTAGCAAGTCTCTCGAAATTTCGTCAGGTTTTTCAACCGTAAGATCAAGTAGTGAGGGTAGTTGATTTGATGAATGGTCGCGACGGGGCGGACTGTTTACGTGAGACGGTCAAGCATGACTTGGAGAACGGCGATGAGAAGAGCGAGAGCAACTTGTTGAGCGATGATAACGTTCAGAGCGGGAATGATTATGAGAAGAATGAGAACGAATGCGTTTCGTTTCGGGATCTTCTCGGTTTATAACGATCTTTATCATCGACAGAGTGACAACAATCACGTTTTGTATGTGATTTCCTATAATTCCGATTACATTTGGAGCGGTGTTTATTACGGGAATAATCGAGTTTTCGACAAGCTCCCTTAAAGGAGGAATCTGAATCTTGACTTCGTAGGTCAGTGTCACTGTGTGATCGGTAAGAATATTCAGATGATGAGCTACTAGTATGTTGTCGACCTCTTGATCTACATTGTCTTTTTGAAGAATTGTATCTTAGATGATTTGATGATTCAGATTTTCGAGTTGATCTATAAGTTGATTGTGATGGTGATTTCGAACGAGATAGGGTCTTGGAGTGAGAACGGGTTGACGAATTTGATTTATATCGTGGGGGTGACTGATTGCGTGAAGGGCGGAAATATCCAACTGGTGACGGGCAACGATGAGATCGAGGTTGAGCGTATGGCGTAGATGATCGTGGTTTGGGTGACGAATGAAAGCGCGGCGAGTTTTGTGTATTTTTTGATTCTTTTATGTTAGTTTTTGGTTTCGAAGATTTGGCGGAAACAAAATTTTTGTTCAAGATTGGATAGGGATCGATAGAGACGGTGAATCCATAAGATATTTTAAAGAAAGGTTCGTTTGCAGGTCCTCTTTTAGGTCGAATTGTTTCGGGATCGATGTTGAAGGAATCGACAGAATTGTTAGAGGGAATCGTATCCCCTGTTAGCTCGTCATCAGAGACAGTAATTTGTAGTACTGGGTATCATCTTTCGGTTGGTCCTGGTTCTTTGGTGACATCAGGCAGTATAGCCCTTACGAAAAAGTATGACATGCAACTTACGACATGAACAATTGACGTAATTTGTGTGACGTTTTTTCGCGACGCCACGAGAAAAACATCACCGCATAAATGACACCGAAAAAACCATATCGTACTAACGTCAAGGTGGAAATAGCTTGTACAGAATTTTTAAAATACTATTATAATATAAGAAAAAAAGGCCTCTAGGTTAAGGAGATAGTATAACATGAATTTTCATCTACTTTTTTTAGAAAAGATGCAAAAATTACATTCGTTTTTTTCAATTGACTAAGTATATTTCATTTTTTGTAAAATTATTAAATTAATTTATTATTATATAAAGAATCAATAAACAAATAAAATTTTAGAAAAAATTACAAATATTCAGTCATACTGATGACAGATTTTTAATTTTTTAATATTAATCTTAAAGATTAAATTTTCTTCTCAACCGAAGAAATATGACATATTGTTTTTAAGAAAGGAAATTAATATAATGGGAAGAAAAGAGAAATAGACTATTTTTCAATTTAATACATGATTTATTTTAACATTGAAGCTGAAAATATAAGAAACAAATTGATAAAGATTAAGTAATTAAATAATTATTGAGAAAGTAATTGTTGTTAGTGTGTAGAACAATATAGAACAATCGGATTTGAACAATAGCATTAATGTAAAATGATCCCGGACACTCTTTTAATTTAAAAATATTGAATCAGTAACACAAAACTAATTTATGGCGTCGTATTCGTTGACGATTTTTTAGGGCGTCCTTTTGCGTTGCTTCATTTCTGCGACAATGCCCTTTTAAATAATGATTTCACATCATCCGTTTTGCCAAATTTTGACAACACAAGTTCTACAAAAATAGTTTAAATTATGGATTATTATATACATTACATATTATTATAATTAATTTACTTCTATTATTATATATTTACTGTAAATTTTTCTAATGTAAAATATTTTTTAATGGAAATAATAAAATTTTCTTAATTTGAATTTTAACATTGGAAATTAAAGTTTTAATAATTAAATGATGTTATTATAAAAGAATTTAAGATTAAATGGCGGTTGGATAATTGCTAAAAAGTAATATTAAAATTTTCTTAAATTTGTATTTATCTTTAAAAATCAATAACTCATAGCGTTATAATTAATAATAATTAAATTCCCTTACTTAAAATCGCTTCTACACACTTTGGATCCAGTTTCGGGAGTGTAGGGTTGTCGCTTCTTTTATCTGCATTGCATTTTTTCCCTGATATGCAAGAAGCAGCCAGTTCGTGTTTTTCGAAAACTACGCTCGCCAAGTCACTGGTGAATTTGCTCACGCTTTTTGTTGAACAGCATTCGATTTTAGAGAGGCTGCATAATCTTCCTCCAATATTAATTATTTTTTTTGTCAGGAATAGTATTATCTGAAGTACTGTTAGCATTTGCAGAGGTAGTATCTTCGTTTTCTACCAAATTATGTAATATTTGAACTGGTCCTGTTCTATGTAAAGGAGTGTCAGCACTTACAGAGGTAGTTTCCTCATTTAGAAAAAATGTGGAGCTCATTGAAGCCGTTTATATTAGTCAAAGTTTAGAATTGAATATATAAACTGAAATTACTATAGTATTTTCAATTATTATCAGTTTACTGCAATCGTATTCTTATTGAAAATTCAACGTCATTTATAGTTCCAAATTATAAGAATTTAGTGATAGAATAAATTAACTTTTTTTATCTCTAATATGAAAGTAATTATAATAATTGTTGAATTAAATAAGGCTAAAAGAAAAATAAGTTTATGACATAAAATAGTAATAAAAACCTCAAATTTACCTCACAATGAGCACTTTTAATGGTTTCGTTTTCGCTCACAAAGTCATCCCAGGTATTATGAATTTCAAATGCATCTTTCAAATTTGTAGAGGTTTCATTCCTATTTGTACATTCTGTAGATGGCTGAAATATTAATTAAAAATAAAAAAATCGTTTATTTAATTCAGTGTTGTCACAAAAATGTTATTTTGTATTTCCTTGATTTTTTACTAATTTATAAATTCAATTAATCAAAACTCGAATAATTTCATGTGAAATCAATATTTAAATACTTCTTATTTTTATCACAGGAAATAAAATTAAAAAATTTCAAATTTTGCAATTTACTAATATCTAAAATTTGCAACTATAACCCTTTCAAAATTCAATTATTTTTTACAATTTTTTCTAACTAACCTTAATGGGTCAGAATTTCCCAAACGGATCACCTTAACTAAAAAATTTTCTTTTTGAACCAAAATTTATTTTTGTTACTCTCAATACGATTAAGAAGAATCCCTGAAAATATGAAGTCAAAAAATTTTTTGTTTATAAATTTTCATTTTATTTGTTTATAAAATGTTAATAAACAAATGTGTTCTTCACGTCCTAACAAAAAAATTTAAATTGTATTATATTCCTGAAATCTCTCCGATTCCAAAACCGTTTAGAAAAAAAATGAGCCTCAATTAGAAAAAAAGTTATTCCTTAAAAACTGCAGCGGTAGAAGGATTTTCATGACGTTGAACTTGTGTTGCGCGGCGCAAGCATGACCGTTTACATCTGTGAGCACTGTTTCTCGCTACAAGTTTGCACAAATTTTAATGGTAATATCTAGTTAACAGTAACAAAATATAAACAAAGTAAATTTTTCATTTTTTAATAAATTATTAATAATTAATAATTTATTTACTTTTCATTCTCAATTAGAATAAAAAAATTCTAAGAATTAATTTTTTCATAAATATTTTAATATTATTTTTACAACCAAATTTTCATTAATTTTTATTTTTATTAAATTACTAAAATTTTTAGAATTCAATTATTATTTTTTTAAATTTTCAATTAAATATCTTTAAAAGTTAATTTTCGAACATTGTAATAAAATACTTGAAAAGAATTATTCAGTTTTATTTAAATTTTAAAAAGTTTCTATTATTTAAAATCTTTTTATTTCATATTTCAAAAATTTATTTTCAATAATTTAATCACAAATTAGTAATCAATTTTATGAATTTTGAAAAAATTCTAATTGATTTTTAGAATAATAATTAAACTACTCTTTCGCTGTCTACGTATCAATTTTATTAAATTTACATATTTCTCATGTTTTTCCTAACTGTCAAATACTCATATTATCATATTTTAATTATTTATCATAAAAATACTTATCATTTTAGAAATACTAACTTGACTTTCGGAGGTATTCATATTTTTTGAGTGTTCCAGTACACTGAAAATACGATATAACATGTTCTCGATTTCCGCCATTTGTCCTTTTACGTTATGAGTAACAAACTCGATTTGTTGTAAATCTAAATAAAATATATCGATCGTTAAATACCTCAACTAAAATACTAAACATCTGGTAAATATCAAATTTTAAAACATACAAAATTGTAAATGAAAATTAAAATATATTTTAGTGATATTATATAAGTAAGAATTCAATTTTAAATCAAATATTGGACATTATGCAAATCATTTCTAAATTTTAATCTTTGTTAGCGTCAATACTAAATTATTTATGAACAAAAATATTATTCATATTAAATTCTACTGCTTACCTCGATTGGTTTTCTCTTTCATTATTTCTTTTATCTTATTTTGCAGATCTTGGTTCTCCTTTGCAGTTGCAAAATTTTTTCTTCAGGTTTTTGGTTGAGTAAAGTCTGCATATTACGCTGTGGATCCTCATTGTCTAGATTATAATTATGTTTAGGAAAATTAGGATAACATTCATAAATTTAAACTATGTAAAGCAAATATATTTACAATATAAAAAAATTGTTGAAAAGCTCTGATATGCACATTATGTTAAAGTAAAATTTATGAATCGTAATAAGTAATTCATAAGTAATCTGAAAAAAAATTATTTCAACTTTCAAAATCAATTTTTTTGGTAAACGAAAAATGATTGAATGATTTTATTAATGGATTTGTGTTTAACATTACACATTCTATAATAATTACTCTACATACTTCCACAAATAAAAAAGCTGGGAATTTTATGATAATTTTGAAGAACTCTAAATATTAGAAAATTTGTTATCTTTACTATACTTTTAAATTTAAATTTGAAAGTTTTTATATATTTTATACATAATATATCAGCAATAAATTTATATTTATTTTTACTAAATTTTTATCTGAATTTAAAATTGAAACTCTTTATCAACATATCGATAGCTCTTAAATGAAAATATTATTTGTAAAAGCAATTAAAAAACACGTAGTTTTATAACTATTATTGAACATTTAGAACAATTATTACATAATTTGTTTAGACTTTGAAAATAATCATTATCAAAACTTATAACAAGATCTTCAAAAAAGGTCATTTTAAATAAGCTTATTTTCTATTTATCCTCATAAGTTAGGTGTTTTTTAATTATTCTTAAAAAAGATGGTTTCATTAAGAAATTGTCCGTATATCGTTCAGCTTAGAAAAATAATTGAATAAAAGATGAGTGCTCTGAAGATTAACTGGCAAAAATACAACCCTTAAACCTCTAGAATTTTCTTCATCCTCCTCAAACAGTGATTCGCCTTCGTCCATGGATGATTTTTCAATGTTTTCTGGATATTTGATACTATCATCGATATCCAAATCTTTTTCTGATGATGATTCTTCAACATCAATCTGTAATTCAAAAAGATTTGACGTATTTTGAGAGACATTATAAATATTGCTTTAAAACTCGTTTTGAACCTTTTACAGTCTATTTAAATATCACATACATGTTAGATAATATGTAACATTCTTATAATTAAAATATTTGTACAAAGCTTACACAAGTATTCTGCTTTGAAGATTTTATTTCTTCAAATAACTTCTTCGACAGGTCCTTGGTATTAAATGAAATGAATTTTAAAATTAAATTCTTCATGAATTGAATAATTAAAAAAAGTTTAAAATCTGTAATTCTCCGATCCAATCAAGAATATTGGAAGAATTCTTGAAAAACATTTGACATTTAAATTTTTTCCTAATTTTAATAAAAAATATTTACTTCTTTCTTATCCTGCTAATAAATTGAATTCCTGCAAACGAATTTTATTATTCATAAAAGTATTAAAATATTTCTAAAAATAATTTAATTCTTGCTAAGAATTTTATAAAAAATTTTTAATAATTGATTTCTTTCGACTAATTTTATGCAAATTCTAATTTAAATAATTCAATTCCTGTCAAATTTTTTAAAAATAATTAAATTTTACAAATAATTCTAGTAAATTTTTTTGAAAATAATGGAATTTCTGAAAAGCTTATTATTATTTATGAAAATAATTCATTTCTTGCGAACGATTTTATTATAATTTTTTAAAAGAATTTAATTTCCAAGAATAAATTGAGTACTTCTAGTATAAATGAATAAAAAAAATAAATTACTTTTAAAAATAATTGAATTCTTGTAATAAATAAGTATTTTTTACACAAACTATTAAGTTTTGCTAAGAATTTGATTAAAATGCCTAAAAATAATTGAATTCTTGGGACGAATTGTATTAAAATATAAAAGAATAATTGAATTATTTCAAAAAAATTAATTAAAATTGTATTTAAAATAATTAATTTCTTTCGAACAATTTTATTAAAATATTAGAAAATAATTAAATTCCTATGAAAAATTCTGATATTTTTGTAAATAATTCAATTCTTCCAAAGAATTTTAAAAAACCGTTTTTTTAAATAAGTGATTTTTTCGATGAATTGAAATCAAATTTTAAGGAATATTTACATTTTTTAAGCAATTCCTGTAAAATTGTATTATTAAAGTAATTGAAATCTTGCGATGAATTTTATTATTTATGACTAGAACAAATTCTGCGCGCCCATTCAATTCTTTAAACTATAAACTACTATGCTACAAATACAATTTTATACCGATACCACAACATTGTAAAATATCATCTAAAATTACTACTTTTCACTAATCTCCATCCTTATTTATGACGCACTAAAATAATAATGCTTGCATTATTGGTTACCTTTTTCAAACATTTCATTTAAAAACTTAGCTTTTAGAAACATCGTTATTTCTATTACAACATGTATAAACTATTACAGAATCAAATAAAAATACTCTCAACAATATAATATTTATCTAATCCTGATTAAAAATATTTTGTTAGTCGTTTCCTACGTTACAAACATATAGGATTATTCCGATTATAGATAAATCATAAAATTGTTTTCCAAATTAAAATGTTTTCATAAATAACAATATTTATCACAAGAATAATTTTACTAAAACATTCAATTATTTTCATAATCCCAATATTACTTCTGATATTTCCTAAAAATATTTTTACGAAATTAAATTATTTTACTCTTGATAATACAACATATATCCTACCATGATTAAAAACATCACTTCTTATATAAATGTTTGCCCTTCAGATTTGTTAATGGTCATTGCAAAAGCTAATTTTATAGGAAATTGTCGTCTTTTAAAAGTAAATGGATATAAATTTTCATAATATAAAGTTACTCGATGTAAAAAAAACAATATTTCCACTCTTATCTCCCGTTAATATTTTACATTTAATTACATTATGTGATAAATCTAAAACAATTTATCTGGTTCCGTTACATAATTCTTCATTAATACTAAGATTTCTAAAAAGCATTATAACAGAATTAATTCTTAAATGTAATTAATGTGGTGGTAAAGAAGGGGGAGAAAGAGTATTTAAATATTCTGGTAATAAAGTTTCAATAAAATTTTCCATTATCGCAATTTTCAGTCAAATCAATACTTTTATATATTTTTTCATCTTTACTATCTAAAAGATTTACCACCCTCTTATTAATATCATCTTTAAAATGCTTTGCTTGGCAATAAATACAATAATAATTCATTTTTCTCAGATAATTTTCATTAACATTTGATTTATAAATAACTTTGTCATTTGCTATGGTTGACAGAGAAACAATTGATTTTTGTGTATTAAATGTATTTATTAAATCAATATATTGATTCGAATTTTCCTCTTTCGAATCAGCAAACAAAGAGTTTTTTTCATTTTATTTTCATTTTTTCTCTAAATTTTTTTGGTATTCTGCCTTACTCTTTTTTATTTTCGTAAACGAAACATCTGTTTCGTCTAAATTAGTTATATTATTAATTTTTCTTTTCAATTTTTGTCTGGCTCGATAATTTCTTTGATTTTCTGCTGCACTATTTGGGATAGTTTTGAATAAAGAAATTGATTTCTCCACACTATCATGTATATTTATTATTAGGGGATTTGATTCATTTGTGTTATCAGCATTTGAATCATTAACTTCTCTGGACAAATTTTTACTCTTTAATAATCCTTCTTTATATTCTTTTAGACATTGTACAGTAATTTGTTTATGAAAAGAGTCTACTGCATTATTAATAACTTCGAAATTTCTTTTATCCGGATGTTGTCGGTGAAAATTCCAATGTCAGTATCAATTTTCAATTCCAATTCCATTATCAATTTTCAAATTTAATACCAAACCAATCCCAATATTAATTTTCAATTCCAGTCTCAATTCCAGTCTCAATTCCAATATCAATTTTTAACTCCAATAATATAAATAATCATTTAATCTTATTTAAAGGACCCTGTACTTTTACTATTGAATTTGGCTCTCAGCCAATTTTCTTGTTACTTTGCAGATTTGTAGTTTTTGACCTTCTCAACAAAAAATGTATAAGACAAAACTAAAAATAATGACCAGTTTTTGAGCTACAGAAGTTCAAAGTTAAAAAAAAATCAAATAATGTGTATTAGTTGTTCAAGAATGTTTTGTTGACAAAAATCAATTAAACTTGCTTAAAACTTGTTACTCTGGGGTTTTTAGGATCGCTAATAACGAATATGATGTTGGATTTTTAAAACTCAAAATGGCCACTCCAATATGGCGGACACATTGTAAGAAAATCAATTGGATTCGCTTGAAACTGGTTACTCGGAGGTTTTTAGGGTCGCTAATAACAAATATAATGTTGGATTTTCAGAATTTAAAATGGCGACTCCAATATGTCGGACATATTGTAAGAAAGTCAATTGAATTCGCTTGAAACTGGTTAATCGAGGATTTTAAGGGTTCATTCATCAGTTTAAAGAATTAGTATGCGATTCAACTCGTTAAGGCAAAATCAGTAGACGGTTTGATAGTAATAATATTTTTTTATCATCGACCATTAATCGCATTTACTGTCTTGAATCCTTCAAATGGATTGTAAATGACGTTTTCAAAACTACAATAGTCATCAGTTATTCACAAAAACGTTTTAACTATAATAATAATATAAAAACAGTAAAGAAAGCGCACAAAACTTGTTTTTTGTTTTACCTTGGTAAAGATAGCTATAAAGAAAGATACTATAATAGTTAGGAAAGCATAGGTAGCAATTGTAAATAATGCAAAATAAGATCAAATATAAAAGTGAAACGAAAAAAAGTAAATCTCTCAAAAAGACTCGAACTTATCTTGACTTGAACTAGTAAATCACCCCCTGATCTTGCCTTAATTGATTGAATCATTTAATTGTTTCACCTAAAACTATTAAAGCGTCTACTGATTTTGCCTTAACAAGCTGAATCGGATACTAATTCTTTAAACTGCTGAATGAACTCTAAAAACCCTTGATTAACCAGTTTCAAGCGAATTCAATTGACTTTCTTACAATGTGTCTGCCATATTGGAGTCGCCATTTTGAATTTTAAAAATCCAATACATATTCATTATCAGCGACCTTGAAAACCCCCGAATAACAATATTGATTAGGGTCTTTCCACAGCATTTCATATTACTAAATGGGTATTTCCGTCATTCGCTCTTTAAAGGTCTAAGCACAATAGGTTCGCGAACACATAGCATGAGTTAGAAAAGGACAGAGATATATTTTTGTCCTTGTCTATCTCATGCATCTCGTTCGCGAACGACTTTCGCGAACCTATTGTGCGTTGGACTTAAGCGCTCTGAAATTACGAAATGTATTAGGATTAGGGGAATTTTGAATTTGGATTGGCTAAATCTCTAAACTAGGCGAATGTCGGAAACTTATTGTAACCGTAAGAATGAGTTAAAGAAGGATAGGTATATTGTTTATCCTTCTCTAACTCATTCTTACGATTACGGTTCCGGTTAAGGATTCTATTCTGCGTTGGCCTTGAAGGCTCTTTTGACATTTTTTGGTAAATCTTTTTTCTGTTTTGCCGTCAGCTACCTGCTGACGTCATACCCGAAACGACTTTGACATCATAAGTAAAACATCCTAATGGAGCGTTTACGCCAGGGTTGCGCAGTTACGCGTAACTCGAGGTTTTCTACGTATGTTACATATATGTTACATAAGGTAACATACGTATGTTACCCCCCACTTTCAAAAAATACATGGATGTAACAATGTAAGGAAGTAACATACTAGGTAACATACCGTAACAAACCCAGGTAACATACATACATGAAGTATGTTACGTACCCAGTAAAAAAAAAGTATTCAGAATAGAAAAAAGCATTGGTGGTGACGTTCGGTGAATGCGTTTTCGCGACAAAACCGTATTGGTGGGTTACGGTGAATACATTTTGCTCACCGTGAATACTTTTTGTTTTAAACTCTCGATTTAAAGATTCCTAAGCAAAGTTGAGAATATATATGAAGAGCGTGAGTAACGTAATGTATAAAAATGGCTATTGCGAGAAGGAAATAAGAAATTTTGAGTAAAAACGAAAAATTAAATGTGAACAAAAAATGTCAAATGTTGATCGATTACCATATGCTTTACTATGCCTACAATGCATGACAGATTAAAGGGAGCATGACGTTACCGGCAGAAAGTTATTAGGAAAGGCGGAAAATTTGCATTGGAGTAAGAGAGTCAGATACACAGTCTGTCTCTCTTACTCCAATGAAAAATTTTCCGTTCTGAAAATTTTTACCGAAGTTGTAAATGCTCCCTAAAGCTGCAGTTACACCTCTGCAGGCTGTACTACCTGCCTGTGCAAACAGGAGCAACAGGGATGAGAAAGAAAGTGCATTAAATTTTAATTCACTGACTCTCTTACTCTTGTATGTTACTATGACAACATGCAGGTAGCCAGTGTAACAGCAGCTTTAAGGCCTTTCTCCAATAGGCTCCCAAAACTTTGCGTTTGTCTGCAAATGACTGCGTTGCGTTGATTTTAGCATATGTTGCCATAGCAACTGACGCAGACGCAGAGTTTTGGAAACCTATTGGAGAAAGGCCTGAATGCTACTTGCACTTGCCTAAGGGAGCATTTACACCTTCGGTAAAAATTTTCAGAGCGGAAAATTTTTTATTGGAGTAAGAGAGACAGACTGTGTATCTGACTCTCTTAGTCCAATACAAATTTTTTTTTCAATACATTTGCACATATTGTGGACTCTCCATTAATCAGAAACTTGAACAAACGAATCTCGTTACTATATTATTTTGTTTTGATCGTTTTGATGTAATATTTTTTTCAAGATCGAAACATGAATTGAAAATATTTATCATTTTGAAAGTGCCTATATTGTATTGAAAAGTTTTTAATGGAAGTGCTTTTATACAAAATGGTGAACAGCGAAGTTTGAATCGACATTATGGAAGGTAATTAAAATAGAGGACCTTACAAAAGGTACCTTACAGAAGATTTGGATGGAATTCCTGATTCGACATACCGATCTCAAAAAAAAGAAGAATTCAACTGCAGTCTCGTCGGTCTCCTTCGCCAGATTTGAACAGTGCGGTTAGTAAAGTATTTTATTGTAATTTACATAATATGAAATAACCTATAATCAGCAAACTAATACTCTCATCAAAATTTGTGATCTCAATGTTTTGAACAATTTTTTGATTTTGAAATACAAAATTTTTGTTAATAAAACTAAACAAATCAGTCGTTGGTTTATTGAATTCCATAGGAATTAATGTTAAAATTTATCTTTTGTAATATTTTAGTCATATTGTACATTCACTTTTAAATTATAATTAAATGTTTTTTTTACTAATTTTCTATTGAAAAGTCATTATAATCTGATTTTTGATGGATTTCAATAATTTTTTCTTGTGAATTATAAAATCAAATTAAATACAAATAAATGGATATACAATTTTCAGGGTGTCTAGCTACTTTGAAAACCCTAAAAACCTTGAAAAGTACTTGAATTTTTTTTGCCCCTTCAAAACTTTGAAAACGCCTTGAATTTTATGACAAAACCTTAAAAAATAAAAAAATTTTAAAAAGAGATTTTTTTAATGTTTTAAGTTGAAAAATTTACTTAAAATACACTATTATACTTGATTATAAATAACAAATATTTTGAAAATTTGTAACCTAAAAATGGACCTTGAAAAAAGTTATTTTGATCCTTGAAAAGTCCTTGAATTTTTTTAAAGAATCGCTGGACACCCTAATTTTGCAATAATATTTACAATTTATAAATTTTTTTCAACTACAGTTAAAAGAAGTATGTTTCTACAAAAATTTGTTTCGTCTTTTATTAAATTTTCAATAACATTAAAAACACGAATTCCTGTAACATAAAGCTGACACTTTTTAACAGAAAATTGAAAAAAGCAATCGTTTGTTATAAGTTAATACGTACTTTTACATATTTAAAACCATTTTTAGGTGCGAATTCCACTCTACGAAAACTGTCCGTTAACAAAAGAAGAAAGTAAAGTTATATTGCTGGCTCAATCTCTTCGAAACAAATTCACAGATAGCGCATTGGAAAGTAATCTGCAACTTATAGATTGTCATTTGCTAAGAGACGCCCATGGTTCCAAATATCATTTCTTACAATCGTTTCCTAATCCTTACGTGAAGGAATACTACTACTGTCTTAATTGCTTGACATTTTTAAATTTTGAAGTGTCTGATAGAACCAATTGTGAAAAATGTAGTGTAGAATTTCAAAAAAAGCTCAACGAAAACATGGACATTACTTTTTGTACTCCCCCTTAAAGGACCAATTAGTACAATTAGTCAACAGCAAATATTTAAAAAATTTGAGAAAAGAGAATGATGAAGAATCTGATATAATAAATGGAGAAATGTATCGCAAATTACGAAGGAATAATCATATTGGAAATAACGACATCACCATTCAATGGAACACAGATGGTATAAAAACTTTTAACTCATCGAAACAAAGTATTTGGGGGATATTAGTACAAGTTAATGAATTGCCTTACCGTCTGCGAAAGGACAATATGATGTGCTGTGGGATTTGGTTCGCTGCAAAGAAACCTCCAATGAATTTGTTTCTGAAACCTTTTATTGAGGAACTAATAGAACTTCATGAAATAGGTTTCCAGACTACAACAGCTTTGAGTGAAGAATCATTAACAATAAAGGTCCATACACTTCTTGCACCAGTGGATTCCCCTGCTCGATGTTCAATTCAAAATATGAAACAGTATAATGGAACAAATGGTTGCATTTACTGCCTTCATTCTGGAGAAGAATTGCCTTTCAAAAATGTTTTCATCGAGTTTACTGTGGCGACAAATAGCAACCACGAACATATGAGCAACATATGAGAGATGTGGAGTTAGTTATTATTCAAACTAAAGTAAAGGATATTAATGGTGTAAAAGGACCCTCTGTTGTCTTACGGTTACCGCTATTTCACATAATTTGGTCATTTCCACCAGAAGGTATACACAATGTTTTCAAAGGCGTTACGAAAATGTTAACAGAATTAATTTTCGATTCAATAAATCATAAGGAACCTTGGTACTTGGGAAATAAAGTCACAGAGATGGATAAATTGTTGCTAAATATCAAGCCACCGAGCGAAATTACACGTTGTCCTCATTCAATAAAACAAAGTGCTTCCTGGAAAGCGTCCGAATGAAAGAACTTTCTTCTATATTATTCTCTTATCTGCTTCAAAAAACTATTACCAAAAAAGTATTATCGTCACTGGTTCTTATTTGTGTTCAGTATTCACATATTCATGAAAATAAAAATAGAAGAAGCTGATTTTGAAGAAGCTACAAAACCAATAAGATTATTTGTCCTACAAATTGAATCATTGTACGGGAAAGATTACATGTCATACAATGTACATCTACTATTACATATTCCACATTGTATTGAACTTTATGGAGCTCTTTGGGCATGGTCTGCATTCCCTTATGAAGGGTACAATGGTGTATTAAAAAGTTTATTTAAAGGAACTCAATTCATTCCAGATCAAATTCTGAAAAGTTATGCGCGATTAAAATATATAAAACTATCTTCAACAGTATTCGAAAAAGAAGGATGTAGCCTGAAAGGAAAAGCATTATTCCAGTCACTGATGAAAGAATGTAATGTAAATTTCAATCGACAATATCTTAAATAATTTTCCAAGAATTAAAATTAATGAAATTAGCCTTATCAATTATGCCAATCATTCTCATCAATATATTTTACATTTTTTCTCTAATGTACTCGTAAAACTACAATGTGTAATAAATTTCAGCTCTCAAGATAAAATATTCCAAACAACCAATCAAAAAAGCTTCGACATCTATTCCAATTCCATTTTCAAACACTTTTTTCCATTGTGAATAAAAAAAGAGACTACAAAATTGGACGAATTTTAACATAGAAGCCTGGGCAGAAAATTTATATCCATTATAGGGCTTTTTAATTATTATTGATACACTAAGTAGAAGAAAAAATCAAAATGTAGTGGAATATGAATCTGAAGATGTGCATGAAGACGTCCTGTGTTATAATGAGAATCCTTCTTCTTCTTCTAGTTTTACTACTGTAGTGCATGCATCGAGGAAATGATAATAATTAACCCTGAGAATATTCTTTTTGAAATTTTTGATAAACTCGAGTCTTAGCAAATATCTTCAGTTATCGTCTGAGAATAACGTAATCGATTACAATTCTAGTAAATTTTTTATTATAAATGTAAAAATCAATTACGAAATCATGATTATTCTTTCACAACTTTCATTTTACAACATTTATAAATATTACACTTTTAAAATATACCAGACTTTATACAGATCCGTGAATCACAGAATTAGAATTTTTAATTTGCAATTGCTCTGAACTTTAATTTTTTCAAATTTCCTTTGTCCATACTTCAATAAGCTATAATTATAATTATATTTTCTCTCTAATATATTCATGAAACTACATAATGTGTAATTAATTTCAGCTCTCAAGGTCAAATATTCTAAGGACTGCTAAAGAAGATATGAAAGTGATAAAAATTCTACGATTTATTTAGTAATAATTTTACAACCACCACGTAAAAGAGGTCCGACATTTATTTAAATTCCATTTTATACACTCTTTTTCCATTATGAATCAAAAAAAGAGACTACAAAATAGAATAAATTTCAACATAGAAGCTTGGATAGAAAATTTATATACATCATAGGCCTTCTTAACATTTCAACATTAAGTGAAAGATAAAATATACCTAAAAGAATACTTCACGGATATAAATTGTATTTATTTTTAATTTATTGTAATTGTCATCAAAATTATATTTAATTCTTGAAATATCTTTATAGTGCAAATTCAAATTTGTCAAAACGTATGTTAAAATTAAAATTAATTTAAGTCTATACAAATTCTAATGTATTTCAATTTATTTAAATTGTTATATTTTACATTTTTCGGATAATATACTCGTGAAAATATTTTATAATATTAATAAATTGCAGCTCTTTAAATTAAATATTCCGACTACGGTTTATTTACATTATACTATTACTTAAGAAATTTTAACCTCTGAGAGCAGAGATTTTTTCATGTATTATTATCTGCAGTGTTAAAGCAGAATAATCTCTTGATTAAAAAATGTTTAATTTTCCATTATTTTAAGCTCACATTATTGTTTCACAAAATTATCTTATTTTTTAACCTAGAATTTCTATTATCTAAAATTATAATATTTTATTAATACTACTGTTTAAGTTATTTCCGCTTCGGTATTTATACAATAGGGTTTTTTAGTAACGTTTTTTCGGTGTCGTTTATGCGGTGGTGTTTTTTCTCGTGGCGTCGCGAAAAAACGTCACACAAATTTCGTCAATTGTTCATGTCGTATGTTGCATGTCATACTTTTTCGTAAGGGAGGGTCTTCTATAGCCTCAGTCGTTTGAGGGGGAATCGGTGGATCTTCTGTTGTTTTTTGGACGAATTTTGTATTATTTTGGAGATATAGCTCACGCTCGGCTGTACATGCTGTAGACACAGCATAGGTGATTCCCGGAAAAAGTATTTCTATATTGGTGAGTGCGTTTCGCATCGGTTTTAAATATTTCTAACTAGGGCGTTATCAAATTTCGTTTTTCGTCCTCTTCTGTCCAAGTCGGAATTTTCTATTACCCAATCTTTCATTATTTGTAATTTACTCATCCTTTCTTTCCACAGGTCCAGGTTTTGAGTTTCAAAGCTAGGGCAATTAAGGGTTTTACTTCTGAGTTCATTTATGGGTTTTAGGTTACGGATGATAGGGTGGGGTTATTGAGTGATAGATTGAATATTCTGTACAAAGCGAATCAAAAACATTATTTATGAATTCAGTTCCATTATTTGTTAATAACACTTGAGGAGCGCTCTAACGATTTAAGATTAACTCTCTAAAAGCATCTGTAATTAATTTTCCTGTAGCGTTTCTTAATACTTTTACTTCTATCATATTACTGAAAACATCTTGCATAACTAAAACGTATTTAAAGTTTGAGCGACTTGGTGGAAATGGTCCCATAATATCGGCTGCTACTACAACCCAAGGTAATTCTGTTGTTCTCTGACTCATTAGACCAGCAGGCAAGATTTGACTGACTTTACATGTTTGACATATCTCACAATTACGTACAAAGAACGGTGCCCAAAAAGGGCCAAAATTTGCCCATGAGGGAATTGTAAGAGCATAATAGTTTTCAACAGTTTGAACCCTGCTGAAACCGAAAATGATAGGTAAAAAGTTGTAAAGTGGAGGGAAAGGGGTGAAAAACTACCCCTAAGTCCAGAATTCCAATAAATTATGAAAATTCATAACATCTAAAAAAATAAATCCAAATCGCTTGAAAATTGTTACTCGGGGGTTTTCGGGGTCGCTGATTACGAATATGATCTTGGTTTTTCAAAATTCAAAATGGCGGATCCAATATGGCGGATGACTTTATAAAAAAATGATAAGATTCGATTGAAAATTGTTACTCGGGGGTTTTTGGGGTCGCTGATTACGAATATGAGATTGGTTTTTCAAAATTCAAAATGGCGGATCCAATATGGCGGATGACTTTATAAAAAAATGATAAGATTCGCTTTAAAATTGTTACTCGGGGGTTTTTGGGGTCGCTGATTACGAATATGATATTGGTTTTTCAAAATTCAAAATGGCGGATCCAATATGGCGGATTACTTTTTTAAAAAATGATAAGATTCGCCTGAAACTATTTACAGGGGGTATATTCGTAATCAGCGACCCCAAAAACCCCCGAGTAACAATTTTCAAGCGAATCTTATCATTTTTTTATAAAGTCATCCACCATATTGGATCCGCCATTTTGAATTTTGAAAAACCAAGATCATATTCGTAATCAGCGACCCCGAAAACCCCCGAGTAACAATTTTCAAGCGATTTGGATTTATTTTTTTAGATGTTATGAATTTTCATAATTTATTGGAATTCTGGACTTAGGGGTAGTTTTTCACCCCTTTCCCTCCACTTTACAACTTTTTACCTATCATTTTCGGTTTCAGCAGGGTTCAAACTGTTGAAAACTATTATGCTCTTACAATTCCCTCATGGGCAAATTTTGGCCCTTTTTGGGCACCGTTCTTTCGCTACTTCACGATAACAACCGGGCCAATAATATCTATCGGCAACTCTCATATAGTTCTTTTGGGTACCTAGATGACCAGCTTGTGGTTCGTTATGTGATTCTAGCAATATTTTTCCTCTCTCAAGTTCGGAAGGGACAAGTTTCCAAGCGTTTAAGTCTGCCGTAAAAGTGGAAATGATTGGATCAGGTCTGTTATAGTACCTTTTACCGTCAGTAATACGGCAATTTTGGAATCGACCTGGAAATTCTGATACTAGGAAGTAACGGCGAGTATACCAAGAATTGTCAGTTTCGTCTACAGTATAAAGGTTTTCATTTGTGTTGTTGGGGTTTTGATTATCTTGGGTCACTGGAATTCGTAAAAGGGCATCAGGTACATGATGTAACGCTCCTTTACGATGGATAATTTCAGAATCCTATTCTATTAAGGACAGTGCCCATCTGGCTAATCGACCGGTACGGTTATGTAAACTATAGAACCAACGAAGACTACTATGATCTGTAATCACTTTAAAATGGTATCCCTCAAGGTAAGCTCTAAATTTTTGTATTCCCCAGATTACTGCCAAACACTCCTTTTCTGTTGTAGTATAGGAACGTTAGAGGTGATGAGAGAGTTGCATAGTGAGGAATATAGCGGCGATACCAGCTGGACATACCAAGGAAGCGGCGTAGTTCTTTAACGTTGGTTGGGGTCGGGTAACTTTGAATAGGGGCAATTTTATCAGGGTTAACTAACAAACCTTTTTCATTTACAACAAATCCAAGATATTGTACCTGCGGTACAACAAATTAACATTTATTGGGGTTGATTTTCAGACCAGCAGTTTTTAGTCTATCTAGGACAAGTGACAACCACTTTAAGTGTTCTTCAAATGTCTCGGTCTCTATGATTATATCATCTAGATATTCGAAGCAATATGGGTCTAATTCTGGTTCAATTAGACGGTCAATCAAGCGTTGGAAGGTGGCAGACGCGTTAGTTAGTCCAAAAGGCATCCTCTTAAAGTCAAATAGACCTCGACCTGGGAAAGCAAAAGCTGTTTTCTTTTTACTTTCTCCAGAGAGTGGTATTTGCCAAAATCCTTTGTGCAGATAAATTTTTGATATGTATCGCGCCTTCCGTAGTTTGCTTAAGATGAGATCCATTTGAGGGAGTGGATAAGCATCTTTCCTTTTAAGGGAATTGAGTTTTCGGAAATCTAAGCAAAACCGATACTCTCCATTAGGCTTTTTAATCATGACAATGGAATTGCTCCAATCACTATCGAAAAGTTCAATAATATCGTCGGTCAACATTTGTTCTAATTCTTGAATAGTAGCTTCCATTACTTTTGTGGAAACCACATAACATCGTTGTTTAACCGGTACATTATCTCCAACATCGATAACATGTTGCGTTAAATTTGTTAACCCTGGTTTGTCGGGTATTTCGGGTAAGTGTTCTCTTAAAAATTACTCTAATCTGTTCCTTTAGTCGGTATCTAATTCCATTAATCCAGCACAGGTCTCGGGGGTCACTTATTGACTCTCAAATTTGAAAACTTTCTTAGATTTATTTTTAAATATCCAAGTACGCGATGCGAAGTCTGCTTGAATCTTGTAATATTTCAGGAAATCTAATCCTAGTATTAGAGGTTCCGTTAGCGAGTCAAGGGCTCGCATTTTTAAGAATTTACTACGTCCTTCAAGTTCGACAGGCAATATGACCTCTTTTGAGGCGATTAATAGTTCACCATTTGCTAATTTGACAGAACCTTTTGTTTCGCTTATGGAATTTTTAATTTTTATATTAATTCATAACTAAGGGGGCCTATGAATGACCTTGTAGCTCCGCAATCTACTAAGGCTTTTACTTTATAGTTTTTTATTGTAATGGTAATGTACAAAAGAGGTTTGGAATGTGATGCTAGAGGAGGAGGGTAACATAGGTCGGAGTAATTAAAACAAGTTTCGGACAAGTTTTAGGGGCTATCTTCTATCATACGGTCAACTAATGGGACAGGATTAGTTTCATCATGCGACTGGGTCACTATATTTTTCGCATTTTCATTATTCGAGTGAGTATAAAGATCGTTTTTGTTTGTTTCTTCTAAAACTAACTGTGAGTTTTTATTCTTTACGACATAATTTTCATTACTGGCAGTTTTATATAAGTCTTTCTTATCTATATAGTATTTCCCTAATTCACAAAAGATAATCGCATCAAGTTCTACTATATACGCCATTAATTTCCGAAATATCCGTCTCTAAATTTTTACATTCAATTTCAACTCTTTTTGGGAGAACTGTGTTCGATTGTTGAACTGTCGGTGTATTAATTACAATTAATGGCAAAGCGGGAATAGATTTTTCTGTTAAATGTTCACTAGGAGGTGGGGGTATCTCGAATAAATGCAGAGTCGCTTGGACCCGTTTTAATTACTTTGATCCGCTTTTCCCGAACAATTGAGGCAACGGGGCTTAGTGACATACTTTCGACCACAACCATAACAAAATATGACCTTAGGTTCTTGACAATCGTTATGGCGGTGACCTATTTTGTCACAATTCCAACACGTTATATTAGTCGAATCTTTTGGTAACTCTTTATTGTCGTGATACGGTCTTTCATTTTTATGAGAGCTACTTTTATTCTGTGTTGATTTTTGTTTTCCTTTTTGAAGTTTCTTGTTTCTCCTGGGTTTCTATTTCTTCTATTTCTTCACTTACTAGATTTAGATTTTCCTTTCTTCTTGGAACTAATTTATTCATTGAACCACGGTATACTAGATCAGGTAACAATGATCCTTCGGGTCTTGGTGGGGGACGATATGACTTAGCTACTCTGAATAACTTTTCCGTTGCGACAGCTATCTGTTCAAATTGTGCAAAGTTTCTTATTGACGCTCGAGGAATCGTCAAATGAAGACGAGGTAATAAGTTCCTTTGAACGAAATTGATTTCTTCGTATTCTGGGAGTTGTGGAGAGAGTCTATCAAACATGGATAGCATACATGTGAGGAACTGGTTCATATTCGCCCTAGGTCCTGCGATGTATGTGTTGCATGAGTTCGAATTGGAAGTCTGGATCACTAAAACCGACCCTTATATCAATTGCAAAATCTTCGAAGAAGATCCATCGGTTGCGATGTACTTCATACCAACGAGCTGCTATTCCAGTAAAGAAAAAGGGAAGAAGATTTAACAAGTCTTCGTCTCTTACAAATATCATAGATCTGCCACTATTTATTCTTCTAACAAAAACATCAGGGTCTTCCCCGCGCGCACCCGAAAATTTTAAATCCTACTTTCTTATCACATGATATGCTTGTGCAGTCATATTTGATTGAGATCGATGAGGTGTCATTTCGGTCATAGGGTTACGTTGTGATTCTTCTGGGTTTAAATATACTTGAGGTCTATTATTCCAATGGCGATTATTTAACTCTTGTTTTGGGAACTTAAAATTATGGGTTCTTTCTTCGTTACTAGGCCTAGAAGAATCTACGTTTCTTGTAATACCAAAAGACATCCTATTAAAGGCATAATCAAAATCTTCTGTATAGGGGGCGGTTCTAATAGGTAACTGGTTTATTTCTGAGTTTGTTCTATTGTGGTTTGCTCCTTGTTCATTGCCTCGAGGGTAATTATTCCTGGGTTGTGATTCAGGGTAACTATTTTCTACATAGGGGGCGGTTCTTACTGGTAACTGGTCTATTTCTGGACTTGTTCTATTATGGTTTGCTCGTTGTTCATTGTCTCGAGGGTAATTATTCCTGGGGTATGATTCAGGGTTTCTATCATTACTACTTCGAGGGTAATAACTGTTTTCTATGTCACGGGGGTGTTGTGTAGTAATATCCCTATAAATGTTTCTTGAAAATGGGTAGCTTTCATATGAAGAAGTCATGGGAGGAGAAACAGTTTGATAGTTTGGACGAAAATATTCTCAATTTTCTTTATTTTGCGAGTAATAGTCAGGATTCCTTTAAGAATTTTGAAAACGATTATCATCAAACATTACGTTTCGTTGCATCCTATTATGTAGTCCACGATAATTATTACTTTCTGTCATATTGTAAAGTTCTTCATAATTTAATCGATCATAAGTTTGATTGCCCACGTGTGTGGCATAACGAAGAGGCGGCATTTGATTATTATTTTGGGGCGGGTGTCTATTCGTAGAGTCAGCTTGGATATTATGTATATTATTCCTATTATTAAAAAGGAATCGGCTGTGATGTCACATTCGCTATTTTATACGGGAAATTGCTCCCAAGTTGCGTGTTCCATTTTGTGGGACCGTTAAAGGTGCTTGCTGTACGCTTGGGTTTACATTCACTGTTTCGTTGGTAGTATTATTTCTTTGAGAGTTCACAGTTGAGTTATTTTCACTTGTATTCATTTCGCTTGTTGCTGATAATGTTGATTCACTATCATGTCGTATTTGTATAATCTGGTTTGCTTCATTTATCACTTCTTCAGCCGATGTTGTTTCAGTATGGTTAGAACGTTCGTAATGGCGAAGGCGTCTTCTTTCTCCTTTAGCATTTCCTGGTACTGGTAGACCTCTAGCTACTAGTTCCACCTCTAATTCGTTTGAATTAAGGTTATCTATCCAAGATCGTTCACGATAGGATGCCATCGTGTTTTTCTCAAAAAGGGAGAAAAATCGGACCCGACGAACTACCGACCTATTGCACTGATGAACTGTATCTGTAAAGTCTTTACGCAAATTCTGGCAGAAAGACTAGGAAATTGGTTAGAAACGAAAAACCTTTTGCCGAAGTGGCAAGCAGGTTTTCGGAAAAATAGGGGATGTACAGATAATATTTTTGTACTTAATACTATGATACAAACACGCCTGAGTCTTGATAGGGGAAAACTGTTTGTTCTCTTTATTGATTTTAAAAGCGCATTTTCTTCGATAAACCATAAATTACTTTGGCAAAAATTGTTTAAATTGTGAGTTGGAAGTAAAATTATTAATTAAATAAAAAATTTGTATGATAATTCTAATGTTGCAGTCAAGAACTCATTTGGTACATCAAAAAAATCAAAAGTCAATAAAGGAGTTTTGCAAGGGGAAGTAATGAGCCCAATATTATTTGCTTGCTTCATAGCTGATCTAAAGAGATTCTAAGAAGCGGAAGGAGTTGGAGGATTCTCAATGAGTCATTTGATAGAAATCAGTTTGTTAGCATAAGCAGATAATATTGCAATTCTTGCGAGTTCAGTGCTGGAAATGAAAAAAATGTTAAAGGCCCTCAAAAAATATTGGACATAGAATTGTCTAGAGATAAACATAAAAAAACTCAAATTGTAAAATTTAGAAAAGGAGGACATGCACATAATAATAAAATAGGACCTTTTATGTTTGGCAAGGAACAGAGGGTGGAGATTGTCTCAAGGTATGAGTATCTGGGAGTTTTATTTTCAAATTTAGCGAAATTTGCGAATGCCACTTATTCTGCCCTCTCAAAAGCGAATGTAGCAATAGGTTCAACGATTGCGTTAATAAATAGACTAAACCTAGAATCTTGGGAACCTGTAAAAAGCTATTTAAATCTCTAGTCTCAAGTGTTCCTTTGTATGCAGTGGTTATCTGGGGCCTTAGGTATTTAGAAGAACTAGAAAAAATTCAAACCTAATTTTATAAAAAAATCCTATTTTTATCAAATAATACCCCAGGGTATGCTGTGAGATATGGAACTGGTTCACCGAAACTGGCATCTAGTGTTTTTAAATTAATTTTAAATTTTATGGAAAAGATTTTACAAATGGAAGACACTAGATACACTAAACTTTGTTTTTTTGCGTCTGAAAAACTTATCAGCAAGTAATCAATGCTCAAAAAAATTTACCTGGTGTAAAAAAGTAAGATATCTATTTAATGTTATCGACAAAACGGAGAAGTGGGATAATCTTACCCTGGAGGTACTTCAAAAAAAAAATATATATGAATAAAAAAATTTGAAAAACATTCGTTGAATGAAGATGCAAACAGAGTAAAAGATTCTGCATCATTGCATCTCCTCCCACACTTGACATTAAATTCTGGAATAAAAAAATATTTTTTTGAATATGTATCTGCAAATGAGAAGTATTTTTGGAAAGCCTGGTTATTTGGCTACAATTTTGCTGTACATTATTTTACTGTAGACTCAAATCCCTACGATATATAAATGAAAAAGTAAACAAAATTTTTTAACTATCCTTGCCCCAGTACCGGGGCAAGGATAGTTAAAAGAATTCGAATGCTAAAAATGTTATAGAAAATCAGTAAATTTTTGTTTTCTTTATTTTACTTGATTTCTAAATCAAGTAAAATAAAGAAAACAAAAATTTACTGATTTTCTATAACATTTTTAGCATTTAATATTGATATCTGAAGTACTAAAAATATGTATGGAACATTTTCTAAATTGCAATTATTGTATTAAAATTCATCTGAACTAGAATCAGAGATTTAACCAATTTTTTCAGACTACCACTAATTTCTTGGTCATAAGCTTCGTTTTCCGTATATAATTACGCACTGTTATGTATATCAACCTAGAAAGAATAATTAAACACTTTTTAAAATTTGCAATGGCAATAACACGATTTTACCGTGTCGTATTATCTCTAACTATCCTTGCCCCGTGAGCCTTTATTTTAGTTTTTTCTAAATTTTAAGGAACGACGTGAATTAATTTTAAAATAAATACGATATTTGTGTTCAGCAGGAAATTTCACTCTGGAAAACACTTACGTAAATAAATATTCTGAAATTCTAATGTAGAAAACAGTATGATAAACATTACGTTGACATTTTAGCAAAACAGACTTTTTCAAAAATAATCTCCTAACTTCTTAAATGGTGACAGATTGACTTACAATTTTTACAATCATCTTTTGGTGTTAAAACGAGAATATACCATGAATTACGCGATTTTTGAGCAAACAGTTTAAGCATAACAGCAACTAACTATCCTTGCCCCATCGTCCCCTATATTAAGAAAAAAGGTATAAATTGAATGTGGCAAGATTTTGCAATGGTTGTGGAACAGAGTCCTCAGAGCTATTATATCATATATTGATTAAATGCTCATGTAATTGCGAAGAAAGACTGAAATTTATTTGCTCAAGTACGGACAAACCGTCTATAATATTAGCTTTCTTAAAAATATTAGACGCTTCCAATGTGGATTTATTAAAAGATTTATGTAAATATATTTTAAAAGAATTGTCCAAAAAATATAACATGAATAAAAGAAAAAAAATTGAATTAAATGTAATGCGGCAAATTCTTTGTATTGGCTCTGATGCCATATAACAAATAAAGATAATATAAAAAATATGTGAACAAAAAATTTTTTTTAATTTACCGTTGGTATATGTGTCAAAATTTGTATAGTGAGCCATCATTTTTTGATAGGTGTGTATTTTTTATAATTTTAACTTTTTTCTACTCTATACGATGAAACAAAAATACAAGTCAAACAGTTTTGCGAAATTTCAATTTTTACAATAGTTATTGTTAATAACATTTTTTTGTATTAATTTCGAAATTAATAATTAACTATCGTTCTACAAAAGGAATCAATTTGATTTTTGGAATGGATAATAAGGAAATATACTACTTTTGATTAATATTTGTTATTACATAAAATTTTAAAAATTGTGAAAATGATAAATAATTTATTTAAACAATTAAAACTATTTTTATGTTTTCCCAACATTTTAAAAAACTTTTTTATTGAATATTATTTATTTTTTAATCACGAATAATCACGAAAAAAGAAAAGTGAGTATCAATGTGGAGACCACAATTTTCAATAAAATTTCAAATACTTTTTTTAAAATTAAAGGTGAGTTGATTGCGCATTAAACCAACGAGAGACATTTCAGAAAAAAATTATTTTTATTTATTTAACAATAAAAAAAGAAATTTTTTTTTCTATTTAACATTGTCATTTTTTAAAAATGTTTACGCATTTTTTATCTTTTTTGTAAAATCAAGAATAGTTTAATTTTTTAGTTTAGTATACTACAATATTATTAAACCAGAATTTATTTTAGGGTAAAATTGTAGTATACTAAACTATGAAATTAAAGTAGGGGAGGGTAGGCTACATTGAACCGGGTATTTTCTAAAGTCCAAGAACTAATTAAATTTTACAAATTTTGATCAGGTTTTTGTATCAACATTAAGCTGAAGTACTCATTTAGTTAATATACACGTTACAAACACAAATTATTATGATTAAATAATTAAATTTAATTTTTTTCTAACAAGTTACACTTTTATTATTTTGAAGAATCTGTGTCTACATTGAACCACCTTTAATAAAACACTACAATTTACTTCAAAAATAATATTTCCACTTACATATTGTAAAAAATATTATTTTTCACTCAAAAAAAATAGAAAATTGTTGTTAAAGAGTTATTATTTGTTAATATATAGGAGATTAATATATTTTGATGTCAGGTTAGGTAAGTAAAGTGACAGTTTGAGTTTATCTCGTTCACAATTGTGATGAAAGCATGTCTTCTAGTATTTTTCTTACTAATTAGTAGAGCAGACAACTTTACCACTCTTAAAATTGAAAATTCTTTGCTTTTTCGGGTGGTTCAATGATGCCGCACTCACTGCATTCACATGACATTCACAACAAAAATTGTTTATAATAAATTTATGTAAGGCTTAAAATTCTTTATCACATCGCAATATTGAAGTTGACACCCTAAGCGACATAAATCACAAGTTTACTAATTTTTAAAACTTCCTATTTGAATAAAAAAAATTCATTATATTTCCACAAAATTTTTTGTTTTGTACGTGAAAAACAGTTTTTTTCGTTTTTCTTTGTAAATAATAAACCTACGTGCTCGAAATTTTTGGACGTAGTCGCTTTCGGTAATACTAATTTATATATTAAATAAGAAAAAATTCCACTCAGTCATTTCTTAAGGCTATTCATCATTTAATTGTTTATAACATTAAAAACATTTTTTTTAATTGTTTAAATAAATTGTTTATAATTTTCACAATCTTTAAAATTTTATGTAATAACAAATATTAATCAAAAGTAGTATAATTCCTTATTATCCATTCCAAAAATCCAATTGATTCCTTTTGTAGAACGATAGATAATTAATAATTTCGAAATTAATACAAAAAATGTTATTAACAATAACTATTGTAATAATTAAAATTTTGCAAAACTGTTCGACTTTTATTTTTGTTTCATCGTATAGAGTAGAAAAAAGTTAAAATTATAAAAAATACTCACTTATCCAAAAATGATGGCTCACTTCACAAATTTTAACACATATCTTTAACCACATATAAGAATTGACTTAACAGTATGGTGTTATTTAATCGATAGCAACAACTAAAAAAATTAAAAGTACAAATTTTTTAATCATAAAAATTATGCTTTTAAATTAAAAAACTATAGTCATTGACTCAAAAGCATATACTATTAAAATTAAAAAAAATTGTTTATTGATTCAAAAGGAATACCTTCAAATTAACATAGTGTGCTGTTAATTTGAGAAATATGTCATTGATTTAAAAGCATTTTTTTCTCCGTGTACCTTTCTTGTTTATTTAATAAAATAATATCTTGTAACGTTTCTACAAGTTTGAGAAATAAACTTATATTCAAATTTAAAGGGTATATAGGTACAGTCGGACACGAAAGTATTATTCTGTATTTCAATTGATTGTCGTTTAACCAATTGATTAATAACGCACCCCTGTTATTTATTATATGGTCGCTCCATAATGTATGTCTAAAGGTCCGATCCTCAGCTTGTATATGAGTAGTTCTACAAAAGAAGGAATTTATAATGTTCAAGGTTGTTTTTATATTACGTTTGAAAAAGTAAAATTAGTTTTGTGACCTAATAAATTGGAAAATTTAACACTTGAAATTTAATACTCTTATTCCAATATTTAAAAGGCCTGAATTGCTTCAATTTAATCTGAGAGTTATGATTCTACCAGCTAATCAATTTTGTCAGTAAATACAATAACGGGACACTATTACTTTTATTTAACAGATGAACTAAATTCTAACAAATTCTCAATATGATATAATAATTTTGCTCAGTTGAGCGTCAGTTATTTTAATTTAGTACAAAAATAACAAAGTACTTTACCCCATTTAATTGCAATTTCCTCTTGAGAGGAAATTGCACAACAAACACACCTCTGAATTTAATTTTCTCCGAGAAAACCAACTAAAATTTTTCCTTTTTCTTTGGTTTTCTCTCGCTATGCGGCCTTTCCACATGGGACTACTTACATGGGACTCCTGGCAAAACCTTAATTCTTGGTAAACAAAACATCACTAAAATTTCTTTTGATTATCAGTAAACAATTAACTAATTACTTTTCAATTTAGACGAATTTCAAATCCAAGATTATACCTGCGCGGAGGTTAGAACTAGATTGTCTCAGGGATGTAATGAGGGAGAGAATTGCCAAATAACTAATAAAAAAATATACTTGTGATTCTTGTGGCAATCCACATTGTCACAGTTTTAATGGGAACTGTAGTGCTTAATGATTTCTATTCTGCCACAAAACGTTACACGGTTTGAAAAAAATATTTGTTGCAAAAAATAACCAGTTAAGTCCTAAATTATCTTCCTTTGTTTGTAAAACTACACATATAATAATTATTAAATGAATTAAATTTTAGTTCTTCAAATATATCACTGAGATCGTTTACATAACCAGTCCTCACACTTCCATAAGTATGTGCACTTATTAAAAATAAACTTCTATTATCATGCAAGGGGATTTTAACAATAGATATCTTTAATGTTCTTAATCTTGTTTGCTATGCTAAATTAATACTTTCAAAATTTATTGATTTGTTAAATATTATAGCCGTGCCGCCCCCCTTGCCATTAACTCTGTCGTTTCAAATAATGCTATCATTTTGGAAAGAGATTTTATACAATATTTTTCAATTAAAATTCATTTTTATTTTTACTTATTAACCCATTTTTTTAAATTCTCTAAAAAACACCAAGTACAATTAACTTCTCTACTAGCTTTTTTTCTTTTCTTTATATTCTTTATCATTAATTTTCGTACTGATAAATTTATTTTGTACTTCTAACAATTTGGGACATTATCTATAAGAGACTGAATGTTTATAGTTTCTACAATTAATACAAAAAACTTTTTTGCATGAAATATCTTTTTAAGAAGTAACTTCACATTTAGTGAACACATTTACTACACATTTAGTATTTTGTATTACAATAGATCTTGGCCTTGTTGATATTTGACTATTTTTTCAATGGTCTTATTTACTATATCTTCGTGAAAATATTTTACTGTGTCTTTGTGTAAGAATGTAGTGTTACTTAGATCCAAATCTGGTGATGTTGATTTTAAGCCATCGTCTATATCTTCTATGTCCATATCTTTTCCTTCGATCGCTTTCTTGCATAATTGTATTTCTGAGTTGGAATATTTTATCCTTTGCCTTTTTCTCGACTACCACTGAAACTTTTTGTTGTCTCTGAACATAAGGAGTTTAGTATGTTTTTCAACAATTCTGAACTTTTTGGATTTGATTCTATTTTTTTAAATTGTGTTGATAAATTTGTTTTGTCCTTTTCGAATGTAGTTTGACTACTTTTTGTAGCGAAAGATGGCCTTTGAGAGTATTGGTGTTAATTTGTAAAATAAAATATACTGTTCGAAAAGTCACTTAAATTCGCAACTTTTATTTAAAGAAAGTGTAGTGTTCAGATAAACTCAAAAAAGTTGTCATCAATTTTCCGAGCACATCGCTTTTGTCAACAGAAAAAATTCTTTTGACATACCCAAAAATACTAGGAAAGAAATCAAAACAACATTGAAATAGTATGTCTGTAAAGTTGTATTTTTTATACTGCCCAGATGAGTGTCCATACCGTCTCATAACTGGTAATATGCTGTGTCTGTTTTAAAAAGCAAAAAAAAAATATTTTCAACCGTAGATTGGAACAATGCAATATTGCATCACAAACTATAAGGAAAATAGTAAATGAATGTGCTTAACATTTACCTTGTCCGATTGATTAACTTGGAAAAAAGTACTTTGCATTTATTGAAAGAACGCTTTTTTAATCGATCACAATTTGACACGCCCCACACTGCACCGTTTTTTCCAGGAAGTTATTAGAGATAAAGAAAACTGTGGAAAATTTTATAATGCAAATTAATGAGAAGTTTGACTTAAAATTTCTCAAAAATTTATCTTCGCAAATTCCCAAATATTTAATTATATAAATTATAATATTAAATAAATTATTTAATTTTTATTAAACGTAATAGTGACTGCCCTTGTTGAACAATATATGCTAGTGTCTTACTGAAATGAAATATCCTTACTATTACAATAATCAGAAGTGCGATTCGTGAAATCGTTTGGTTCAGAAAAATTTTAAATTGAACCGCCGGATCCTAGAAGAGCATACGCATGAAACTCGGCACTTCAAGTTGGCAAATGGAACAAAAAAAATTTTTCTGTTCCATTTTATTATTAATACCACTAAATTAATGCAATTAATTCACTAATCACTTGAAACATATATACAATATATGTATCCGTTTTGATACATGCACGTTGTGTCTCAATTGCACTTCAAAGTTAACCTCAAATTAAAAGCTATCATGTGTGAATCACACGGTATAGAAAAATTTAAATGTGTAAGTGATGTGCAGAAGCAACGTGCCCACGACTTTTCGAAACAAAATGCCTGGTTAAAACCTGACTCCTGACTCATCTCCACTACCGAATTTTTATCTCCTGTCTCTAGCCTTATTGCCTTGTACAGAATGAAATTACGCAACTTTTTCTCTAATAAACTTTTTTCATAAAAAGAATTGTCTTTAAAATAATAGTAAAAGATCGTATTTTTTCTTAACGTAAAATTTCAATTATTTTTAAGTTCAACTCGTCATAAATCTAAAGTTTGTTGACATTTTTACTTCTTGTTTAGATGATTTATTCATAAAAGTCTCCAGAAAATGTTGGTTAAAAAATAAATTGAGCAAACCTAAAACTAAATTTTTATTAATTTATTTTTAAAAAAGTTACCTCATATATTGGGCAATTAAGTTATTGTAAAAGTTTATATATATGGGCCATTCCATGTCAACCGGATCACTCGCAGACCCAAAATTCAGCGCATCAGAATTATATGTTCTAGGTATCAAATTGTTCGTACAACCAAGTACTTTCGAATGCAATGTGGCCATTTTGAAAATTTTAAAATGGCGACCCTATGTGACGCATATAATACACAAAATTAAAAAATAATCCAACAATATTGTCAATAAAAGTCTTATAAACCCCTAATTTACTGCTAAATATAATTTGTTTGATGTATATGTCATCCTAGTTTATAAATCAATCAAGTCTTAGGTCAAAATTAAAAAATTCATTATGGCCGATCCAATAATGGCTGGAACAGGTGCATGTTAATTCAAAACCTGCGGAAAATTCTCAAGAAGGCGAACAAGTAGCCATTTTTGAAAATGAGAGACGCGAGATATTAGCAGAAGCGCGCCAATTGTCCGAATTAAGGTGGGGATTGACAGCGCAATGGAGGTGAACAGTTAATCATGCTTCATTTTCTAGCAGTCGTGTCTCTCATAAGGTCAACATCTCAGCCATTAGGGAGTTACTTAGGGTATTTGATAAGACGTCTGGAAATTTTGAATGCTGGAATCGTCAAGCCAAATTATTGCAGGGAACTTATGGAATTGAAGGTGATGTCATGTCTGTTCTAAATAACGGGGAGAAGAAGAACATTTGCGGTCCCTCGGTGTGGGGCGGGATTTTCCCTATCGCTGGTCACTTTACAGGTAACCACCCGAGTTAGCACCACAACTCTCATGTCGCGACGTTAGTACTAAGACCGATGCCGAAGCTTCAATCTTTTCCTAACGTCTCTAGCCTCAAACGATGTAGGCTGTAACCACTACCGCCACCAGTCCAACCCAATGACCGGCTGGAGACAAGTCTTTGACAAGTATCGGATTACGGGGCATATTCTGCGCCCTGGTCCCCCACAGACATCGCCTATGTTGTTTTACGTGCAGGACCTCCCAATACTGGTATACCCACACGGCTCGCCTACGAACGTAGCGGGGTCGAGATACGCTCGGCTAGCGTCGACGACCAAGATGTTCTGGTCGTCTACCGATTCCCGCAAGGTCAGTAAGGACCGTTGCGGACCCTCGGTGGGGGCCGGGACCTTTCCTATCCCTAACGGCTATGCAGGCCGCTACCCGAGTTGAGTCCGCAACTCACACGTCGAGGCGGGTGAGAGTGGACAGTCGCGATGGGTCCCCCACAGACAAAGCGATACTGTACCAAGCGTCAAGTGACCGAAAAAGAGGTGCTAAGTAATGGAAGCGCCAAACCAGCTAATAACTTAGAGAGGGCGAGGGAAATCACACGAGACCTAAAGTGCAGTGTTTCAATCATAGTAAGTGAGGGAATGTGTCAACGGATTGAGATCAACCAGAGCGTTAAAATGAGGGTTGCTTTCGGTTCGGATCGTCTGAAAACGTGATCACGGGCTGTTCTCAAAGGCAGCAGTGTCCAGTGGAGGAAAAACTAGTAGTGGTGTCGAACATCGAGGAATAAAGAAGAGACGACGAGTTTCTGCGTTCTGCGCAATATGATTTTTAGGAGATTCGACGAGGAAATTGCACGTTGTTCAGGAAATTCTCAGCATCGATGCAGAGGAAATCATATCTGTTAAGCACGAATGTCTTAAGATAATCTAGGAAATTAGCGTTTAAGACATAATTAAATTGAAAAAATAATTTCCTGAAGAATATGTGCTTCCCGAAAGGCCAGACAAGTCAACAGTTGAATCGGAATTAGTCATTGTTATGATAGATGAAAAACCCTTCCAATTTAGTTTTAGACGTTTATTATTCGCCGAGCAATAAGTTTCAAGAAAAATTTCGGATGAATGGATTGGATTAAGAAAAATAATAGCTAGTACTTCCGAATTAGCATCGCCGATAGTTTTAGTTAAAAAGAAAAATGGTGAAATACATCTATGGATTGATTTTTGCGCGTTGAATAAATTTATATTGAAAGATAATTACACGTTGCCTCTAATCGAAGGTCAGCTCGATGTGTTGCATTATAAAAAATATTTTTTACATATTTAGACATAAAAGACAGCTTTCACCATATTTCAGTTGCGAATATTGTTTTTAAGGGTTCGAAAGACACGATGATGTGTTCGCATTCATGAACGATATCATGATTTACACAAAAGGCTGTTAACCGTCACTTCGTTGTATTGAAAAAAGTTTTATAACTGTTAGTTGACAATAAAATGTTACTCAGGTTGGACAAGTGTGTATTTTTATCAACGATTGTAGAATTTTCGGGTTATATGAAATAAGCGGAAGTGGAATTTCCTTAACAACTAATGGAATTAAAGTAGTTTTAAATTTTCCAGAGCCCCAAAATGTAAAGGGAGTATAGAGTTTTCTTGCTGTAGCACATTTTCGCAAATTTATAGAAAAAATGTCAATGATCGCGAAACCTCTGTACGATCTATTGCGTAAAGAAGCAAAATTTGTTTTTGAGAAGATCAAAGAATTTCGAGATGGGTATTGGAGCTCCAGAGTTTTGACTATACTACTGAACATAGGAAGGGGAGGAGAATGACACACGTAGATGGACTAAGTAGATCGGAATGGTTGGAATTTATATATGATAATTCGCTTGAACATAATTTCTTGGTGACAGAAAATATGATAATTTTATCGTAGAATTAATGAAAAAAATTAAAGTGTCACAAGACACATTTTTTGAATCACGAAATGACGTAGTTTTCAGAAAAATTGATAAAGGGAACATATTTTTGTTTGTAGTACCAGGTGCCATGCATATCATTACGATATGAGTCATCAGGACACAACGAAAGTGTATGAAACTTTAAAAAATAGCTATTGGTTTACAGATATGAAAAGTAAAAAAGAATCTCTTATTTAAAGTTACTATAAATGCATCGCGCTTACGCAGACTTCAGGCAAGGTTGAAGCGAAAGGAAAAATAGTTCCAAAGAGAAATAAACCATTTGAGTCTGTACACGTTAACCATATTATAGACATTTACGATTCGAGACTAAAGATGAAAAAACACATTTTAGTGGTAATAGACGCCTTTCTTAATTTGTTAAACACTATTCAACAAAAACCACGAGATCTTCGGAAACGAAAAGTGCTCTGAAAAAATATTTTTGTGATTTTTTTATTAGTCAAGAATGATTGTGTCGGATAAAAGCACTTCGTTTACGTCACAGGAAATACAGTGCTTTTTTGAGCAGTATGAAATATAGCACTAACAGATTGCTACAGGCTCACCGCAACCAAATAGGCAAGTAGAAATAGTGAACAAATCACTCGGTCCCATGTTAGGTAAATTGTAAGACCATGAATGAGGGAAAGAGTGTCCTAAAGTTGTATCAGACGAAGAAATCGCATTAAACAATGTAGTGCATGTGACGAAAGGAAAAACTCCTTGACAAGGAAATAAATCCAATTAATAGAAAGTAGAACACACAAAATGTACAGAAATTGGCTTTTGGACAAATTGGTTAAAACTTCAGGAAGATGTTTTTTGACATGTTTTAAACAAATTATGTATGGGGCAATTTGCCCCTAAAAGAATATTTTTCGAATAACAAGGGTAAAAGTGAGGAAAATATAAAAACGTAAAGTTATCACTTTTTAGACATTTTGAGGTGCTATTGTGTAACTTTACTTATCTGATTAACGTTTAGTGTCAGTGAAGCTTATTTGTAATAAGAATGATAGTGAAGAAAGAGTAAGAGTTAAGTAAGTATTTAATTAAGATGTAAAAGTGAAGTAAACGTCATATTGACTGGAAAGTAATGTAAGATTAAGATAGAAGAGAATAAATGAAAAATCTGATTATCTTTTTATGTCGATATATAATTAAGATATAAAAATGTTTAATATAAATGTGAAAGTGAGATATGAATTTGAGAAAATTTCCATGCGAAATATTAATTAAGTATCAACATAACTATAACTAAAGTTTAATTTTTCATATTTAAAAAAAATTATTTTTTATAATAGAAAATACAATTAAACTTCAGTTAGGGAATATTGTGGGAAATCCCAGTTGGGGCCAAGTTGACTTGACATAAACATTGTCCAAGTACACTAAAGAAAAAATTTTTTTGGAGCATTTTACAGTTGCGCTGTTTTATTTATTTGTCCAGGATATAATTTAAATAGTAATTTAATTAATTGGAATATATTATTATTCGTAGAGCAGAGGTTTCAAAATTCGATTAATATTTCTATTTGGAGGTTTTCGGGGTCGCTGATTATGAATATGCACTTAGTTTTCGAAAATTCAAAATGGCGGATCCATAAGGGTCTGCAAAAAGTCCGGTAATTTAGGTCAGACTGAGTTAGAGGTTGTTTTGTTTGGGCTACCTTTTAAGGACGATTATAAATTTAAAAAGTAAAAATGATATCATAAATTATTATACTTATATAAACAATCGGTCTTTTTCAAGGCTAACGAATAAAAACACTTTAAATACTATATTAATTGGCATTTTTAAAAGCCACAAAATATTTATATTGAATCCGCCATTGCGATTTTTGGAAAACTAAATTTAATTCGTAATCAGCGACCCCGAAAACCCCCGAGTACATAGTTTTAACTAAATTTGAGCATTTTTAAACATTTGTAACACGAGGTTAATATATTATAAAAAATTGACTTTTGAGCGCCATTTCTATCCGACATCTTGAATTTTAAGAAAATAAACCCCCATCTGAAAACGTGAACATTTCGGACGAGATATTTCCTTAACTTTTTTTCCTTTAATTTTTTTAAATTTTGAGTGCAGATTTTGAAAAAGCGATACATAAGATGTAAGGAATAGTTTGCAGGATTTTTTCGAGCCCCTGCTCTACGAAAATATTACAGTCGAAAATTGTCTCTTTAATGTTTTTTCCCGTCCTTAATGGGTTAACTCTTTAAGTCAGTATATTTTTAATATACTTATTTTAAGATTTATTTTATTTTATATGTTTAAATAAATGTTTATCACTTTAATTAATGTATTTAACAATAAAGCTTACAATAAATAAAGCTAGGCGGCTGGTAAGTGAATAAAAATTAATCAAAAGCATAAATTGCACATAGTACTACAACAATTCAATTATACAATAATGCTCGTAAAGATCCAGTGAAACTGTCAATATCAATTTCAAAAAAAATTACATTATCAGAAATTGAATTTGTCTCTCTGCTGAGTCTACTTATTGAAGAAAAATAACCATAATTCGTTCTATGATACGGTACAACAAAAACAGGATAGTATCTACTTGATTCCAGGAACATTTGAATTAATTAATGACAATAAATATGTACATTGAATAAAGCCATTCAAAACCTTATAAACAAGTTGTTCATTTCATGACCATTTAGCTTCCTCAATATATATTATTATACCTAATTTTAAAAGTTAAATCATTATAATAGTTTATTAAATATAATTAATAAATCTTCTTTTTAATAAATCAAAAAAAATAATGTTAAAGAGTTATCATTAATTTTACTAATTTTCAAAATTATCTTAATATTTAAAATAACAAAATTTAAAACACAAAATTTTTAAATTCTTGTATTTATTTTAATTTTAAAATCAGATACATTTTCTCTATATTAAAATATATGTTATATTTGTTCTTTTAAAGTGTTATAATAAAATGTCAAAAAATACAAAATTTTAATTTTTTGTTAAAATTTAAAATATTTATTAATTCTATAAAGGACCCCGCACAAAATGCATTGGAATTGGCTTACCGTTAATTTTGTTCAAATTTTCAGAATTAGTAGTTCTAAGTGTCCTAATTAAAGATATAATTTTGTTAAACTCAAAACTTTACTTGTTTGGCTGAAAACAGGGGGTGAAAGTACCCCCTGTCTAAGGCATGAAATGAACATTTCAGTGCTTTTAGCCAAATAAACCATTATTTTTGGTAAGTTTAATGTCAGAAGTCACCAATATACATAAAGAGAGAACTCTTAATGTTAAACAAATAAAAATGTAAAATATCAACCCTCAAAAACTACCCCTTGTACAGTTAAAACAATATAGAAAAGGAAAAAACTATTTTAATCACAGAAAATATTTTTATAAATAAAATATTGACTTTTCATTTACTAATACATATGAAATGTCATATTTACCCTTACAAACAACCCCAACAACAACAACAAAAAGCAACCCCTTTTATATTTTAAATAAATCCAGTAAACCAGATAAATGAACAGTTTAAACAGAGAAAGACTTTTGAAAATCGACTGGAAGTAATTATTTAATCTTCCGTGATTTTCAGTGCAATGTTCAAAATAAAAAAGTACCCTTATGAAAAAAACAACCCCTTAAGATTTAAAGTGAAAAAAGTAAAAAATCCATTTCAACCAAAGAAAACTATTAAAAATAGTAAACAGTTTATTATGTTTGTAGTTGTTAAAGAAACTACCTCCTACATGTAACAAAAATAAAATATTATTTTAAATATTCGACGCTATTTATAATAAACATCCCTCTAAGTATTAGGCTCATAGAAAGAAAATAACTCATTGAAGATATTGCATGTCTTTAGGCTTGTGAAAACTCTCAAATGTTTTGTTTCAATCTTATTATATTGTTCAAAAACATGCCTGCATTCGCTAGAAAAACATTTTCTACCCAGAGTACGCCACGTGGAGGCTGCAGGTACAAGATTTTGTACTCCTTTTCTTGTTAAAAAAAAAATCTCACCTATTTACATATATACAAGTTGCACTTAGTAGCAAATCTTATTTTAAGGACTTTGCTGCAATCCATCCGAAAAAACTATTCATTGACAGGGTTGTTTCTGTTTCCTGCATCTAACACGCTGTCCAAAAGATCCGTCCAAGGGTATTTCACGTGTTCTTCGTGACGAGCATATCCGAAGTACCATAAAACACTTGCAACGTGAGAACAAGTACCTAAAGTTCTTGCACCCGACTTACAAGTGCAATAGTAACCACGGATAGGTTGCTGCTGTTCACCTCTATTTTCTTCAAGATCATAAAGTATCCATAGCTGATGTCGCGTAGCATTTCTAAATCTGGAATAAATGCGCATTCTTATTAAACCAGGTTCATTCATCAAAGCATCTAGTTGTAATTCTTCATTACCATCTCTATGGACTTTATCCTGAATATAAGATGGTGTCAAGTTTAATTGGTATACCCCGAATGTCAAGTGACGCAAATACTCCATAGAAAGATGAGGAAAATATGGAAGATCGTTTTCGTTTAAATGCACCCACTGTGCGTTTCTTCGGAAAAGTTCCTCTTCTTCAACCCTTGTTTTTAATTCATTTGCTGTTTCAGATTTTAATAACATTTCTGTTGCTAATTCAACTGTAGCTACTTCCATTTCTATTAAACCACGATATTTATTTATTATCGCGCCAGCAATGCGATAAAAATCACCAAGATGAGGAACATGTGTCATTGATATGGGTTTACCAAATATTTTAAAAATAGATTGCAAGTGCCCGTTTCGCGATTCTACTAACCATCTTATTTTTGTGATTAACCGAGCTTCGTTCGCATCCTCAGTAGAGAATTGTCGTTCATTACGACCCAACAACGGTGGCATTTTGGGTATTAAACCCATCCGTTCAAGAAAAGGAATCGCATCGCGATGCCCTCTATCAACAATAATTATATCGCCTTCGTCTAACCATTCTCTGATTTGAACACCATCTCTTTCACATTCTTGTATTAAAATGTTGGCGTCGTTATTTCGTGCGTCTGAAAAGTATGGTCCGTGAATGTCAAGAATGTATCCATTCGTTGACACCAAAAGAATGGGCTTAACAAGATGACAACTCTTGTGAAGATTAAACGATTGTCGTAAAGCTTGAAAATTGCTAGATTTCCCAATTTTTGCGTAAGTACCGTCGATGATGACAATTGCTTTACGATTTTCTGGTGTCGGATTGTATAATGTATTTGCAAAATCAGGTACATATCTCTCTATGAATTCTTGTCTCGTTATTGCGTTAAGTCCAATGTTTTGAGGAACAAATGATTCCATTAAAAATATTCTTACTTTACTAACAGCCATACTAACACTTTGTCTGCTGGGATAATTAAAAACAACTGAAAGAAATTCATCTGGTAGACCTTGCCGCATTTTGCATAAAAATACTAAAAGGTCTTTCTTTGAAATATATCTCTGACCTGGTACCAGTTGCGCTGGATCGAATAGAGAATATAAATCTCGAAATTGTTCCTTAGTTATTGGAGAAAATGATTTGAACTGATCGTCCGAAAAATCGCTTTCATCTACGAATTTTTTTTTCGAATTTTTTTTCACAGAACCGCTGAGACCATTTAAAAACTTTAATAACTGAGGACCTTTAATACAATAAAATCTATTCATAAAACGAAGATGTTGCATGAGATCTGCAGGGATGAAACCGTGTTCATCTAAATGCTCTGGACAACACCTAACATTTTGTTGAACGTAAATGTCTTTCAGGACAAAAATGTTAACACGACATTCGTCTGAAAGTCGTACTACATTATCTATCCGATTGCAAATAAGGCACGTATGGCTCGATGTTTGCGTTAAGACATTAAGTCTTAAACAAGATGGATTATTTTTATTTTCATTAACTTCAATATTAATAAGTCGCTTGCATGTTATGCATACACGTGTATTAATACCAATTGCAAGCGGTGGAAAGCCTCTTTCTTCTCGCCAACGAATTGCAATTTCGCTCTTATCAACATTTTCTTCTCCTTCAATAGATGACATTTGTCTAGGTTGAAAAACTGCATTACAAACATAGCAACGCATTTTGTTTATATTATTATTTACTTCAAGGTAGGAACACCAGTGCAATTATCGAAATGTACAATAGTATAAAGTAAGTATTGCAAAATACCCGCAATCTGAAACAACGATGCTATGCTAATATCTTTGAAAAATCAATCAAACTCTAAAAATGTGTTTAAATAATGTACTCTACAATATTTTAAACAATGATTAACATATTCTTAATCCAGATATTGTAGGATATACAGTAAGCTGGTAACAAATGTAGCCTTTCAAGCGATGTCATGAGCTGATGAAAGAAATCATATATGTGACGCTCCAAAGCGAAAGGGACCATCTTCAAAATAATATCAGGCGCAGTCTTCCGTGCGCAGAACACAACACAAAGACGGAGCCATATGATATTAGGAAGATTGTATGTACTGCTTATGCTATACTTACTTTATACTATTGTACATATCGATATTCGCACTGGTGTTCCTACCCTTTCACCATTTGGCGTCATTCACACGAAAACACATATATAGTCAATACAGTTTAAAGGCAAGAATTACATACTATAAGATTTTTAAACATAATAAACTGTTTACTATTTTTAATAGTTTTCTTTGGTTGAAATGGATTTTTTACTTTTTTCACTTTAAATCTTAAGGGGTTGTTTTTTTCATAAGGGTACTTTTTTATTTTGAACATTGCACTGAAAATCACGGAAGATTAAATAATTACTTCCAGTCGATTTTCAAAAGTCTTTCTCTGTTTAAACTGTTCATTTATCTGGTTAACTGGATTTATTTAAAATATAAAAGGGGTTGCTTTTTGTTGTTGGGGTTGTTGTTGGGGTTGTTTGTAAGGGTAAATATGACATTTCATATGTATTAGTAAATGAAAAGTCAATATTTTATTTATAACAATATTTTCTGTGATTAAAATAGTTTTTTCCTTTTCTATATGGTTTTAACTGTACAAGGGGTAGTTTTTTAGGGTTGATATTTTACATTTTTATTTGTTTAACATTAAGAGTTCTCTCTTTATGTATATTGGTGACTTCTGACATTAAACTTACCAAAAATAATGGTTTATTTGGCTAAAAGCACTGAAATGTTCATTTCATACCTTAGACAGGGGGTACTTTCACCCCCTGTTTTCAGCCAAACAAGTGAAGTTTTGAGTTTAACAAAATTATATCTTTAATTAGGACACTTAGAACTACTAATTCTGAAAATTTGAACAAAATTAACGGTAAGCCAATTCCAATGCATTTTGTGCGGGGTCCTTTTGATAAAATATATACTTTATATACGTGAATCGATTCGTTTTTATGTCAGGATACACACACACATATACATACATCCGGACATTTGTTCCTCTCGACGAATTATATATACTACACTTGAAAGTTTGTAAAAATAATTGATTTTAAAAAATTCGGAAATAGACATCACTATAAGGCTTCGTTTATGAAAAAGCAAAAACAACATGTCAGAGAAAAGGAACCTAAACATAACCAAGGGAATGTTGAATGTAATACGTTAATTATTAATATAATATCACGATATATTAAATCACTATCGTTGATGGCGGGCAAACAACAAGTGTCGCGTCTGCTCGCGAATTTGGCGATTGACACCCCCGAGGCCCTTCGGACATTTCCGGGTTCAATCGCCCGATTCGCAACAGACGCGGAAGAATTCGTAACGCCACGTTACACCCCCCTTCCCCTTAACGGAACGAAGTGTAATCCCTCAGAACAAAAGGAAGAAAAGAAAAAAAATTCAGCTAATTTTCCGTCAATTCGTCGTAATTAGTGTTTAAAAAAAGAAAAGAAAATATTTTTTGTTTTTCTTTAATTTTGAGAGAAAAGACACGGTGGTCTTGAAGCAAAATAAAGTTTTTCTACGTCGCCAAAAAAATCATTTGTACAATCTTTTAAAGCGTTATCTCAATATTCAAAATCAATAAATATTGAAATACCAGCTGCTCGTCCTAGCGTTTAAAAAAAATTAAGATTTTCATTAAAACTACTGGTCGCAAATAAGAGTAGTATTTTGTTAATAAAATAGTTACAAATTTATATGATTGAACACTTTATTCAATGTATATTTATAAAACATAATTCAAATATTCAGAAAAGAAAATTGTGTAACAGCACTTTTCAAATTTTTCTAGATATGCAGGATGATTTAAATCGTTAACTTTATAACTTTTCCAAGTTTCCAAAAAATGTCGATGAATAGATTCACCTGCTTGCACCAAAAAAGTCCTAAGCCAGAATTATCATCGGTAATTTTTTACGAATCAGTAATTATTCTTTTCATAATTTGTGAAAAAATGAATGTGCCATTGCGATTAAACTTTACGTAATCAAACGACTCTTACTATACCCCCAAGTGATGTCACACATAGATACAGATATATTTAAATACCCAGGTGCGAATTTCGGTCGGCCGCCACAGTTGGAACGTCGGGTCAACTGTGGCACCCAAAGATGGCTTGACTTTGGTTGAAAGTTTCTCCCAAAGTTGGGCCAACCGTAAATACCACTGTGACAAACGCGAATATTTGATCGTTGGCCCGCCCATCAGCTACAGTTGGGCCAATGGACGGTTAACAATTGGCCCTTAAAGTTGTAAAACCAATTTTATGATGGTCCATCCAAAGTAAGAGGCCTTACTTTACTGTTTTTTTCACAGTCATTATATTTAAAAGATTAAAAACGTTATTTGCACCTTAAAATACGATATTAAAACTACAAAAAGTTACAATTGTATCGGTTTTCAACGATTATTTACGATTCGTAGAGGGCGCCAAAGTATGGCGATCTTTAATTTGTAAGATTTAGCGGTGCCCCCGATAGAGCAGTTCCTGTCAGTCTAAAGTCAAAAAACAAAATTTAATTCTTAGAACACATAAATACCTAATGGACGTATGTGATGGAATTTAAAAAAAGTAAAAAATAAAAATGGCAACCTTTTAAAGTCAATTTTTAAGAAACGATGATTTTGATTTGTTAAATTTTTGACTTTGAAAGGACGACATTTTCGTTTTTTTACTTTTTTAATTTCATTACATACGTCTACTAGGTATTTATGTGTAGTAAGAAATAAATTTTATGTTATTTTATTTCAGACTGTCAGGAGAGGCTCTATCGAGAGCACCGCAAAATCTTACGAATACGAGATCTCCATACTTTGGCCCCCTCTGCGAATCGTAAATAATAGTTGAAAAGCGAAACAATTTTTTTGTAGTTTTAATATTGCATTTTAAGGTGCAAAAACAGTTTTTAACCCTTTAACGCCGGGAAGGACACATATTTTACTAAACTTTTAGAGCTATCGTTCTTAACGATTTCGTAAGTTAAAAATTTAGTAGGTAGTAATCCATATAGAGTTTTTATCACTCTTTCAGAATCTGAAGTTGAAATTTAAAAAAACTTTAATTTGAGAAAGTTGTCAACATTTTTCGACAAAAATCTGGATTTTTTTTTTGAGAATAATGAATTTTTCTTAAGGTTGCAAGTAAAAATGCATGCGTAAAAACTACAAATATCGCGAAATATTTTGTTTAATTTGACAAAATATGTTTAAAACCTCATACTCAGGAGTTTTCGGTGTCGTTAATTACGAATCTGATATAAGTTTTTCAAATTTCAAAATGTCAGATCCAATATGGCGATCGTAAGTTTAAAAAATTGTTGGATTTTGTTGAAATTTGTAACTTAAAATCTAATGTGAAATATTATAAATTTAAAATGGTAGAATTAATATGACAGACAAGACTTGGTTTTTAAAAAAATCTGTATTTGATAGGATTGTTTTCATAGTAAAAGGTTCCAAGTTTTGTATATTATTTTTGTGACAAGAACATATCAAAAAGTATCACCTTCTTAATTCACAAAAAAATGTTAATGTTTTTTAATGACTGAATTCAATCGCCATATTGGATCCAACATTTTGTATTTTAAAAACTAATATCAGATTTGTAATCAACGACGCCGAAAACTCCTGAGTATGAGGTTTCAAACATACTTTGTCAAATTAAAAAAAAATATTCCGCCATATTGTGTCCGCCATTTTGATTTTTAAAAAGCTAATATTAAATTCGTAATCAGCAACCTCAAAAACCCCTAAATACAAAGTGACAAGGTTATCCAATTTTTTTTAATTCGTACACTAGACTTTGATGTTTATTTTAAAAAACGTCTTCTATCGACATTTTGAAACCGCCATTTTGAAATTTTTAAACGTACATTTCGCCATATGGAAGGTTGGTTTTTGCGGAGGCGATATTTGTAGTTTTTACGCATGCAGTCTTACATGCTACTTTAAAAAAATTCATTTTCCCCAAAAAAGTAAAAAAAAATTAGTTTTTTGTCGAAAAAATGTTGACAACTTTCTCAAATTAAAGTTTTTTTAAATTGCAGTTGCTCAATGCCTCGTTCCAGCTCGATTTTTCTTTGCTCTTTGGCAATTTTCATTTTTTCAATAGCGTACTCCTTCCACGTTTGTACGTAGTCTGCCATTATCTAAAAAGTCAAATTGTCCATTTTAATGAACATTCGTCATTGTATAAAAATTATTTTTCTGTCCTTGTTCGTGTTTTGTCCAATTTTATCAATTTCGGTTTTTACTATTTTCACTTATTTCTTAATATATTTTTAATATTTTTATTTTAATTTCTTTTTAATAATTTACATTATTTTCACTTGATTTTCATCAAGTTTTCCTAATATTTCATCATAATTTTTATTTAATATTATTTTTATACGAATTTTGTAAAAAATTTTGTTAACATTTTATGAAGTTTTCTTAATTTTTTTCCTTACTCTCTCATTTCTTCTCAAAATTTTCTTACTATTTTCAACAAATTTTTCTATTATTTTCGTCCTGATTTTTCTATTATAATTACTGAATTTTCTAATTTAGTTTCCATTTTCTACGAATTTTCGCAAATCATTAATGTCCCATGATCCTATTGATTTTTCTCGAATTTTTCCTAATTCGTGTACAGTGGGGGAAATTTTTTCGAATGATTTTATACGGACCTTCGAAATCTTTTTTCAATTTACACGCGATTCCTAAATCTTTACTTGAAAGCGATTTTTTTCCAGACTAGATTTCCTACTTCGAATTCGTTTTTTCCTTGGACTCTTTACCGCCATTAACGGAACCGGATACAGGTCTTTTTTGTCACTGCATTGACTTTTTTAAAAACAAGGCATAACCTATATGTGCCATTTGCTTTTTCGATCATAACAATTGGATTCGACCAATTGCTATTACTCAGTTCGATAATACCTTCGCGTAACATTCTCTTAATTTCCTTAATAATTTCCTCTTTAATTTTCGGTGATACATAATAATATCTCTGTTTTATCGGAGCTGTACCATGTGTGTCAATCACGTGTTCTGTCCAATGAGTAGCTTTCAACATTTCTTCGGGGGTGGTAATCTAACTTTTAAAAATTTGTTTAAAAATTCTTGTTCTTCCTCGGACAATTTAACTAGTCCTGAACAAAATTCGGTTTCTTCTAAACAACTCGATTCTCGCAATATTTTTCCTGAATATTGTTGTTCATTATCACGTTGTTTTTAAAATTAATCCATTTCGTATTTAACGGTATACGAAATTTATTTCTAATCGACATAGAATTTTTCGATTCTAATTTTTCTGACTTTACATTTTCCGATTTTTACGAATTTTCTCGTTTTTGCCAAATTTTCGAACTTTTTTCGCGTTCTCTAATTTTCATATTCAATTCCACCTTTTTATAACAATTTTTCTTACTTGGGTTGTCGATTAGGAATAAAAATGGTTTGTCAGTCTCGTCAAGACCTGAGTCCATTTCTAAATTATCTCTACAACTAAGTAGAGACTTATTTAACAAGACAAACAAAGGCTCAACAATTGAGTATCCACATACTTTAACAAGAGAAGCAGAAATTAGATCCGGTCAAGCACCTTTATTCACATCCAAGTTCCTAATTTTATTAAATATGTCGCCTCTAGTTATAGTAATAAAATTTAAATCCACTATGTCAAAAATATTGTTAACTTCATTTGAATCATTTTCAACAGGTATAGTTTAAATAGATTTAAAGTGGTTTGCAAATAAATCAGCCATTTTCATTGGAGTATTACCAGTTTCACTCTTTAAAAACATATTATTCGGTATTAAATGATAACAACGCAAACACGGAAAAGTTTTCGGGTGAGCTGCCGTTCCGCGATTAGAAAAAAATACTTCTCACAATTTGGATGCACTGCTTTCTCTCTTAAGAGAGCTGTGCTGACCAGTACGGTCGAGCAGCTCTCCCGTCGTGGCAAGCAGCACCCCCAGCATGGTGTGCTGCTCTATCACACTGGGGATGCCTCTCTACTTTAATTAAAGGCTGGGATCCGCAACTACAACTGATACAGCTGCTAACCTTAGAACTGTTTAGTGTAGATTTAATATATTTCCAAAAATTTTTGGACAGTCATAAATGGATAGTTCTGTTATAGAAATAAAATTGTTATAGAATTTCTCTGATAAAATTTTACAATTTAAGCTTAGCTTAGAGAATAACAAATAATTAGAATGGCTTTTGTTTTTCTTGTATTGAATGTGAGCAATTTTCTTACCTAGAACAAGATTCTTTAATTCACTAGTGTACCATGGTGAAAAACTGTTATTTTTTATAAATTTTAAAGGAACGCAACTTTCAAATATATCATATACGCAATTATAATACTAAGCATTCAAGACCAATTTATTAAATTAAGATTAGTGACAATTTGTGCAATATTGGAATTCTTAAATTAAATATTGGAATTCTTACATAATGTTCTTTTGCAAAAAAAAATTTCATCGTTATCATTATTACTCCTATCAACATAAACAATGTCTATCAAAAGTGGTGGATGGTAATCATCAACAGGTAAAACAGTAATCAAATAATGCATCAGAAAAATTTTCAGGATTACAAAAAATTAAATCAAGAATTGAACCATGAGAATTTAAATCCTTCTATTATATTAAGTTAGAGAACGACCGACCGACCGACCGACAGTTTTCACACCAAGTATATATAGATCTAACTATATTTTAGAATGCTCAAACATATGGACACTACACATACACGTGAATACGTACACATATACACTTAATTCATACACATGTATACTCACAGATATACACTCATTACATACACATGTATGAGTATAAACATATATACATATACATTTACACTCAATACATACACAATCTCTCGCATGGATTTGCAAAAATATATCCAATTAGTTAAAAAATATAAATTCTAAGCGCTTGAAAAATAAAAATTTCTAATTTTTGACCACCCTATATATTTTACAGATAAAAATGATACAGAAATGCTACATACAGGAATGATACATGCGTGTAACTGAAATTTTGTTCCATAGCAAATGCTTTTTCGAGTAAAAACTAAAAATAATAGTATAATAAATAATAACATTATAATAAAAGTTGCTTCGCTCAGAGTATTAATTGCTTGGAACGTTTTAAATAATACTCGGCTTTTAATAAAATTTAGATTCTTTGAAGTAAATTATACTTTTTTAAAAAAGTAAAATTTGTTTGAAAACAAAGAAAAACTTATTTACCACGAATTCTAATATTAAACCTTTAAATTTTTCTATTTCTAACAATAATTCTTTTCAAGTATCTTAATTATTGGAAAATTACCATAAAATAAATAAATGATTTAATAAAAAATTTTACTTAAACATTTTAAAAATAATTCAATTTCTTAACTTTATCTACTGGTGGAGTAATGCTTTCATTATTTATCAAAAAAGGGAGTTTTTTTCAATGTTTTGTAGGAAAACAGAGAAAAATCAATTAATTAATCACACTGGGTAACAAAAAAATGGTCATTTTGTGTTTATTTCAAAATTTATTTTTGTTTATTGAAAGTTTGGGTGTCAGTAAAGAAGAAAATATCAAAAAAAAATTAATTTATTCAAACCCTTAAAATAGGGGGTTGAATTATTAAAAAACGATGTTTTTGCACTTTTTAAAGTCATGCAAAAAGAATATGGGAAGTCATAAAAAGCTCTATTATTGCTTAAAAGAAAGCTCAAACCTTTATCTTTAAGAACCAAAACTGAAAAGTAATGTAAAAATTGCAGGGGACGTGCATATACCAAGTACCCCCCTAATGATTCATTTAAGCATTGGTGCATATCAATTTTTAATCATCGGATTGGTTTTAAATTTGTTACTCGGGGGTTTTTGGGTTTTTATGATTACGAATCCGAAGTCAGCATTCAAAAATTAAAAATGGCAGCTTCAACATGGCGAATAAAATGTTAAAAATCGTTCGGATTCGCTCGAGACTTGGTACTTGAGGTTTTTGTTGAAGCCGCCATTTTGAATTTTTGAAAGCTGACTTCGTAATCGTAATCATCAAAACCCAAAAACACCCGAGTAACAAATTTGAAGCCAATCCGATGATGAAAAATTGATACGCACCAATGCTTAGATGCCCAGTCATTTTTACCAGGGCGTATGAATCATTCTTTCTACTGTTAAAAACGTGTGGGGCGTCAGGACACCCCAGTTACTCCTTAACGTTCGAAAAATTATTAAGGTAATTAAATTTACATTTTCATAAAAACTCGTTTTTAATCAGTTAAAATCATGTAATAAAGTATAGATTTATAGGTTATGTATGAAAACGTATTTTATAAAAAAAAGATTTTTGTACAAAAATTCAATTTTTAGCAGAAAATTAAAAAATTTTATTTCTAACCATCTATAAAATTATAATTAATTAATTGTGTATATACCTATAATATTATTATTATATTATTATTAAATTGATTCAAAAGTTATAAATTTTATTGTTAATATATTCAGATATATTAATTTCGTAAAATTTTAAATTTATAACACTATTTTTAAAAAATATTAATTGTTGAAGTCCATTTCATAATTCATTTTCATGATTTTCACTATTCGCCAACTGTCTTTAATTTCTATCACTTCAGATGTTCAAATATTTATGTTTTTTTAAGTAATACAAAAACAAATTTTTTCCCCTAAAAGTATATCTATTTAAGTTTAAAAACCCAAAATAGTTTTTAAATTAGTAATTTTTTAAGAAACTACAGCGTTTTTAAAAAAAATTCAAATTTGCAATTTTTTGGTGTTTTTTCAGTTTTTTAAAATTTTTTTTTAATTAATCAAAATATGAATAATATTATTGTGTTCCTTACTAAAAAACCAATCAATCCATTATAATAATTTTTTTAAAGTCAAATAGAAACCTTATAAAATAAGTTTAAAGCGTGGGGTGTCGGAACACCCCAGTTACTCCTTAGAGGACGAGTAAACTAACGTACTCCTTCTAGGGTTAAGTTTAAGTTAAAGTAATTTGGAACAAATATAACCAATAAATATTAACAAATTTAATCGGGAACTAATTTATGTACTTTTTGTGCGTTGTCTTTGTTATTCGGGGGTATTTTGGCTCGGTGGAATGTACGGTAATCTCAACTAATCTATATTTCTCAATACATTTCGAATTCAATGAGGTAACGATTGGAACTGCGAAGAGTACTTAATTTTTTTCTAAGCATTACAGGTTTCTATTTTATAAACTGTTTCGAAACTGACCTACCATAACCTATTTTGAATTTTTTAAATCTAACATCAGATTAGTAATTAGCCATCCCAAAAACCCTCTATATACAAATTCAATTAGATTTAATCAATTTTTTAAAATTACTCCGCCGTATTGAATTTTTGAAATTTGACTTCATATTCGTAATCAGCGACCCCACAAACACCTGAGTAACAAATTTTAATCAGATTTTAACAATGTTTAAAAAAATTTTATCTTACAAAAAATTAAGAAATTTTTTTGTTCTTCAAGCGCCATTTTAAATTAAGATCGAAAAAAATAAAAATTAGAAATAGATATATTTCAAGTACAACTTTCGGGAACACGTTTCTGATACTTTTTATTGTATTTTAAAAGCGCTTTGACAAAAAAAAATTCTTTAAAAAAAATTACATTGGAAAAACGACTTTTTTTTAGTATTTTCGAAAAAAGAAGTGTTAAATATTATTTTTGAATATTTTGACCACGCTATTCAAAAGAGCGACCTTAAAAATAATAGGATATGGACTTTTGAAAACTTTTATAGATTTGTTCTGATATTTGTAAGAGATTGAAATTTATGTTGAAAAGCAGCACGTCGTTAAAGGGTTAATATAGGGGAGGGTAGGCTACATTGAACCGGGTATTTTCTAAAGTCCAAGAACTAATTAAATTTTACAAATTTTGATTAGGTTTTTGTATCAACATTAAGCTGAAGTACTCCTTTAGTTAATATACACGTTACAAGCACAAATTATTATGATTAAATAATTAAATTAAATTTTTTTCTAACAAGTTACACTTTTCTTATTTTGAAGAATCTGTGTCTACATTGAACCACCTTTAATAAAACACTACAATTTACTTCAAAAATAATATTTCCACTTACACATTGTAAAAAAAATTATTTTTTACTCAAAAAAAATAGAAAATTGTTGTTAAAGAGTTATTATTTGTTAATATAGGAGATTAATATATTTTGATGTCAGGTTAGGTAGGTAAAGTGACAGTTTGAGTTTATCTCGTTCACAATTGTGATGAAAGCATGTCGTCTAGTATTTTTCTTACTAATTAGTAGAGCAGACAACTTTACCACTCTTAAAATTGAAAATTCTTTGCTTTTTCGGGTGGTTCAATGATGCCGCACTCACTGCATTCACATGACATTCACAACAAAAATTGTTTATAATAAATTTATGTAAGGCTTAAAATTCTTTATCACATCGGAATATTGAAGTTGACACCCTAAGCGACATAAATCACAAGTTTACTAATTTTTAAAACTTCCTATTTGAATAAAAAAAATTCATTATATTTCCACAAAATTTTTTGTTTTGTACGTGAAAAACAGTTTTTTTCGTTTTTCTTTGTAAATAATAAACCTACGTGCTCGAAATTTTTGGACGTAGTCGCTTTCGGTAATACTAATTTATATATTAAATAAGAAAAAATTCCACTCAGTCATTTCTTAGAAAATTAAAGTGGTTCACTGTTGACGCTGGTTCAATGTAGCCTACTCTTCCCTACGCATTTTGTAAAAAATTCATATTAAGGTGCATGTACTACTTATATTATATAGTAACAGTAAAGATGCTACTAAATAAATATTAAAAATTAAAATATTATAATAATACTGTGAAATAATAAATGTATATGTAAGCAGAAATGAGTAAACTATCATCCGAGCGAGCGTTAGCGAGTGAGTAATATAACGCTAGTTGATATTAACTTGAAATAGACCCATTAAATCAAATTTCTCAAAAATATCTTCGAGGACACGACATACTTTAGTATAAACATTAAGCGCAGAGTTGGGAGATACATAAAAGAAACCTAGTAAATACATGTTGTGATTAAAAATAAAAGTTTATAATTATATGCTCTACAGACGTTAATGTAGCTTTTACTACAAGACTACATAGATTCTTCCTAACATCTAAAAATACTCCTCCACCCCTGGATTTTTCGCTAGTTAATATATTTCTGTCAATACGAAAAACATCAAAACCAACAAAACCAAGTTCTCCCGAATGTATGCCTGAGGTTATCAAAGTCTCAGTGAAAGCAAAAATGCTATACGAATACAAGGAAACTCTTTGACACAAGTCATGTGTCTTTGTACGCACGCCTCTCTCATTTTAATAATATATCTGGAGAAATGAAATAGGAGAGTAAGAGGAGACATAGTGTTCATTACCAACAGGAAGTGGCGCGTCTACTATTCGACTTGAATCGTAAAAGTAGAGGTACGTTTCTGAGGTCGATCTTTGACTATGGTGGGGATCAGATGGCGATTCTCAGATTCGCCTCTCCCTCCTGCCGACGCACTGATAGCTGATCTTTCATTGTCCTCAGTTCCTCCAATTGCAGCCTCGTTTTGTCGTTCGACATCCAAATGTTTACAGGAGAACAAGAATGCACTGGATCCTTTCTGGCAGCTACAAACATTCCGATAATCACTTGTGCCTTCTCCTCCGTCACAAAAATAAGTTTCACAGATCGAGGTTTTTGAGTTTGAACCTGCGCATTGTTCCGACCCTAAATACCTTCATATTCAAAAATTCATTGGGAGGGATAAATTTACTCAACATGTCAACTACTACAGATGTCAAAACTTCATGATCATTAGAATTAACAACACCCATTCCTGACATTTTAATTTCCGGAAGATTAAAAATAATAAGATTTTTTTTCCTCTCAGCACGGTCATTTATCTCTTTAATGCAATTATAAGTATATTTTTTTCTGACACTATTTTGATTTAGAAATAAGGTGGACAAACAATAAAAAAATTTCATGATTTTTTCGAAAATTAAAAAAAAAATTTTGGTTTTTTTTGTAACTTTTGACAAAATTAAAATTTTACAAAATCCATGCCCTTAATTGTACAAGGGAGTATAAAGAACTCATTAAAACTAAATCCATTAAAAAATAATTAAATTTGTAAAAGAAGAAGTATTTTTTGTAAATTTATGGTATAACATCAAACACTTAGAACGCATAAAACTTCATATTAAGTAAATAACCTTTCATTTTTTGAAATCAAAACATGCCTGCTCCGTACGTGGGACCTTTTGCCTCAAGAGAGTATTTTCCCTTTGCGTTTGAGCTAAGCTTATTATTCTACGTGCTCGCTTGGATTTTTCTTAAGCTTGTTTGACGCTTTGTGTATAGCGCTCACTGTCTCTTTTTCTGCCTATTTTTACTGTTCGGTCTCCAAGCTCTAAGCCCAGTTCGCGTTGAATTTCGGCTACCGTTCTCATTACGCCAACATTGAACTCATAGATAGCAACAGCAATATCAACTCTAACTTTTGAAACAAAGGCTTCTTTTGGACACTTATTCCATATTGTGCTGTGCAAACTTTCATTACTGTTCTAGGTTAAACCTAAAGTACAACGAAGCAACAAATTTTCGTCTGTCAATCTATCGTAGACAGGTAAAATTTTCTCGTAACACAATGCGTTCAGTGGAGTACCAACATTGTCGGCATGAGAACCAAGAGATTTGTTTCTTGCAATAGCTGCTTGATAAAAACACCATGACGAAGAGCCTGATGGACACTTACTGTGATTTGGCTTTACATCAGTTGATGATGCATGTTCAATTGTTGCGAGAATTGCATTTTTCATATCCTTCAAATAAAAATAAGTTAGATAACTTTAGATGTTATCCTAAAAATGTCGTATCAATATTTTTTTACTGTTGTCAAAATGGCAAAGTGAGTTTATTTATTTATCTTTATTTACTTAAAGTCATAATGTGACTAATTTTTTGGTTCCAGTGTATGCCCTTTAGAAAATAAAAATAGTCAAAAAGATTAGTTTCTTGTCAAATGTATGCAAAATTAGAGTAAATTCAAAAGTTATTACACAGCTTCTCGGTTGTTGACTCACCTTTTGGATACATGATTGAAGCATTCTTCTTTTTCCAATTTTATTGTAGGACCATACACATTCAATGTTGTCAAGTAGTTGAAAGTTTTCGAATCACCATCTGATAACATTGTTGAGTATCGAAAACCGAATTTTTCAGATCGCAACCATATGAATGTTGCAGCTGCAATCTCTATTGATCCAGAAGAGCATTTATGGTTAGCTTGACAATTATAAGCTTGTCCTTCCATCTATATTGCAAACTCAGGGGATTCTTCTCCCAAATCGGCTATTGCCGTCTTACAAACCGGACAATACTTGGACATGACATGTGAGTCAATCACGTAGCCTGTAACCATGTCAACAACACATTCTACACCATGTTTTGACTTGTAACCGCGGGTCAGCCAGGACCCATCATAGCTGACTCCAATATTTACTAAATCATTTGCTTCAGAATCATCTTCTATAACTTTGTTATATTCTTTGACATGACCTAGACACTCTTCATAAATTTTATCTAAAACTTTGTTGCACGCTGTATGTAAAGTCTCTGTACACGTATCAAAAGTGTTTCGTTGGAATGTAGTCATATTCATGATCATAGCAAACTTTTCAATACCTGCGTATCCTTTGCCTACTTGCGAAAAAGCCATAACAATACGCATGTTCAAATCAAATAGAGGTCTTGATGAAGAGGAGTTAGAAACACGTTTTGAAGTATAAATTTTTGATTTCACAGTTTCACAGCAATCCTCAAACACAGTACAAAGTTTGTGAACAAAGCCTTGTTTTTATTACTAACAACAATCTTCAGGTTGCTTCTACCCCAATCCTGGCAATTCACTTTAGAAAGTAGAGATGATAAAAGCCTTGTATCCACTAGAAGGTATTCAAAATTATTCGTTACCTCTTGAGCATTACTAGAACCAGAAGGTAGATTCTTCACTCGAACACTCAATTTTGGCGATCCTAATTGGTTAGTTTGCACTGTTTCTGGCTCATTGACGTTATCTGAATAATTTGAATCTACTGGTTGGTTTTCAGCAACATCACATTTAACAGTATTGTTTACATTTTTCCATATTTTTTGCGCCTTATGGCTATAATAATCAGAATTTCTTTTCTTCGGCATTTTGAAAACACTTTTTCACAAAACCTTTACCGTTTATTTTTGTTCACTGGTTTGACAAATTGTCCTTCTAATTAAAGTTATTCAAACATTCAAACAGTTGAACAATAATGTTAAATGTTAAGTTACCGATCACCAACAAGTAGATTTAAATTATTCACATAATAACGTCGGTGAGCTCCAATCATTGCAAACCAACCAAATAGGGTTGCCAAAATGGAGTGTGTAAGTAAAGAATCTATCTTCTAAAAAGAATCTACCTAATGAAAAATAAGGTTTTACTGACAAACTTTTGGACTAATTAGGAGGATTGCAAATACGAAGGTTCTGAACATGTAAAATCGGAAATTTATTATTCGAAACGTGTTTCCAACTTCTCTGCATGAAGACCTCCAATTGATTTGTACATGAGTATTGTTATGTCTTGTTCGCAATTAGGCAAAAGATACGCAAGTATTGAGAAGATTGTTATGATGATGAACATAACTACATTCCAATGAAAATGTATGTTATTGGCATGATCCCTGGCTACGTAATTGACTAACATGTCATGTCTATTGTCCGATTATATTTGGGAGAAGAATCTCTCGAATTTGCAATAAAAATATTCACTTAGACATTTTGACTACTACAAAAAATAATAGTACAAATTTGCTAGGATAATATCCAGGACCAATTGAACTTGTGTGGAGTAAATGGGTACTCCACAATTGATAATTTCCCGTGCGTAGAATTCTGCAAATTGAAATTTTGAATGTCAATGTTTGTTGAATGATATTTTTATTTAAGTCCCCTCCACTTCCCAATTTTGGTAACAATTCCATATATAGCAGAAATTTGTTCCTCCGGTTCTGCTAACATCTATAGTTATTTACTTAATATGAAGTTTTATGCGTTCTAGGTGTTTGATGTTATACCATAAATTTACAAAAAATGCTTCTTCTTTCACAAATTTGATTATTTTTTAATGGTTTTTGTTCTAATGATTTCCTTACACTCCCTTGTACAATTAAGGGCATGGATTTTGTAAAATTTTAATTTTATCAAAAGTTACAAAGAAAACCAAATTTTTTTTTTAATTTTCGAATAAATCATGAAAATTTTTTATTGTTTGTCCACCTTATTTCTGAATCAAAATAGTGTCAGAAAAAAAATACACCAAATTTTTTTAATTATATTCTGTTATAGTTTAAATAATTGAGGGGCTGAACGCTATTATGTGTTACGCGCCATTCACTTAACATAGCGCATAACACATTATAGCCTCCAGTCCCTCAAGGCGTAATGTTTATTATAATAATTTTTATAAATAAAAATTCCTCAACTGTTCCCACCTAAAAAAAAGTTTTGGGATCGGGTTAATATTTGCCAAAATAGGTGTTATAAGCGAGAATAATTGGATGTTCAATATCAAGTGATATTTCTTATTTTAATTTAATACTAAAAGTATGTGAAACTTATGTTGCTTTATATATTAACGATATTTTTTTAATTCTAATGTTTTATTATTTTTTATTCAGGTTATCATTTGATGTATTATAATAATAACAAACGTTATTAAAAAAATTTCAATGGACTTTGAAGACCTGGTTTATTACAACAATGAATACAAAAAAATTGACACATAATATTTTAAACGTAAAATTTACTCCACTTTTAGATTCTGATGTTAAAATTTGTTTACAACAAATTGTTTAAAAGTTATAAACAATTTTTTCCAAAAAACACATATGAAACATATGAAACATAGTACTCCAACTTTTTTGAGTCACCGAAATCGACTGAAACTCGTTACTCGGGGGTTATTGGAGTCACTGATTACGAATATGATCTTATTTTTTCAAAATTAAAAATGGCGGATTCAATATGGCGGACGAATTTTGTAAAATTTTGAATTTTGGAAAAATAACATCATATTCGTAATCAGTGACCCCAAAAACCTCTGAGTAACAAATTTCAAGCAATATAGAGTCATTTTTAAAAAAATTGTCCTTCGTATTGGATCCGCAATTTTTCATTTTAGAAAAATAACATCATATTCGAAATCACTGACCCCAAAAACCCCCGAGTAACAAATTTCGAGCAATATAGAGTCATTTTTACCAAATTCGTCCGCAATATTGAATTTTAGAAAAATAAGATCATATTTATAATCAGTGACCTCAAACGCCCCGAGTAACAAATTCCAAGCAATGTAGAGTCATTTTTAAAAAAGTTGTCCGCCATATTGTATCCGACATTTTGAATTTTTGAAAAACAATATTATATTCGTAATCAGTGACCCCAAAAACCCCCGAGTAAAAAATTTCAAGCAATATAGTCATTTTTAAAAAAGTTGTCCGCTATATTGGATCCGCCATTTTGAATTTTAGAAAAATAACATTATATTCGTCATTCAGTGACCCCAAAACCCCCTGAATAACAAATTTCAAGCAATATAGAGTCATTTTTAAAAAAGTTGTCCACCATAAAATTATGTGTCAATTTTTTTGTATCCATTGTTGTAATAAACCAGGTCCTCAAAGTCCATTAAAATTTTTTGTCCGTCTGGGCATTAATGGGTAAATGTACATAAAAAATGCTATTTTAAAAAAAATATTTTTTTTAATCCGGCCTTAAGAGAAGAAAATTTAATTTTTTCTTTCAATTTAAAATTAGACTTTTTTTTATAAAAATATATTAAATTTGATTTTATATTCTTAAAGTAGAGGAATAAACCTTTTCAAAAATATATAATAGAAGTTAAATCGGTTTAGATTTGTAAAAGTTATTTAAAAACGAAGTTTTATGATAATGCATGACAGTAAAAAATTCGAACTCCTGTATCTTCGAAACGCATAGTTATAGGGTCCCATCGTTAAATAATTGAGTGTAGGTCTATTAGAACTACTATTTTGGCAAATATTACTCCGATCCCAAACTTTTTTTTTAGGTGGGAACAGTTGAGGAATTTTGCCCCATATATATGTCATTTTTTTAAAAAACCTCAGCTTTCTTTTTAAAAAAATTGTATCTTTCCCCCCCAAAAATTAAAAATTATTTTTAATTTTGATTTTTTTGGATCAACATTTTTTTTTCAAAATGCTTATTTCCAATCGAAAGAGCATGAAAAAACTTGTCCAAAATGTACTTTGTCAAATTTGTATGTTTAATTGTTAAAGAGAGTAAAAAATTATCGAAATAAGCATTGTACTAAAAAACCCAAAAAATTTAATCCCCTCCCCCTCGCAAAATATAGGACTAGCTAAAAAATATTTTCATGAAAAATTACAAAAGCCCGAAGTTTTTCTACGATTGGAGAAAAAATTTTCTCTACCTTGATCACTTAACATGGAATCGCTCATATATGTATAATAAACATCGTACATAAAACTCGTATAAATTGACAACTTTTCTTTCTCTTTTTTTAAAGAAAAAAATAAATTAAGGAAAGTTGAAACTGAGTTTACCATTTCAAAAAATTAGTTACCGCAGTTAATTTACAATTTTTATTTGCTTTACCCATATAGCTCAAAAACATCCAGGAAACTTTCAGGAAGTTTTCCGTGGCAACCTTCAGAAGTTACCCTTGGTAACTTCCTAAAAATTTCCAGGAAATACAATAATGTCTGCAGGTTAGAAGCTTCCCATGGAAACTTTTTGGTAACTACCTGAAAGCTTCCCATAGAAACTTCCAGGAAGTTTTCAAAAATCCTCAAAGATATAATGAAATATATAATATATAAATTAACCCTGTGAAGTCAAGTGACGATTTGGTTGAGCGCATAAAGCGCTATACCAGCAGTACACTTTTGTGGTCTATGGTGGTTCGAGTCCCTTTTTTAAATAAAAATTTCACTAAATTTTTTTAAATTAATTTTTGGAATCTTCCTAGTAACTTCCAGGAAGTTTCCAGACAGTTTCCATGGGAAGCTTCTAACCTGCGGACAATATTGTATTTCCTGGAAATCACAAAAATCTATTAAATACACAAATTTTGAAAAAGGAGCAATTTTATTATTTATTATTACTTTCACTGATAAATTGGTGTGAATAAATACTTTCGTTTTCACTGTTGCATAATTTTCGACTCTAGCAAAAGCCATAAAATTCTTTTATGGTATATTAAAAAAGGGATACATAAGCATTATTCGGCTTGATCTCAGTATAAAAAATACACGTAAAATCTCTAAAAAATTGCTACTTTCTTAGTTTGACAGTTTTTTTCAAATGCAAAAAAGACATGTTTCTACTCAATTTGACCTAAGTTGTCTAAAAAATACTTAAACTTATTTAAATGAATGTAAAATACTGAGATAAAGCACTTAAATGCTCATTGTCAAAAGCTTTACAGCATTTTTGACAGCTGTTACCTGTCAACATTTATTTTTGACTACAGGCTCGGTCTTAGTACATCCTAAACTATAAGTATGTAGAGTTTTAAACAAAAAACTCAATAAAATCAAAAGTTAGAATATAAAGTCTGATTAATTCAAACGAATACAAGATATAAATATTAAGAATTAATTAGTTAGTCCTTCCTGTTTATTTAGACTTTAAGGGCCGATTTCACCATGGAGAATTAATATCGTGATTAAATAATTAGGATTATATTTTAAACGACGATTAACAGTTACTACTATTCCACCACCTTTAATTAATGTAATATTTCTTGATTAAACAATCTAAATTATAAGAATGCGTTTCACCATAATTCTAGTGGTGATTAAAGGAAAGTAATCACCGTTTAACTTAATTGCCCAAATTTGACCGTTTAATAAGTTAATGAGCGATTAAGACAAAGATATTGACATGGAAATTATAACCTACAAATCGAAATGGTTTGTAATCATTAGAAATGGCCGAATTTTACGATTAAATATTGTCATCATTTTAAATGTAGATTTTGTTGTGCGCTTCCGTTTAACACAGGCCATAGGTTCTCTTGAGTAAAAAGTGTGTTGAATGTTGACTGAAAACTGAAGGGGCGCTGGATGTCATCTAGGCCAAAATTAAAAATAATGCATAGGAAATTTTTCAAAACATATTCTCCTGGATTGAAGGACTACTTGTATACATATATTCTGATTTTACGTTAGACTGTAAAATTTGTAGCAATTTTTGAAACCATTATATTAATGAGAAACATTGTATAATTCCACTTTTTACAATAAAAGAGTTTTTAACATAACCTCCAAATACATTACAGAACTCATTGCGCAGACTCGGGGTAGTCGATTCTTGACTTCAATATAATTCTCGAGTCCTAGCAGTGAGTTTTTTAATATATTTGTAGGTTATGTTTAAAAATATTATTTTGAATTTCAGCCTAGAGCACATCCAGCGCCCCTACAGATTTTTATTTTTATATTTTTACAAAAACCACGCGATTTCACCAATGATACAACTTCTTCTAGCATGAATATTTTTAATAGCCAATCACAATTGGTCTCAGTAGAAATATATGGGTTCTTGAGAATTAAGTACATGGGATTATGTAAACAGTGATTAAAAATTTGTTATGAAAGTTCGTGGAACGGAATGGAAATTACTTTTATTTTAATTGTCGATTAAAAGATAAACATAATTATTTAACCACAACTTTTTCCGAGTTCGTAAAATCTGATTGAATATTCAACACACTCTTGAATTTTTTTTCTATCTCTCTCCTACATTTACTTTTTGGGGTGTTCCATGGCTCGTGCACTGACAAAATTTTGATTTTACTTATATTTTATAATTTGATAGTGGTTAGGGTCCTAATAAGTGCCAAAATTATTATACGTGTAAAAACTTTTCTTCGTGTATTTACATGTTACCAAATCTACATGTGGGCGATTCCACGTGAGATTTAAGTCGACCTCTTAAAATCGGCGAAAAATATTTTTTTTATTCTGTATAAAAAAACAGATACGTATTTTTTTATTTATGTTTAATTGTTCAAATTTTTGAGTTATGAATTTTCGAAAATTTTGACTTTTAATTGTAGACCTCTATTCAGTAGCTTATAAGTTCGAAAATATTGAGTTTAGGAAAAAGTTCTTAAAAAATGAAAGTTTTAGTTTTCTTTCGACTTTTAAGAAATGTAAACAAAAATATTTTTTTTTTATTTTTTATTAAAAAAATATTTTTTTTTATTTTTTATTAAAAAAAAAATTTTTTTATAAACAAATTAATTTTTTTTAACTTTAGGCCGGATTTTTTAATATATTTTTTTATATTTTTTTGTACCTTATAATATAGAGAAGATTTTCCAAAAATTCCTGAAATGGGCCTAATGTGTTAAATGAGTTTTAAAATATTTTCAAAAATCACTTGGAAGCATCACAGTGGGATTTTTTTACAATTAACTTTCTAAAACTGTCTACAAGGTATAATTTTTAATATATTTGAGAGTTCTTTGTTTTAAATTACAGGTCTGCGCTGTAAACAGTTTTAAAAAGTTAAATGTAAAAAAAATCCTACTGTGATGCTTGCAAGTGATTTTTGAAAATATTTTTAAACTCATTTAACACATTAGGCCCATTTCAGGACTTTTTGGAAAATCTTCTCTATATTATAAGGTACAAAAAAATATAAAAAAATATATTAAAAAATCCGGCCCAAAGTTAAAAAAAATTAATTTGTTTATAAAAAAAAAATTTTTAATAAAAAATTTTTAAAAAATATTTTTGTTTACATTTCTTAAAAGTCGAAAGAAAACTAAAACTTTCATTTTTTAAGAACTTTTTCCTAAACTTAATATTTTCGGACTTATAAGCTACTGAATAGAGGTCTACAATTAAAAGTCCAAATTTTCAAAAATTCATAACTCAAAAATTTGAACAATTAAACATAAATAAAAAAATACGTATCTGTTTTTTTTCGATACAGAATAGAAAAAAAATATTTTTCGCCGATTTTAAGAGGTCGACTTAAATCTCACGTGGAATCGCCCATGTATAATTACTCGTGTTTATTTTCAATAGGTGTCAGTTAAAAATATTGCGTGTAATTTTAACACCACATATGGCGTTAAAATAATATTTTTTCTGTTAAATCGCTGTTTAAGTTCTTAAACGAGTCAAATTTGGATAATTAGGTTAATCGGTGATTACTTTCCATTAATCATCATTTCGATTATGGTGAAACGCATTCTGATGGTTAAGATACTTTAATCACGAATTATTACACTAATTACAGGTGGTGAAATCGGCCCTAACTCTCTTTACACACAGGTTAAAATTCATTATGTAAGCTATCCTTGTGCACAGCTCAGTTTTATCACATTAGAAGCGAGTTAGTTGATGGAATGAAAGAAATTCAAGATTTTAACATATTAACGACCACTCTAATCTACAATATGTGTAGAATAAGTGGGTAAATGGAATTTTCGATGTTTGACATCCTAAAAAAATTACAGTATTGAGAAGACATGGAGTTGACAAGCGAAAACTGTGTTTTTAAAACTAGCGACCATGATATTTCAAAACGGCTTCAATAATATCGCTCAAATTTATAGGGCATCTTCAACACATATAAAGGCCAGTCAGTGAGTGCAAAAAATGCACAAAAATACAACCTGAAAAGTCTCAGTGGTTTCTTGTAGTTGCAGGGACCAACATAAGAGCCCCATAGTTTGCTCTCGATTTCTAGTTGCAAAAAATGGTGTAAAAATCGTCAAAGTTCGAAAAACATTGTTTTTTCAACGACCGTTGCTTCCGGTTAAATTTTAGAGGAAAAATTTATTAATGGAAGTTATAAAGCATTAAAAAGGCATTAAAAAAAGTGTTTTGGTAAAAGACCTACAGTTTCTACAAATGTTAATATTTTTTCAGTTTTAAAGTAGTTAAAATTTCATATTCATTATTTCAATAAAGTTTTAATAAAAACTCTAAAAAAATTATGAAAATCACTTTTTTGTGGTCAAAAAGGTATGTAACCCCTTAATTCAAATGAATTTAAACCATTAAAAAGAGCACTTTTTTGATAGTTTAATAATTTTGTTAATAATTATGCAATTTGTTTATAACTTACCAGAAATATTTCCTTTACGAAGCTGAATAAGCCACAAAAAAATTCAACTTGATCGAATAAATAGTTTATGCAAAATTCTATTTGTTAACTTAAAACATGTAATTTTTTAACGGAATTTCCGCACACACTGTGCCTGAACCAAAAAAAAGTTTGGCAAAAATGGATTCAAAATCTGGTTAATAGGGATGTTTCTGCAACATATCAGAAGTAAAAATCCGTTAAGATCAAAATCCTAGCTAATCCTTTTTTCGTGATATCAGTATTTTCGTTTTTTGAATTTTGCCAATTTTTACAAAATGTTCAATTTAAAACTTTGTAAACATCTAGGCAAACTATTTACTTAAAAAACCGGACTAGTGCGAGTAGAACTCGTACTAAAACCGAGTGCGAGGGTTCCGCACTCTCGCTTAAAATTTCTACTTGTTTGCTGAATAAAATATACATATAACTTCAATCATTTTCCCTGTATTTTTTCTGTAACCTATACTAGACTAAGAATTGTAAAAACTAGCATAGGTATAATTATTATCAAAACTTTTAAAAAATATTTTAAGTTTTCGCTTAAACCGTAATAAAGATCAATTTTTCCGTACACATGAAAATACATAAGTGTACCAATTTTTAGCTCTGTAGGTAAAAAACTGTGAGCGTTAGGGTAAAATAGACTCTTTTTGACAAAATTGTTTTTTCGCTAAAAAAATTTCAAGATCCAATCCAATCATGTTCGCTATATTTTTCCTGCAATATATACATGAAAATACATAAAATAAAATGCAGTCTAATAGGCCATAAATTGTGAAAATCAAGCGGGGTACACAGTTATTTCTAAACCAAAAAAAAATTTCAGTTTTCGCGAAAAGCTATCAAAGAGCAAAACTCTGAGCGCTAGAGGGTAATTTTTGTAACCGTTCTAATAAGGTTTCTACCTATTTCATACTTAAAAATATTCTTTCATATATAAATACGTGTAAACACCTTTAATTCAACCCAACTTTAGAAATATCCATTCAAATTTACGTGAGCAATACTTGTCGAATTTTTTTCTCTTCATTTTATGTGAGTTGTCAAAGAACTAAAATACTGATATCTCGAAAATAGGATCAGCTAGGATTTTGATCTCAACGGATTTTTACTACTGATATGATACAGAAACATCCCCATCAACCAGATTTTGGATCCATTTTTGTCAAACTTTATTTTGGTTCAGGCACAGTGTGCCCACTTTTCAACCTACGAATTTCGTTTTTTCTTTTTTTAAATACTCTTAAAATACCAATCTTTTATCATATTTTAATGAAAAGCTGATTTTTTTATCAATGTGCATAATAATGGACTAATGTCTGTTATGTCTAACCTTATTATTATATTTCCTAATGTTTCTCGATTTAATTTTAATTGAGAGTAATTAAAGTTCGGACGAGGTTAGATGAATGACAAGAATAAATTTTATTTGAACACAATATATTTAAAAAATATCAAAATTATGGAAAGATGAAATGAGCACTAGCTTTCTAAAAATGAGTCTTAAGTGGTTTCTCTGTTTTCCTTAGAACAGAGAGGTTTTGGTCCTGGCTTGCGACGTTGAGATACAATGGCAATTGTGCGTTAATGGGTTAGTTGCGCGTTAATGGTAAGTGGTGCAGGTAGATGATTTATGACACTCGTAAATTAGGCAGTTGAATAGGTATTATGTTTCTTTCAGCTTTTGTCACAACTCGAACGATATTTCCTAACACCAAATTTGACTTCAAGATGCACTGAATTTTGAAATTCACGTATAGATCAGAACAACTGGGGTTGAGAGCACTATCACGAAAAAAACCACTTGTTATGATTAAAAATTTAAGACTGGTTGTCCAGGTGACTACTACTGAGGATTACATTTTTAAGACTGCCATTTGGTAACTTCTTCTGTTAAATGTTGATAATATATATGATCTTGAGAAGGTGAGACTTGAATAAAAAATTCAAAAGTGTGTCGATAAAGCGACGTTTCGCTGGCCAGGGTTTGCCAGCCTCATCAGGCTAAAATTTTATTAAATACAAAAGTTACACATCAGTATTTTTTTATAAAACGGTCTAAGAGCACTATTTCAATTAATATACCTAAGTTTTGTTAGAACATGGAACACATACTAACGCGTCAAAAAATTAAAAAGATTTCTTCAAATTAAAATACAAACTAATCATTCCACACTTATAATAGTAAAATTTTAAGAAAGAGACGACATTCTCAGAACAGCGATTCACTGTCAACTGAAAAAGAATTTTATTCATCTTATAAAGTCAAGCTAGTAAATACGTCAGAGAAGTCAAAGAACTAAAATGTAAACACATTTATAGAAGAGGTACAAGATATATTGTTTTTATTATTTCCATTATGGACACGAGTCCGTATTTTCAACGGTTGCGGAAAACAATACTGACATTACCACTAACCTACAACAAATTTTTATCTCTACTGTGGACCTTGGAATATACGAAACTCACACGGACGCGCTGTCATTTTTGTCGCCATTCGTCTGAATTTCATAAGGACGAAGTTGCTCCACAGTTTTCGAGTGAATTTTTCTGGACACAGGTTTTGGAATTTCTGAAATAATTTTTTGGGAAGGCGTTGTGTTGAAGGGGTAAACGTTTCGGAGGAATTTGAAAAGTCTGATTACGTATATAATCACAAACCAGAGGTATTGTCGTTCCTTACTTGCTTTATTTATTTTACTTCAAGTATACACTACCTAACAAATATTTCTTCCCTTCACCTTGGGAAATTTCTTAATCACTAATAGTGGTAAGGTAAACAACTTTACAATAACATATATAATATTAGTATCCTGTTACAACTAGAACATGAAATAAAATTAAATATATAATGAATTATTAGATACTTGGAAAATTTTTTTCTTTTCTTTTTTCGATATATTTATACTCAGCTGCTTATAAACATTTTATTTATAAATACTGAAATTTATTTTTATTGTAACAGAATTTTATAACATATATACATACATAACTTATTCCAATATAATTTTATTTTATAATTTTAAATCCCCTACTCAACACAATATCAATAACCCAAGGTTGAAGACAAATTTCTTTTATATTTTGTAATTCCATCACATTTTACATAAATATTGTAAGGAATGTTTATTCTATAAATTTTATTTAAATATTGTGACATCGAATCCTTTTTTGAGAGCGAGTATTTCGTCCGCTTTTTCTCTTTACAGTTTGGCACTATGGCCCCTCTCCGCTCCGCAAACTGGACAGCTCAAGGACTTCGTCATCTCCAAGATTGGGTGTATCTACCACTCATTTTCATCCGTCGCGGAGTAGAGCCATACATGCTAAAAAAGCTTTGGACCTGACTAATCTCAAACCAGGAGCTATAAAGTCGAATATAAACATGCTTGAATCCTTACCATCAGTTAAGGTAATCGATCCATCTCCTTCATCTGAGCCCTCTTCAAAAACTGAAACATCTAAGGATCACGACGAAAACTCCTCTTCTACAGATTCCCAAGTCTCAAATCCACATGACAATCAGCCCACAGATACAAACACAAACAATCCACAGGACAAAACAGACACTCTTATACAAACATCAGCCCCAATCACATATCAACTTCTCTGGAACAATGACAAATTACATGGTGATGTTAGATTCACTGAATCTTCACCTCCACCATACACTGTTTTAATTGAGGCCACAACTGGTAATAAGCAGATACGCAAATACAATCACATTGCCTTTGCAGTACGATTGGAATCCCTTTCGAGTGATCCTTCTCGTATAATTGTTTCCAACGGAACAAACCAGCTGCGTGTTACCTCTTCCACCTGGAAACATGCTAATGACCTTTTAGATTCTGATGCACTCCGTTTAGCTGGATATAAAATATATATATACCCACATCATTAGTTAGTAGAAAGGCCCTTGCTCATGATGTTGATCTCAACCTCTCCCACTTTTAATCAGTACCAAGATTCCCTCAGAAGTGTTGGAGCAAATTATTTCTATCCGTAGAAGGACTCTAAACAAAACTCAAATTTCAGACCTAATCGAATTTGTCTTCTACGGCGTTTCTTTTCCGGAATCAATTCTCATCTCGCGTGCTGTATTCAAATTGACGCTTTGCGTTCCTCCCTCTAAGCGTTGCTTCAAGTGTCAGCGATTCAGACACATGAAGGATCAACTATAATTTAAAACACCCTCCCAACTCCTCTTAATGAAGAAAATGTAGAAAAGATGGACGAAGATGTCAATATCTAACCACTTAACTATACAAAGCACTTAATTTTATTCTGTTTTGTTCTTGCATGTCTGCCAATTGTTGATGCACTCGATAAATTGACTTTTTCTTTTTATCTTGTATAATTTTATTCTTATACTTTGATCTAATGATCTCGTTTTCCTATTTTACTATTTATTTGCAAAACACCTAAATATAACATTTACATTCCATTTTATCTCAATACTTTATGTTGTTCTGTGATTCTGTCTACTTAATCGTGCATGTTAGACTATTGGGTTCACTTCCTGGTATCTGATTGTCTATCTATATTTTACCTAATCTTGACTTTTTCATTGTTTATTGTTTTAATACTTGACTATCTTACGCGTGAATTGAGACTCTGCATACAACAAATTCAGGATTTACTGCCTTGTCCTCACTGTCTATTCAGAGTGAATCTATTTACCATTTCTTGTATGCGTGACTATTGACTGATTGTGCACTCTTGAGGGTGCATTTGTTAGTGTTATACACAGGTCTATTTCAACCTGATATTCGTTTCCAATTAGATACCAAGATGCTAACGTGGTGGGGAGTAACTTAGATTTGATGTTTTTCTCCCCAACAATTTTTCAATCTTCTAATACTTCAATAGATTCAGACTCTTTCTCTTCGGACCATCTTCCTGTCCTTCTAACAGCTGATATTAGACCAAAAAGAGCCCTACCTACAGGAACAAAAAACTGTATTAAGGACCTGGATTGGCCTGCCTTCCGGACTTAGGTAGAACATATATCTCTGGAATCTTCCTTGTCCCTCGGCACCTTGTCCTGTGGCGCACCGTAAAGGCTCTATCCTCTCGTTCAAATCAACTCTCTACAAATATATCCACAGACGCACAGACTCCAGCTTTGATAAAATTTTGTAATGACTTGATTTCCAAAAATGTTCCTCCCGTTAGCATTCCTTGCCTCAAGATACCCTCATTTTATAGTCCTAACACAATTCTTCCATTCACTTCCCTTGAATTCAGAGCAGCCATAAAAACCTGTAAATCAAATACAGATCCAGGACTTGATGGAATTACAGGGGAAATCATCAAGGGTCTGGGCACTGTTGCCCATGAATTTCTTTCGACCCTTTTCAGCCGTATGCTGTTGCTCTCCTCCTTTCCAAATTATTGGCTTTATACTAGGGTCATTCCACTACCTAAACCAGGTGGTAAAGGATTTCGTCCAATCGCCCTCACATCGGTTCTTTCTAAAATTTTTGAAAAGCTCATACAGCTTAGGCTCGAACATGAGGTTGACAAACGCGGTCTTATCCGAAAACATCAATACGGTTTCCGTAGAAAACACTCATTGACAGACTCGGTGGCTTCGTTTGTCTCGGACACTTAGAATGGGTTTGCATTCTCCCATAGCACTTTGGCAATATCTATCGATATAAAATGCGCTTTTAATATCGTTTGCCCTAACATACTTAATAAATAGCTTATTAATTTAAATATTAACCCTTATATTATTAATTTTATTTCTTTTATCACAGCTAAGCGTTTTATGTCTTTTCAACCTGATGGTTCGAATCCGGAGGTCTGCGGAGTAGGGGTTCCCCAGGGGGGATTCTTTCCCCAATTCTCTTCAATCTATATTTAAGAAACATTGTAGACCTCCTTCCAATTGTACCCCATCACCAAACTTTACCTACAAACTAAAAAACATCATACTTCGATTGGTCCTGGAACATTCTTTCACTTCCAATTGATTGCGACACTGCAATCGGTACAACACTGCAAGGTATACAACATCCTGAAAACGTTTTCCGAACACATGTCAACACTTCCTTCTGAGATCACCATAATATATATGAGCGATTCCACGTCAAGTGATCAAGGAGTCTTTTTGTGTAATGTTTATTTCAATAATTTTTTACTCTCAAACAATTAAACATACAAATTTGACAAAGTACATTTTGGAAAGGTTTTTTCATCCTCTTTCGATTGGAAATAAGCATTTTGAAAAAAAAATTTTTTGATCCAAAAAAAATCAAAATTAAAAATAAATTTCAATTTTTGAGGGAGATGGATACAATTTTTTTTTAAACGAAAGCTGAGGTTTTTTCCTAAAAGGACATATAAATGATAAAGTGGGACTAGAATGTTTAAACATTGAAAAAAGAGTTTTCTACTGAAAAACACTCGGCCTTTTATGACGAACAGAGTGGCTTCTCTTGGGGAACCCCTCTACAACCAAATATTTCTACTCTATCAGCAGAACTCTACGCTATTTTTAGAGCTGTTCTCCACTCAATCATCCCTTCTGATTCCTGATCACACCTCATGGAAAAAAGCCCTGTGGCCTTATGGGGAGGTCGATCGAGCTGCTCACACATATTTTTCTAGAATATCGGAAAAACACAAAGGCCCTGGTTTGAGGGTATCTCACTTCCAAGGAACTGGATAAACACGATAACCAGATTACGTACTACTCACACGTATACGGCTGATCATTTCGAACATATTCGATGGATGGCGGAGTCTGGCTGTTTGTGCCGAGCTGAGAGGAGATCTTTAAATCACATTCTTCATGAATGTCATCTCCTGGAGCAGTTCCGACCCTCTTTTTACGAGTTTATTAGCAAAAGACTCAAAAGAGGTTACGATTTCTCAATTTGTCACAGAATACTTGCAAATGAAAATTGTAAAAACGACTTTATAATTATTTGTTAATCATGGTTATAAATATTAAATAAAAAACAAATTGCCTATATTGAAAGCTTTTCAAATTTAAATGCATTCGGAGACATTAGAAGCAAAAACACTTTATTGAGTTTACAATATTAAGTAAAATTCACTATTAGAAAGTACAGTAACACAATTAATATTTAATATAATTGTTGTTAACAATTATTTAAACAATTTTTAACTAAGTTAGTTTTTTGGGAAATTTTTTTTTTTTGCAAATACCAAAATTCAAATTTTTTGAAAGACAAATAATATAATCCTTTCTACAAAAAAATTGAAATGTTTATTTATATTATTTTTAATATTAATTAATGACTTCAAGTAAGAAAAGATTTAATGAATATATAAAAACAATATGCAATACATGAAATTATAATTTATAATTTTTGTGTATCATTTTTATTTTTTTTTAATAAAAAAAACAAAGGTAATAATTTAAATATTAATATAATTATTTAAATATAAAAAACAAAGGTAATAATTGGAAAAATATTTTATTGCCGGAAACCATTATTATTACATTTTCGTTACCATATTATATATTTTCAATGAACTGAACTAAACAAATTTTTTGGTTTCTTTTGTGGCAAATCAGTCAGTAAATTAAAATTTTTTAGAATTAAAATTTACGCATAATACTTAGCATTTTAAATAAAAAAATTTAAGTTTTCTTAAATTCTTAAACTTTAGTACTTGAATTAACTTAAACACAATTTTTTTTGGCGGAAAATCAGTCTGTAAATTTAAAATTTACCCATATCACTTTTTCATGCATTTCAAAAAAATACAATTAAAACGTTAAATCGACTTAATTTATGGAGGAATGGTACAGACAGTAACAAAAATTAGTTTAATACATATTTAAAATTGTAGTGAAAGTGTCAACAATTTTGTTTTAAACGTTATTAAAGTTGAAGACACTTTCACTACAATTTTTAAATGTCAATTTTGATTTTATAAATGTGAATTTTGATTTTATTTAAGAATACGGAAATATGGTTCTTGATTAATTTTTGTTGAGACTGTCTGTACCATTTCTTGACTAAGTTTCATCTTTCTTGAAAAAAATTATTTAAATAAAACATTTCTTCTCTTAACAATAATTATAGTAGTAAATAGTAATAAAGTATAATAATTCGTTTTTATAAACTATGAAGAAAAATCCTCTTTTGGTCTTGCAGAAAAGATAGTTGTAAGTTTAAGCCCCATCACCTTTAGAATCATCCCGGAACACCTGAAATGAAATGTTAATTTTTATTATATAATTAAAAATATATTAGCTGTTTATTTATTTATGTGTTAATTTGAATTAATAAGTGAGTATAAAATTACCTTCTTCTTAGGATCAGGTAATTCTGGAAAATCGCACTTCCTACGTAGGGCATGTTGATCACTCGAAACAACGGAAGCATCCTTACGATTATTTTGGCTCGATTGATTGGTCTCGGCAGTTTCTTCCAGTGCAAGGAATCCTTTCTTCATCTCTGAAGAACTTTTGACATCATCATCTATTTTCGTGATGTGATTAGCATCAGGGACCTGTAGTATGATTGTTCCACAATCATTTTTCCGCAATTTTCCTTTGTCTATCACGTGCACTCCTTTTTTAAAAACTTTTGACTGCTGAAACGAAGATACATTCACTGGTAAATAAAAGCGGCAATCTGTTAAAGCTCCACACCCGTAGGAGGAGTTGCTATTGACTATTAAGTCAATTGACGATTTTATATATCCTTCAACACCTGAAATTAAAAAAGCAATTAAACATTAAACACAATTTTCTTGAGTGTTAAAATAATAATTTTTTAAAAATAATTATAGACGGAAAATAAAATAGAAAATTAAATATTGAAATTTTTTTTTGAAATTAAATTTTGAATAATTTTGAATTTCAAATTAATTAAGTTTTCGGAAGATTTTAAGAATCTTTTGTTCACCTGGACAATACTGCCTCTGGAGATTTTAATTACCTAAAAGAATAATAAGTATATAATAATAGCTATATCACTTATACTAAATAAATAGAAGTTCAATGTATAAATAAATAATATAATAATAAAAACTGAATAAAAACGACAATATTATTATTGTGAATAAATAAAAATAAAATAGAAGAACAAAAAAGCAATGTAATAAAGATTAAAATAAAAGAACAAAAAAGCAGTGTAATAAAGATTAAATAAAAAATACAAAAAATAAAGATATAAAAATTTTTAACAAAGAGGAGGATAAAAGCACAATGAAAAACATTCAACAAATAAATAATTTTTAAATTAGATAAAGTAAACAAATTAATTATTTTTTTAAATACAATTAAAAAATACGAGACAATAAAGAGATATAAATAATTTAACAAAAAGAGAATAAAAGTACAACTAAAAACATTCAACAAATAGATAATTCTTAAATTAGATAAGTTAAACAAATTGTAATGATCTTAATTTTTGCCATTAAGGATTTGCTTGCCGGATGGAGTCCAGGTCTCTAGATTTGTAAATTCTATCAATTTACTGTGACGCAAGCACCATCTTTTTGATATACTAATTTAATAGAAATTCGTGACAGGGTAAAACCAAAATAATAAAACATAATTTAAACCTTCGAAAGTAAATATATTTAACAAAATAAAATAAAAAATAGAAATAATAACAAAATTAATAATTAGCAAATTAAATTTAAACCATTAAAAATTACAATAAAAATATAAAATAATAAAACTGACACGATACAATGCAAATAAAAATTAATAAAGAAAGAATTATAAAATTTAAATAATAAACTAAAATTGAGAATTAAATTACAATTAATAAAAAAATAAAATATTTAAACAAATGAAAATTTAATAATAACAAAATGGAAAATTTAGGCGCGTCCGCCATTTCACACCCTCTCATCCAAATCATTCCTCGCCGTTCTCGATCTCGGTTGTACTGTAAAAAAATTTTACTCCTGATATTTTATATTTATTTACAAAATCTATGACACCGAAAGTTACCGGGTTGATTCTAGAATTTAACCCCCAATTATACGCGCGGACGGAAACTAGGGTCGTGCACGCTAGGACGAAAATTATGAATTTACTGAAAAAAGAACTAGATATCGAACTACGGTCGATATTCATGCCGGTCGCGAAATTAGTGTAAGTTTCATGTATGTTCTGGACATCCTGACCTGATTAGCTCCTCAAGGCCAAGTTGTCCAGGTGAATGTGTCATATCTGTTGAACGATTAGCTCCTCAGTTCAACAGGGGAAAATTATGTAAATGTGTGTGTAAAGAGGATGGTAAAAAATAACATGGATGTCTCAACGTCCCGGGTTAGCGCCCCACGTTCAGTTGAGACTAAGGTGGAAAGAGTACAGAGACTACACGGTGGAGCTCCACACGGTCTTCTCTGCACCAGGTAAAAAATTATAAGAACGAGAACGAAGGGTGTTACCAGGACTCGTTAGCGCCCGAAGTCCAAGTACAACTCCTTCTAGGAATTTGTAAGAGCTGGTGAACAGATTAGCTCCTCATGTTCACCTTCTCAAACGAGAAAGATCATCCCCTGGCCAGGATTAGCGCCTCTCTGGACAGAGAATAGATCGAGGGGTGAGAAAGAAAAGTGAGCTGCTGTCGATCGGCCTCGGAGCAAGCCCCGAGTCCGGTCGTAGGGAGACTGAGTGAATCGAAATGTGCAACCAAGTATTATAGATCGCTGGCTCTCCTCAGGTATGACGAGAGGTAAGAGCGACCTACGTCATGCGCGGCAGTGAGTGCGCTATCGGTACTTCTCTCTCGCCAGCCAGGCAGTGAGCACAGCGATATATATAGATATATTAAATGTATAGTAAAATGAAATAAATGAATCGACGCGGAATAAATTTGAATTTAAAAATTATGCTCAAAATTACATCCCCTCTACTTGAAAAGCGAATTTTAATGAGCGTTTTTTAGGGGAAAAAATAAAAAAAATAAATTCTAGCTAAGTATCACTTGCAAAAGTTTTCGAGCTTTGTAGATGTGTCCAGTTGATGCTTGGAGATGCAGAACCCACTTATGATTTTCCCAAAAAACTCGGTACCGCTTTGTGAGTAGTGGAACTTGGATCCATGGTCCACCGAGCAATTTAGCGACTACGAATTTTCTACCAACCATATTTTCCGGTAGAACAATCGGATTATCGGCGCTACTTCCTTGACGATTGTTGTTATTAACGTCCACTTCTCTGTCAACCACAATCTCGGGCACTGCGATTGGATTTTCCGCGATGATTTCTTTTGGAATGTTGTTGTTCACGTCTGCTTCATGAATGGTCTTTTCCAACTCGTCAAAAAGTTTTTGGTACGAATTTACTGCAGGAGTTGGTTAACCAATTTAATTGGTTCGGTAAGTATCTCCTCTTTAATTGTCTTAGGTTTTGAAGAACTTTTCTTAACTTCTTTAACATTTTCTTCTTTTTTTTAGGTGCAACGATGGTCTTCTTCGATTTTCCTGACGAGGTTTCCTTAGATTTTACTTTCATCTGCTTCGCAATTTTTTCTCTAGCAACCAAAGTCATACTAGATAGCGGCGTTAAAACAATTTTTGCTGGAGTGATTTTGGTTGACTTGATTTTTTTGATTGGTGGATTTATAGGCGGAATGACGCGAGTTAACGGCACAATTGGTAATTTTGTTCTTGCAATTCTTTTTTTAAATGAAACCAATTTTTCCTTCTCCAACAATTCTTCTTCTCTTTTAGAAATCTCGATAAGCGTGGATTCGAAATCAGTTTTCGAAGAAGAAGGCGGAATTTCAATTTTATTTACTTCTAACTGAGCAATTCGCGGTTTAGATGTAACTATTTTTGAAAATTCTTTATTTCTACAAATATCCGGCCGAAAAGGAACATTAATCGAATTAATATTATTCGATTCCAACAAATTATTTTTAAACATTTTTTGGTAGTTGTAATCGAACTCCGGAATACTCAAATTTAAATTTGCTAAATCTAACGCGTCGCGTTTGATAGCTTCACGTTTACGTTGAGCGATTTGTTTTGAAGTTTCCATTGTCGGTGACTTTGAAGAACTGTGCAGGTAATTCTACGAATTCAGATTTATTTTCTCGAAGAGGTCGATGACATTAATATTTTGGAGGGAAAAAATATTATTGTTTGGAAATAAAATTTTTCAGGTCTTTTAAATGGACATGACGAAAAATTTTCCCCTGGTCATTTACAAGATCAAAAATGACTGGTGAAATTTTTTTCTTAACAACAAAAGGTCCACTGAATTTTTCTAATAATTTTGCGCTCTTTTTCCATCTTTTTAGAAAGATGAAAATTTCATTTTAAAACTTTATCTCCAATATTAGGCTTCCATTCACGTTTTCTCAAATTATAATATTTTTGTTGAATATTAAAATTTTTAGCCAGATTAATTCTAACTAATTCCAATGCGTTTTGTAATTTCTTTAGTCTTGTTTCAGTTGCAGTGTTCGTATTCAAATTCAAACGCGTCTCTTGAAAACCAGGCGGGAGAAATTCACGACCGGCGGTAAGGTAGGCAGGCGTGAAACCCGTCGATGAGTGCTTGGCGGTGTTATAGGCGAACTGAAGTTTTGGTAGATGGCGGTCCCAGTCCGGTTTCTTGCTATCCAAGTATTGTCGAATCATAGTTTTGACTACTTTGTTGACTCGTTCTACTGGATTGCACTGCGGGGAATAGGGCGGTGTAGGACGATGTTGAATACCGAAATCTTCTAAGAATGATTTGAATTTTTTACTTATAAATTGTCTACCGTTGTCTGAGACAATTTTCTGAGGACAACCGAAACGATAAAAAATTTCTTTCAATGTTGAAATAACTAACATTGATGTTGCTTTACGTAATGGTTTTAATTCAATCCATTTTGTAAAACGATCCTGAATTACACATAAACTTGTATTTCCTGAAGTTGTTCGAGGCAGAGGTCCAATGAAGTCGATAGAAATCATTTCCCAGGGTTTTTCTACTAATGTGGCATGCATAAGATTTGCTGCCGCTTGTTGTGAGCTTCTGTTAATTTGACAATTTTTACAATTTCACACATATTCAGCGCCTTCACGAAGCATTCCGGGCCAAAAGAAAAATTCTCCGAGCCTAGCTAGTGTTTTAGCAACACCAAGATGTCCAGCTGTTGTTTCATCATGAACTTTATGTAAAATCTTCTTTCTATCTTCCTTAGGTATACACAGCTTCCACTGATCTTCATATGGTGTGTCCTTGAAGTCCAAAGAATAAAGTACGCGATGAAAAAGTTTTTCATTTTCAATCCTGAAGTCCGGGAATCTTTCTGGGTTGTTTGTTGTTTCTTCAAAATGGCGTTGATACCATTGACAAGATACTGGTTTGTTAATAGTAGAAACTTGTAAAGGTAAACGAGACAAGTAATCTGGGAGACGATTTTCAATACCTTTTTATATTGTACTTCAAAATCCCACTGGGCCAATTCCATGATCCATCTTGCGAGTCTTCCTGAGGGTGTAACGATACTATTCAGCCATTTTAAAGCTTGATGATCTGAAACAACTATAAAATGATAACCTTCTAGATAGTGTCTCATTTTCCAATTGCCCCATTTTACAGCTAGGCATTCCAATTCAGTTGCTGAGTAGTTCTTCTCTGCAGGATTTAAAGTACGGCTGGCATAGGCGATGACAACTTCAGTAGTTCCAATTTTTTGCGTTAATACTGCGCCAAGACCTTCGAGACTAGCATCCGTTTGAAGATAAAAAGTTTGTGACCAGTCAGGACAAGCCAAAACTGGAGCTTCGGTAAGTTTTCTCTTTATATTATCGAATGCTAATTGAAGTTCATTATTCCAGGTCCATGGTGTATTTTTTTCAACAAGTGTATTGGTGATATTAATACTGAGATATCCTTAATAAAACGATTATACCAGGATATCATTCCCAAAAATCTTCGAAGTTCTTTGATGTTCGATGGAGGGGGTAACTTCAAAATGGCTTCCACTTTATCTGGATCTGGGTGAAGTCCATTTTTGTCTACGAGGTGTCCAAGATAGGTAAGTTGAGTTCTAGCGAAGAAACATTTTTCCCAATTAGGAACTAGTTTAGCTTCCTGTAATCTAGTGAAAACTTCTTGCAGAAGTTTCAAATGATCTTCGAATAATTCTGACGTAACAACGATGTCATCAAGGATACTATTAATGCGTGGTAGTGGATAAGCATCTTTTTTCGAAACTTTATTTAATTTTCGAAAATCAATGCAAAATCTTAATTTGACATTCTTTTTCTTAACTAAAACTACTGGAGAGCTCCAGGCACTACGAGATTTTCTAATAACTTTCTGTTTCAACATTTCCAGGGATTCCTGTCTCATATGTTCCTGTGTTTCTGGATTTCTAGGTTGGTAACGTTGCTTGATTGGTGAAGAATCTTCTAGACGAATTTCATGCTTTAATAATGGTGTATGTCCTTTTATATATTTAAAAAAAAGTTTCTCCTTATTAATTAAAGCGTTTAATTTCCGTTCTTGATCCTTATTTAGTGAAACTTATCCAGATGGTCCAATTTCACAAACTTCAACTTTAAATGAGTTTTTTAATAATCGAATATTAAGATTATTAAGCAATAGAGAAAAGTTGAATTTCCGAAGTAAATCGATACCGATGATCATATGTTGCGATAAACCAGGTAACACTAGGAACTTATGCTTCACTTTAGTTGAGCCAGCCATAATTTTCATGTCAAAACTAGTTTTTACCTTATATTCTGTGCCATTAGCTAGACTGACGATGATTTCTTCTAAGTTAGCGACTCCTCCAAGTTTAACAAGACGATCTGCTGTGTGAATATCAATAAAAGAGCTCACTGCTCCCGTATCTACTAGGGCTGGAATGGTGATGTTCTCACAAGGACAGTTGATAAAAATCCTGGAGTCTGGTGTTGATGAGGTCGAACTTACTCCTGTCGTTCGACCCTTTTTCCGTTTCCCGGCTTTTCACAGGGGCAATCTCTGGTAAATACTCCTTCTTTCCCACAATAGGAGCAAAATTTCTTTGGTCTGCTTTTACAAATATATCTGCGATGTCCTTCCTTTCTACAGCGCTAACAGTGTGTTTTAGAACTGTACGGCTTTGAAATTTCAGCAACTGGTTGGCTGCTAGTAGACTGCTGCTCATTGATCTTGATATCTTTCAAGATTTCTGCTATTTCTTCAACCCTTTGAATTAATTGACTAATTGAGTTGAAGTCTGATCTTCTTATATGCAAACGGTAAACTGGTTGCATATTCCAAAAAAGAGTATCTAATTCTCTTTGGATGTCGTAGCCACCATGTCTTCTCATCAACGTGCGTAAAGACGTACAGAACTCCCGAACTGACTCATTTCTTCCCTGCAGCTTGCTTGCTATTTGAGATTCTAAATTTCTGAACTCGCTAGGCACTAGGTAGAATCTCCTTAGTGCTGTAGTTAGTTCAGCTAAAGTCCTTGTAGTCCTTACTTCATTTCGATACCACAGTAAAGCATCCCCTTTTAAGAGTTCCGGAAAACCTCTGAAGAGTTGTTGATCCGAGAATCCATATGCTGTTTGAAGTTCTTCCACTCGTTCCAGAAAAGAATAAACATCTTTTCCATCAAAATTACAACCCCATTTTCTCATTCTTTCCAAAACGTACGTGTCATTATTTCTGATGACTGGTGTTGAAGCGTCCGCTTGGCCAATAAAATGTACAGGTTGTAGTAATGGAAGTGTTGCAGGTCTGTCATCCTGACTAGTAGATGGTGGTACCTCGTATGGTCTAATTAAATTTGGATCCTCCAATGCACTATGATCTCGAGAGATGTCATCTTCTTCGTTGTAATCCTCCGGGTCCAATGTTTTCTCCATCAACTCAGGAGTTGATTTAACAAAAGCGACAAATCGCTGGCGAAGCTCCGTTAATGTTCCGGTTGAAACGATATTATGCCTTTCCAATTGAACCACCAGGTCGGCTATTGACAACTTATAGATCCATTGAACTCCCATGATGTTTAAGAAAGTTAATTAAAACTTGTTTAATGTTTCAGATAAGAACTTGACTGAACAAGATGCAAACAAGAAGTGATCTTGAAGATGGACAGATGTTAAATATATACTAGTTGATCGTTCCCCACTCCTCCAAAATGATGTTAAAAGGAGAAGTTCTTTCGAGATGGCGTTGAAAGATGGTGTCCAAAAGTGGGAAAACGAAAAAGAAAGAAAATTAATTTCTCCTTCCTCCGCAGCAGAATTTTGTGAGCAGGCCTCTTAACCCACATTTAGAGCAGAAGATCTCGGCGTTATTTCTGCAATAGCGGCGTCTATGACCAGGTTGACCACAACGATGACAATCTGTGGTGGAGTCAAAACGGTGTCCTGAGGCGTTGGATAGAACTGGTCGATTTCCCCAAAAAATTGGTTCTAGGTTGAAAAAGCAGGTTTCCTTCATATCAACCTGTTCTTCATAGGTCATCCTGCCCCAGGTGTGACGTTTATTCTCCAGGTCCGACTTTAAAACCATTTCAGGAAAAACTCGTAATAACTGCTGGCCTGTTATTTTGAATTTCTCCTGTTCTTCGTGGACCTTCTCCAAAACCTCTATCAGGGTTAAACCAGGAAACTAACTCTCCCATTTCCCTATCTTCCGATAAATGAAGTTGTTTAGCCCTGATGTCGCCATGATGTATTCTTCTTCTTTCTTGAGTACAAAATAATTTTTGATCGTTGCCGATGAGTGATACTGATCGACTAGACTACTTAAAGGGTATCGCGTTAATATATACTACCATTTTACCCCCACTCCTTCGGGATTGAATGAGCGCCCCCTATACCGACGAGGACAAGTATTCATATAGTAAAAAAAAGAAAAGAAAAAGTTTAACCTCTCCATAGCTTTTTTTTAAATACTATTTTAACCTCACCAAAATCACCGATTTCTCTTAAAAAATTTTTTTTTGACTATTTTACTTAAAAGTTTTTGTTTGTTTGACCGTATTAAATATTCATTTGTAAGATAATAAAAAAGGCCTATTTTACGGTTTTTAAAGATGACATTTATTATTTTAATCCCAATCTCATCAGGGGATGAATATTTCACAAATACATAATCAAAAAAAAAAAAAAAAAAAAACAGCACACAAAAGATTTCAAAAAGGATTAAATTTTTAAATTATCTGAAATAAAAATTAAAAAATTATTTTAGAATTAAAAATTGAAATATGTATTTTAAGGTGATATTTTAATTAGTGAAAAAGAAAGCAGAAAAAAACTTCTTACCCTTTAGAAAAAAATATAAGCATGTAACAAAAAATTTTTCAAAAAATTCCTTGTTATTATTATACATATTATTTTTTTTATATTTAATTAATTTTAAAAATTTTGTAGAAACACATTTTTAAAGAAATGTGCTTCTATGATTAGAGAGATTTGACAGAGAGGTTGAGTTACATATTTGGGTCCAGGTATAGCTGGTAAAGAAGAAATCTATATTATTAAACTTTTTAAATTATGTTTTAAAAGAAGTAATTAAATTATAATATACTTTATCTAAATTGTCAATATCCGTTCTATAATTAATACTATTTGCATTATTTTTTATAAAAAACATTTCTAGATTTTTTCTTTTCCAATTATTTGTTTCAACATGTAAAATATTTATATTGTCAAAATCAAAAGAGTGATTATTATCAAAGGTGTGATTAGTTGAAGCGTTAATATTTTGGTTGTGAGTGACGTATCGTTTATGTTCTTTTATTCTAGTTTTAAGATGTCTTAGAGTTTCTCCGATATAACAACTATTACAATTTTTGCATTGAATTTTATATACACATCCAACCTTCTGAAATTTCTCTGTTGGATCTTTAAAATTTGGAAAAATAGAATTTTTTAAATTATTAGAATTAGTAAAAACTAAATTAAAATTATATTGTTTAAAAATATTAGAAAGAATTTTATCAAAATTTTGAATATATGGAATGCTTATAACCTTTTCAATTGGAAGATTGTTATTATTTATTTTTCTTTTATGTGAGTTACTGGTAAGAGCATTATACCTCTGTGAAATCTTTCTATTTAACATATCAATTGGATATCCGTTAAGAATTAAAGTTTTTTTAACAATATCAAGATTTTCAAGATGGAATTGTTGATCTGACAATTTTATAGCCCTATCAACAAGAGTGTATATAATGCCAATTTTATAACTAAGAGAGTGATGTGAATAGAAATTCATATATCTGCCAGTCCAAATAGATTTACAAAACCAATTTGTTATAATATAACCTTAAAATACATATTTCAATTTTTAATTCTAAAATAATTTTTTAATTTTTAATTTTTATTTTAGATAATTTAAAAATTTAATCCTTTTTGAAATCTTTTGTGTGCTGTTTTTTTTTGGATTATGTATTTGTGAAATATTCATCCCCTCATGAGGAGCCATATATGGCTTGAAACTAGTTGGGATTAAAATAATAAATGTCATCTTTAAAAACCGTAAAATAGGCCTTTTTCATTATCTTACAAATGAATATTTTACTTAAACTTTTTTGATAAGAAAAATTTATAGTCCCTATTCGGGCGCCATGTAGTGATCTTAATTTTTGCCAATAAGGATTTGCTCGCCGGATGGAGTCCGGGTCTCTAGATTTGTAAATTCTATCAATTTACTGTGACGCAAGCGCCATCTTTTTGATATACTAATTTAATAGAAATTCGTGACAGGGTAAAACCAAAATAATAAAACATAATTTAAACCTTCGAAAGTAAATATATTTAACAAAATAAAATAAAAAATAGAAATAATAACAAAATTAATAATTAGCAAATTAAATTTAAACCATAAAAAATTACAATAAAAATATAAAATAATAAAACTGACACGATACAATGCAAATAAAAATTAATAAAGAAAGAATTATAAAATTTAAATAATAAACTAAAATTGAGAATTAAATTACAATTAATAAAAAAATAAAATATTTAAACAAATGAAAATTTAATAATAACAAACTGGAAAATTTAGGCGCGTCCGCCATTTTACACCCTCTCATCCAAATCATTCCTCGCCGTTCTCGATCTCGGTTGGACTGTAAAAAAATTTTACTCCTGATATTTTATATTTATTTACAAAATCTATGACACCGAAAGTTACCGGGTTGATTCTAGAATTTAACCCCCAATTATACGCGCGGACGGAAACTAGGGTCGTGCACGCTAGGACGGAAATTATGAATTTACTGAAAAAAGAACTAGATATCGAACTACGGTCGATATTCATGCCCGTCGCGAAATTAGTGTAAGTTTCATGTATGTTCTGGACATCCTGACCTGATTAGCTCCTCAAGGCCAAGTTGTCCAGGTGAATGTGTCATATCTGTTGAACGATTAGCTCCTCAGTTCAACAGGGGAAAATTATGTAAATGTGTGTGTGTAAAGAGGATGGTAAAAAATAACATGGATGTCTCAACGTCCCGGGTTAGCGCCCCACGTTCAGTTGAGACTAAGGTGGAAAGAGTACAGAGACTACACGGTGGAGCTCCACACGGTCTTCTCTGCACCAGGTAAAAAATTATAAGAACGAGAACGAAGGGTGTTACCAGGACTCGTTAGCGCCCGAAGTCCAAGTACAACTCCTTCTAGGAATTTGTAAGAGCTGGTGAACAGATTAGCTCCTCATGTTCACCTTCTCAAACGAGAAAGATCATCCCCTGGCCAGGATTAGCGCCTCTCTGGACAGAGAATAGATCGAGGGGCCTCGGAGCAAGCCCCGAGTCCGGTCGTAGGGAGACTGAGTGAATCGAAATGTGCAACCAAGTATTATAGATCGCTGGCTCTCCTCAGGTATGACGAGAGGTAAGTGCGACCTACGTCATGCGCGGCAGTGAGTGCGCCATCGGTACTTCTCTCTCGCCAGCCAGGCAGTAAGCACAGCGATATATATAGATATATTAAATGTATAGTAAAATGAAATGAATGAATCGACGCGGAATAAATTTGAATTTAAAAATTATGCTCAAGATTACAAAATTAATGATGAAATTTTCAAGTAAAATTAATAAATACAAAACAATAAAGAGATAATAAATAATTTAACAAAAAAGAGAATAAAATAAAGAGATGATAAATAATTTAACAAAAAGGAGAATAAAACTACAATGAAAAACATTTAACAAATGAATAATTATCAAATTAGATTAAATTAGAGAAAGTAAACAAATTAATTATAAAATTTTTTAATACATTTATAAAAAAATAATAATAGAAATTTCATCACAGAGAGAGAGAGAGAGAAAAGAAAAAATATTTAAGAAAGTTTGAAAAAGAAATAAGGTAGCGTTAATTCAATAAATCATTTTATATAAAAAAAACTTGTCTGCATAAGTTTCAAAAAACTGAATAAAAACATGAACAATGAATTTGTAAAAATAAATATAACAATAATTCTGAATATTAATTTGATTAAAAAATAAATTAAATTTTTTTACTTGCTTTATTCAAGAGAGTTCCTTCAAACTCAGCTTTTCTTAGAGGCCAAAACAGGACTTTTAATTGCCTCCCGGATAGATTGTTGAGCATGCAGCGATATGGCGTGTTAATTACAGCCTCATTATCAGGTTTTTCATAACCTCTATTTTTTCGCATCACCGACTCGTGATGAACCACGCATCTGATAATTTCCCTAAATAAATAATTATTAAAAATTAATTTGGTTTAGGGAAATTTAAATTGAAGAAGTACTTGAAATAATTACATTTTTTGTGCACGTAATATCATATTTCTCGATGAAGGCTTCCATGTCGGATATGATCACAAGTCTTTTTTTCTCAATAGAAAGCACGTCCGCTTACCAGCAATGGCACTTGCAGAAAGAGGGCGATGAGTGTACGACATCAAGGTGGTATAGTCAGTGCCATACAAATCAGGATACCGCAACTTATGTATGACACTGCGCGCGTGTATCAGCATTCGCGCAGATCAACCTGCCTGTCTGTCTACACAGAATTGCCTGGCAACGCACAAGAGTAAGAGAGAAAGGAAACACGCATGGTTTTAACCTTACGCTCAAGGCCTAAGCACATTGAAATTGTAGGACTTAAACTTATAACGTAAGAATGAGATAGAAAGGGATGGAAGCTTTGTCTGTCCTTTTCTATCACATTCTTACAATATGAGTTTTACGTCTTACGATTTCGATGTGCGTTGGCCTTCACGGCTGACGTGGAACTGCAGACTGACATTTTTGCGCACCCTGTCATGTGAACAACACTTCATTCAAGAAAAAGTCATAACATAATAATTCAATTTGTGATAGACTTACAGAATACATACGACCTAAAGTGTTGAAATGCTGTTTGCGTTTAGTCCAGGTGAAGGCATTAGTTGAATTTTTCCTTTTTTGGAAGACATAATGCATTGGTATTTCGGAATATGTGTAATTTCCAGTTACTGTTCACTGTAACCGTCTGTTGATTTGGTAAGTGAACAGGTAGTCGATAAATTGAATGACTTTTACCTTGCAAATTATTGCTCAAAATACGGCCACATGTTTCGGGCGGGCTAACGTAGCGAGCTTCAACGTGATTTTTAATTTCATCATGATAACGAACACTTACTTCTTGGTTCTCATTATCTTGTTCTTCTTGAATCACAACAGCTGCAGCATCGTGTCCTTTGTAAATGTACTTGTAGAGATATTTCACAGCTTTAATACTGGTGACGACTTCAACGTTGATATGACAATTCATTCGCAATAATAGTTCTTTCTTATGTGGTACAACACGTTGATTATCATATTGAAAGCCATCACGGCGAATGTAAGTTTCAGTATTTCGTCGCCTGTAATGGGGATAGCCGTCTTCGTCCATATTCGTTTGATCATTAAATGGTTTTGGATAATTTTTTTTAACATTTTCCATTTTTATCTAAACACCATTCTCCACAGGGACCATGGATCATATTTATTTATATACAAATCATATGAAATCAATTTTCATTTCTTTATTATATACAGTATAAAAACACTGAGTGGAATAAATTAGAATCAGAAATAGGAAAAAAATGAAAATTGATCATATCTTATCGATAATCTTATATTATGAAATTTATATTATTTATTTTTTATTTATTTTATTTATTTATTTTATTCATCTCTGGTTCTAACTTATTCTATATTCTACATAATTGACAAAAGAAAGTTTTTAAAACTCAATTTTAAAATAAAAAGGTCTAGTGTAAGATCCAAACATATCGTCGCTTATGTGAAACTCAAATGATATCAATAAGCTCAGCAAAAGAAAATTAACACAAATTAAATTTTCATTAAATAGTTATATAATGATTGATATATTTAATAAATATTACCTTTAATGATGATATACAGTTGACCTTGACAGCAAATTGCAGAGAGGTTTTTTTATTTATAAAAAAATAAATAATTGATGCATAGCACAATGCACATGAAGTAGACTATACTATAGCTTTTGCCATGAATAGTATACAAACATTTATATGTGACGCTCCACGGTGAAAGGGACCTAACGTGACAAATGCTGATTTTTCAGGAAAAGCATTTAAAAGTCGAGCGTTCCGATTGGTTAAAATACTCTAGCGAAAATCAGCCCCACTACTCACTACACATTGATAGTTGTCCGTGTTACACGAAGCGCACGAATTGTACGTATATAAGCAGTGTAGTAGTATTGAAAAGTAAAGGGTCTAATTTTCTGAACAAGCACGTGTAAACACTTAACAAGCTCATTTTTAAACATTAATAACAACAAAACCTGTAAGTAGAAATTATTTTTACCTTTTGTATATGAAAGAGCAACTCAAAAATTATAGAATGATGTAAATAAATCAAAATTAATTTTTTGTCACGTTAGGTCCCTTTCACCGTGGAGCGTTATTTGAGATTACTGTTGATAACAAACAAAGGAGCTACAAGTTTTGAAAATTTAAGAACTGTTAATGGTGTTACACATGATTCTTTTATTTCCACATGTTTAGCATTAGGTATAATCGAAGATGATGATGAGTGGAAAAATGCTATGCATGAAGCAGAAGTTTGAATGATGCCTAGACAATTAAGAGAATTGTTTGTAAGAATCTTAATTCACTGTCAACCTTTGTGACCTGAAGGATTATGGGAAGAATTTAAAGATGCTTTATACTTGTAACCGTTTAGTTAAAAACGTACGATTACATTAAATCAATAAATAAAAATAAATAATTAAATTAAATTCAAAACGATTAAGATTGATAAATTGATATATATTGAAATTCAAATCAGTTATAAATTGGCACTTATAGACAATTGTTTATAAATATTCGAAAAGAAATAAGGGCTGCAGTCCCGTTTATTTAAACAAATAGGCGCATAATAATTTTTCAAATATAAATCACACTAATTTCGTCAAAATTACGTCATCTACAAAACACCCACACACAAACACACAAAAACAAATGCAAATATATAGATAATTGGCAAGTTGAATTGATCAATGTAAATTAAATAAAATATATAACGATAAATGCAATGAAAATATTATAAGTTAAAATAAATATGCTTTGGCTTTGTCATCGATATTTTCAAATACTTATCGAAAACGGCGGTTGATGAATTTAGCGTTTGATCTCCTTCTCGGGTAAACAAAAGTATAGCTGGCAAATGCAGTCATAAAAAATGTTCCGTGCTCAACAATAAATCCAATCCAACGAATTGACCTTTTCCCCTTATTACTCCTTTTGTCAGGAAGGCAGGTGAGTTGGTGGAAACCCAAATATGTGCGGAGAAAGGATTTCGCTTCAAAATCCGCCCACGTAAAATTCGCCACACTTTCAAAGAGAAAAAATCACACAATATATATAAAAAATATATAAAAAAAAATAAGGACGCATTATCAATAAAATGACACGATTTTAAAAAAAAAAAAAGAAAAATAGACGCAGCTCACCTATCAGTGTCCGCGGCCGGCACGTGAAAATATGGCGCGGATTCCGCCGTTCAATTCGAGGCACGATGACAAAGTGAAAAATCACCAAGCCATCATTCCTCGAACCGTCAACGCTTTCCTAAGGCTTAAATCCCTTCTTTCCAAATTTCACACCTAAATGCATGACACTGATAGGCTCAAAAGATTTACGTCACAAAGTATTCGCGCGTTTTCCTCCAACTCACAAAACCATCCTGTGAAACAGCAACCCAAAATACAAATCATCATAAATAGAGATCAAACACCGCTTCATACTGAATACTTATACTGAAAATCTTGCTCAAAGAAAAGCGTACATTCAAATCAATACATTGTTTATTGCTGAAAATTCAAGTCTAACTCGTTTTTCATCAATGCTACAAATGACAAAAACAGAAGATGAAACTGAAAATGAAATATTACTTGAACGACATGAAGCAATTGGTGCTGAACAATACCAGAATCTTAATGAAAAACAGAAAGAAATTGTTGATATGATTTTAGAAACAGTTAATGATGAACAAACTATTGATAATACCACGAAGCGATGCTTTTTTATCAATGGAGTTGGAGGATCTGGGGTGCTATTCTGTAACTTCACTTCACTTTCACTTCACTTTCACTTCATATTAAATCCACATTCACTTTACTTGCACTTTACTTTCACATCACATTCACATCGCATTAACTTTACTGTTATTTCACATTCACTCTACTTTTACTTCACATTTACTTTCACGTCGCATTCACTTTCACTCTACTTTCACTTCACATTCACTTTCACTCTAATTTAACTTGTGAAGTAAAAGTAGAGTAAAAGTGAAATTGAAAGTGAAGTGAAAGGAAAGTGAAGTGAAAGTGAAGTGAAAGTGAAGTGAAAGTGAAGTAAAAGTGATGTGAAGTTACAGAATAGCACCCCTGGAAAACATATGTTTACACGACTTTAATTCACTTATTACAAAGCAGAAGAAAAAATGTTTGTACTATGGCTTTCACTGGAATTGCAGCTACATTATTACCTCATGGTAAAACTGTTCACAGGACATTTAAATTACCAATTGCAATTTACAGCGATTCATCCTTGACTATTAAAGCTCAATCCATGGAAGCAGAGTATTTAAAAGGTATAGACGTATTTTTTTGGGATGAAGCACCAATGGCTCCAAGACATGCTCTGCGATTAGTTGATTGCAATTTAAGAGACATAATGAACAATGATAGACCATTTAATCAGAAATCTCTCCATAAATGAAGGATTATGAAATGGAACACGACTACAAATTTTGGAATTAAAACATCATTTACTAAAATGTAAAATTTTAACAGGTGATAAATTTGGTCAAATCGTTTTTATTAATCGAATAACTTTATACTGTGATGATCGATATCTTTTTCAGTTTGGACGCAGACAATTTCTAATTAAAATTGCTTTTCCAATGACCATAAATAAGTCGCAAGGACAAACCTTCGATAAAATTAAAATTGATCTTAGACGAGATATATTTAATCATGGTCAACTGTATGTTGCATTATCACGTGTACGCTCTTGGAGTTCTCTTAAGATATACTTAGGAGACCAAAAAGAAACGAATGTGGTGAAAAATTTTGTTTTTCGAGAAATTTTCAATTGATGTAATGTGGTAGTCTAAAATAATATTTTTCCTGATTTAGTACTAAATGAGATAAGAGATTTCCCTTTTTTATAATCAAAATTTATATAAATAAAAAAAGCAAACTTATATTTCGGTCGAGATAAAATCAAACAAAGTGTGCAAATTGGATAAAAAAATATTTTCATTCAAATATTTTAAATTTGAATTTGAAAAAAAATTAATTGACATTTATTGACATTATAGTGTTTTTGAATGGTATAAAAACTATTGTTTTAATTCTGCATGTTTTAATCAATTTTTTTTGAAAATAAGACTATTGAACAATATACATTAACAGAAAAAACAATTTTGTCAATATAAATTTTGAGTAAATTTTAATAAATAAACTGATTTTTTCTAATTTGAATAAAAAATTATCGTACATAATAAGATGATTTTTTTCCAGGTACTGAATGATGAAAATGACGTGACATGACAGTGTCATTTATGCCACGTCAGTTCTGACAGTGTCGAAATTATATATAAGTTTCAAATTTGATGCATATTTTTTTTATAAAATATAAGATAAGATAATATGAAGGCGTAAAGCAAAAAATAGAATTCCATGAGAATATAAAGTTCCATGAGAATATAAAGCTTCATCTTCTTTACATATCAAAGCAATTGCATATGCTAAGAAATGCTCATAGTGTTATAATCTTATAATTTTTGTTGTTTGTTGAAATAAAGATTTCGATTTGACAACTAAACAAAGCTTAAAAAGGCGACAAATCACAAAAAGAAATTATAAAAACTTGCAACAGGACTGCAAAGGTGTGAATGATCCATGAATACAAATTTTGTATTAAGATTAGGTCACACCTATGCAGACAGCCTTCCTACCTGCAGGTTGTCATAGTAATGTATAAGAGTGAGAAAGTCAGTGAATCTAAATTTAATGCTCATTCTCATACTCTTACAGCTCCTGCCTGACGAGGTGTGACCGTACCATTAAATTTGAAAGTGTGTGTGTGATGATTGAAAAAAAAGAAGATTGTTTGAAAGAAAAATATCATCAAGATCACAATAATAATACATACTAAGAAAGAAAATTAAAATTATTTTTAATTAAAAATGTGGAACAGCGAAACAACGAATTCAACCAGTAAAAAGATTAAAATGATGAAAATAGAGAAATGAGAACGCAGAAGCAACGAAGACGGCCGCTTGCGGCCGTCTGAGGCGCTGGTTAGGGGAAATTTAACCAACCCTAATTAAAAGTTAATTAATAATTAAATAAATTCTTATTCTTATTTTTGTTTAAATTATAATTTTATTTTTAATGTAAATCGATATATTAAAAAAGTTTGGTAAATTTGCATGATTAGAAAAAACTGCATCTTTTAAGTATACTATTCTGTAAATATAGTTAGTAATTAACAATAATAATTTATTTAAATATTGCTTAAACAATAATAATTATGTTTTAAATTTGCATCGGTATTTATGTTAGGTCCGGTAAATTGCAAAATTAAAAAAAATACACCTCTCTAGGTACAATATGTAAAAAGTTAGTTATTAACAACAATAAAAATAATTTGTTTAAACAAATATAAATTTTAAAAATGCAAAGTATTTTTACAAATTTATAGCCTGACATTCTCCAAAAAGAAAAATTAAATTCGGTTAAAATTTACGACTTATAGGTGACTTTGAAGGTTAGTTTGTATGTAGAGTATAGCCGGAAAATGCGCTTTTTATGGTGTAGCGCAAGGACAAAAAATTCAATATCTCCTAAAGTTTCAAACCCTCCATCAATTTTTCTTTTGGAAAATACTCGTGAGATAAGTAGGAATCGAATCATTATTATTAAAAAAAAATAAAAATGGCACTTTTCGAAAAATTGTTTATTTAAAAATTATTTTTTAAATAATTTGTTTCTTTTCTTTCAGTTTAGAGTAGGAGATAGACAGATGCGAATAGTTAAGAAAGTAACGCCTACTTTTTTTGGTTTGGGCATCATGGTTTTTTGTATTCTCAGTGACGGATAGAAGGAGTGAGTAAAAGAATGGTAGGGGAGTTAGAAGTGGGGACTTTTACATTTAAGCGAAAACACCAATAAGCGTAATGTTTCCTTATTGGTAGATAATTTTTCATTTCTCTGTGACAGAGTAGAAAAAAGAATAAAATGTAATATTTTTCTTATTCAATTTATTTTTTTATTCTTTTATTTCCATTTTGGAAATATTGAGAGGGGTCCGGTTTGCTCCACTCTCAATCTAATTTATTTATTTAAACACTAGATCCCGCAGTCCATTTAGGACCATACATGGGTAACAAGAAGTAAGTCGAAAGTATATTTTACAATGAACAAATGAAAAGAAAACAAAAAGATTAGGAATAAGAAAAAACTAAAAATAGAAGAATAAACAGAGCACACAGTATATACGCGCTATTTAAAAGTGTCATGTATACAATATTATCGATAGGATTACCAGTATTAACATTTTTCTTCTAAATATTTATTTAAAACAATTTTAAAAGAGTTCATTGATGAAAAAAACAAATCTATATTTGGATGAAACTCTGCCAACATTTTATTTACGTGGTTACAGGCAAAGTATAAAGGTGCGACATGTGCGATTGTACTAGAAGGTGTTTCGAGGTAAAATGGTTCCATATTTCTAGATGATGGTCGACGAATTCTGAAAGGAATTTGGAAAAGTAAATCTAGAGCATTAACTTGAGATGACAGAATTTTAAAAAGAAATAAAACAGCTGAGAGGATTCTTCTTTGAGTGATGGTACGGAAATGGAATCTTTGGCATAATTCTAGGTAGTCGCATCCCTGCTGTGGGTACACATTATCAGATTTGAAGGCTAAATATTTTTAAAAAGTTTTTTGAATTTTTTCGAGTTCGTCCTTATATTTAATATAATATGGTATCCAAACAAATGGGATATAATTAAATTTAGATAGGACTAAAGAATTATATAGACTAGTGATAGTTGATAGACTTTTAAAATTTTTTTGTAGATCTAATTAAGCAGCCCAAGGCCTTTGAGGCTGTTGATACCACTTGCGATATCTGTTCATTGAATGACAGTTTGCTGCCAAAGACCACACCAAGATCACGTGTATTAAAAACTGTTTCTAGTTGGATGTTATTGATTAAATATTTTGAGATAATAGGTGTACTGGATCTTGTAAAGGATAATGAGTGGCATTTAGAGATATTCAGGGGTAGACTGTTATTTAGGGACCATTCATAAATAGTGTTTAAGTCTGTATGTAAGGCAGTTACGTCATCTTGAGATTGAATTAGTCTAAATAGTTTTACATCGTCAGAAAAGATAAGAATTTTTGAAGAGATATTCTGATTAATGTCATTAATGTAAATGTTAAATAAGGGCGAACCTAGCGAGGAACCTTGTGGGACCCCAGATGTAGGGAAAAAGGATCAGATATAAAATTGCCCACTTTTACTTGGTGTGATCTACCGGACAGATAGTCAATTAAGAGATAACGCAAGTTGGTTGGCAAATTTAACAATTTTAGTTTTTGCGAAAGTATGTCATGTTTGATTGTGTCAAAGGCCTTAGCAAAATCCAAGTAAACAACGTAAACCTGCCAGTAATTTTGTAAGGCTTTATTAGTAAATTGCGTGAATTCATATAAATTAGTAGCGGTTGAACGTTTTCGAACACATCCGTGTTGCTCGTTTATTATTATATATGATAATGATTTCTGGAGTGTGCCAACAATAGTACGTTCGAAGACCTTCGCAAAGTTTTGGATTAATGCTATTGGTCGATAGTTCTTTATATTTGACTTCTCACCTTGTTTATAAACTGGGATAATTTTAGCTTTTTTCCAGGCACTGGGAAAGTCTCCGGTACTTAAAGCAATATTAAAAATAATAGTTAGGGGTGTCGACAATACAGTTGCGCAATCTTTGATAAAAAATGATGGAATTCTATCAAGACCGGATGTGCTCGTAGCTCTCAGTGATCTTGCTGCTTGCAGAACGGAGTCATTTAATATAAAAAAAGGAAGGTTGCAAAAGGTATTGTAGGATAAATTATTGCCAATCGTCCACTACTTTGCATCCAAGCAAAGTAGTGGACGATTGGCAGTGAGACGAAAACAATTCGGCGAAGGAATTAATAATTTTTTGTGGATTTTCAATTTTTGTACCATTATAGAACATAATATTAGGTATTACTGGTTGAGGTTTGTTTTTGTTATAAAAATGCCAGAAGTTTTTTGGGTTTACTTTTAGATTATTTTCTATAGTTCGTATATACATAAAATGAGAATGTTTTATTCTTTTATGAAGTGAGTCGGATAGTACTTTTATTTGAGTATCAATGTATGATAAGTTTGAGGATCGACTTTTCATTAAATTATGTTTAAACATTATATCGTTCACAATAGATTGGTTAAACCACGGCGGATATCGTCGTCTGTATTTATTATTATTTGAATAACGCGGTACCAAATTGTTAAGCGCTTCATTAATGACATACAAAAAAGCATTACACGCTTCATTTGAATCAGTAAACAGGGATAAAAAGGACCAATCCGTAGATGAAAGATGGACATACAAGTCAGATAAATTCGCTCGTTTAAAATTGTAATTCAGATCCACGTTTGTCGAAATTGGACTTAGGGGAGGGTAGGCTACATTGAACCGGGTATTTTCTAAAGTCCAAGAACTAATTAAATTTTACAAATTTTGATCAGGTTTTTGTATCAACATTAAGATGAAGTACTCCTTTATTTAATATACACGTTACAAACACAAATTATTATGATTAAATAATTAAATTTAATTTTTTTCTAACAAGTTACACTTTTCTTATTTTGAAGAATCTGTGTCTACATTGAACCACCTTTAATAAAACACTACAATTTACTTCAAAAATAATATTTTCACTTACACATTGTAAAAAATATTATTTTTCACTCAAAAAAATAGAAAATTGTTGTTAAAGAGTTATTATTTGTTAATATAGGAGATTAATATATTTTGATGACAGGTTAGGTAGGTAAAGTGACAGTTTGAGTTTATCACGTTCACAATTGTGATGAAAGCATGTCTTCTAGTATTTTTCTTACTAATTAGTAGAGCAGACAACTTTACCACTCTTAAAATTGAAAATTCTTTGCTTTTTCGGGTGGTTCAATGATGCCGCACTCACTGCATTCACATGACATTCACAACAAAAATTGTTTATAATAAATTTATGTAAGGCTTAAAATTCTTTATCACATCGGAATATTAAAGTTGACACCCTAAGCGACATAAATCACAAGTTTACTAATTTTTAAAACTTCCTATTTGAATAAAAAAAATTCATTATATTTCCACAAAATTTTTTGTTTTGTACGTGAAAAACAGTTTTTTTCGTTTTTCTTTGTAAATAATAAACCTACGTGCTCGAAACTTTGGACGTAGTCGCTTTCGGTAATACTAATTTATATATTAAATAAGAAAAAATTCCACTCAGTCATTTCTTAGAAAATTAAAGTGTTTCACTGTTGACGCTGGTTCAATGTAGCCTACTCTCCCCTATATTATTAGAAAAAATTGAAGGTAAAAAGAGATGTTTTGAATTGATGGTTGTTTTGACAGAGAGGGCGGGGTGGTGCCGGTCCTCAGGGACTAAAGGGCACTGCACTTTGTTTGTTTGGCAAGGTTGATTAGAGATGATCAAGTCTAACATTTTTTGATAGTAGTTAAAAATAGTATTACACTGTTTTAGAGTAATTGTTAACATAAAGTTATTTAAAATACAGGTTTTAGTGTCGTTTAAATGTAGGTGGCAGTTAAAGTCACCCACAAAAATTACAGGGTTATTGTATATAGCTTGACAATTTAATAAATCAGTACAACACGTACAACACTATGTAAATTAGGTAAAAATTAAAGATTCCTATTTGTTAAGTGCTAAAACACAGGATATAATCACTACATCACTTTCTATATTCCTTCATAAGGTGAAATCACTAATTGCAGAAGTTCTCTTGGATATAAACAATGCAAATCGTAGGCACAAAATTGGCAGAATAGATCCACCTTTAATGGTGCGTCGAAAATGTGGTCACTTATTTAGGTGGTTATTTATGCACTTTTCAGGAAAAATAACACTAATTCACTTGTAATAAGCGAGCAGGACTTATTTATCAAATGTCCATTGGATCGGATTTGCACTAATCACCAAAACTTAAATAAAAAAACCACTATTTACCGCGGAGCGACGCGATACACGTGTGTACTCGACAAAGGTTAGGTTAGGTAATAATAATGTCTATTCACAATTCACATTTTTTTTATTAAAAAACAAAATGTTTAATTTCATTTGAAGAATTTCGTTAATAAGATTTAATTTTTTAGCCTTCTAAAAATGAATTTATTTTAAGTTTCATCTAAGAATCAATAAAAAAAATTGCATAATTTCTTTTTCTTTATTTAAAATCGAATAGAAAATAATGTAATTTGAACTATTTATAATTCTCCATCAATATTTTTTTTAAAAACTTTCATTTTGTAATTAATTTTGACAATTATATTGTTTTTACATTTGTATTATTTTTTTCATCATTTTCTATTTATTTATTACAATTTTTTAAATAAATATTCATTAATAAATAATAAGAATTAATTATTTTGTATTTTTTTAATAATATGAATTGAATTGAAGTCTTATTTATTTTTTAATAATTCTAAAAAATAATAATTAAATTAAAAATCTATTGATTTTATTTAGTTTTTTGCTTTGCTGTACCCAGTTTAGAATTGGATTTAAACAAAAAATATTTAACTTTTAAATTTAATTTTAAAAATTAAGCAGGTGCTGGTGACAAATAAAAATCAAGAAAATTTATTTTATTCTTTTTTATTAAAAAATAAGTGTTGTCAAAAATCTTTTGTCGGACAAATCGAATTACTATAGTTTCTTTTATTTATTTCTAACAAAATTTGAAAATTATTTAACAAAATTTTAATTGTTATTAAAAAAAGATTTACAAAGTGGAATAATTTCTTTTTTTTTTAAACATAATCTTTAACAAAATGTTGATTTTTTAGAGATAGATGATAATATAAATGTTTTGGCTTAATTTACTATTTTTTGTAATTTCTTTTTAAAATTTAATACTAAAAATAAATAATAATAAAAATTGTATAGCTTAAATTAACTATTAATTGTATTCTGGGTCATTCCAGCGAAAATCGACTAGCGCTGGTTGCTCAAAAATTTTAAAAAATTCTGTAATTAATATATAATATTCTTTAGTAAAAGTAGATTATCTTTTAGTGGTTTATTTAACTAAATACATTATACATTCTTTTAAATAATTTTTTTCAATTTTGCTTCCTCGTGAGGAAGCTTTGTAGTCGTTTAATTTACAAAATTTTTAAAAATCCTTTTGACAAATTTTCTTCTTTGTTTCACTCACACCCTACGAGCCCACAAAGGTGAAACTAGCCGGAGAGTCAAGAGGGGAGCGACCATTTAGAGTTACGAGCCCACTGGTCTCCATGATCTCGACGAGAGATCTTCCCGCATTATTGATGTATGTGTCCAATGATTTTCTTTCACAGGAGAACGGAAAGAGTAGCTGGCTCAACTCATGATCAACTTGATTAAGATTGGCTATTCTGGAATTGAAATCCCCACCCAATAGGATAGGTAAATCGGGAAAAGAGTTAGTTAACGAAATGATAGTTGAGTTCAGGTTCTCGAGTAGTTCCTTAGGGTCAATTGCAGGGGAAAGATATACAGCGCCCAAGTTAAAGGTGACAGAATTAGCCTTGACGTTTACGAAGATAAAATTCGATGTAATTTCTATGATCTTCATTCTGTAAAATTCTGGATTAAATAATAGAAGGAGGCCGCCCATGGCTCTGCCATGCTTGCTCCTTCTAATTGTGGGTGATGCAATAGTTTGAAAAACCAAACTGCCAAAAGGATTTAACACACTTGACTTAGACCACGACTCACTGACACATAGAATATCGTGATTATTTAAAATTTTGTAAATGTCATTGAGATTCGAGATTCCTTTCACATTCCAGAATATTATATTTGGGTTCAAAGAGTTCTCGATCCTCCTCCCCGATATGGATCGCTAATCCTTGGAGGGTCCCGATTTTCCAGAATGATGTTCGGAGGAAAGCTGACTTTCCTCAGGAGAGGGAGGGGGAACAGGTTTGACAAAATTTAACAATGGTGACAATTGATTCGAATTTGGCGAAGTTTTCAAAGATTAACCTTTTTTGTTAGTTTTAACTTGAAGCTGTTCCTGTGATTTTCTCTTGCGCAAATCAGGGGTTCCTAGATTTCTCATTACTTTAATTTTTGGAGTACTTTCAAGATGGTTAGAATCATCAGTTACCATATCGCCTTTCTTTGGTTGGCCTTCTGATAATAATTGGTCTGCGCAAAGTAGATCAATAGGTTTTCCATTTACAATTAATTTTCTATTTCTTATTTTCGCGATCACACCTATTTTTCGTAGCTTGACAACTCTTTGACGGAGTTCACGATGTTCTTCTCTCTCTTCTTTTGTTTTGTCATTAGCAATAGAAAGGTTGAAATTTCTAAACTCCTGGACCCTACCGAAGGCAACCCGGACCCATCTTAAAAAAATAAATTTAATCCTGACTGGGCGACTTCCCAGAACTTTGCCGAGTCGGAAAGTGTCCTCCACTGCAACGTCCGGAATCTGCAATCCCATATCAGAGAAGATTTTGAGAACAGAGTGTACCAAATCACGATTAACATTTTCCGAGTCCTCTAGTCCGAAAAGAATTAGATTTTTCGAGCGAGATTGTTCGTTGAGAGAAAAGAATCTTTTTTCTAATCCTAATATTCTTTCATCGGAATTAGATTGATTAGTAGAGGTGTGCAAAAAACCCGAAACCCGACCCGGTAATTTCGGGCTTTTTACTTTTCGTGTCGGGTCGGGCTTAGACAGTTCGGGTTCGGGCCGGGTCAAGCTTGTTTAAATACCCGAAATCTTTCGGGTACCCGACTGAATTCGGGTTCTCGAAATTTTCGGGTACCCGACTGCATTCGGGTTCTCGAAATTTTCGGGCACCCGACTATATTCGGGTTCTCGAAATTTTCGGGTATGCTCTAAACCTTAAAAAGTTCGAATTCTCGAATTTATATAACTTAAAAGTATTCAAGATCTTAATTTAGTAATAAAACATTTGAGAAAATGCATAACTACAAATATTCGACAAATTTTTTTTTCTTTTGCACAAAAAATTCAAATTTTGCGTTTTTTGAAATATTACCTTAACCTATTAAAATTAATTGAAGAAAGTGAATTTATCATTCGGTAGTATTAATATTAAAGGTGGAAGAATTTATCAATTATCCGAATCAAAATCTCTCGAAAATAAATTTCTTGAGTAAGCACTAGATTTCGTTATGAAAATACAATACTTTTCATATGTATCGACAGCACAGCCGTCCTAATACAGAAACCTGCTTTTTTCTGAAAATTATTTTTTCGAAATTATTTAATAATTTCAAAATTATCAAAGAACTCAGAAAAAATTGGTTAGCATGGTGGGATACGAGCCCACCATGGAGCACCATAAAGCAGTCTACCGGCAGTAGAAAGGTCGTGGGCTCGTATCCCACCATGCTTACCAATTTTTTCTGAGTTCTTTGATAATTTTGAAATTATTAAATAATTCCGAAAAAATAATTTTCAGAAAAAGCAGGTTTTTGTATTAGGACGGCTGTGCTGTCGATACATATGAAAAGTATTGTATTTTCATAACGAAATCTAGTGCTTACTCAAGAAATTTATTTTCGAGAGATTTTGATTCGGATTTTAGTATTACAATACTTCCTCTATATGAGGAAGCAATAAATATTTTTTGAGTTACGGAATTTCAAAGTTTTGTCTTATTTTAAAATATCATTTTTTCAATTTAATATATTTATAAGTAAAATTAATTGAATATATATATTTTCATTTTTTAACCTTTAAATTCAAACATTATAATATCAAAAAAAGAAAAAAATACATAAAAATTAAAAAAAACACAAATAAAAATGAAAAAAAATATAAAAATTAAAAAGAAAAAAAAATTCCAGTTCATATTTACCTCCACGTGGTGAAAGTAGGGAAACATGAAAAATATATTAAGTATTTTAATGGATGAAGAACGTGATTATCCAATTTTAACTGAAAATTGACTGCCATATTGGATCCGCCATTTTGAATTTTGAAATTTGGACTCCAGATTCGTGACCAACGACACCAAAAACCCCCGAGAAACAAATTTCAAGAAAATTTAATTAGTTTTTGAAAATTTGTCGGACATATTATATCCGCCATTTTGAATTTTAAAAATTTGATTTCGGATTCATAATCAGCGACCCCAAAAACCCCTGAGTAACATATTTCAAGCCGATCTAAAAACTTTTAACAATTTTGTACTTTCGAATCAAATTTTGAAAAAGAAATTTGAACTTCAAACTCAATTTTTGGATTGGTGAATTTTTCTATTGATTTTTAAGTACCAAAACAAGTCCTCAAACTTCATGCCAAAATTTTGTCCATTTTGGCGTTAAAGGGTTAACGTCAAAATTTGACAAAAAAATCCCGCTACCCTCAAAGTTTAGGTCAGTTTTGAGGGTAGTTTTGACCTAAACGTCAAAAGTTGACAAATAATTTCTGCTACTCTTAAAATTTAGGTCCATTTTAAGGGCAGTATTGGCCTACGGGAAAAAAGAGGCCCACAAACGTTTGTTACATTACATCGAAATCTATATGAAATTTTACACTCTTTTTTTACCTACATGTCATAAACGGCCAAATAATGGCTCTTACTTTATGTCAAAATTTATGTCATATTTGATTTATTGTTAAAGCTGCAAGTAAAAGGGGTCCTAATAATGCCTTTGATGATTCGGCAAAATCGATGTCAAATTTTTTTACCTTTAGGTATAAAGAAGTATCTAGAAGGGCATCATAAGACAATACAATGAGAAACAAATGCTATTGAATCAATGAAACATTTGTTTGTTACAATAAACGGCATATTCAATATAGTTCGAATACAAATACTGTTGGTTCAATAACATGTGCTATTGATTACTGCACTATAGATTTAAATAAATTTTATACAATATTATTACAGAAATTAAAGTATTAAAGAAAAATGCTATAATATCAAGAAATGCATTTCATTCCTATAATTAAATCTGTTATAAATTTAATAGCATGTTCTTTCAAATCAATTTCATAGCATGATGCTATATTTTATATAACACATAATTTTAAAAAGAATACATCACACTTTAGATATTAATGAATTAAAATTCAATTTTATAGCCTGATGCTATAGTTTGAATAACACATATTTTTAATAAGAATACATCACACTTTAGATTTTAATGAATTAAAATTTAATTTTATAGCATAATTCTATAGTTTCAAATATAAAATATTATTCTTTTAAAAAAAATATTTTGAGAAATAGACATATTTTTGCTCTTTTACATCTTGTTACCTATTTCAAAATAGACTTTTTTGTAATTGTACATACAATATATGCAATTTGAGATATAACTTATAAGTTTACAACTCAACCTAAAATTAAATTTTATTGTAACATATACTTAACATACTATTTAACATTATACATACATACATACATACATTATACATATCATAATACATTTAAATGATGTTGATTTGAATTTATTTATATACAAAAGTGATGAAACTATCACCGCTTGTCAATTTGCCACCTCAAATAGGGGCGTCAAGTAGGACGTCAAAATCCTATGTCAAAAGACAAATTTTTTACTTGCAGGCCGTTATGTTACTACAAAATTGATGATATCTTTTGAAATCTTTATATTATCCATTGAAGTCCATTCTAAAAAAGAGAAAGAAAAAAAATCGAACAATCGATGGAACTCGCAAACTCGAAAAATGTACCTTGCTAATATGGATGTGAAAACCGACTTCGAGTTTTGACTAAAATCGACTTACTGGAGTTAAAAGTCGATTATTTCTTATCGATTTATAACTGCAGAAAGTCGATTATTATTGACTTTTGACAATGGACTTTTGACTTTCGCTTTGACACTTTTACACTGAACTTCTTGGCATACGAATATGTAACACGTGACAAACAGGCAGACCTATGTACATAGGTCTGCCTGTTACGTAGATATAGGTATATCTACGTATAGTTATTAAATGTAAAATATTTAAAATATAATTAAAAAATTAAAGCAATTAAAATAAATTTTACAGGAAAATTAGTTGAAGACCTAATTGCAATCGATTTTCAAAATTCAATTCGAATATCATCCCAAGTATTGGATGAACCTGTCAATAATAAAAAAAGTTTAGATCTGCTTTCGATCACTTAATTTAACAAAAAGTCAGTGTTACAAATTCTAATAGTGATGGAGGATTGCCTGTTGAATTTTGTCAATATTTAAATAGACCAATTGTTGATAGGAACACAAATCCCTACTGAAAATATCTATATAGGATCCCATAAAGGATCCTACAGAGGATCCTATGGAAGATCCCACGTAGAAACCTATGTAGGTATTTTCATTAGGGATCCCAACCCCTTAAAATCTTAGGAGTTCATGATGGGAGAATACCCCTACGTTTATCAGGTTTATCTTAAATTTTAACCAATCTTACATAAGAATTAAGAAATCGAATTTCAGGTAAAAACCTGGACAAAATTATTTTTCTTCGCAGCTTAAATAGGAAATACTTTTAAGCAAAGATTTCGAAGTTTTAAAAAAAATTTACTTTATAAAATGTTTAATGTTTAAAATTTTTTGTAGGTTTATAAATGACAGAAAATAAAAGAATTTATAAGTTAGTTTACAAGCCTTTATTTCATTTCATCCTGAAAGTCAAAAAAAGCCGAAAAAGGAGTATAAGGAGACATATCTCCAATGGAAAAATTGCCTGATATTGACTGTACTTCTCTGCATTAAAGTCGACAGACACGCGAAAAGAAATATTCTTATGTTCAATTTTACATTTTAAGCATGGAGTATAGACTTATGGTAACCAATCTTATATGCATGTACTTTACTGAAAGGCGCAGCATTTTGTCGGAAGTACATCAGTAGTACGTGTATATCCTGTAGATGGCAAACGATCGCATACATAGTCACTTGATTACGTCCTAACCTTATTTTTGCTGTATTTTGAAATTAAAAATTATTTCAAATAATAATAAATACAATAAAATAACCATATATTATATGTATAAATAATAAATGAACATTTATTTGCTGAAGAATGAGTAAAAATTTTTTAAAAAACATACGTTAACAGTTTTTTATTATTGTTTATAAACCAGTTTTCGTTCGAAGTGATATTTTAATGTTTTAATATTTCTGAACAAATATAATTTTTGAATTTTGTTTTAAAATTTATTTTAGACAAATTAAATTCGTTGTTTTTACATTTTTTTATCACACCAAAATCATAACTTTTTACAAAATTTAACAAAATAACAAAGGGTCAGTCCATTATATTTCACCTAAAGCCGTTGCGGCCCATTTAAAAATAAATCTCATAATTTGTAAAAATGATGTTTAATATCCGTACACGGAGAGAAATATCATACTAATTGAGCATGGGCAGCAGACCCGAATAACGCACAGACACAACTACGCGTAATTTGCTTCGAATCCATGCCACAATCGCATGGGTCCATGCGATTTTCACACCATCTATTGCAACTTTCGCATACTGAGTCTATGGAAAAATAGAGTGAGAAAGTCCATGCTATAATCGATTGGAATATTTCTCCGTGTAGATTTCATTTTTGAGAATTATTTTATAGAATTATTTGAATTAAACTTAGAATTTTAATTTTTAAGTTGAGTTGCACAGAAAAAAGGTTGGATTGACAGTTATGAAAATTTAATAAAGAAGTATGGAAATAATTTAGATAACACAAATTTCTTGATTGAAATTTGTTAAAAATGAGCTAATTTACTTGTATAAATAGATTATTATGTAAACAAACTCAAATTAATAGATAAAAATTGATTTTAAAACTTAACTATAAAATGTTAAAAGTCACTACATTTTATGTACACTTTTCTAAAAAGTATATAAATATTTAAAAATTTATTACTATTTAACCCTTAAACCGCACACTGCCGAATCCATCCTTAAACCGTACACTGTACGGAAAAAAAGGTTTGGTTGAAACAAACGAAAATTCGTTTTGGCCAACCTAACTGGATGGTTGACTATGGACTGACCAAACTCAGCGTTTACTGTGACAAAACTAGTTTGGTTCCACGCAGTTAGGTTCACACAACCAAACTGCTCGTTTGGAAATACCATTTGAAGTTAGGTTATATGAAACAAATAATTTAGTTAAAACAACTCTACTTATAAATATTTTTGTGCTTAAAAAAATAAAGAAAATGTAAAATTTAATTGTTTTTAGCAAAGAGTAAAAATTCTGCGATTAGAAGAAAAGAAATTTTATTTGAAAAAAATTTTATTTACTTTCTTTTTAAAATACATCTCAGGCTAATATATTTCTTTCCATTCATAAAAATATTTTTTAAACATCCAACAGGACTTAATAGATTATTTATCAAAATATATTGATAAATACTGCTAATTTCAATTTCATATGTCCTTAGATCGTCATCGAAACCATAAATTATTAAATTTATGCAAACCAGACACATTTCCAGTCCATTTGTCAATATATTTTTCAAATCTACAGTTTTTAAGGAGCTTTTTATAATCCATTTCACGTAATCACTTTTGAGATAGTAATTATATCATAATTTTTATGTATTTAATTTTGGGTTTGTTAAAAATAAATTAATTCCCACTTAATGCACGAAACCACTATTTTAAAAACTAACATTTATTTTTTAAAAACACTTATCACTGCACTGAGAAATTTTATTTTTCTACGACACTGCTTTAGAACCAAAGACTTCAAACGAAAACGAGATACTGCGAAAGAACAGAAAATTTGAAAGATTCACACTAGATGAAATGCCTTCTATATTTTCCGATATTTTACGAAAAGGGCCGATGTTAAAAACTATTTTAAAAAAGGTACCGAAGTTATTTGAAAATTGGTAAGGGGACTTGAATTTTTCTCCTCAGAGATTATCATATTCATGGTCCAACATGTGGTTTCCAAATGACGAAACGACAATAATTTCCTTTCCAATATTTTTTTCTGTATTCTTTATAGGATGAAAAAATTTCGTATCTGACAAAAGATTTTTAGAAACTTGTCTTAAATAAAATTTTAAAAATTTCATAATATTAAAAACTGACTGCAATTATTATTAACAATCTAAAATTTTTTGTTTTAATGAAGTAAACTTTCAATTTAATTTTTAGTAAAAAAATAACTAAAGTACTAAATTTTTTATTTTTATTAATTGTTAATAGATTTTCCTTTTAATAGAATACTTGATTTTTTATTAGTATTGCTTTTTCATGAAAAACGAACCTGTTATGAAACAATCCATTATTATTCTATGAAAAGTTATAGATATTTTACAATTGTTACATTTTAAAAAACATCAGTTTAGTTGTATTTTAAAAGAAAGTTAATGTAGCATTACAATAATGCATCATTATTGTTAATGTAATTATTAAAAACTTTAGTTTTAATTGAAACAAAATGTTTTAGTGTTTTAATTTTTTTTAAATAAAGAAATAACTATATATATATATAAAGTAATTTCTTTATTAAAAAAATTTTCAAGTGCTGCAAGAACAAACAATCGAATTTCCGTGTGGGTGTGCGACACCCGAGGACTTTTAAGTGTGTTCTCCAAGTTGGAATAGGATATTATCTTTTGGAAAAATTATCTTATACAGCTCAATACATCTATTTTGAAGGAGAATAGGTTTCATAATGATTTATTTAATTTTAATAATTAAAAAAAAGTTTTTTAAAACTACTGAAATTACATTAAACCAAAAACTGGGTGTCAGACAAGCAGAAATTTTTCGCTGTCAACTTCATAAAATTATTAAATACACAAAGACACTAGGCAGACTAATGTCACTGACGAAACATAATGTCAAGTACAAAATGTACTGTCTAATATCAACACATCTTCCATTCTTACGAATTTAACCAAAATATTAGAATAAAAAGCTAGAATACGGGTGTCGCACGCCCAGGGTGCGGTTTAAGGGTTAATGTAAAGTATTTTTAATATACTTTTATAATATGTGCTAACTTTTTAATTTTATAATATAGAAATATAAAAAAGTTTACCTTTAATATTGAGTGTTTCATGATTTTCAGTGATTTTAATCACTTATTTCTTCTCAGGAAGAAGACAAAAAAATCCAATTTTTGTCTTAATATTTAAGTTTGACCTTCTTTTCCATTCTATTAAATTTTGGTGATGGAGAACGAACTACTTTGGAATTTTATGTATGTTTAAAAAATCTGCTTCCAAAAGCAAGTTTGTTGGTTAAAATGCAAGTATTTTTATAATACTGAAGTTGGCTATCTCATTAGTCTTGCAAAAATCTACTTGTATTTAACCAAAAAATGCGTTTTTTTAGCAGACTTTTTAAACTAAATTTAAACTGAAAAGTAGTTTATTCCCCATCACCAAAATTTAACAAAATTGAAAAGAAGGTCAAACTTAAATATTAAGACAAAAATTAGATATTTTGGTTTTCCTCCTGAGAAGAAATAAGTCATTAAAATCACGGAAAATCATGAAACACTCAATATTAAAGGTAACCTTTTTTATATTTCTATGGTATAAAATTAAAAAGTTAGCACATATTATAAAAGTACATTAAAAATACTTTACATTAAATAGTAATAAATTTTTAAATATTTATATACTTCTTAGAAAAGTGTAAATAAAATGTAGTGACTTTTAACATTTTATAGTTAAGTTTTAAAATAAATTTTTATCTATTAATTTGGGTTTGTTTACACAATAATGTATTTATACAAGTAAATTAGCTCATTTTTAACAAATATCAATCAAGAAATTTGTATTATCTAAATTATTTCCATACTTCTTTATTAAATTTTCATAACTGTCAATTAAACCTTTTTTCTGTGCAACTCAACTTAAAAATTAAAATTCTAATTTTAATTCAAATAATTTTATAAAATAATTCTCAAAAATGAAATCTACGGATATTAAACATCATTTTTACAAATTAAGAGATTCTTTTTTAAATGGGCCGCAACGGGTTCAGGTGAAATATAATGGACTGACCCCAAAATAGACTCTTGGAAAAAGTGGAGTTGATGCAAATTTAAAATATTCATTATTTGTGAAAACTATAAATAAAATCCGTAATAGAATTTTAAAGTTTAATATTTCTTAATGAATCAAATATCAGTGGTAGATTAGACAAAATAATTAAAATTTTCTTTTTTACAATAAGCAACCGTGAAAAATTTATTACACCATGACTCACAAGGAAAACTATTGTTTTAAGCACATTATTTGCAATTTTTATTGTTTTATTAATCTTACAATACTAAATTTTATTTGACGTGAAATATAAATAATGGGAATCATTATATGTAAAGCATGTAAAGCTAATCTTAGATAGCAGGATCATTGCAAGATTGTGACGAGCGATTGCTATCTCGCTCGTTAACTTTTCGATATATCGATTAACGAGTTATCGAAGCGCGAAAGTATAATATCGTTAATAAACAAACTAATTAATGTAGAATTTTCTTACGACTTTTGACAAATATTGACGGGACTAAACAAGAAAGTTTAACTATTGTAAAATATAATACTTTACAGTTTAATAGTTTCCAAATTCTGAATATGTATTTGAAAACAAACAATTTTAGAATTGCCATAAATCAAGTGGAAAATAGCGAAAGAAAATGTAATATCTAGTTTCCTAAAGTCATAAAACCGAGAAACCCTTGAAAGAATATAAAAAATATCTCAAGTGTCATTTTCCATAGGACAATGCAACATGTGTTTACCATACTTGTGACCACAGAAATGGCATCGAAAAGTCACGTAGTCATAGACTTTCATTATGTTACGAACCTTATTTATCAATTGTATAATATGAACACTAATAATAAATAACAACAATATCATATTATTGTTAATTATACAGTACGAATGTATTATTTAGAAATTATATTATTATAGTAAACTTTATCTAATTTATTGTTGTAATATTGTGGTATCGGATATATACCCAGATAGCCAAGCGTACTAATAATTATTTTTCAGTACAGCGTATTGGTATCATACTCGTATTGTACTAGCACGAAATAATAAGGTATGTACATACCAGTACAATACTAGTATAATAACGGTATGACATACGGATAAAATTATAATATTGCCATAGTACTCCGTACGAGTATAACCGTACAATACCAGTACGCCAAACTAAATGAGATTTTAGGTTATCAATTTACAATGCTTTTCCGCCATTATCTGTACGACATACCAGTACAGTACCTGGTACCGTGCGAAGGTACATGGCTGGTACAGTACTAGTACGCTGGTTATCTGGGTGTATATATATATATATATATATATATCGAGTTATCAACTCGATTGAGTCATCTCAGATTCTTCCTATTAATGTATCCCTTCACGCTTAATGTATCCCTTCACCAACCTATCCTGCGGTTGGTGGCCAAAAGACTAAATTGCCATTTCACTAAATAACAATTTTTGCACAGTAAGAGGTTAGGTTCGGAACACTCAGTTGGTAAAACAGTTTTGCTGTGCGTGGTTTAGCGAAATGGCAATTTAGTCTTTTGGCCACCAAGCTATATAGGGGAGAGGGCCCTAAGGTGGTCACCCATCTTTTGAACGACTGTAGATTTCAAATGGAATTATATATAAAGGTCAATAATACGGCGTTTGAAGCTTTGTCTTAGAACCTAACTTCCTATCATAAAGTTTTTTTCATTTCATTAATAAAAAAAAGTTATGTCACTTTTTAAAAAAAGTTGAAAATTCGACTTTTAAAAAAGTGGCCCCAAGGGGGTCCCATACAAAAATTTACTGAAAAAGTTTTTAAAAAATGTAAAAAACGGATTATTAAGTTGTTTATTTAATATTAATTGTTTTTCAAGATCATAGAAACATATTACATATGTTTTTTGCACTTTGTCCTTTCGTCAAAAAAGATACTTTTTGTGTATGTATTAAACAGTAAAATTTTGAAAATAATTATATTTCATTATTATTCATCATAAAACTTATAAATTGATAAAATTCACATTCACAGTGATAAATGTTGATAAATATAGCGTATAAACACATTTTCATAAAAAATCAAAAGTGACCACCTTGTGGCCCAAAAACTGTCCACCTTAGGGCCAAGACACAATTTTTTAAACGTTCGTGAAAAAATTTTTAAAGCATAATGGGTCAAAATTTCTCAGAAATATCAATGTTGGTCGGGGGTCTTTCGATTTTTTTGAAAATGGGTATATCTTTAGTGTTAGAAAAGATGTGATTGTAGGTCAAAGGGTTTTCAAACATTTTTTAAATTGTTAGAGTTATGATGCTTTTAATTTTTAGGTTAGAGTTTCTTTGAAATGCGATATTTTTGACAAATTTTAATGAATCTTTTTCATTTTTTCAGGATAATCTTAAGATTTATAACCGTTTAAAATAAAAATTTTAATTTTAAAAATTTCAAAAATTTGCCCGGAAAAAAGTCAAAATTTTTTTTGAAATTAGTTTTACACTTATTTGGCCATGACCTAGCTTAATAAAACCACAATTTTTAGATTCCTTATGATTTCCCGCGTTTTTTCATTAAAAAAAATTGATGGAGGGTCTAAAACTATGGAAATTATTTAAATTTTAGTCCGACGGTGCACATATGAGATGTGCTCACTATACGTCACGCGGTCCACGCGCACAAACCTATTTAAGGTTTATTGAATATCCACTACTTTAGAGTCAGTTGAAGCAGGGAAATCATAAGGAATCTAAAAATTGTGGTTTTATTAAGCTAGGTCATGGCCAAATAAGTGTAAAACTAATTTCAAAAAAAATTTTGACTTTTTTCCGGGCAAATTTTTGAAATTTTTAAAATTAATATTTTTATTTTAAACGGTTATAAATCTTAAGATCATCCTGAAAAAATGAAAAAGATTCATTAAAATTTGTCAAAAATATCGCATTTCAAAGAAACTCTAACCTAAAAATTAAAAGCATCGTAACTCTAACAATTTAAAAAATTTTGAAAACCCTTTGACCTACAATCACATCTTTTCTAACACTAAAGATATACCCATTTTCAAAAAAATCGAAAGACCCCCGACTAACATTGATATTTCTGAGAAATTTTGACCCTAATATTAATTATATTCATTTGGAATATTATTGTACGATATATAAAGATAATTATAACGATTTTTACTAATTTAAAATAGCTAATTTCGATTCTTTTAACACACTGAGAAAAAAATTTCTTAATCATTTAAAAACAGAAATTTTACAACGTTCACGTTACAAAGAGACTCATATGACTATTTACCTCAAAACTTTACTAAAATCTTTGTCTTCTCAAATAATAACAATAACAGAAAACGTATTTAGGCCTTATCATTATTAAACAAAATATATCATACGGTCAAACAACCAAAAAATTACTAATAACAGAAAACATTTGAAGATACTAACTAATATACAAAAATTTTCTTAGGGTGACCACCTTAAGGCCCTGACCACCTTGGGGTCAATTGAAATTCCTACAGGAATTTCAATAATATTTCTGATAATATAAATGAAAAAATTATTTTTATCAGACTACAACACTATTTTCAGCATTATAAAAATGCATTAAAAATAGTATTCATGTATAATCTCATCGGTACATAGTATTTAACAAGTACAGAATTGTTATATAGGTACTTTATAGCAAATAGACGCTAGTTCGTTACATTAGGATTTTTGACCATAAAACCGGTAAGTGTAATGAAACAAGAGATGATAAGAGAGAATGAGAGAGTATAAGAGAGACCGAGAGTTATGTTAAACCAATCTGTTAAAAATTTTTAAAGTTGTTGAAACCTTTATAATTGTATAATGTGTTAGAATTTTTAGTATGGAATACTTTTAAACTTATATAATGCATTATTATTTCTTATTTTGAATTATTTTATGACTAACACCATTTTTTATCTAATTCTTTATATCTCTTAACATTTCCAGACTTGAAATTGATTTTTCCTCAAATTTCGTAAGAAATAATCAACTGTTCCTATTTACCCCTAAATTTTAGCAAAGTTGAAAAATTTAGGGGTAAATAGGAACAGTTGATTATGACGATTCAATGAAAACCATATTTTTTACTACTCCATAAAATTGATCCACGGAATATTACGATTATAATTATCCCAATCAGATTATTATAATTAGTTATTCCGATCATATTATTATGCTAATTAGAATATGATATTCATAACATGGTAACATCATAATAAACACTATAATTAGCATAATCAGATTATTGTAATTAACATAATCAGAATATTTTATATTTTAATTTGTAATATATTTTTAATTATATTTAATAATTAGAACGTAACCACATCAAATTTTGTGAATATTTTTTGTATTTTTTTAAAATTAATTTTACGACAAGATAAAGTGTAAACGTCTTGGGAATTAATTAGTTGAACTAAGAGTCTGTCGCTCGTCTTATAAAAAATATTAATGATTGAATGTAGTATTGCATTTTTTTGTTTAATTAAATAACAGCAGTATATACATATATACATATACACAATAATAAGCTAATCTCAAGGAAGGAAAATGCACGCATTAATTGTCCTACAAGGTCAACAAATTTTTAATCATAAGTAGTAAAATAATATGTTAATCAGCCATGAAATTAAATTTTTTGTTTGATTTTTTTAATTTTTACAAATTCTCATGGAGAAGTAGTAGAAAAAGATTTAAGACAGACGTGGCATATGATTTACTGTTCTATAAAATAATTTGCCAAAATTCTTTAATATAAGTATAGAAGTCAGATTCGATTTGTAAATCTATTGCCTTGGGCTGGGGTCGAATTGCGTAAAATGGTCAAATATTTTCCGAATTGCGGAAAGGGTCTTCTTTTATTTTTCCGAGTTGCGTAAAATGGTCAAATCTCAAGCCCTTCTCCCACTCTTTTGCCATGACTGTAGAAGGAGGGGCTGCCGAGAAGGAGGAGTGATCGACTAATGAGTTCATTAGGTCACACCTCTACCCCCAGTACATCTAATTTTTGCTAATAACACAGCGGTACATAGTTGCATCTAAACGTGAAGCGGAACTAGGTGCGGCGGGCTTCGCCCGCCTCTGAGTGGTCTCTTCAAGGGACACCTGTCAAAATTTTTTTTTTGTTGTAAGGGGGATTGGTTCTGGGTTCTAAGTACCTTCTAGTACCAACTAGAAAGTCAATTTGACTCCCTTTCTACATAGAAAAGCAAGAGGACTTCTCTCTAAACGTGAAACGGAACTAGGTGCGGCGGGCTTCGCCCGCCTCTGAGTGGTCTCTTCAAGGGACACCTGTCAAAATTTTTTTTTGTTGTTGTAAGGGGGATTGGTTCTGGGTTCTAAGTACCTTCTAGTACCAACTAGAAAGTCAATTTGACTCCCTTTCTACATAGAAAAGCAAGAGGACTTCTCTCTAAACGCGAAGCGGAACTAGGTGCGGCGGGCTTCGCCCGCCTCTGAGTGGTCTCTTCAAGGGACACCTGTCAAAATTTTTTTTTTGTTGTAAGGGGGATTGGTTCTGGGTTCTAAGTACCTTCTAGTACCAACTAGAAAGTCAATATTTGTATATAACATTTTTTGAAATTTTTGCGTTTTTTACGAGTTAAATGCAAAAAATCAAACTTTTATGGTGTTTTTTATGGTTTTTACTATGAAGCTGAACTATTCGACTATTTTTACTATGATTTTCGTAATTACGCACCAAAAAACATTATAAGACTTTATTTTTTTATAATTAGATGTCCTTTTAGGTGAGAGTATATTTTAACCACATTTTATGGAATTTCATGGTTTTTTGCATTTTTCTCGAAAACTATCAATTTTAGAAAAAAATGGTGAATACAAAAAATGTGTATATATATATATATTATACATAAATATACATAGATTTACTGTATACACCCATTTTTTTAAACACGCCAGCTAATTAATATGAATTGCTAATTTCGGTCAAATGCTGACAGTCCTAAGCCTGTACAAAGTGTGAAGGAAAAAGTGTGAGACAGGGAAACCCCTTTCTCAATCGTCTATACTTGAGGGAAAACCGCTGTATCGTCCCGCCTTTCTAGCAACTCCTGAAACCGACTGCAGAGTAGAAGGGGAAAGAAGGAACGGAGGAGTAATGGGGCCCTTTAACTTACCGCCTTCCGCAATTCGGAAAATTTTCGGTCCTCTTTTGACCGCCTTACGCAATTCGACCACGCCGATTGCCTTGCCTGACTAAAATTCTCTTTCAGTATTATTACTAAATAATTTTAGAAAATCCTCTTGCATAAAGAATAGTAATAAAGTAAAATAAATAATAGGAGATATTGTAAAAAAAGAATTTCATTAATAATTATTTCAGAATATTAACGAGCTTAGATTGTGAGAAGACTCAAGTGAATTATGTTAATATTCCTGAATAATAATTTTAAACTATTTGATATTGTGTTAGGAAATTTATCGAATATTTTTTCTTTTTAAGTACAACGTGTTATAGAACAAAGACGCAATGCAAATCTGCCTCGTTTAGAATCTCATCTTTTAATCTGAAATTGCCGTTGCTGCATTAGACCGATAAGACTGACAAAATCAATCACTCATGTGAAATTGAACACGATTTCACTATATCCATAAAATTCCTAATGTATATTCAATATATGAGCAATTCCACGTCAGATTTACCTATGACCATTAAAATTAGGTTAAACACATTTTTTTCTTAATCTTTATAGAAAAATATAAAATAGGGGAGACCGGGGCTAAACCGGACAAGTCAAATATTTCCGAAACCGTGAAGAATTTCAAATCGTGTAAATAACCTATGAACGCGCAATTTCGTGATGCATATGCTGCATGAGGTTTTAGGGACGTGTCAATTTTCATGTAATAATAATTGCCGTTAATATGTAAAAGTGTCATTTCTTGAGGTAAAAGTAAAAAATTTTTTTCTTCATTTTTTTGGGTTTTTATCGTTAAAATTAAAGTGCAAATATCATACGGCCATTTTTCTTTTAGCTCAAGGTGTACTGAGTTTAGTAGAAAAAAAGTTTAATGGAAAACATTAAGATGAAAAAATATATTGCATGTTAATTATTAGATGACGGTGTGGGGCTGAATCGGACATCGTGATTAAAAACAACCAAATCTTTGAATTCTTTAATTTATTTTCTATTAATTAACTATTTTATATTATATTCTTTGCTTAGAACCATTTTATAAATAAATAAATAAAGAATTTATTTTAAAACTCGAATTCGCAAGCGAGTTGCTACAAACAAACAAGCCTGAAAACTGTAATTCATTTTATATTATAATTATTACCGATTTTACATATTATATTATATTCTTTGTATAGAACTATCTACAAATAAATAAAAGAAGAATTGATTTGACTTTTTTACCAAAAAAAAAGAAAATTTGTATCTCATTCTTTATTTAATTGGCCGTGTCCGATTTAGCCCCATGGGGTGTCCGGTTTAGCCCCACCAATTTTCGGATTTTCGTTTTTGAGGTAGTCACCTTCGAAGCAATATATCTCTAAAGCTATTGTACTTTTTTTAAATCGAACAAGTGCGATTTGTAGGTGAAAGTACAAGCTTCAAAACGGTATATTACACTTTAGCAAAAAGTTTGTTTTTGTATGAGTTTTCTGGTCAAAGACCAAATCCGTCCGGTTTAGCCCCGGTTTCCCCTACGTATTTTTTATTTTTGTTCAATTGACCAAATTATCAAGTTATAAATTTTTGAAATTTTGGATTTTTAAAAGTAGGCTTATTTTTAATAACTTATAAGTCTGAAAATATTAGGTTTATAAAATAATTGTCAAAGCTTTTTTCGACTTTTAGGAAATGTACTTATTTTATACTGACAGATAGTACTGGATCAGTATTAAAACCTTACTGGAATAATACTGCCATAAAACTGATTCGCATGTAAAATTTATCAAATTTAGATAATGCTGTAACGCGTTTTCGAAAACAAAATTTACTTTTATTAGATTATATTAAAGTTCGTTATTTAATAATCAAAGCATAGCGAGTAATTTATGGAATACTAATAATTATTAATAATTCTGTAGTAAATAAACTTTTATGAGTGTCAAAAAAAGTGTAAATAAATATTCGAATTGCTTTTTTGAAATGAGTTTTTTAAAAAATATTTTTCTTATTTTCTTTCATTAATTTAATCATTCTTATTTATTTTAATTAATGACTAAATTAATACTATTATTATTATTATTATTTTTTATTCACGGGGGAGAAGACAAAAAAATGCATTTTTGCATGTCCAGGAAGATCCCACTTGCCTGGGGTATGTCGGACTCACGCACAAAATGCAAGGGTAAAAAAGTAAACCTTGCATACCTGCTTTAGGCAGTCACGGATACCGACTAAAAAAACTTCTTGATCCCCTGGGTTTCGAACCTATTATCCATCTACGGAACTACCTAATGGCTTCAGACTTTGTAGATAAATGGTCCCGTTTAGTCGCTGACGCGACTCTTCCGTGCCGCTTTTGTTCTGGCCTATTTCCTTCTTGTTCTTGATAGGGTCTTCTTAGCTGCCTCTAGGGCAGTTCTGAAGACCTTGCATACTCCTGATCCAGCAACATGAAGGATGTTCTCCTTCTCGCCGAACTTCGCCTTGCATAAGAAGCAGCATGGGCTCTTCTTACAACCTGCTGCCTTATGGCCAGCTTCTCCGCACTTGAAGCACGCAGCCGACCTATCCACTGCTTGGCAATCTCTGCCTATATGGCCATAGTCAAGGCACTTGTGACACCTTGTGACCATAACTCTCCTGCTGACTCTGCAGGACACAAAACTGACCTTGATGTGCCCCATCTTCTCCAATCTGGCAGCGTCCTCCTGAGTGGTGACCACGACAGCGAGCTTCATACCTCGCTTATTTGGTCCGAGGACCGTCACCTTCCTGCTTCCTGCTGGTACCGTAGAAACTTGCTCCAAGGCACCCAAGACGTCTTCTTTTTCAGTAAGGCTGTCCATATCGCGGATTTCCAGCGTAGTTTGCCGGTCCGCCATCTGCACCTTACCAAGGTCACCGATCACCTTAGTCACCTCCTCGGTGAACAGCTTCTTGTTTGAAGACCTTCCAATTTTAATGAGAAGGTCTCCCTTTTTAGTGGGTAAAGCTCCCACAACCCTTGTCTGGCTGGCCTCTAGGTCAGCTTCTCTTCGAACTTTCGCCAGCACGTCGGCGAAAGTTTTGCCTTCGGACACTTTGACGATGACTGTGGCTCTTCCCTTCTTTTCTGGAACTGGCTTTGGTACCGTATTGGTCCCCTTGCCTGCAGTCTTTTTGGGAGGTCTCTCATCCTTCTTCCTTTTTGGATCCAAGACAACGTTTCTCAGCATTGCCGCGTTGAAACGGTCACGTCTCATCCTTCGGTCTTTCCGTGCTTCATCTGACCAAGTCAATCTGTATGAGCGACGTCAGACTTCTCAGTCCATCCTTGATCGTCATGTTGACATTCTTCTGGACCTCACACGATTTCAGCATCTTGCTGATCTCTTCCTCCATTTTTTGAATGCTCGCCTCCTCTTCTTCGCGTAGCTTAATGCATTCTTCACGATCTTGATTGCAGCTGGCAATGTCAATCGCAGAAGCATTACTGAAGACAGAAATGCAGCTGGCTTGACTGGTGACGCTGCTCGTAGTCCCTCGTCTCTCCACCTTGTCCACGATGATCTGTGGAACTCCCAACGCGTTGTTGCCCTCCTGCATCCGTGGGCCACTGGCCATCGCCCCCACGTTAACCGCTTGACGATCGGAACCAGTGAGGGATTTAGCCGAAGCATTACTAAAGCACCCCCTAAGAACCACTCCCGTCTTATTCTGGACATCTAACCCACTTGCGGAACTACCTATTGGCTTTACTTCGCAAGTGGAAGTCCTCTCTCTAAGTCCTCCCTGTCCGTCGTGTTTAACAATTATTTCCATTAACCACCAGGGGGGAGTTGCGGGAGTGGGAGGAGGAACTAAAACTATTTCTCCTCCCCTTCCCGCAAAACGCCCCCAGCGATTTCTCCAGGTCAACCTCTTCTTCCATCCACATCTATTGTCTTCATTACCGTAGTAATGAAGAACTCGATGTGGCGCCAATAGTCCGCGCTTTGGAGCATAATCGAGACCATGTTATCAGCAGTGAATTGAGTTTTCACCGCGTCAAACATGGCCGTCTTAGCTCACTCCATTGCCCGCAGGAGAAGAGAGTGTGTTCCGCGTCGTCAATTTCAGCGTCGCAATACACACATTTTGCCTCTTCTCTGATTTTGAATCTATGAAGGTACTGTCCAAAGCAGCCGTGACCAGTCATTGCTTGCGTAAGGTAGTAGCCAACCTCTCCGTGCTTTCTTTCTAACCATGTGGCGAGGTGGGGAATCAGGCGGTAAGTCCACCTTCCTGTGGATTCCCCATCCCATCTTGCCTGCCAACTATCGACGAGTCTGATTCTTGCCGCTTTGCGGATAGCCAACTTTAGACTACCTCTGCTCTGTTGTTCCCGCGAGACCGCTTGTTCTTTGTTGACTTGGAAGACTTCCTGTCTTTCTTTTGCCAACAAATCTGTTGGCGGTGTACTCGCAAGAACCAGAGCAGCGCAATCAGACACCGTCCTATAGGCTGAGATTACTCTCCGTGAACTCCCTGTTTGTACAGAAAGTAACCTATCCAAGATGCTGCGGGTCGTAAGGGCGTCAGCCCATGCAGGGGCAGCGTAAAGCTGCTTTGCTAGACTCACAGTCGCCACTAAGGGCCGCTTTTTTCCCCTGGGACCACCAATGTTGGGCATTAACCTAGATAGGTTACCCATACATTCGGTGGCCTTGAGCGCTGTGATATCCACATGTTGGGCAAAGTTTAACCTTTGGTCCAACGTCGCTCCCAGGTACTGAAGCTTTTTTCCCCATGAGACTTCAGTTCCACCTATTTTTACCTTAGGAGTTTCAAAAGCTCTCCGAACTGTAACGAGCAAAGCCTCGGTCTTCTCTAGGGCCATTTGCAGCCCATGACGAAATAACCAACGGTCTACTCGCCGCAGACTTTCATTGAGCTTTATCTGAAGAAATTTGGTTTCCCGTGCTCTACACACCAGAAGTACGTCATCTGCGAAGGCTTTCAGGGTAGTGTCTTCAGGCAGTTCCATTCTCAGGAGTCCGTCGTACATGACGTTCCATATGAATGGACCTACCTTTGACCCCTGTGGTGCCCCGCAGGTCATTTCTTCCTTGAGATGGCACACATTGCTTTCGTACACGACCCATCTGTCGCTAAGATAGTTGTCCATCATTCGCAACAGATAAGTCGGCACTCCTTTTTGTCTTAACGACTCAATGCAGATGTCTCATCTCGCAGAATTAAACGCATTCCGTATGTCGATGGAAACAAGAGCACAGAAACCCTTCTTCTTCCCCTGATTGACTTCCTTTGCCAGGTTCACAACAGAGAGTATTGCATCAACTGTTGACCGGCCTTTGCGGAAGCCAAACTGGTTCTCCGATAGGCTATTTTCGCCTACCAGGATTCCCTGAAGTCTTTCTAGAACCATAGCCTCTAGAAGTTTTCCCATCGTATCCAACAGACAAATTGGTCTGAACGATGAGACTTCATCCAGAGGCTTATTGCCTTTCCGAAGGAGGACCAACTTTTGCACTTTCCATTTGCTGAAGAACTCTCCAGCTTTTAAACATGCATTAAAGACGTTGAGAAGCAACTCCGGGTACACTGCGATCACCTCTTTTAGGATCTCGCTCGGTATTCCATCATTGCCTGGCGCTTTGCCGTTCTTCAACGTCCTTGCCGCCTTTATAAGTTCTTCCAGCTTGAAGAGTTCCTCCATCTGTACTACGCAAGTATAGTCCTTTTTGGGGCTCGGTTCCACATAGGGAAATAACGCTTTTATGATCTTTTGGACCCATATCGGATTTCCTAGGCCGGGTGTTTGTTGCCTTGAAACTAACTTCTTAGTAACAATTTTAAACGCCAAACCCCATGGATCGGTCTCGGTCGTTCCGATTAGGTCCTTCCAGCACTTTCGTTGGCTACTCCTTATAGCCTGCTTGAAGATGCGTCTGGCTTTATGCCAATCTTCTTGCAGCGCGAGGTCTCCCTTAGAATGGGTATATTTCCTCCGCGCCGCGTTGCATTCTCTTCTTAAGCGGGCTAATTATTATTATTATTATTATTATTGTTGTTGTTGATAATTATTTAAACTTATATTTTATGTAACACAATTAAGAATTATACACAATGCATTTAAATATAAGACGAAAAAATATAGCATGCACGGAGGTATTGATCCCTAGACCTCGAGGACGCTAGCCGAATACACATACCGGATAGCAACGCAAACTTGGAAGCGATTGCGCTTAAATTTCCTTTTGAATTATTGGTCTGTCATATACAGGGCTATAACAATATGAATTGACTGTATCATATTTATTTAGAGAGAATTTATTATAAATATTTTGAATAATTAAATTAATTAATTAAAAAACAATAATTAAGGGTATTCGTACCATTATGACGTCACAACTTTAAAACTCATGCTTTTCACACATTGTAACGTCATAGGGGTTCAAATGCCCTTAATAAAATAATATTAAAAATTATTAAATTAATAATTTATTAACATAATAAAAAACATTTTTATTTAATTTATTAATAATACATAATAATACTAAAATAATTAATTAATAATAATTTATTATATTATTATGATATAGGGGAGTGCTGTTAGGGTTGGACAGGTGTTAGGGTTGAGCCATCGCGTTTATTTTGTTTTATCACACTAGCGCCATCATGGTTCCTTTCCTCATTTTGAAGTGTCATTCTATTTTTTAAAGAACATTTTTAACCATTTACCTAAATATTTCATTGGTTTTCTACAGTGGCTCAACCCTTACACCTATGTTCAACCCTTACAATATTTTTTTTTTTGAAATTGCTTATAACTTTGAAACTTTTGGCCGAATTTTTTTGCAATGTACAGCAAAAACATTGCATTTGAGTTGATCTTTCCAACAATATGCGCGAAAACGTAAAATTCGCACTGCAGAGAAAGTTATGAAGAAAATTCAAAACTATGTCCAACCCTGACAGCACTCCCCTACCTAATAATTAATAATAATAATAATAAATTATTACATAATTAATGTTATTGTTGATGATTAATGTTTTTAAAAATCTTAGAAAATATTTTAATAATATATTAAACGTATATTTTAAATAAACAAATAAATAAATAATACTTAACAAATCAATAAAATGTTAATTTAATGTTTAATGACGTTATTACAAATTTTGTTTTTTTAACTCCTTCGCAGTACTGATTTGGTGTTAAGTCAGTTTTCTGCTAGTACTGATTTTAAAACTTTTTTAACTATGACACAGTACTGATTCAGTTTTGGAGTCAGTATTCTTCCAGTACTGACTGGGTTCCGAGAGTCAGTACCTACAGTCATTAATGAGTCAGTACCATGCGGGAGTCTAACTCCGCCATAACTCCGGGCATTTCTATTTGGGAATATTCTCAAGTTTGCATAAAAGGATATTAGTGAATGATTTTCCTTTAATTTCAAACAAAAAAAATACTCAAATCGATTAAACATTTTAGTTTGTAGACATTTTCTAAAGTTAATTGTAAAAAAAACCTTATGAGCCTTGTATGTGATGTTTAAAAATTTTGTTAAACTCATTAAATGCATCAGACCCATTACGGGAGTTTTTGGAAAATCTTAATAGTGTTATATAAAGTATAAGTTTAAATAATTATTAACAATAATAATAATTTAGTCATTAATTAAAATAAATAAGAATGTCTAAATTAATGAAAGAAAATAAGAAAAATATTTTTAAAAAAACTCATTTCATAAAAAGCAATTCGAATATTTATTTACACTTTTTTTGACAGTCATAAAAGTTTATTTACTACAGAAATATTAATAATTATTAGTATTCCATAAATTACTCGCTATGCTTTGATTATTAAATAACGAACTTTAATATAATCTAATAAAAGTAAATTTTGTTTTCGAGAACGCGTTACATCATTTTCTAAATATGTTAAATTTTACTTGCGAATCAGTTAAATGGCAGTATTATGCCAGTAAGGTTTCAATACTGATCCAGTACTGGACAGCGTTACCATACAGCTTTACTTCCATTTTATGACGTTATTTGTATTATATAACATCCCTACCACTGCGATTTGACACATACGACTGTATTTGTGGTAGTAGGTATAGGCTGAGCTAAAATTATAAGACCTAAAGGGGGGAAGTATAGTGCGTTTAATAGCATTACAAGACAACAAACTTTTGACTCCTATTACAGGGGATGTGATACCCTCCTAAACGAGATAGTGAATCACAAAATAATGACAATACTGTAAGAAAAAAAGCAATTTTTTGAACGAATCCACCCTCATATGTCGCTCTTTGAAAACCATAAAGATAATTTTTTTATTTTTTTAATGCAATTTTTCTTAACGTCTGCTTGCCGTCGAAGTAATAAAAAAAATCTCTAGGTCAGAGGAGTAACTATCAAAGTATTTCTCAGTTCAATGTAATCATGTATGTGAAAATCGAAATGTATATTAAGTAATCTTGCAGCAAATCTCAGGAATCTATTTTAAACACGTTTAATTATAATTATCTTGAAAACAAAAAAGGTGACCAAATAATACATTCGTATTCGATGATCGATCTGACAAGTGTCAAATACAGAGTTTTAATGGTAACCATGTTCTGAATCACTAAAGTACACCTCATAATAAATTCCAGAGACCTTGAAGCTTTGAACACAATCTCAAAAATATGATCATTGAAAGAAAAATCGCTTGTGAAGAATACGTTGAAATCTTTCACCCTTGTAACTCTATTTAAAATATTTCCATCATTAGAATGATCATGCAGATTGACTATACTCTTAGTGTATGAAACAACGTAACTATTGTTTATCTTAATACTCAAATTAAGACTTTGTTATCTTATAACACTTCAAGTCATTTGCATAAAAAAAGAACGTTGAATTTTTAAAGGATGGCTTGATATTATTCATATACAATATAAATATCAATGGACCATTAATGTATTTTTTATTTTATTTAATCAATTTCAAAAAAATATTTAAGCTGAAAAAATTTCCTTCATTTTAACGTTCAAAACTTCAGAAACATACTTTCTTCAAAGACTTCGTTGATTTGAAAACTGAAAAAAATTATAAATTGATTGTAATTTTAAATTTAACCCTCCTGAGCATGAGTTTGTAGCCGAACAGTACTTACCAAACGCATACATTTTTCACAACAATAGATTTTCCTGCAATTTGGTATACGGAGGTCTTTTTGGTCGCTGATTACGAATCTGATGTTTATTTTTAAAAATTCAAATTATCAGATCCAATATGGCGGACAAATTTTCAAAAAGCTATTGAATTTTCTTGCAATTTAGTATATGAGAGTTTTTGGGGTCGCTGATTACGAATCTAACGTCTATTTTTTAAAATTCAAAATGTCGGACAAATTTTCAAAAAGTTATTGAATTTTCTTGCAATTTGGTATATGAGCGATTCCATGTCAAGTGATCAAAGTGGAGAAAATTTTTTTTCCAATCGTAGCAAAACTTGGGGCTTTTGTAGTACTCATAGATAGCAATTTTTCGTGAAAATATTTTTTTACCTAGTCCAATATTTTCCGAGGGGGAGGGGGTTAAATTTTTGTGTTTTTCAGTACAATGTTTATTTCAATAATTTTTTACTCTCAAACAATTAAACATACAAATTTGACAAAGTACATTTTGGAAAGGTTTTTTCATGCTCTTTCGATTGGAAATAAGAATTTAAAAAAAAAAAATTTTTTGACCCAAAAAAATCAGAATTAAAAATAAATTTCAATTTTTGAGGGAGATGGATACGATTTTTTTTTAAACGAAAGCTGAGGTTTTTTGCTAAAAGGACATATAAATGATAAAGTGGGACTAGAATGTTTAAATATTGAAAAAAAGAATTTTCTCCAAAACGGAGCTAAAAACCGGGTTTAGAGCGCTCCGGCGAGTAGAAAACTCTTTTTTTCAATGTTTAAACATTTTAGTCCCACTTTATCATTTATATGTCCTTTTAGGAAAAAACCTCAGCTTTCGTTAAAAAAAAATCGTATCCATCTCCCTCAAAAATTGAAATTTATTTTTAATTTTGATTTTTTTGGGTCAAAAATTTTTTTTTCAAAATGCTTATTTCCAATCGAAAGAGCATGAAAAAACCTTTCCAAAATGTACTTTGTCAAATTTGTATGTTTAATTGTTTAAGAGTAAAAAATTATTGAAATAAACATTACACAAAAAGACCCCTTGATCACTTGACGTGGAATTGCTCATATGGGGGTTTTCGGGGTCGCTGATTACGAATCTAAATCTAATTTTTAGTAGCTTAAAATTTTTTACAAATTAATAATTAAACAATTTTTAAACAAATTATTGTTTAAATATATCTTTTAATTATTCATGAGTACAAATCGTGGTAAATATTATTTTTTAAAAATGATTTTTTAATGGAATATAATTAATATAAGATTATCAATTTACAAATAACACTACAGTATCAATAAACTAACAAACAATTTTTTATTTATATAATAATTATTATGTTTTAGTGTAAACTTGTAATGTGTGTGTAAATAATAATAGTTAATTGACAATTTTTCATCAATGAAAATAACATATTTTATATATTGTTATTACCTTTAGACTTCTGTGTTTTTTCTCAAATAATCCAAATTATATCACTTGAAATATGATACTATTGTCATCACATTTGCTTATCGCTTTTTTTCTGTAATTTCTTTATAAAGAATCTCATTTAATTTGTTCCAACAATAATAACTTAATAACTTCAAATCAACATACAATATTCAAACTACAGGGTCACTGCATTTAAATATTTGGTTGAAGATATTATTTAATCAATTGATTTGAAGTGCGTTAGACGGAGATTGATATTTTTAATATTAATAAGACTTTAATTATTTTGATTTATTTTATTTAATTCAAACTATTTTTTAAATATTTTATTACTACTCAAATCACTTTTTTCACAAAACTTTAATTCAATATTTAAATCAACTTTTTTATAATAAATATATCACTTCAAAATATATGTCGTATAAATTCACTGTAGTTATTAAATTCACAAATTGACTCTACTTTTGGGATAAAATAAAACCTCCGACTTTGCGGGAAATACAAAATATAAACTCTACCTATTTTTGGCTACCGGTAATAGCGTGTGCGTTCTCGCGCAAATCGAGTTTTTTGATCTGGGAGCTTAATTTGATGATGTTTATAAGAACACTGATAGATAAAGGAATGAAATTATTGATTAAACAATTTTGAAACAAATAATTTTTTTAACTTTATTTAGTATTAAATCAATAAAATAAAGACAATATTTACTAAAACAAATCATAAGTATTATTAGAAAATTGAAATATTTTAATCACATAAGGATTAGAAAATTGCAAAATTACAAAAGACTGCAACTTTCAAGGTGCATTTTGTAAAAAGTTGGTAAATAACAAAAATTATTTGATATTGTTGATACAAAGAAAATAATTCGAAATTACTATTTAGGTAAAATTAAGGATAACAACTAGTAAATTTGTTACTTTTTAATGATAGATAGTTTAAATTGTCTTTGTGTGAATGATTTGTATGATATAGTGTACTTAAATCTAATTACAATATTCCCAATTTTTAATGAAGTTATATAATATAAGAATTTTTAATTTTTACAAAAAAGATTAAAAATAGTTACGAAATCATACGTAACAACAATTTTTAAACAAATTATTGTTGTTATTTACCAACTTTTTACAGAATTCACCTTGAAAGTTGAAATTTTTTTCTTATTTTGTAATTTACTAAAAATTTATATAATTACAGATAAAGAATAAAAATAGAATTATTATTTAACCCTTTAACGACGAGATGTGCTGCTTTTTAACATAAGTTTCAAACGCCTACAATTAGTAGAAAAAAAATAAAAATTAGAAATAGATATTTTTCAAGTACAACTATCGGGAACACATTTCTGATACTATTTGTTCTATTTAAAAAATGTTATGGCGGAGAAAAAAATTCTTTTAAAAAAATTGCATTTAAAAAACTTGACATTTTTAAGTATTTTAAAAAAAGCGTTTAATATCATTTTTTAAAAATTTTGACCACGCCATTCGAAAGAACGACCCCAAAAATAGTAGGATATGGACTTTTGAAAAATTTTATGGCTTCTTTCTACTAATTGTAGGCGTTTGAAATTCATGTTAAAAAGCAGCACATCTCGTCGTTAAAGGGTTAAATAATAATTCTATTTTTATTCTTTATCTGTAATTATATAAATTTTTAGTAAATTACAAAATAAGAAAAAAATTTCAACTTTTAAGGTGAATTCTGTAAAAAGTTGGTAAATAACAACAATTATTTGTTTAAAAATTGTTGTTACGTATGATTTTGTAACTATTTTTAATCATTTTTGTATCAACAATATCAAATAATTTTTGTTATTTACCAACTTTTTACAAAATGCACCTTGAAAGTTGCAGTCTTTTATAATTTTGCAATTTTCTAATCCTTATGTGATTAAAATATTTCAATTTTCTAATAATACTTATGATTTCTTTTAGTAAATATTGTCTTTAATTTATTGATTTAATACTAAGTAAAGTTAAAAAAAAGTATTTGTTTTAAAATTCTTTAATCAATATTTTCATTCCTTTTACCTATCAGTGTTCTTATAAACATCATCTAATAATTATAAAATTTGGTAAAAACTGTATTATCCATGTGTATTATGTAAAAAGCTAGTAAATAATAATAATAATTTATATTAACAATTTTTAATAACATTTCGAACAAGATTATCTAATTATTTTATTAAAACAACCAAAAATTTAAATAAATTTTTGTTGAATTAAAGTAATCTTTCACGGAATGAAATTCTCAAAAGTAAGTTCTTGAAAATCAATAGAATTTAAATCATGCAGTTTTAGATAGAACTCCAAATGCACTTTGTAAATCTTAATCAGTAAAATTTCGCTGGTAATAAAGTAGAAATTGAGCAGCTGCATATTCCAATTTAAAGAAAAATTAATTTTTTTTCAAAATTAGATATATTAGATCTGCCATTTTGAATTTTCAAAAACAAACTTTAGATTCAGAATAGATTTAATCAGCGACCCTGAAAACCCCCATATACCAAATTGCAAGTAAAATCAAATTTTTTTGAAAATTTTTCCACCATATTGGATCTGCCATTTTAAATTTTTTAAAATAGACATCAGATTCGTAATCAGCGACCCTAAAAACCCTTGAATATCAAATTGCAAGAAAATTCAATAAATTTTTGAAAAAATCGATGGTGGGTCTGCAACATTAGGAGATATTGAATTTTTTGTCCTTGCGTGCAACCGTAAAAAGCGCATTTTCCGGCTATACTCCACATACAAACTAATGCTCAAAATCACCTATAAGTCGTAAATTTTAACCGAATTCAATTTTTCTTTTTGGAGAATGTCAGGCTACAAATTTGTAAGAATGCTTTGCATTTTTTAAATTTATAGTGTTACGACCCGATAAATATTGAAATTTTTGCTTTAAAATATAAAAAAAATTAAAAATGAATATAAAATAATAATTGAAATAATAATTGTAATAATTAATTGTTATTTAATTAACTAATAATTATTATAATTATTAATTAGTATCAAATCTAAATAAAGCGATCAACTTAAATGTTCAAAAAGCTACACATCATTATCAATTTTCGACATAGACTTATATTACTCTTAGTCGATGCATTATCAATGAGAATATTAAGATTTAATTATGCAGTGTCGATAACATAGGACATAATATTTTAAAGATAAAGAAAATACAAACATAAGTTAAAATACGAAATTAATTAATGGAAAAATATTAAATAATAAGTAAATAGGTTTTTCACACCTCAATAGAAAAGCACATATTAATAAAGTAGTCGAGATATAAGAAAGTATGTCGTGAACAGATAAACTTTGACCGCCGATAAATAATTCAATTAACGAATATATTGACTAATTGTGACAAATAATTAACAAATTTATCAACCTTTTGAACTCTATAATTATTACCAATATTAAAAATAAAGACTCATTGTTCTAAATAGTATATAAACCGCAAATAAACTCTGACTATCGTCAAAATACTCCGGTGAGTTTCTGCCCGAACAGTATCGTCGAGTCGGCCCTTCAATTGTTTAAAATCGCGTTACTTAAAAAGTAGTGTTAAAGAAGCTGGTTTCTTTTAAATTGCAGAGGTAAATTAACAACAAATTTCTTTAACGGTTTTTAATGCAATTGTCGTATAAACTTTATATGGTAGTTATTTTGCTCCATTATTCCTTAAAATGAAACGAGTAAATATGCAAATTAGGTAAAGAGAGACATTCTTATTGACATTGCCTTTAGAGAAAGAAAGAAGGTAGCCGTTACCAGAGAAAGCGTTACCGGCGCCATTATCCAGGCGTTATCAAGACCGTTATCTTTGGAGTTTCTATTACTATATATCTCTCTCTATTATATAAAAACATTTCGCCGCCGCCGCAGAGTCAGGATTTCTAAGGGCGCCCTATCCCAAAGGGGCCGTCAAAACTTATGTCAAAACTGACCTATTTTTTGACCTATAGGTCAAAAAGAGGATAAATGACGGCCTTATATTACGTTAAAATCTATGTCAAAATTGACCTATTTATTGACCTATACGTCAAAAAAAGGATAAATGACGGCCTCACATTACGTTAAAATCTATGTCAAAATTGACCTTTTTTTACCTATAGGTCAAAAAGAGTATAAATGACGGCCTCACATTACGTTAAAATCTATGTCAAAATTGGCCTATTTTTTACCTATAGGTCAAAAAGAGGATAAATAACTGCCTCACATTACGTTAAAATCTATGTTTAATTTGACTTATTTTTTTACCTATAGATTAAAAAGTGGTCTCCATGTGGGCATTTACATTACGTCAAAATTCATGTTTAATTTTACCTATTTTTTGAGCTACTGGTTTTAAAAGGGGCCTCAATGTGGGCCATTTCATTACGTCAAAATTTGAACTGTTTTTAACCTACAGGTCAGAGCTTGCCTCTCAAAGAGGGAGCACTTACAATTCAAAAATTGTAAGTGCATACATGTAAGTACATTTATTTTTTTTAAAATTGAGATTAAATGAATTTGTTTTCAAGATGCACTACGAGGAGGTATAATAAACTTTAAAATTGGTTAAAGTTTATTACAAAACAACAGTTACATTTTTAAAAAATGTAACTTAAATTTTTAATTAATTGTATAATATATTTACATAATAAATAATTTTAATAAATATTTTTTAGCTATATATATATATATACATACATCAATCTATGAGTGCGAAGAATACACTCTTATGCGTCTTTAAAGGGACGCTCGCTTGCACTCACACTTAGCGCTTACCCCCAAATAAGGACGACATTTTCAGTTTTTCGAAAGTGATAATATTGTAGAATATTTTCGAAGTGTATGTGACACGTTTCTTATACGTTACGTATAACATTGAATTAAATTTTTTTTATCACTGTTAAATTCACTCACTATACGTAGGTGAATATAAAGTGTAATAAGTAAATTAGTGAATTGTGATTTAGTGAATAGTAAGTGTTAGTGAAAAATTTTGTGAATATAAGTATAGTGTTAATTAATTAAGTTAAAAATTTTGTGTAATTTAATATTTGGGATAAGAGACAAAATTTGAAATTGGTTATATTACGAAAAAGAAAAATTTGGAATTTGGTTATTATTGGATAAAAGGATAATTTGGAAATTGGTTATATTAGATAAAATTGGATTTATTGGATAAAAGGATAATTTGGAAATTGGTTAAATTAGATAAAAGGGTAATTTGGAAATTGGTTAAATTAGATAAAAGGATAATTTGGAAATTGGTTAAATTAGATAAAAAGCAAATTTTTAAAGTGATTATATTGGATAAAAGGCATACTTGGAAATTGGTTACATTGGATAAAAGGAAAATTTATAAATTGGTTAAATTCGATTAAAAATAATTGGAAATTGGTTAAAAGGCAAATTTGGAAATTGATTATATTGGATAAAAGGAAAATTGAGAAATTAGTTAAATTGTATAAAAGGCAAATTTGGAAATTGGTTAAATTATATAAAAGGAAAAAAATTGGAAATTGGATAAAAGGAAAATTTGGAAATTGGTTATATTGGATAAAAGGCACAATTGGAAATTTGTTATGTTGGGTAAATAAAGCTGGAAATTGGTTAAATTGGATAAGATACAAAATTAGAAATTTGTTAAATTGGATGAAAGGCAAAATTGGAAATTGATTATATTGGATAACGAAATATATGTAAATATTTTTCTAAAATAAAAAGAACAATGTCTAACAAAGGAGAAACTGTTAATTTGACTACTCATGATTTAAGTATAGTTGGCACTGAAGGAGCAATGCTAAATAATGATCATATGTATGAATTTCAAAAGCTATTGGGAAGACAATCAAATTTTTTTATAATATGTAAAATACTTTGTGTTTACAAACACTTGATTTGATAGTTCCAATCGAGAAAAGTAAGCAGCACATTCAAATACTTTTTAGTGGATCTTATAAATATGGTCATTGGATTTGTACTTATGATGGAAGATGTCTTTACATTTTTGATAGTCTTAATAAAAAATGTTTAAATCATGATCAAAGAAATTATTTAATTAGATTATATCCTTTTGAACCACCAGTAGTTTTCACCACTGTTGATCAGCAACCAGAATACAGTCTTTCTTGTGGAGTATATGCAATTGCTTTCATAACATCGTTATGTTTTAATATTATGCCCCACTCTGTCCATTACTATTATTGTAATATGAGAAATCATTTATTGTTAATGTTTAAAAGCAATAGTTTAAGTGGATTTCCCTCTGAACAACTTTCTAATAGTAGATCTTGCATAGTTGTGAATGACTGGAATTGCCTTTTAAATGAAAAAGATATTCAACTTAAGTGTGGAGAATCAAACTTTTCTAAAAACTCTATGAAGAAAGAAATTTCTTTTTCGAAAATAATAAATAAAATAAATAAAACGAGTATTGCATCAACAACAGTTAAACAAAGTAGGGCTGAAATTCAGAAAAATTATCGCGATAAGCAAGAATTGAAGCGTGAAGTTGATAATCCAAATTATTCAGAGGAAGCAAACACTTCCCTTTCTTTTCCGAGAGCAATAAATAAAATAAATGAAGGAAATGTTGAATCATCAACAACACCTAAACAGAGTAAGGCTGAAATTCAAAGAAATTATCGCGAAAGGCAAAAATTGAAGCGTAAAGTTGATAATGCAAATTATTCAGAGGAAGCAAAAACTTTTCTTTCTTTTCCGAGAGCAATAAATAAAATTAATAAAGGAAATGTTGAATCATCAAAAACACCTAAACAGAGTAAAGCTGAAATTCAAAGAAATTATCGCGAAAGGCAAAAATTAAAGCGTAAAGTTGATAATGCAAATTATTCTGAGGAAGTACACACTGTACTTCCTTTTCCGAGAGTAATAACTAAAATAAATGAAGGAAATATTTAATCATCAACAACTCTTAAACAAAGTAGGGCTGAAATTCAAAAAAATTATCGTGAAAGGCAAAAACTGAAATGTAAAATTGATAATGCAAAATTATTCAGGTGAAGTGCACACTTCAACTAAGAAAAAACTTCAAGTTGAATCTAAAATAGAATATGCTCAAAACCTTAAATTAAAAAATATAAACAGTGATAGAAGTACTTTGTCAAAAACAAAAAATACTCTATGTCAAAGAGATTATTGTGAAACAGTATTAAATCATCAAATTCAAAATGAGTTGAAACTGGTAAATAATAGTATAAATTCAAATTTGAATATTTCTGTTCTTAAGAAAATATTAAATATAGATTTAGATGATAATGAAACATTTAAGTCAAATAATGTTGAAAATTATTATGTGTGCAATTATTATTGCACACATTGTCAAGCTAAACATTTTAAAGATGAACAAGTTGCTGGTAGAAAAGTTAGTTTTAATGATTGTTGTAGTCATGGAGGTGTTGTTTTAACATCCATACAATATCCAGATGAATTAAAGCTTTTGCTAAAAGGGCTTCATGAAAAATCTGGTCATTTTAAAAAGAATATAAGGCTGTACAATAATTCTTTTTCTTTTGCATCTTTAAATGCTAATGTAATTAATTTTAATGGAAGAAGAAGAGGACCATTCTGTTACAAAATTCAAGGTCAAATTTACCATCAAATTAATAGTGCTTTATATCCGGATAAAGGTGAAGATCCATGTTTTGGTCAATTATTTATTTATGACCCTGAGGAATCAATCAGATACAGATTGAAAAGTAACGACAATTTGGATGAAGACATTTTAAAATCTATAGAAAATATTATGAGAAATTCTAATGCATACACAAAATCTTACATGATGATGTCAGAGGTAATTAGAATAGAAACTGAATTAGCAAGACAAAAAAATGAAGAAATTCTTGAATTACAATTATTGTTCACTTTGAAAAAAGGCTTTGGTAAAAATAGATATAATTTTCAAAGTTTTAATGAAGTTGCTGCAATTTTTAATACAAACTCTGAGGGAAAAATACCAGAATCGTATGTAATGATTTATAATAAATCTACAAAGGAATTAAAATTGGTTAGCAATTTAGATCCCAATATTGAACCATGGATTTATCCCATATTTTATCCACTTGGAAATAAGGGTTATAATATTAATATGATTCGTAGTGATAGCGATTACGGAAGTAGAAATCATACTATTTCTAGATCTGCCTACATTAAATATAAAATTGCTGTAAGAGATAAGGAATGTAATCTATTTTTATATGGGGGTAGATTGTTTCAACAATGGGTGGTTGACAATTATGTAAAAATAGAAAAAGATAGATTAAGATTTTGTGCAAATAATCAAGCTCAATTAAGAAGTGAAACATATAAAGGATTGATCGATTATTTACACAATCATGAGTTGGAAAATGATGTACACGTGGGAAAAACGCTTACATTGCCTTCCACTTTTATTGGATCACCTCGCAATATGATGCAACAATATCAGGATTCGATGACTATTGTTGCTTGTCATGGTAGACCAGATTTATTTATTACAATGACGTGTAATCCAAATTCGAAAGAGATACAGGAAACTTTATTACCCCATCAAACTGCTGCTGATAGACCTGATATTGTAACTAGAGTATTCGCATTAAAAGTAAAACATTTACTTATACATATTGTTGATAAAAAATTATTTGGAGAGGTCAAATCTTATGTTTATGTTATTGAATTTCAAAAGCGAGGATTGCCACACATTCATTTGTTAGTTATATTGAAAGAAAATTCTAAAATATTAACAGTTGAAAGTGTCAATCGTTATATTTCTGCAGAGATTCCCGATGAAAATAATAATCCTATTTTACATAAAATAATAATGCAAAATAAAAAATCATAGCATTAATCGCTTGCCCATACATTTGCCAAATGAACAGAATGTTATTATTTGAAAAGAAAAAGATAGTAACGGTATTTCTTTCGATTTAAATAAAAATACAAAACTTCTGAATTACTTTAAACTTAACGAACGGGATAGTAATGCTCAAAAGTATTATTATTCAGAAATACCAAAGCATTATACATGGGTAACAAAATCTCTTGAATGGAAAAAAAGAATTCGTAAAGAAAAAGTTTTGGGAAGAATGTATTCAGTTAATCCAAATCAATTAGAGCTATTTAATCTTAGACTATTATTGCTTACAGTAAAAGGAGCAACTTCTTTTGAAAGTTTGAGAACAGTTAATGGAGTTGTTCATTAATCTTTTACATCTGCTTGTTTGGCATTAGGACTTGTAGAAGATGATAGTGAGTGGATTAGAACAATGGAAGAAGCTGCATTATGGATGATGCCTCATTCACTTCGCGAATTATTTATAAGAATTTTAATTCATTGTCATCCTGTACAACCGGATAAACTTTGGGAACAATTTAAGTGTCAAATGTCAGAAGATTATTCAAAAAACTAACGACATTGATGCTGAACAAAGGGCTTATAGAAATATTAAAACAATGTTATTTAACGAAGGATATAATTTAACTGACTTTCAGGGATTGTTAGATATACAAGATGAAATTCTTACTCAACAAGTGAATGGTATAAGTATTGCAGAACATATTAACATAGGAGAACAGAAGTATGCTAAATTAAATGTAAAACAAAAACTTGTAGTTGATTATGTACTTGATGCCCTAAAGGATTCTTCTTTTGATAGTTCTTAGTGCTTATATGTTGATGGTTGTGGAGGATCTGGAAAAACATTGTTATACATTACGCTATGGCATTTGTTAAGAAGTAAAGGAATAAATGTTTGCAACATGGCATTTACAGGTATAGCTGCGACTCTGTTTCCTAATAAAAAAACTGTTTATAAAGTTTTAGGCTTACCCGTTCCATTATACAGTAATTCATCTTCAAACATTAAAGTTCAATCTAAAAAAGGCCTCTTTTTAAAAAATATAGATGTCTTTATTTGGGATAAAGCACCAATGGCTCCAAAATATGCTTTAGAAATTATAGATTATCTATTAAGAGATATAATGAATTCCAATGAACCTTTTGGTGGTAAAATTGTAATTCTAGGCGGAGATTTTCGACAAACTTTACCAATTAAAGAACGGGGTACTAGATCAGAAATAGTTAATTTATCAATAAAAAATAGTAAACTATGGAAACTTTTCAAAAAATACACATTAACAGATAATATGAGAGCCTTACCACAAGAAACGGAATTTGTAGATTTTTACTTAAAGTAAGCAATGGTGAATTAAATGATGCAGACGATATTGTTATATTACCAGAACATATTATTCAAAAAGGGAATGTAGATATTGCAGAAGAAATGTATTGTCAGTTCATACAACAGAATAAATTTCAGGAGTTGTCAGAGTGTGCAATTTTAGCACCTAGAAACGTTGACGTTGATGATATTAATAAGAGAGTGGTGCGTCTCTTAGATAGTAAAGGTGAAAAAATATATAAAAGTATTGATTCTACTGAAAATTTTCTGAAACTTTATTTCCAGAATATTTAAATACTCTCTCTCCACCTTCTTTACCACCACATGAATTACATTTAAGAATTAATTCCGTTGTAATGCTTATTAGAAATCTTAGTATTAATAAAAGATTATGTAATGGAACAAGGTTAATTGTTTTAGATTTATCACAGAATGTTATTAAATGTCAATTATTAACGGGAGATAAGAGTGGAAATATTGTCTTTTTACATAGAGTAACTTTATATTGTGAAAATTTATATCCGTTTACTTTTAAAAGAAGACAATTTCCTATAAAATTAGCTTTTGCAATTACTATTAACAAGTTTCAAGGACAAACATTTAACAGAATATATATAGATTTAAGAAGAGATGTATTTAATCACGGTCAGATGTACGTTGCATTATCGAGGGTACGTTCATTTGAATCCGTAAAAATATATTTAGGAGATAATAGAAGTAACATGTATATAAAAAATTATGTTTATAGTGAAATTTTTGAATAATTAAGGAGCCGAATATAACACCTGCCGCTACGCGCCGCCGTAAAGGACCATACCAGTCAGTAAGTAGTGAGCACTTCTGGGCCTCTCACTGCTACCTGACTGGTATTATTTCTTTTAATAGCGCGTAGCGGCAGTTGATACATCCGGCCCTTCAATTTTAATTAAGTTTAATTTGCTATATTTATGTTTATCGGAATTTTCAATGTGAAATATTTACAGTACCGGTCAATATGTAAGTTCATCTATTTTCAAAGGAAAGAAAAAAATTTTGTAACATAAAATTTATGAAAACTAAACTTTTTTCGGTATACATATGTAATATAAAAAAATATGTTTTAATTTTGAAAATTATTTTTCTTTTAATAAGATTCAACAACCAAATGGATTATATACAAATGTTTAAAAAAGCTGAGAATAATATTTATTAGCATAAATTTATTATCATGCAAATAGAATATGTGAATTTTTGGACTGCTAATCGAAATCACGAAGGGTTATTAGTGAAAAAAATGACCACCATCATTATTTGTTAATTTGTATAACTGTTTGAAACTATCGCTGAATGTAACTAAATACCATTCTTATTATAGTCCTTTTTTTAAAAATAATTCTATTATCTGTTTTCTATCTCCTTAAAGTAATAAAAATCTTCTAAAATATTAAGATTTCCCCTTTTCCCAGTTTTTCTTAAGGGGGGTAAGGTTTAAAAAATTTTTATTGCATTTTCTTAGAATTTTTTTAATGATTGTATAATATCTCCAGAATATTGTGTTAAAATTTCAAGTTAATTATAGGAAAATTAACAGAGTTATGAGTATTTTAGTCGCGTAAGTACAGGCTTCAGGATTAATGTTTTTTTATTAAGAGATCTACCCACTTTAAACGCCCTAAAAAGGTTATTTTTGTACATTTTTCAGGTTTAAATAATAAATATTGGCGTATGAAGTTTTACACGATTTTTTCTTTTTGCAAAACTGACAAAATGATGGTAATATTTCGAAAACCATGTATAAAAATTTGTTTTTATCCCATATGCACAAAAGTGGCGATTTTAGATAGCTGACGACATGGAGTAAAGTCACTCATTTGTTCGACCATATGAAAATGGCGTCCATTTTCTCCTATGTGCAAACATAACCGCTGTTCCCATGCGTTATTTTTGCCCAAGGGAGAAAACGGCCGCCATTTTCATATAACTCGAACAAGTGAATGACTTTTACTCCCTGTCGTCTGCTATCTAAAATCGCCACTTTTGTGCATTTGGAATAAAAAATATCGTAAGTAACACAGGAATAAAGGCAGCCAATTTGTTTACTATTATTTTATTTATTAAAGTACTAAGTTGTAAAGTTTGAACAAGAAGGTGAGAGTGTCAAAAATTATTAAACATAAATTTATTTCTTGGTTTTTTCTCATATTTCATTAAAAGAATTGAACAATTTCTTCTTCTTCTTCTTCTTCCTGCAGTGAGGCTGCAGTTAACTAGTTAGTGGCTTCGTATAAAAATTGAACAATTTCAAATTTACTATTTAAAATTTTTAACCTGTTAAAATGTAATCGAAATTATACTGATTTGAAATTAACAATTTTACTTAAAACGAAATAAAAGTAATATCTAACGTTGCTTCCATATCTCATAACCAGAAAAAGCTACAGTGAATTTTTATTAGAAATTGTTTAAATATTATTGGCACTAATAAACATACCCTTACTAATATTCCAGGTCCAACTTTCAACCCCGAAATTACCCCTATTTCGATTTAATTAACAAAAATACTAATAAAACTAATAAATGTTTAACTTTTTTAAAATTAATCGTTGAATAATTATAATATCATTTTGCTGACTACCAGTTTTAATTTTTCACCTCAACCCTTATCTCAAAACTAACCTCTTAGCTAAACATTCTAATCATACAGCCTTATGATATTTGGAATTTTATAAAATAACAAATCTGAAGTCAGTTTTTAGTTTTTTTGTTAAAAGGTAAAATGGACGGATTTCTTTTGCATGAACTTGTTACTTTACTTTCCTAGAAATATTTTATGATGTACAAAAAAATATTGATGCACCTGAATCGCCTAAAACTGACTGTTTACATTTACCTCGAGATTTTGAAATTTTTCTAAAATTCGGGGTAAAGGTAAACTCCACTGTAGTTAAGCGAGGTTTAAGAAACAAGTTATTTCAAGTATACTACTGTTTAAAGGGATGGACAAATTGAAAAAAAATTCTTCGTACACTGAGAAAATTTTGGGGACGCTGCGGGAATTCATGGAAGTCGCTGGCGCTCTATGTCCACGATTCCCAGCCGCTCCGGCAAAAGGCAGCATCTACTCCTCAAGGGGCTGATTCTGACTTTTGAAAGGTAAGGATCAGTTCAATGTGCACGGAGTAAAGTCCATAAGAACAGATTCTTACCTTTCCCGGGGCGGCTGGGAATCGTAGGTAAAGTTGCGCTCCAGCTCTTCATTTAACGCAGCAGTGCCACCTACTGGAGCACAAAAAAAAGTTCTGACCTGGGGGTCTCACTATGTAGACTTTATTTTTTTTGGGTCGCTGAATCCGAATCCGAGGTACATTTAACCCCATCAGATCAGGATTTTGACATATCCTCAAAAACCAATATGGCGGACACGTTTTTGAAAAATTAATCGGATTCGTTTGAAATTCGTTATTCGAGGGGTTTTGGAATCGCAATATGGCGAACACGTTTTTGTATATTTGAATTTTGAAATCTGACTTCAAATTCGTGTTCAGCGACTCCAAAAACTCCCGAGTAACGAGTTTTAAGCGAATACGATAAATTTTTCAAAAACGTGTCCGCCATATTGGTTTTTTGAGGTTATGTCAAAATCCTGATCTGATGGGGTTGAATGGACCTTGGATTCGGATTCAGCGACCCAAAAAACATAAAGTCTACATAGTGAGACCCCCAGGTCAGAACTTTTATTTTTTTTGTGTGGGTGTGTAATTTATTATATAAAATAAACAATCAACCATTACAGAATTAGTAATGTATGTATGAAAGAAAACCTAATTTCCTTTTCTATGTAATTTAACCTTGCCAAAGTAATGAAATTATGAAACAAAAGCAAATTTATTCAATTATTTTCTTTTAAATTGTATAATTGAAGTTCTGTTTACATTTACCCCAAGTTTTCGAATTCTTGGGCTAAATGTAAACATTTTATTATTTATTAACTAAATTGACGAAGAACAAAAATCAAAGTCAATTTTTATTAAGGCATTAATAAAGAAGAATTACAAATTTTAGTTTGATTTTAAAATTTATTTTAAAGCAAATTTTACTATTTTTAAAGCAAACTTACTATGAAAACTGATAAAAACATTTTAAAATTAACAAAACAAATATTAAATTTTAACTATTTCCAAAATAAATTTTAATACGCTGATAGTTTATTTTACTAAATATTTTCTCCGGATATTATAAAATTTACTCTGAAAATAATGATTTTTAAATAGTAAAGTTTACTATTTCCACAATTAATTTTTATACTTAAATTTTTTTTAAATTTGTATAAACATTTATTTTTGTTTTAAAATTCCATGAATTATACTATATTTGCAGTCAATTTTTGTAAAAATTAGTAAAATTTACTTCGGAATTAATAAAATTTTCTCTAAAAATAGTAAAGTTAAGTATATACACTGAGAGAAATTTCTGCATAAAATAGTATTGAAATATTCAACGCGCTTCGCATTCCCTCTGTCGTGAGTTTTTGTTATGAAAACATACTGAATTCGCTCAACAATCGTACCAAAAAAGCGTTATCCCTACGAAATGAGTATGTTGTTTTCACCAATGGCGTGTGTCATATAGATGTGAAAAAAGCATGGCTACAGTTCATACTATTTTATGGAGAAACTTCTCTCAGTGTAGTAATACTTAATATATATACTTATTGATATAATACTTAATATCAATATTTTGCTTATTGTCAATTTTATGGAATAACCTTATATTAAGTCTATCAACATTTTTTATTTAAAGTTTAGAAGAACAAAACATAAAAAATTAAGAAAATTACAAGCTTTTGAATAAAAATATGTAAAAAATATATTTTTTATCATATATGATTCACATAAAAAATATCATTTTGAATATTAGAAGTAAATCAGAGTTTTAGAACCTGTATTAATTCACCCATCTTGAAAAACTTGATTTTTTATTTTAGATGATTGTTCTATAAGATACAATGACAACCAGTAATTTTTATCAGTGGACAATTTTTCGCTCTGTAGAAGGAAAAAATTTTTATTTTTCCAAATTTGAAATTTTTTTTAAGGCTTATAAACATATATAATGTCATGAAAAAGCATTTGATCAATTATATTTTTAATTTTATGAGAAATTTCTTTTTCTAATTTCGATTTTAGGGCTTAAAAACTTACAAGAACTTTTAAGAAAAAGTAAAGAAAATAAACTTTTAGTTAAGCATATTAATATTTATATATACTTTATTTAATAAAGTATTTAAAATGTAGTTATACAGTTTTTAGTGTTTTTTAATTAAGCTTTAATTTAATAATAATTAATTAATTGTGTTTATTAGGTCCAACCTAACCATATTTCTAACATCTTTGATTCAATATTTTTTGGTCTAAATGTTACTGAGAAATAAGAGGTTTAATTATAAACTAGACGACAATTGCGCGCGCAGGCGAGCGCTAACGGTGTTTAGCATTTGGTGATGAAAAATTAATTTTCAAAACCTAATTTAAAAATCAAATAATTAAACATAATTTATAAGAAAAATAGACTTATTTATATAAAATAAATAATGATATTTTGTTCATTATAAAAACATTCATTAATTATTTTAACACTTGAAGTAATACGAACAAAATCTTCAAAAAATAGGCCTAATTTTAGTGAAATAAATTTTTTGTATATAATAATTAAAAATATTATACAAACAATAAGGAAGAAATTATTATAAAATAAATAAATGTATTTATCAAGGACCGATTGTGAAACAAAACTAAATAAAAATTTACTCTCTAAATCTGAATCAATGAAATTTTACTTCAGATAAGTGAAATTTGACTGATAATAAGTGACTCTATTCTCGCGATTTGAATCAGTGGAATTTCACTGAAAATCAGTTCAAAATGACGGAAACTGAAACTCAGAAACTAAAATAAAACTAAACATTCGAAACAGTTCCTGGTATTTATTCAAAAATTAATTTTATTTACTTATATAATACATATATATTTATTTTATAATCAATATATTACACTGAGAAAACAAATTACTCTATTTTTTAAGTACTTAAAAGACGAAGGTGACGAAAAAGATTTAGATAAAGGGAATATAGCCCTCTTACGCACACTACATTTATTTTAATGTGTAAGTATATGATGAGCAAAGATTATTTAAAAAGTTATCAATCCTTGTGCGAGCAGACTTAGTTAATTTGGCTTCTTTTCATATTGACCTAAGCGCATGTCTGAAAACCCCCATTAATTTGGAACATGTTCCATGTGTCGCGTCAAGTTCTTTGATCACAGTCAGTACATCTTTTCTTGTGAAGAGGTCAACAACCCAACAATCGAATTGTGAGGGAAGATTTGTGACGAAAGGAAGTTAACAAAGGTAAGAAGGAAAATAAATTTTATTTTATTGTTTATTACATATTTATAATATGTATATGTATTATATATATATATATATATAGAGAGAGAGAGAGAGTGTATTATATTGTGCATAAATATATAATATAGTGTGTATGTGTGTATGTGTTTGTGTGAGATAGAGACTACTATTAATTACGGTGTATCATGAAATATGTATATACGTTTATTATTATTACAATATAATATTTGATTTAATTTTTTATTTAATTAATATTTAATTTTTATTTTTTTCTTGTACAAATGTTTGTTATTTAATAATATTATTATATTAATATGTAGTTTACAATGATATTTCATTCGCATTGGCATGTAATTTTACAGTAAACTAATAATTATTAAGATTTTTTTCAATTTCAGTAGAATAATTTAAAATTTTTATTTTTTAATATCTTTATGTCTATTAATTATTATATCTTTATTATAAACGAAAATTGTCAAGAAATTTTCAGAATAGTTTTTTCTTCTCTCCACATAATTGAATTTCTCAAAACTATATAAAGTCTTCTTTTCAAAATAAACGTAATGTTTTTATACAATAAAGTAAATATGAGTAAGATTAATACAAATTGTGTTTTGTAATGATACACAGAGAGAGCCTAATAGCTGATAACTTTAAAATTTTTGAGCTTAGAAAAAACTTGTCAAAGAAAGAAAATCTTGGTTTTTCTTTAACTTTTAAGTAATTCAAAAAAATTTTTTTTAATTTTTAAGAAAAAAAAATTTTTTTATAAACAAATTAATTAAAAAATCTATGGAACGAAGACTATGAGTCGGCCCATCTCGATTATTTTGGGAAAATCTTCTGTATATTGTCGGGTATAAATAAATAAGAAAACAATAAAAATTAATTACGCCCAAATTTGAAAAAATTAATTTGTGTGTAAATTTTTTTTTTTTGAAATTACTTAAAAGTTAAAGAAAAACTATGATTTTCTTTCTTTGACAAGTTTTTTCTAAACTCAGAACTTTCAAAGTTATAAGCTATTAGGATTATAATTCATAGTTTTCCTTCTATACATTTTTTATAGAACGAAAACTATGAGTCAGCCCATCTCGGATCTTTTTGGAAAATTTTCTGTATATTGGTAGATATAAATAAAAAAAATCAAAATCGCTTCCAAATTTAAAGAAAATTAATTTGTTTATAAAAATATAATTTTTTAAATTAAAAATTGAAAATTTTTTTTAAAAATCTTTTAAAAGTTGAAGAAAAACCAAAACTTTCCTTCCTTGTCAACTTTTTTCCAAACTCAATACTTTCAAAGTTATAAGCTATTGAAAATAGATCTATTTTGAAAAATCCAAAATTTCGAAAATTCATAACCCAAAAATTTTTGCAAAAATGGAAAAATAAAAAAAATACGTATTTAATATTTTTCTATCAAGAACGAGAAAAAAATATCTTTAACTGATTCTAAAATGTAGAAAAATTTCATGTGGAATTGCCCATATATATTTTACTTACATTTTTAATTTTCTTTTGTTACGTAACAGAAATTCATAATGGACTGTTCATCAAATGAGGCAATCGGGTTTTGGGATAAAACAGTGTAAGTAATCTTTGTGAAATAGACTATGTGTATTTTAACATTTACAATATAATGAGGAGCTGGATGCTATAACGTGTTTCGCGACATAATTGTCGCTTAACACATTATAGCATCCTGCCCTTCAAATGTTATAAGTAAAAAATGCTTAAACATTTAAATTTATATAAAATATTAAATTTTTTTGCAGTGAGATAGTTACATTTGTGGACAGAGTGATTCCTAGGAAAATGTCTGGCAAAACGGAATTGCTGAGATTCTACTTGAACAATAATGAGAGTAGAATCATACAATGTGTTGTATGGGGCACTGATGAAATTAATAGCTTTGAAGAACATATCTGTGTATCTAATGTGAGTACTTTTAATTAATTTATATTTGTTCTTCTTATTATTAATATAATATATATTTTTACATAATTATTGTTATATATAATATGTTATTTTTTATACTATGTATTTTTTAATTTTATATGGTTCTTTTATTTTTATAAATTTTTTTTATTTATGGTTTAACTATTTATAGTTATTACATAATTTTATTATTCTTATTTATTAATTTCAAAATTTTCATTAAAATTCTTATTAAGAATTCAATTATTATTATAAATAACGACATTATATGTAAGAATTGAATTATTTTTATAAATAGTAACAAAATATAATAACAAAATTTTAATAACATTTCATGAACGAATACAATTATTTTCAAAAATTTTAATAAATCTTTAGAAAAAATTTAATTATATTTTTAAATATTTAGTAAAATCTTTTCAATTACTTTTAATAAATTTTGTTAAAAAATTCAATTTTTTCATAATTTGTTATAAATTCTTTATAAAAATTACACGAAATTAATTCAACTTTTTTATTAATTTTTATTTTCTACTAAAAATATTTTTAAAAATAAATTTCATTTAAAAAATCAGTAAATTAAAATTTCAAAAATTTTAGAAGCTACACATTGACGGAGCATGTTCTCGAGCGCCGACCAAGGAAGAATTCAACAAGGGAAATGTAAATTTTGAATTACAGTTGTTTTCCACAACTGTAATTACACTTTTTGGGAGACGCGAAGTTAAACAAAACGAGCCAGTGGACGACGGAATCCCTGATGTCGAATTATGTGATGTAATCCATCACGAAAACAACACAATAAGTAAGTATATTATTTTGAATATATTTTTTTGAAATACTTAATAATTATACAAAAATTTGGGAGTCTCATATATTAGGATAAAGTTTATATAGAAAAATTTATTTATTTAAAGTTTGGAGTGAATTTTTTTAGAAAATGCTTTATATAATACTCTGTAATAAAAATTCTATTAATATTATTAAATCAAAATAATTTTTCGGGACTTTTTGCTTATATAAAAAGCAAATTCGTTGTCCAATCCTTTAGCATCAACCGGAATTTCGGCACTTACGGATGCGGTTCCGTTACCGATGGGAATTATAAACTGGAAGTCCGGATTGCTTCCTTTCAGAACAGTTTGACCTGCCAAAAAGGTCAAGCTGTGTATCTGACTGGAAAAGTGAGATATCAAGGTAAATCAAGTTTTGGAGAATTTTAATTGCAAATTTTAGAAAGTTGATTTATGAATTCATTACTCTGTAAATTTGAGTTAGTAAAAATGCTTACTAATTTGAATTAGTGACTGACTTTTTGCTTTTAAATGTGTGAAATTTTCTATTAAATTAGTAGAAATTTACAAATTTTAAAGCAAAAAGTCAGTCACTTATTCAAATTAGTAATAAATTTTACTAATTCAAATGTAATAAATAAGTTAAATTTTTTAAATCGTTTTTAATTTTAATTGCAAATTATTTATAATTCAAGATAATATAAATACTAATGTTTATTTTATATTTCACAGGAGAAAGAATGTTTCTACAATTGAACTCCGAAGCCGGCATCGAGGTATCAGAAGCTCCCCCTCTCGCGATCGTCGATGTTCTGAAGGCATTTCGAGAATTTAAACAAGCAATCAATGGCCAAATGAGGAGAGAAGATGTGGTATAGAGAAATTAAAATAAGAACATTTATTATTTTTTGACAATAACGTTATTGTGATATTATTGTTATCTCAAATGAAAAGTCGATTTAAAGAATTTTTTAGAATTAAATGAAAAGTCGATTTAAAGAATGTTTTGTAGTTAATTTCATTTTCATTTAATTTAATTTTATGAAAATCAAGTTTGTTTCCTTATACAGAAGTTGTACTTTTTTTGAAAAAAAAATATTTATTATTCTCTGAGAATAATGTAAATTGTGATATTATTGTTATCTCAATTGTAAAAAATTCTTCAAATTTACTTTTTATTTAAATTAATTTTATAAAAATTAAGTTCATTTCTTTATGGAGAAGTTGCATTTTTTTAAAAACGTTTTGGTTTCAAATTATTAGAAATTATTATTGTTATTTTCCAAAAATTTGAAGAATTTTAACAACGTCTAATTTAAGTACGAATTTAACATTTATAAATTGACTAAAAAAATTAATTTTTGTAGAATCTAATAAAAAACTTTAAAATACATGTTATACTTTTTTCAATTTAATTTGTATTAACCTTGATTATTTCTCAAATTTTAATTCTTTAACAAATAACAATTTGGTCTCGGCTAACATGTTAGTCACTTTTAAAATTATTATTAGCAATTTTAAAAATAACAGAATTTAAAATTTTTTAATTCAAATCTTTTATCATGAAAATAATATATGAATAATCGAAATTTTATGAAATTAAATTGTATAAATATTATTTCATTAATTTTTTAAAAACTTTGAATTTTATTAAAACAATTGCAATTAAGAAATACAAATAATAGTTCAAATGCTCTTAAAGCTCTCCGATTATAGGTCTTGGGTTAGCTATATGTGCGTCTGGGTTTCGATCCCCGTAGGTCGTAGGTTTCAGATTTTAATACAATTGTAAAAATTTGGTGCTTAATACTTTCTAGCTTGAGTCTCTCAGAAGGTAGAGTCGATGGTGCAAAATTTGAATTTTTATTATTTTTATAATTATAAAAATTATGAAAATTTTCATTTATTTAATACAAATTAAGATTTAGTTGATCCAGAACTGTTTTAAGTTTAAGCAAACAATTTTGTATTTCGATTAAATAATTAATTATTTGATTTAATTAATGAAATATTAATCTTAATTAAAAGAATTAATTGTGATAAATAATTGAATATTTGATACAAATAAAGATTTAGTTACTTAAAAAAAATTATTTTTTTGATGCAAATAAATATTTATTTCATACTGTCAAATAAAATACTCAGATCTAATAAATATTTACTTGGTTCAAATAAATATTTATTGGATAATAGCCAATTAAACTATTTAATTAAGTCAATTAATCTTTATTTGATTCAATTAAATTATTTTTAGTGTAGAAATTATGCAAATTATTTCCTGAAAGAAAAGAATGAGTTGGTGAACAATATTGTTATTGAGAAATGAAAATTATGCAATTCAAGTGCAATTTAGGAATACAAAATTTAAAACAAAATTTAATCCTTTAAGATAAAATTCTTTTAATAAATATGTGTTCATATTTAGAATAATGTTAAAAACTTTTTCAATGTTAAAATATTTTCATATTGAATAGCAGAAAGAAAGGGGGCGCGCGTATCGCGCAAGTAAAAGTGACTAGTAACAAATTAAATAATATTAACTTAAAAATTTATGTTTATTTCTGTACGAAAGAAACCAAATTCTTTTTGTTTTTTTAGATACAGTGATTATAAAAATTATACAAAATTTTACTAAAATAACTGTGTGATAAAGTTTCAATAGTCGTTTCCTTAACAAGTGTAATATCACTAAAACGACCTGAAAAATTGTTAAAAACTACACTAGCAATCTATATAATAATCGTGTAAGGCAGGTTGCTGTTCATTAAATAAACATATCACACTTAAACTAGAATTGTAAGTAAAAATTCTGTTTAAATATTGTTATAAAATAAAATTATTATATTGTTAAAGAGGGAATATGCATTGATTATTTAACAAGAACCCATAGTTCTTATAAAATAAGACGAATCCACACAAAAAATTAATGTCAAGACTTACCAACTTGACTAATCAGCTACTTGTCTCCAATTTATAAATTCTAAATAAAAATTAACCTTTTCTTTGCTCGGAACGTAACAGCTGATTTGGTGGCAGCGGTGGGATGTTATTTTGTTAAAAATATATTTACAAAAAAATTCCTTTTTTTAACATTTCAAAATCTTTATATTCTTATTACTCTTTTTTGTGTTAATTAACAAATGACATTATTCTTTCTTTAACTCTCTGCTAATGCTAACGACCGTTATCGTAAAAAATCGTCACTTGGACGGTATAGAGGGAGAATAACCAATCAGATCATTCATACATACGAGTAAACATGTGTAGAGTGAAATTCAAACTTTATTAAGCTTTATGTCAGGAGCGTATCTATATGATCCAGCGCCTAAATTGTTTTTTTCAGTTTAAAAAATCAAAAAAAATAATTGTGAAGCATAGAATTTTAAATTATAAGTGCTATTCACAAGAATAATTCATTTTTAACAATAAAAGAATCAATTTCATAAATTATTAAAAGAATGTAGCATTAAAATTCCAAACACAGTAACATAACCTACAAATTTGACAGCTAAAAGGTAAAAACTAAACTTATAAATTTCACATTTATTAGTAAAATTACTTTAAAAAAATGTTTTACGTGAATGCAGTTTTATATTTTAAAGTAAATTATTTCATTCTGTTACATGTTTCTGTTGTAATTATAAAAATCACGTATGCATAACGTGGTCAAAACGTGGCACACACTTAATTCAGATGGACATTATAGAAAAGCCGGGGACACAGCCACCTTATTCGAAACCGTATATTACAAATACTGAGAAGCGAGACAAAATAAAATTAAAGGTTGCAGAATGGAAACAAAATAAACTGGCAAAAGAAACTGTAGCTGCTTATGCCAGTCCATGTTTACTCGTTGAAAATCCAGACGGTTCCACACGCGTTGTAGTAGATAATCGAAAAGTTAATAAAAATACAATTCGCATGAATTTTCCTTTACCAAATGTAGACGATGGGTTGGACGCGTTATTCGGGGCTAAAATTTTTACGGTTCAAGATTGTGCACAAGGATATCTGCAGATTCCCTTAACTGAGTCGGCTAAAGAAAAAACGGCATTCATAACGCAAGATGAAACAGGGCAATTTGAAAGGGCGATGTTTGGCCTAATGAACGCGCCATTTTATTTCGTTAAACTCATGAAAATGATTTTTGGACCGTATGGGAATCAGTTAGCGATAACATACTTTGACGATATTCTCGATCACGCAGTATCGTGGGAAGAACTTATGTTAAAAATCGAAAAAATCCTAATTTTGTTGCAAGACGCGGGACTAACCTTGAATATAAAAAAGTGCAAATTTGGTCTTGACCAAGTAGAATATCTAGGATATTTGTTTGGAAAAAACGGTATGAGCCCGGGAGACAAAAAGATACGCGCGATTCTCGAATTTTCGACACCCACCGATGTTCATACTGCACGAAGTTTCCATGGGTTGGCAAGTTTCTTCAGGCGATTCGTGCCCGGATTCGCAACGATAGCAGCCTCCATTGTAGAATTGTTTAAAAAGGACGAAGTTTTTCTGTGGGATGAACGGCGTAATAACGCATTTAAAGAGCTTAAATTGAAACTTGGGTCACAACCGGTTGTAGGGTATTACAATCCACAGGCAGTTAGGACGGAACTACATACCGATGCTTCGCTATCAGTAGACGCACTTCGGAAACAGAAAGACATTATCATTCGTCTAAATTAGAACTAATGGCTATAGTCTGGTCGATGATTCGACTTCATCGATTTTTAATAGGAATAAAATTTCACGTGATAACCGATTGTTAGGCCCTGGTACACATTGATTCTTGTAAAACAAATAACCCTCAGATAGTTAGATGGTTAAACTTAATTTCCGAGTGTGACTTTGAAATTCATCACCGTTCGGGTGAGAAAATGAATCATGTAGACGCGCTGTCACGTGCACCAGTGGAAGAAGCGAACGATAATTTGATAATGGCTACGAATTTTAATATTTCTGTACGCGAGGACGAAATCATGATGTATCTGAGATGTGATGAATTGCTAGAAAGAAAGATTAAAATATTAGAAAAAGTCGAGAATACAAGAACGCGTCGAGAGAAGGGGGAAGTAGTCAATTATATTCTGAGAGATGGTATATTATTTAAGAAAGACTCACGAAATACGGAAAAAGAATTGTATATTGTTCCGAGAGCGATGCGCAAAGCGCTCGTAATTAAAAATCACGATTTATCAAGTCATTTCGGTGTTGACCGTACGATAGCTAGAATAAGTGAGCATTATTATTTTGCACGAATGCGAAATTATGTGCGCAGGCATATCAATGCATGTGTGGAATGTCTATTTGCGAAACGTAAACACGGGAAGCAGGCAGGGGAATTGCACCCAATTCCTGCAGGAAAGAGACCCTTCGAAATAGTGCACATAGATCACCTCGGACCAATTGTAACATCGTCTAGAAAGAACAAATACATTCTCGCGTTAAACTGTAATCTAACGAAATTTTGTCAATTTTACGCAGTAAAAGATACTAAATCTAGTACGACGGTAAGAAAAGTTCAGGAGTTTGTCCATCGTTTCGGGGCGCCGAATCGAATTGTAACGGATCGTGGGACAAGTTTTACCGCCGAGAATTTTAAACACTATTGTGAGTCGCATGGAATTAAACTGACGCTTAATTCAAGTCGACATGCACAGGCAAACGGTCAAATCCAGAGACTGAATCAAACCATTTTGCCAGCATTACAATCCAGTATAACGGATACTGAAGGTCGTTATTGGGACGAAAATGTCCGCAAATTAGAGCGTGATTTAAATACGGCTGTATGTAAAACAACAGGGCGTACTCGGTTCGAAGCTCTTTACGGATATGTACCTCGATTTAATGAAGGGCTCGCACGAGAACTATCTGAGAGATCGGAAACGTATTGTCTGCCGGAAGATGTTCGGGAAAAAAATAAGTGATAAGATTGAGCGTGAAAAATTGATGTGGAAAGAGCGATATGATAAATCCCGATTATTAAAAGTGAAATTTCAGTTAGGTGATATTGATGCGGTACGATCTTCGAAAGTTGCTAGTGGAGAATCAACCAAGTCGCAAGCCACGTATAAAGGACCTTTAGTGATAACGCAAATTCTTCCTTCCGATACATACAGAGTCCAGAGTCTTGCTGCTAAAGGTGATTCGAAACGAGCGACTACAGCTCACGTCAGCCAAATTAAAATCTGGAGTGCCTTTAATAGTGTAAGTGATGATGAGAGTAGTTCCGATGAGTCAGAGCCAAATGTAAGTGAGCAATCGATGAATGTTAATGATAATGTACTTGAAAACACTGTAAGCGACGAATTGAACTTAAGACGTAAGCGAATCATTCTAAAACTTCGACGATTGATTGAAGAGTAAAGAACGTATGAGTAATAATTACATTGTTATGAATGAAACATATATTTTTTTTGAAGCTTGGAGGACCAAGCTTGAACAAGGATGGCCGATTGTTATCCAGATTTTAAATAGTTTCTTTAAGTTGATTGGTTGCCGGCACTGCGGTGTCACTAGTGAGTTTTAAAGTTATAAGTTGGTAATCATGTGTGGAAGAGAGATTCAGAATGTCTAAGAGAGACTGGCAAGCGAGACGTCGCGTAGAAGTTGTTATCCATCTATAAAGTAAAGGGCAATCGTGCCGTAATTTGTAATAGTAATCATAATTGTTGTTGAGTGTAATTGAGAGGAAAGGGACCAAGTTGGGTCGTAATCGAGGACTTCAGAGTAAACGTTGTATAGTATCAGCTAACCAAATTCTTATTGTAACCTCTTAACTGAGCACCTGCCACCTTTGTTATCAACAAATATTAATTCCTATATTACTATACTTAAATACGAGACTTTTACTTAAAACAAAACCATCCTAACAAATTGATTAACATTTTAACAACAATGTTCTTTTGTAAAATTAAAAATAAGCAGCAATTTAAAGAATTCAATTAGCCAATTCTAAACGTACAGTGTATAATTTAGTATATTAATTACAAACAAACAAAAATAGAAAGAAAATAAATTTTAAAATTTAACTCATGAGCACGTATATAAACACATTTACTCATTACCCTCATATTAATTTTAAAAGTAATCAACTTTTATCTCAAGGAGGAACATTTGTAGTAGACCTTACTATCTCTATTAATTTAATTAAACATTCAGAATTATCATTTAATACTCTGATTAACAGAAATTTTAAACAGTCACTTTTTAACGGAAATATCCATACTATTGGATTAGTAAATTTTTCAGTTCACAATTTAATTTTATTTTCAAATATTTGATGAGTCATCGCTAGATTCTGGAGTAGTAAATTATCACAGTGATTCTGATATTATTGGAGTCTTAGGAGCAATTACACTCGATAAAGTATTTCAAATTGATCATTTTGTAAAGAGAACAACTGATCAAGAAGGAATTTGGGGTTATGACGCTATTGGTCATAGATTTTCTAATTGTCTAACTGCTTTAATTGAAAGTCCATGGATACAAAATATTAATTTTTAAATTCTTAAATTCATATTTTAATGAGTAAGCTCGTTAGAAAATTAGAACATAATAAATATAAATATCCTTGCGTGGAATTAGTTTCAGGTTGCTTTCAATCTCATACAGGAAATTTTCTGGTCGATTAAGCGTTACAAGTAAATCTCATTAAAGAATCAGAAGTTTCTTCATTTGGTCAAATTAATAATTCTAATATTAATTCTTCATATCAAAATTCTGTTAATAGCAAAGGATAACCAAATATAGAGTTCCAAGATTTTTCCTTAGAGTTTGAAATTATAGAATACCAAGGAGATTCTGAAATTATTGGTATTCTGGGAGCACCATTTCTTGATCAAATATTTGGAAATAATTATTTCGAAAATTGGGCTGCAAATCAAGAAAGACAAAGATTAAGGCAAACTTCATTACCACAAAGAATTATAAATAGATTACGAAGATTTTTTCCTTACAACAATGGACAATGAATATTCCCCCTTTTGATGGTTCTAATATTCCTGTTAGAGATTTTTTTGATGAAATTATTAGAACGGAAACTAGTATTCCTGTTAATTGTTCTTATTCTTACATTAAACTCATTTTACCTAAATTGAAAGGAGCTGCTCATAAAAGCATACATGGTAATACTTTTAATACCCTTGATGAGCTTATCGCACATTTAAAAGAAAGATTTGCCCCTAAAACAACTTATTCTTGGTATTTGCATGAAATGTTCACTATTCGTATGGCTCGTGGAGAAAGTGTAAGCGAGTACTATGACAGATTAACTCTTATTAGTAGCAGGAGCTCAAGCTGTGCTTGCAGAAAAATATAAAGACACCATTGCGACTCTAACGGCACCTTTGACGGAATGCGCTTTAGAAGCTTTTATCCGTGGACTCTCAGATGCAATTTCTAGTGTAGTTGAAGCGAGAAATGTTAAAACAATAGAAGAAGCCTATAAAGCATCGTTAGCATATGAGATTAGACATTTACATCAAGCATTAAATCATAATACCTATCACGTTTCGAGGTATCAACAGCCGAACGAAAATAAAACATACAGTGCCAATTACGAAGATAGAAATAGAAGTCCAAGCCCTAGAGTCCGATTTAATGAAAAAACATCTCATGTCCATTCTCCAATACACACAGGTATCCTAAAACAACCTAACTTTTCTCAACAACCAATGCCTGGATATTATCCACCTTATCCGTATTATCCTAGTCAAATAGCACAAACTCCATTTATTGCTTTCAATCCTTATCCATTTTCCCACCCATTGAACAAAGAATCACCAGTAATAATTTTAAAATCACCAGATTTCCTCAAGACAAAAGCCTCTTTACTAGTAGATACTGGAGCAGACGTAAACCTTATAAAATTAGATGCTTTAAACCCAGAATTAAATGTTAGGCAAAATGAAGCTATTCAAATTTCAGAAATTACTTCTATAAAATTACCAACACTAGGAGCTGTTCAAGTAACAGTTAATGAAGAACTTGTGACTTTCCAAGTGGTTCTTTCCGATTTTCCCTTGTTTTCTGATGGAATATTAGGCCGTGAATTTTTTAGACAAGAAAAAGCCGAAATTTCGTTTTGGCATAATTTAATAGTAACTCACAATAATCCTGTCCAACCTATATTCTTTCAGGACACTGAATCAGTAAAATCTAGAGAAAATTTAACGGAAAATAAGAAAAATAAAAGAAAAGGACTAACTATTAAGGCTAGAGGTAAACAAGTAATACCAATAGAAGAAATAAATAATAAGATGCAAGAATGATATTTACCCTTAGTTAAAACAGTAGATGGATTATTAATGGGAGAAGCTATAGTGTCCAACAATAATGGAGTGTGTTACATTCTTGCTATAAATACGACTGTAGAAGATATAGAAGTAGAAATTTCACCCGAAAATTTAATTCCCTTCGAATATTATCAACTACCTGGAGAAGAATCTGATAACGAATCACTAGAGGAAAAATTTGAACCTTATGAAGAAAGAGTTTCAGCCATTATTTCCAATCTAAGATTAGACCATTTAAATCTTGAAGAACAAGAACATGTTAAGCAAATAGTGCGAGAATTTCCTAAAAGCTTTCATCTATCTGGAGAACCTTTAAAGCCAAAAAATCGGGTTAAACATAAAATTCTTACTGTAGATGAAATTCCAATTCACACCAGACCATATAGATTTTCTCCAGCCCAGAAGGAAGAAATCGACAAAGTGATAGAACGAATGACATCAGAAGGTGCCATAGCATCCTCATCTTCACCATACAATTCCCCTTTACTTATTATACCTAAGAAAATAGATAGTACAGGGAAAAAGAAGTGTAGGTGACTTTTATCTATAGCCTTACATAACCTCCATCATCGATTCATTAGTCCAGGCTCAATATTTTTCAGTTTTTGATCTAGCTAGTGGTTTTCATCAAATTGAATTAGATCCAATTGACGGACAGAAAACAGCATTTTCAACAGTACATGGACATTACGAATATATACGAATGCCAATGGGATTAAAAAACTAACCGGCTACATTTCAAAGTTTAATGGATTAAGTCTCAGTCGGTTGACAAGGAGTAGAGTTATTCGTCTATTTAGAAGACATAGTAATTTACGCAGATAACTTAGAAGAGCATGGAAGAAAAGTAAAAAGATTATTAGGACGACTAAAAAACGCCAATTTAACCTTACAACCAGAGAAATGTGAGTTTTTATTTAAGGAAGTAGCTTATTTAGGCCATATCATTCGCAATGAACAAATTTATTAAAGAAAAATGAGAAATTCGTATGAGGATCAGAACAAGACAAAAGCTTTAAGGAATTAAGATCAATATTATGTAAAAGCCCTATGTTACAATATCCTGATTTTAACAAAACATTTTTTATTACGACAGACGCTTCAGATTACGCAATTAGGGCCGTTTTGAGTCAAGAAAAAGATGGGATGAACTTACCTATAGCATATCTCTCCAGAGTTCTCAATACACCTGAACAAAATTATTCTACAACAGAAAAAGAATGTTTAGCCGTACTTTACGCAGTGAATCATTTTAGACCTTATGTATATGGTAAAAAATTTATATTAGTTAGTGATCATGAGCCCTTAAGATGGATTGATTCAATAAAAGACCCAGGACAAAGATGAGTAAGGTGGAGATTAAAATTACAAGACTACGATTACGAATTTAAATATAAACCAGGCAAATTAAATCACAACGCCGATGCCATTTCAAGAAATCCTTTTAAAAAAACTCAAGAAAAGATTTTACAAACTCAAGCTAGAATTTTGATCCAAACCAGGCAAGAAGCTAAATCAAAATCATCATCAGTTCCTTCTACAAGTAGAGGAATTACAGGCCCCCGTGCAAAACAAAGAAGAACTCTCCCACCTCCTACAAAAATTAAGGACCCTGTAAAACAAAAAATAAATATGACAAAAAGTAAGTTAGAAGAAAGTACTATTAGCCAACGTGTTCTAGAACGTAGAAAATTACAACAAACGTCAACGTCCAAAAAGGCAATAGAATCATCGTTATCCTCAGAATCAGATGAGCGACCCCAGCCTCCAATAAAGAAGAAAAGCACAAGTGTGTTACCAAGTCTCGTCATTCCAACACAACCATTGTACGATCCATATGCACCGAAAAGTGCTCCTTCAGTAATACTGTCAGAAATCGATCAAATTCCTGAAGCTAGTAATATAGAACAAAATAAAGTTAAAGATGTGAGCCCACCTATTAGTGGAAGTGATGATTCTTCATCCGATGAAGAAGATATTCATTCCAAAGCAATAGAAGAAATAGCTGTCGATTTAGAAAAATCTGTAGCTCAATTCAATCAATCATTACTCCAACATAAAGAATGGCTAAAAGAAGAGGAAGCAGCTCCAAGAGATTGGCCAAATACTTCACTAGAAACTGAAGATCCGGAAATAGATGAAGCTGCTAACGTATATATGCCTGGAAATAATTTTTAATTCTCAGGAAAGGCAAATGAAATATTAAAAAACACTAAAATGCAAACAAAGATAAAGAAAGTTTATCAATCACTTCACCCCAAACAAAAGAGAGTATAAATAAAACGTAATCTTCTAATGCCATTCAAAAATAGCGACTACACCATTAAATTTTGATAGACCACTTGCTATATCAACTCGCCATCCAACCATTCCAGAAGAATCAAATTTAGAATCAGAACCAGAATCAGAAAATGAAGATAGCGACTTATTTAAAAATAAAATATTTACAAGTCCAATTGTATCAAAACCCAACATTCAAACTTCTATTGTTAGTATTCCTCCTAATCTTCCCGAAAACTAAATAATAAAATTGAATTCCCAAATTCAAACGTTACTAGTAGTAGAGAAAATTTGACTTATTGCAGAAACAACTATGTTAATTTTTTATCAGCAGATAGTGAAATTACAACTTCAATCGGAAAGCTGTTTATCGACATAGGAGCAATAGATTCACATGAAATATAATTAAAAAATCCCCAAAAAGGACAAATTTTGGTCACTCCACGTGGAAAGTGCAACATTTACTCGTTAATTATAAAGCACAACTATTTTGACCCTCTAGTAAAAGCCGATGTATATTCTAGTTTAAAAAATTTAAAAATAACACACCAAAAAGGCAACGTGAATGAAATCATAATTTCTGGAAAAGGTGACATGACAGACGAATTAATGAAAGGAGAACTACTACAAATCATTAATGATATATTTCAACATAGCAACATAAAAGTCACTATATGTTATGGTCAAGTTACAATACCAAACGAAGAATTTCGAAAAGAAATAATCAAAGAATATCATAACAGTAAAATAGGAGGACACAAAGAAGTAACAAAAACGTATCGCAGGATAAGGGAAAAATTCTTTTGGCCAGGAATCAAAGACCAAGTAACAGAATTCATAAGAAAATGTTCAACTTGCCAAGAACAAAAATTAGTGCGTGTAAAAACTAGAGAACCAATGCTTATAACCGACACCCCTCTAGACGCCTTTGATAAGGTTTCATTAGATACTGTAGGAAAATTACCTACAACCCCGGTTGGGAACAGTCACATTTTAACTATGCAGGATCATTTATCAAAATATTGTATTTTTTTAATATGGAGCATCAAAGGTTATTTTAACGGACAAAGGAGGAAGTTTCATTAGTAAACTCATGAGAAAATTATCAATTACGATAAGAAAATTTAACCATTTTTAGGAAAAATAGGAGACAAGGCTTATGTTTTAAAAGAAGTACAGAAAAATAAATTCGATCCTTATTACCATGGGCCTTATGAAATAGTGGAATAAAATAGTGTTATTTTATAAGAACTATGGGTTCTTTATGCGCAGGAGGGTTAATAGAAATATTTATACTGAGAAAAAATTGCATTAGAATTTTTTATCTTGCAATTTATCTCGCGTAAGTATAAAAAACCAAGACATATATATTTATCTCGCAGAAACTGCTTTTGAAACGTCAGATACATTTGAATTTTCATGAAATTTTTTCTATTCTTTTTCTACCTCTTTTCTCCTTCTGCTTTTTTCTTCTTCTTTTGCAAGCGTCACAAATTTTCGATTCTCGATAGTTTATTTTTATCAGTTGTATATTATTAAGAAAAAGTATAATGCGAAAAAATATTCGTGAAAAACCACCTGCGATAAAAATTTATACATATTATGTATGTATATACAATATGTATAAAGGAATGAAAAAAAAGAAACGTATTAAAAAAATGCTCTACGAAATTTGCCATGTGTAGAATAAAAGTATTTCAACATTCAAGAAATAAGGAATAATGTAAAATCAATTTGCATCTGCATATATATAAATGTATATATATATATTTTTACAGGAAAAATGTAAAATGATAAAACAATCCTCTCTCTTGAAGAAACTCAATTACACAACCCAGTGGAGCCAATGGTTCAATAATAGGCCATGATTGGTGCTTAATGGTTTTTCTTGTCAAAACTACTGTGAACCAACAATAGACCACTATTGGTTTCTGCATGGGATGATAAAGCTTCTGTTAATAATCAGAAGCCAAGCATCGGGCCAATATTAGATGTCAAGGAAACAAAAACCATTTTCATAAGCTTGATTTTTTAGTGGCAGCCAACAAAAAACTAAAATTTTGAAAATAATTTTTTTAAATTATTAATTAATGTTTATTTAAAAAAAAATTTTATATATAATTTTTTAATGAATATAACGTATTGATTTAATTTTTCACCTCTAGTAAAACAAATAAAAAAATTCACAGTGGAGGGATGCCTGTGGATGTCTTTGCGGTAGAGGAACTGGTATAGAGAGTGAAACAGCTCACAAGCGAGAAGAAAACACTAGCATGCACTCTGGGAGCGCTTATAAATAAATAATAAAGAAAATATTATATAATTTCGGATTATTAATTATAAATAATTTTTTTTAAGTATTAAACTTTTTTGGAATGATAAGAAAATAAAAATTAATATGAAAGAATGAGAGATACATGCAGGCACATTTTAGATAAATTATTAAGAGAATACTAAATAATACTGTGTTACAAATATAATTTGGAAAAACTTCATGTAGTTAATACCAACGCCACGGTGCGTCTAGTCAAAATTAAATGAAAAATGATATTACCTCAAATTTTTTTTGTTGATTCAGTATCCTAGCTCTATATAGACATATCTTATAGAAAGAATTAAACTGTAAGTTTAGCGCTTTTTTAACAACGTCAAGTACATTTTTTGATAATTTTTTCATTTTTAAACATATTTTATATCATTTTAAACATATATATCTATCCCTATTAATATAAAATCATTTTGCCGCCGCCGCTGATTCAGTCATTTCCCTTTCCCGCTACCCTCAAAATTTAGGTCAATTTTGAGGACAGTATTGACCTAAACGTCAAAATTTGATAAACAATTTCCGCTACCCTCAAAATTTAGGTCAATTTTGACCTAAACGTCAAAATTTGATAAACAATTTCCGCTACCATCAAAATTTAGGTCAATTTTGAGGGCGGTATTGACCTAAACGTCAAAATTTGACAAACAATTTCTGCTATCATCAAAATTTAGGTAAATTTTGAGGGCAGTTTTGACCTAGACGTCAAAATTTGACAAAAAATTTCCGCTACCCTCTAAATTTAGGTCAATTTTGAGGGCAGTATTGACCTAAACGTCAAAATTTGATAAACAATTTCCGCTACCCTCAAAATTTAGGTCAATTTTGACCTAAACGTCAAAATTTGATAAACAATTTCCGCTACCCTCAAAATTTAGGTCAATTTTGAGGGCGGTATTGACCTAAATTTTTTTAAATTTTTTTACCTTTAGGTATAAAGAAGTATCTATAAGTGCACCATAAGATCATAATCATGTCCGTAAAGTAAAATTCTTTTTAAGTGCTTTCTTTTAGTATCGCCTGATATAATTTACTCTACCTTATTACTATGCATTCATATTAAGAGAACATGATTTGAAAATAAAAATAAAAATAAATATCAGAATTAGGGAGAAATCGTTAGTTATTATATAAAAACATTTCGCCGCCGCAGAGTCAGGATTTCTAAGGGCTCCCTATAGTAAAGGCCGTCAAAACTTATGTCAAAATTGACCTATTTTTTACCTATAGGTCAAAAAGAGAATAAATAACGGCCTCACATTACATCAAAATCCATGTTTTATTTGATCTTTTTTTACCTATATGTCAAAAAGTGGTCCCTGTGTAGGTCCTTACATTATGTCAAAATACATGTTTAATTTTACCTATTTTTTGAGCTACGGGTTTTAAAAGAAACCTTAATGTGGGCCATCACATTACGTCAAAATTTGATCTGTGTTTTACCTACAGGTCAGAGCTTGCCCCCTCAAATAGGCGCGTTAAATAAGACGTCGAAGCCTATGCCATGGACTATTTTTTTACTTGCAGGCGGTTATGTTACTTTAAAATTGATGACAAATATTAAAAATTTCAGAATGGCTAATATCATAAGATCGCATTTTACAATATTTATATTATCTATAAATAGATGTAAATATAAAAATAGGGGGTTGGCGCGCAAAGCGCGCAGGGGGGCAGGGCCCCCCTAGTATATATATGGGGCAAAATTTCTCAAGTGTACCAATGTCAAAATTGCAAGTTGTTAGATCGGGCTAATATTTTCCCAGTATTTAGTACTATGCATGAGTACTTCAACCACCAAGTATTATGAAATTTTATAAAAAATTGTAGAGGGGGGAGGGGGTTGAAGATTTTGGATAAGTATCAACAGTGATTTTTCTAAAAAATCGTAGCTTCTATATAATGAAGTAAAAAAAATTTTGACCCATATGTTTTTTGTAGGGTTTTTCCTGCTCTTTCAAATGGTGCAAAAATTTTTTTTTTAAATTCAAAATTTAACCCTTTTTTTTAAATTAAAAATTTTTTTGGTTTTTTTTTTCAAAAAGGACCCTTTTTTTCCTTTTTTTTGTACGAAAAGAAAGCTTAAGATGCGTACTTTCAATAACTAAAACGGAAAAAATGACGTTTTTTTTTGTTTTCGAATTATTAATTAATTAATTAATAAAAATTAATAAAAATTGAAATATTTTACAACAAAATAAATTTAACGCAATTCTGAAGTTACTACTGTAAAGCACTACAAAATCCGCATCCAACGAGTCCAATATGAAAGTTTTTGGATAAATTGACGTTTTATAAATAAATATTTATAAAAATTAATTAACAAATTAATATAATTTATAAAAATAAAGATAAAGTGTTAGTTTTTTTTAAACAAATGTTTATACAATTCTATTTTGAAAAAAATGTATTCCAGTTATTTGCAACAATTGACAGTTTAAAAAAAAAATTAAAAACCTCTTTATGCGTGTCGTGTTCCATAACTCTATAACCGGGCTTAATATTTTTTAACATTTTCTACAAAACAATTTTTTATTTAATTTTTACATTTCTGATGTAATAAGAGATGATTTCTTTTTTATCTTACCAACTTTTTATTATTTTAATATCAACAATAATTTAATTTTACGTAAATCCTAATAAATAAATTACAAATAATTACTTAATCATTAATTATTATATTGGATTTTTATAATAATTTTAATGATTTAATTTTTTATTTATTTTCAGAACTCAATTAAATGAATAAAATGTAAAAATTAAATAAAAAATTGTTTTGTAGAAAATGTTAAAAAATATTAAGCCTGGTTATAGAGTTATGGAACACGACACGCATAAAGAGGTTTTTAATTTTTTTTTAAACTGTCAATTGTTGCAAATAACTGGAATACATTTTTTTCAAAATAGAATTGTATAAACATTTGTTTAAAAAAAACTAACACTTTATCTTTATTTTTATAAATTATATTCATTTGTTAATTAATTTTTATAAATATTTATTTATAAAACGTCAATTTATCCAAAATCTTTCATATTGGACTCGTTGGATGCGGATTTTGTAGTGCTTTACAGTAGTAACTTCAGAATTGCGTTAAATTTATTTTGTTGTAAAATATTTCAATTTTTATTAATTTTTATTAATTAATTAATTAATAATTCGAAAACAAAAAAAACGTCATTTTTTCCGTTTTAGTTATTGAAAGTACGCATCTTAAGCTTTCTTTTCGTACAAAAAAAAGGAAAAAAAAGGGTCCTTTTTGAAAAAAAACCAAAAAAATTTTTAATTTTCAAAAAAAAGGGTTAAATTTTGAATTTAAAAAAAATTTTTTGCACCATTTGAAAGAGCAGGAAAAACCCTACAAAAAACATATGGGTCAAAATTTTTTTTACTTCATTATATAGAAGCTACGATTTTTTAGAAAAATCACTGTTGATACTTATCCAAAATCTTCAACCCCCTCCCCCCTCTACAATTTTTTATAAAATTTCATAATACTTGGTGGTTGAAGTACTCATGCATAGTACTAAATACTGGGAAAATATTAGCCCGATCTAACAACTTGCAATTTTGACATTGGTACACTTGAGAAATTTTGCCCCATATATATATATATATATATATATATATATATATATATATAATTACGTAAGAACTTAAAAGTAAATATAGATCTAACAGAGTGATGTTTTTCACATTCAGCGTATGCTTTGTTATTGTTTTTTTATCGGTTAGCCCTGCTTTTCTTATTTGAGTTAATATTTTTAAAACCTCTTTACACTTTATTATAATAAAAACCGATGCCAAGTTATATATTTTTGTATTGATTTTGGTGTTCATTTCATTCGTTTTTGTAAATCTCGTTGTGTTTATTTCATGAACACTTTGCTTCCTTATAGAGATGTTAATAATAATAAAGTATAAATTTTGAACAATTATTCTCAATTGCTGTAATATTTTTTTCTCATTATTTGTTTAAAAATTTAGTTTCGATACATAAGCGTTTCTGATTTTTATTGTATATTATGACTTTAATTATTTTCTTTTTAAAATTTTTAGAAATTATTTTGGAAAATGATATTTTTAAACTTTCCAAAGTTACTTTTACATTAAATTTTTTTTTATATTTCCATCACAATTTCTGTTTTTAAAATATGAATAACTTCTTTGTTTCTAATCAAATTATATTATATTACATACAAGATAAAAATAATAGTTTTAAAGTTACTTCTACATTTTTCAACGAAATTTTCAAAAAGTCTTATTTTCCAAAATTTTTGATTTTTAAAAGTTTAATATCTCTGGTGAATATGGACGAAAAATGTTCATTGATGGCTCAAAAGATACGTCTAAAAAACTCTACAAAATTAGAGAAAAACATTCATAGCTGTCCTAACATTTTTTTAAAATTATGGGAAAGAAACGTTTATTTGAAAAATTAAAAATAGAAATATATATATATTTAAACTTTATTAATCTATCTTAAAGTACTCTCATTTTTTGTCCGCAGATAAGACCTACAATTTTAAAAAAAATTCAGTTTAAAAGCTGTTAATAATTTGGAGATATTTATTAAAATATGATGTTTACACACACACACGGAATGACATTTTTTAAAAATGTCAGTTTTGAACTCCTGCGGTCAAATAACATAAAGATATGTCAAAAAATCGAAGACGAAAAATTTTGGTATTACAATGCTTTCTCTTTATGAGAAAGCAATATTAATAAGTAAAATAAAAAAAATATCAAACAATGTACTTGACGTCGTTAAAAAAAGCGATAAACTTACGATTTTTGTCTCTTCATAAGATATGTCTATATAGGGCTAGGATACAGAATCAACCAAAAAATGTAAGGTAATATCATTTTTCATTTAATTTTGACTAGACGCGCCGTGACGCGTCATCCTATGTATTCTATATGGAGATCACGTGACCAATTAACTGACTCTATTCTGGACTCTCCTTTAGAACTAAATGCAAATTTCTAAAGCGCACTAACCTCTTAACCAGATTTCACATTAGATTCGTTCGCACACAAAAGAGGTGCGAGTGATCCTATCATACAGATATTTGAATTACGGAAACCTATTACAAATTATAGGTAAAGTGTTCCTGATTTTTAAATTTCTCATTTAACCTATTAACAAAAAGTCATGAAAAGCATACTGATTGTATTTTCCTGAAATCGTTGTTATTTTATATCTTGCTTGTTACTGATATGTAGTAAATTATTGCATCGTTATTATTGTACAGATAAAATTAAGTTGAGGTTTATGATTTTAATTTTTAAATTTCTTGTTTTTGCAATAACTACCTAAGTATATTAGAGGGGTGTTTTGTAAAACTCAGAGTTTTTTAAAATTGTTTTTTCTAATCATATAATATATTTAACCAAAAAAATTAATTTTATTTAGGGTACGTTAAAATCGGCGGGAACTCTGAAGACTACAAAAATGATCTAAAATATAAATTTCATCATCATATTCACCTTAATATGCTCAGGTAGTGATTTCAAAATACAAGAAATTTTATAATTCAAATCATAAACCTAAATATAATTTTGTCTGTACAATTAAAGAAAAACATAACTGACACATTCTTCAATTTAGCACTATTCCTGCAAAAAGAAAAACAAATGTAGGGGAGTGCTGTTAGGGTTGGACATAGTTTTGACTTTTCTTCATAACTTCCTTTGCAGTGCGAATTTTACGTTTTCGCGCATATTGTTAGAAAGATCAACTCAAATGCAATGTTTTTGCTGTACATTGCAAAAAAATTCGGCCAAAAGTTTCAAAGTTATAAGCAATTAAAATAAAAAATAATGTTGTAAGGGTTGAACATGGGTGTAAGGGTTGAGCCACTGTAGAAAATATATGAAATATTTAGGTAAATGGTTAAAAATGTCCTTCAAATAATAGAATGACACTTGAAAATGAAGAAAGGAACCATTAAATTAAAATAAAATCCCGTATTGTGCATTTTTGCATAACATTAGATATTTTATTTCTTAAGAATAAATAAAAACATTTTTAATTAAAACAATAAAGAGCAATCAACCGGCAATTGATAGGTCCTGGGTTTCGAGCCTTAGCAGAGTTAGTCCTCCATTTTTTCATAGCTTTAAATTTGTTTTTCAATTCAAGAATTGTTTAGATATCGTTACTTCTTCTAGAATTTCGAAACTTGGTCGATATTGTAGGCTTCTGCTTCACGTTTAGTGAAGAGTCTTACAAAATAAGTTGACAATTGTTTCGTGAAAAATTCTGGGAAAATTTAAAACAATAAAAAAAGATTATCGAAAAAAATTTTTCCCTCTTTTTTCGTTAGAAATAAAGTTTTTGACACCTCCTTAAGTCAAGAAATGAATTTCTGTTTTAAGTACATTTCGTAATTGACAAATTTTCGGCGGTTCAAACCCTTACGACAGCGCCTGGCTCAACGCTAACTCACGCTTCGTTTTGCGACATACCACACAAAACACAAACGCGTCACACAAAACGCCAAATTTCTTTTCACATTTTCGTATAACATCTTAATAAACAATTTCAATAAATTTACTTTGTCTTTAGCATATTTCTTCTACATTTACTTCTCTTTTTTTGACACCACAAAAAAGTTTCTGTTGAGCGTATAACAATGACTCGCAAAAAACAATAGTATATGTTCGTATACTCGACTGAAACTCATGTGAAAAGTTAACTGGCATTAGTAGCAAGAATTTAAGTACAAAAACAGAATTTTTTTTGCTTCTTCTGAATGTTTTTTTGAATTCAGTGACTTTAATAACATAAAAATTGAATATATAATAGAAATTAAAAATGGCGGATGTAAAATGGTGGATTTAAAAAAAATTGGTCAGATTTTCTTGAAACTTCTTACTCAGGGATTTTTAGGGTCGCTGATTACGAATCTGGCATTCGATTTTCAAAATTCAAAATGGCGGATCTAATATTTTGGACAAATTTTTTTAAAAATTCCTCCCATTTACTTGAAACTCGTTACTCAAGGGTTTTTGGGGTCGCTGATTCCGAATATGATGTTAGTTCATAAAAATTCAATATGGCGGACAAAATATATTTAAATAAATAAAAACGATTAAAACTTGCTACTCCGTAGGGATTTACGAAGTCGCCGAATATGAATCTGATGTTGGATATTAAAAATTCAAAATACGACTTAAGATGAAATTGTTCTCAGATTTTGTTGATACTTGTTACTTAGCTCAAACTTTTTGAGATTGTAGTATCACAGAAATGCGATTAAATTTTAGTTAAACATTTACAGTTAACCATTTCTGGATTAAGAAAAATTTAAAATTAGCGACTAGAGGAAACATCTAAGTACTAAGTATCCAGAAAATCTAAGAACACTTTCATCGTATGTCGTATTGGATCCTCCATTTAAAATTTTTAATATTCAACATTATATACGTATTCGGCGACCTCGAAAATCCCTACGGAGTAGCAAGTTTCAATCGATTTCATTCATTTAAATATATTTTGTCCTCCATATTGGATCAGATATATTGAATTTTAAAAAACTAACACTATACTCGTAATCAGCGGCCCCGAAAACCCCAGACTAACGAGTTTAAAGTAAATGCGATGAATTGTTTAAAAGTTTTGTCAGTCATATTGGATCCGCCATTTTGATTTTTGAAAATCGGATGTCAGATTCGTAATCAGCGACCCCGAAAACCCCTAAGTAAGAAGTTTCAAGGAAATCTGAACAATTTTTTTTAAATCCATCATTCTAGATCCGCCATTTTTAATTTCTTATATATATTCAATTTTCATGTCATTGAAGTCACTGAATTAAAAAAAACATTCAGAAGAAGCAAAAATTCAGCTATATTAATGTTAATTAACTCAATTAACACCTCTATTGTTAATTTGTGATGTGGTATTTTAACTAAAATTATTTAAAGTAAAAAAATTAATAAATTGAGATGCACTCAGCGTTTCACAACCTGAATCGTCATTTTTCTGGCTCGTCATTCCTCTGGCTCTCTCATGTGGTGGTTAATTTTAGGATGCAATTAAATATTACTGTCAATTGTTTGTATACTGTCAGTGAAAAATAAACATATAACTCTTGTTAATGTATTGTTGAAGTTTAAAAGATTTTCTTTTTCGGTTTTTTAATCTACTAGTTCTTATGTGCAATAAAATAGAATTAAATTACGATGATATAATAATTTTAATGGATGAAAAAATATTGCACTGGATAAATAAAATAATATTTATTTTCATGATAATATAACCAAAAACCTTTTTTTATCCTTATTTAAAAAAACACCTGCGACAAAGTTTAGCCTCTCGTTTTTTCATTACATTTTAATATTGAAAATCTTTATTAATAGTTATAAAACTGAATGATCAAGGTACAGAAGTATCACATTTTGTAAATCTTAATATTATTCTACGTTTTAGAGTTCAAAAATAAATTATTTTTTTTTATTTCAAAAGCGGATTAATTAAAAAACAAGTTGTTTATTCCGTGAACATTTAGCTTGCTCAATATAATATACATTAATTTTTAAATCTTTTATTAAAAAGTAATTATTTTAAAGCAATATTTTACCAATCTCAAAAACTACAAAATTTATATATTTGTATAGTATTTGTATAGTATTTTTCCTACTGTATATGTGGAAATCGAGGTGTTAGATTTTAGGTAGTAATGACTGCAATAAACCTGCAAAATTTTATGACCATCCATTAAAATTTGTCTCAGATATTTTGTATACAATATTTTGTGACGTACACATACATACATCTGGACATTTGATCAGAATTAAATATACATATGTTCTAGATGAAAATGAGTCCACATAACCTTCTTATTTGAAACATTGATAATCATCACGAATGCAAAGCTTCCTCTTGAGGAAGCCAAATACGATTGATTTTTTATATAAATAAGTATGTAATGGTGTTTCGGATCGCTGGTTTACATATGTGACGTTCCACGGTGAAAGGGACCTTAGCTGCTTAAAATTTTAGGTTATGTTTAGAGTAGTTTTAGCTTAATTAAAAATTTATTATTGATTATTTAACATCAAAAGCATATTTTTCTGAAAATATTGCATACAAGAATGAACTAAATATTAATAGTTTGTGAAGAAAATTAGTCATTTTTATTTATTTACATTTCCAATTTTAGTTCTGTCAAAAACAGCTAAGGTCCCCTTTAACCGTGGAACGTCACATATATGAATTTTGAATAACATTTAAAATGGCGGATCCAATATAGAGGACAAATTTTCAAAAAATTATTTAATTTTCTTGCAATTTTTTTATTGGGGTTTTTGGAGTCGGTGATTACGAATCTAAAATCCTTTTTTAAAAAGATTACTTCAGTGGTGCTCACTTTAATTTTTGAATATGGCTTTTATTACTGATTAAGTAACATGTTGTAATTGGTTACTTCGGTAAGCTCTTAATTTTCATTGGTTCAAATATTATTAATTGTCATAACCTGTGAAATATCTCTTAGGTTCTATAAAAATTGTTTTAAAACCTAACTTTCCGTTTGGTAATTTCCTTGAAATTCCCTAGAAAAATGTTACCTGATAAACCAGGTTGTGCTCTCACTTCGAATTCCGATTACACTCTGGTTTATCTAGTAACATTTTTTAAAGGAATGGAATGAAATTACCAAACAGGAGGTTGGGTTTTGAAGCAATTTTTCTAGAACCTAAGGGATATTTCATACATTGTGATAATTTACAATATTTGAACCAGTGAAAATTAAGAGCTTACTGAAGCTTACCGAAGTTTCTCGGAGGAACTTGATGGAACGAACAAACTAACCTAACCATAAATTCAAACCACAACGTCTCAATAACAAAACACATTGTTACAATCCCCTTCCCTAGGCCGAAAGTATCCCTGATACTATCGCCGATCAAGATAGGAAATAAGGAATCCAAGACTCTCTCGATAAGCCGTTAAATGCTTATCTCCATGACGAGCCACCATATCGCGTTTATGGACCCTGGAACAACGCGGACACGTTAGGAGAGTCTTCTCCCAACAGTCACAATTTCTACAATAATCCCCCAACTCATAGGGGCAATTCTCGACTCAGTGGCCCCTCTTCCAACAATTAAAACAAGCCCGCATTGGGGGGTCCACTCTGTCATCCGTAGGAATCCGGTCCAAACCACCAAACATAATACCCGATGTGATCACCGGTCCTTCTTCTTCCAAATTGATTTGGCCGCATTCTTTTGTTGGCTTCACCACCGCAATAATTAACTATAGAACGCTTACGCCGAACTCCAGTCATCCGTCAATCTGAAAGAGACCTAATATAATCACAATTCCAATTTCTTATTTCGAGGAGGAATGTACTGTTTCCAACGAGAAACATGGACCTTGGCCACCCTTCGCTTATCTTCACATTGCAACTCGTACACCGAAGACAAAAGTTGTCGCAATATTCTGAACGGACCGTCATATTTATACGCTAATTTAGCCGAAAATCGCTAATTCGCATTTTACAACTTATGTGTCTTCCACAATACCTTATCGCCGACATTGAAGGTTACTTCACGTTATTCCGATTATAGTTTTCCGCTTGTTTTTTCCTACTTTTATTGATGAAACGGGCCACAAAATCTCTTAAAGCGTCTAACCTTTTTTATCGATCCCTCAAAACTTCCGGATCAATACGTTCTACCAACTTCCTACTCTCCACTGCACGACGTAAACTTTTAACCGTCTAAGGTTGTCACCGATAATTTAAAAATGCCGGCGACACCTTGGGCGACGCCTGAACCGCTTCATTAACCGCATGTCTAAATTCATCGACATGTTTATCTCATTCGCGATGGTCCAATCCTACAAAAGTCGCTATCATCATTTTGAGCGTGCGATTACTTCTTTCTACTGGATTGGCTTGAGGGTGATAGGAAGGAGTTGTCAGATGTCTGACCCTATATTCCTCTAAAACCGCCTTAAGGTGTTTGTTATCAAACTCCTTACCATTATCCGACAAAAGAAAATGTGGAGTTCCCCAACGAAAAAGAACTAATTCTTCAAAAGCCCTGACAATCGATTTACCATCCGCTGACCTAAGAGATTTAACCTATACCCAACGAGAAAATAAATCCTGAAATACCACCAAATACTTACATTGACTCTTACTAGGAGAAAACTCCATGCAATCAACAGCAACAACCACCCATGGCTGTTCCACAAGACGATGAACCATAAGTCTCTAAGGACCCTCTTGCCAAATGTCCCGCTGATTTCTCAGCGTGAGCACACGCTAATATCTCCTCACGATACTCAGCTGGAACCACAAGTTTCCATCTCTCCTCTTCAGCATTATTTAGTAACAACAACGGGTCATCTCGATGACGATACAACTTATCGTTTTCAGCTAACCAACCTGGGAAACGCTGTGGAAGACGCTGAACCAAATCCTTTCTTTTAATGTACCAAGGATCTTGAACCGATTTAAAAGCCGCAATTTCCTCACCAGCCTCCTCAAACATGCGAGACAACGCATCCGGAACATGATGGTTAACACCCCACCGATGCACAATGTCAAAATCCCATTGTTGCATCTCAAGTGACTAACGCCCCAACCGTCCAGAAGGATCTTTCAAATATCTCAACCACTTGAGAGCACTGTGATCAGTTATGGTTTTGAATTTCGTTCCCTCAATATAAGGACGAAATTTCTTGATTGCCCACAATAACGCCAAACATTTCCTCTCCATCACACTATAGTTCCGTTCGGCCACAGACAATGCTTTGCTCGCGTAGGCTATAAGATGTTCACTAGCCTCTGACTCTTGAGTCAGAACCGCTTCAATTGCCGAATCACTCGCATCATTCTAAATAGTGACAAGCTTCGTAAAATCAGGACGTGCCAACACTGGTGCCGATACCAATTTCACCTTAACAGCCTGAAAAGCCTCTTCTTGCTCGACAGTCCACTCCCAAGTCCTAGAATTTTTGCAAAAGTCTCAGCAAAGGCAACTTAAGTTCCCTATCTCTAGATATGAAACGTGAGTACCACCCAACCATTCCAAGAAACCGCCGAAGCTGCTTGATATTAGTTGGTGTTGGATACTCCAGTACCGGTGCATTTTTATCCTTATCAGGCCGAAAACCGTCTTTATCCAAGACATAACCTAGATAAGTTACACTTGCACAAACAAATTCGCACTTATCCGCATTGACCACCAAACCCGTCATAGCCAGTTTCCTTACGTCGATTTCTAACCATTGTAAATGTTCCTGGTAATCGTAATTCACAATGATAATGTCATCCAAATAACTAAAGACAATAGGCTCAAACTCAGGAACAAATAATGCATCCACCAACCATTGAAATGTCATCGGAGCATTTGTCAACCCAAAAGGCATCCTTTTGAACTGAAACAGTCCCAAACCCGGTATTTCGTCTGATACCTCATCATCACTAATCGTGTCCTTTAACCTCCAAAAATATGTCTCGGTCTTTATCAGAGACACCAACGAAATTCTCAATCACCATTATAGTGGGGGCTAGTTGGCCTGTCCCCCCTTTTGGCGTTTCCCAACATCTGTCTTACCTCTTCGCAATTTAGACAAGTAAGAAACACCGTACCTAAGGTCCTTGTCGCCTACAGCTATAACACACCCTAAACGGACATTGAACCGCTCTATGCCCAACCATTTGGTACACGTTACAAGTCCTTAAAAAGGGCAGCTGTATCACACTAGGTGACTTCGGAGTTGATTTGGCTCCTCACTGCTGATTCTGAAACCTACCACCAGATTGAGAATTCACAGCTTGCACAAAGTGACTGGCGGTTGAGGAGGTTGTTTGTCAATTTTTGGTTGACCGTTCCCCCCTGCCATATTCTCCTTGATTACTCCTAAATGCATCAACTGTCTCCTCCTACGATCCCTTTGTGGCCTTACTCTTTTGTTTCTCAGTTTTACTATTTTTCTTGCTTTTGTGCTTGGCTGAGAAATTAATGTCCCAGTCCCTCAATATTTTAACAATCGCCAGACTCACTGTATCTTGATAAAAGTAAGCTGGCCGCCATATTACTTTTTGGTCATCTTTCTCGTCCGATGACTCCGAATCACTAGATAAATTAAGAGGTGATCTTTCCACCTGTAAGTGGGTGTCCAAAATACCAAGCCAAATTGTTACTGCCACGAAGCCAAAAATAGTAATATCGTCTCAACAAATAAAATTTATTCCGCAAAGTCAATTCGTTAAACGATAAAAACTATTATACAAAATCAAATATATAAATTAATAAATAAATCACACAAAAAATTACATAAAAGTGCTAAACTATTTCATGCCAAAAGTGACTTGCCACTGTCCTGTTTAAAAAAAATAAAATGACACTTGTCACTACTCTAGACCCTCATTAGAGAAATAATCAACAGAAGTGAAAGGAAACAAAAAATTAATTCCTGAAACAGAGTTTTCACTTCTTGAATTAATCTCGAAAAGAAATCCTTATTCTCTTATTCCGCCCTCAAGAAAAAATTCTTTTCCAAAATTTCCTCCTTCTGCCGATTTTAATTCTCAGCGCCACCAAATATATTTACGCAATCACCACTCTCCTGTAGCTTGATTTGCACGAAAGGAAAAAAATATTAACAAATTAAATATCACAACATAACGAAAATTCGTGCAAAATAATTTAACACAATTATAAACACAATTTAAAATACAAACAGGCAAAAATTTTCTGATTGAAATAGAAAAAAAATTATTAAGAGAAGAAAAATAAAATAAAAATATTTCTCTTAAATTTTCTCTCCTGTCTCGATTAAAATTCAAACTATTTTCCTCTAGAAAAATGGCTTCCGAATTATCCGCAATAGTTCAGATTTCTATCAGTCTGTCGATTTTTACTACCTCTATAATTTAATAATAATTATAAGGACGCTCAGCTAATTATTCGCCCGCCAAAATTCCCTCTCACGAAATCCGTACGCTTCTCCGCAGAAAGGAAAATTTCACTTCCGTCTATGAATAGCAAAAATAGTCACTTTAATTTTCAATATTTCATGACTAATTTTGCTAATTAAAAACACTAATTGAACACCACACAAAAAATACTCAAATTCTCAGACGACAAAAATAAATTTCGAAGTTGAATCGATAATCTAAACCCTATTCCTCGTTTACCGCCAATTTAATTTTTCCGTAAAGTCCATTGATTAAACAGCCGCCAAAAATAATCATTTTCCTCAACAAAAGAAAAATAAATCATTTCCAAGCTTAAATTACCATTACATTAACGAAATTCTCCCTTAATTGCCGATAACTAACCACCAAAACAAAAAAATTGTCATTTACTTAACATTTGTTTCTTAAAACGGGTATTTCGCAATTTAAATAAAATTAATTTTCACTTACAATTACACCGTTACAAACCGCCAACGAAATTTTGCCAATGCGTAAGTGATAACGCTATCCCTCAGTATATAGCGAACAAGAAAAATAAATTTATTAATTTCCGACTTTCGTTCGCGTTCCACCAATGCAATATTGTAAGCTACTTTCTTGACTCTATTTTTTACCGCAGTTTCACACCCGTAAGATGGCCATTATCATGAACACAATATATTTCTCCTCAATGCAAAAAAAATAATTTTTCTTTCTGCCTCACTGTCTTGGTTTGCCCCACGTTGTGCGCCAATTTGCGACCGGATAATTTACTAGAAATTATTAATTCTAATAAATACATCAAACCCGGAACGTTGTTACACTACTCCAATGGTTCAAACCCATCAGTCTGTATCGCTACACTCGTACATGGAAAACCTGAAAGAAACTTCGGCTATCGCCAAAAAACCTCGGGAAAATTCGCAAATACCACTTTAGGACCGTCAGCTAGTGACCCACAATAGACAAAAGTTTCTTCGGAGAAACTTTATGGAAAGAACCAACTAACCTAACCATAAATTCAAACCACAACGTCTCAATAACAAAACACATTGTTACAGGGCATATTTCGTATTTTCCGAGAGAGTGCTAAAAGGTATAAAAAATAACTATACAAAACATACAATATTTTTTCAAAATTTATTAAATTCTTGTTGTATGAGATTATAAATACAAACAAGAAGTAGTATTCTTTATTATTATGAAAAAACAAGTAATATTTATTAAAATTAAAAAAAATCGATACATCGATAGTAAAACATCGATAGTACATGGGCGATACTCCGCGTAGCGCTCAATTTAATGTCCCTAATGTTTTATAAGAAATCAGTTTCATATATTCTAATAAATTTAACGTGGTAACTTATTTCCATGGTAACAAATAAACGTCTATAGTCATTTTTATTTAAAAGTTTATAATTTGACTTTAAAACCTGTTTTAAGATGCCAAAACGTTATGGTCTAATCAGTCCTCACTACCATTTTATGTATAATTTTTTTTAAATAAAATATAATAATAAATATAATGATAATTATAATAATTATTTATATTTTACCACAAAACAAGTTTAGTAGTATAAAGTAAGTGAAAACAAAAAACGGCAAAAAATTTGAAATCGGTGATAACTTTCTAAAAAATTAGTTTTTCGTGTGCGTCATGGTCTAATCACTTTTTATAGTACGGCTTTTCTGTATGTGTCACTGAAGCACTCATAATGATAAATTATTTCACTTTAACATTTACATATTTTTATTAATTATCGCGACAATTTCTTCAAATTACAGCAAACAAAATTTTTGATAGGACCTGTCTAAACATTGAAATTGTTAATTACTATACATGTTTACAACAAAGGTTATAAACAATTTTTCCGGCCCGCCATGGATTTTTCATTCTGAAGATCTTAAAAAAAATATATTGATAATAATCATAACAATACATTTTTTTTAATTTCATAAACCAAACCGTGCGCTACGCGGAGAATTACCCATATATGACTCGAAATAGAAATACTAATTTTTTCGCGTGAAATATGCATACTATCGTCGGCTTGGTGCAAAACTGTACCATTTCAGGAATTCGTTATAAACTGTACCATTTCGGTAAATGTTTTTAAGACATACCATTTCGAGAAAAAGAGTTTCTTGCTTTTTTCCATTTTTGTCAACACTGCTGCTAGATATAAAATAAGGATATGCATTTTTAAAAAACGGTTTTTTGAATATACATTCATGTTTTTAATGTATTAATTTAAAGTTTATAAGAATTTAAATTAATTGCTTGTTAATCGTTTGCAATTATTTCTTGCAACGTTCTTATTGATCTTTATCAAAATTGTATGTTTTATAACAAACTTTTGAAATGGTATAGTTTATAACGAATTCTTGAAATGGTACAGTTTTCCACTAAGCGACGATATATTGTTTTTATATAAATGAATGAATCGGCGTAGCAGCAGGTATGCCACACACTTAGATGCCACATTCTGCCTCACACTGCATATTAAAACAAAATGTAATATTTCGAAGTAATTGTAAACAATTGAACCCCTCGTGGTGTCCTGGGATACAGAATAGACCACCCGTAGTTTCCGCGTGTCGTAAAAGGCGACTAAAGGGGTTATGGAAGGTTGGCGATAACTTGCTAAGTACAGCGCAATGTCTAAAACGCAAAGTTATAGTGTTCCGATGAAGTGGGCAGCACCAGGGTATACAGCAAGCCAAATAATAATAATAATAATAATGGCTGAACGCAACACGCCTACTTGAGTGTCACCATGTGTAAATGGGACGCCTCTGTTAGGTGACCGAGTTTGAACGCATTACCCTAGTATTTGTACCGGTTGGGTGAGACTGTGGTCAGGAAGCAGCACCTCCGCGTGGTCCCCCCTGGAAACGCCCGATTCCTTATCCTTCAGTCAGACCGTGCTGCAGCGCAAGGCTGTTGGGGCAGGATGGAGACGGCTAACTGCTTCTCCATTTCATTGGGCTCCTGTCTTCTTAGGGCGGGAATGTTATCTAGAAAAATGCAAAGCAGAAAAAGCTCGAATTAAAAAAATTGGAACTCGAAAAGTATCGAAATAAGCATTAAGAATAAAAAGAACATAGAAGCACACCTCTCTCTCTAAATGGAAACGAAATAGATAGAGCTGCCTTGAATTTATGTCAAGAAAAAATTGTGAACCTTTGTTTCAATGAATTAGGTGCATTTTAATTTACAACATATAAAAAAATAAACAGTTAATTTTTTAATAAGAAAAGATTAATATAATGTAACAAAAATATAAATAAATTGATTAATAATTACTATACTATTCTATTTCTTATAATAGAAAAAAAATTCTAATTAAAAAAAAAGGATATAAAATAAGAACAAAACAAGAAATAAAAAAAAATAATTAAAAAATATAAAATTGAATCAAGAATAAAGCGGCAACGAAGTCGACCGTGAAGCGGTCGACGAGGCGCTAGTGTTCTGCAATAAACGTTTTCGCAGCAGAAGCGTTTTTCTATTCCCGAACTTGGCAGTGGGTGAAACCTTGCATGTTGAGAAACAGGCTCTCCGGAGACATGGACGTGGTGAGTTGCTTTATCAACTAGGGCAGGTACCTGGCAGAGTACCAAGGGATTAGAAATGTCTCGCCCCTCACCAAAGAGCTGGGGATGAGTAAGTCTGAAACAGAAAACCCCTGGGATTGAAAGACGGGAGCAAGGAAGTTATTCCGTCGTCGTCTGGTCATGTTTGTTTATTTGATGGATGTTTAAATAAACAGATTTTTGGAACCCAAATAGGTTCACCACTGCCAGGCGTAATAGCTGCCCTTGTAATAGAGAGGTCCCATACATCACCAAACATTTCCTGTAAGTCGACAGGACCTTGTTCAGAGAGGTTAGAAACATTGAGTGTCGATGTTCATGAGTGATTGTGTGAATGTTCAAATATCCACATAAACAGAATATTAAATATCAACCTTCATCAAAAATTAAACTCCAAATATTCTCCAAAATATTCTGTCAATATTATATCAATATTAAATGCAATTTTTCGCTCATAACATTTAATAGGCTTATTGACTTATCCTCATCTCAAATTAGATTCATTTATGAAACTAATTTAAAACGAGGAACGTTAGGTATATTTAAAAAGGTTTCTTGTTTTGACGTAACACCACCTATTTTACAGGTGTATTAACATCTTCATTTTGCTATAGGACCAATAATAAAAATGATTTTTCAACATTTTAAAATAAAATTTCAATTATGAATTTGTTCCTTTCTAGAGATTGACTCATATACTATAGCAGTCAATGCAAGAAATGAAACTGTAAGTTTGTTTTCTATACTATAAAAAGTTTTTACACTTCAATGACGATATCATCTCTTCCCAATTGTCCATTGTTGAGTCTTTTCAATTTTATGTATCCTGCTATTACTTCGTTCAGTGAAAGTGGAGCAGTGTCATTTAGTGTAATATCAGATTCAGTAGATAATTCGATTTAAATGGTACTAAAAATAATAATAAAAATTATGCCCTACGTTTTATAATTTATAAAAATAATCAAGTGTTGGATAGAAGTTCATTAAATACTAGCAAAGGTTACGCGCGAAACGTGATGTTTTATTTATTTTTGGTTTTATGAAAATTATAAAATTTTTATTTTCTAACATGAATTTTGGAATATTTTGAGATTGAAATTTAAAAAATGCAATTATTAACTAATTTTAAAATTATTCTCAGCTTTTAACTATTTAAATTTTAATAAAATTTTTAACAAGAGTTAAAGTATTAAAATAAATAATATTTTTTAAAGGAATTAAAATATTTTTTAATACAATTTAAATAAAATTTTTATAAAAGAATGTATTTAAAAAAAGAATGTTAATAATATTTTTCAAAATAGTTTAATTTCTAAAATTTTAATAAATCCTTCTAAACAATTCAATAATATTTATAAATAGTAAAAAATTCATATAAACATATAATAATTTTTAATCAAAATTTTAATATTTTAAAACAAATTATTTTCTAAAATTTAAATAAATCTTTCAAAACAAGCGATCTTAGTAATATATTGTTCATTCTTAAACCAGACAGTTCAAATTTGAAACTATCTGAAAATTTTAGATTTCTTTTATATCGATTTAATGCCAAATCTAAATTTTTCAACCACTCTTCTGAAGAAAGAGTCGTCCAAAGGCCTGACAGGTCTTATTCCGACAGGTGAGATATTCCGAGTGGGAGGTTTGACGTCTAGGTGCGACGGTATGCATTGTCGATTATTGTCCGATGCCTACCGCCGAAACTAGACTGTCGATAAACCGGTTGTACTCAGAAGAGGTTTTTCTACAGTTTTTCCCTTTTCTCTGGCGAGAAAACCCAATTACGGGTGGTCCAGGAAATGCGAGTACTCCTATCTTTGAAAGCCGCACTGTAGGCGCACTAGGTTAAATAAAGTTGCTAATATTTGTAGAATGGTTATGCTTAATCCTTAAAAAGTATCAGCAGGGACTCTTGTCGAGAGTGTATAAGGCCAATAGGGCATGAGTATAAACGACAAAAAAATACAATCATATTTAGAGATTATGCCTGATGGGATCAACTTTTTTCTTAAAAATATGTACTTTTCATACATCACGCCTCCGCAACAAACAAAATATTTCTTATTTGTCTCTTTTTGAGACGGATAATAAAAGAGTGTTTCTTCTATTGCATCTTTCTCGGTTGGAAATATAGTGGCAAGTTCTTTGCTCAGTTCAAGGAATCGATTTTTCTTTATGCTATATTCAATTCAAGAAATTTTAAGTTAGGTTATAAAACCGTATAAAATTATTAAATTTTAAAAAAGGTATTTTTCCTGTGTATAGTATTAAAATATGAAAAAAATTGAAAATAACGTAATTCATACTCTATACATTCTTAATATATTTATATTTCTTTTCAGACAAAGTGAGTTCATTAAAAATGTCTTTGAAATAATGTTTTTGGCATATCGCGCAAAGGAGAAAAATATTTTTTAAGGTTTATAATAAAATAAAAAATAAATCTGTCATTTACTTTAATTACAATTTTTAAATTTTATACCGATAACAATTTATTAATTCCATTTCATACTCAATGACAACATCGCTTATTAAATGAGTATCAAGTTTATGATGCAATAAAAACGATTGATGAGCTATTTTTCCTCTGACTGTAGTAGTCAATAAGTCTAATACAGTTTTCCTTATTTTTATACCAGCTGCAGAAATAATGGATTTTCTTTTTAGAATTATTTAAAAATACCCCAATATTTATTTAATTGTCACCCGTGTGGACCAAGGACTAAACATTGATTCTGAGTACGACTGCTAGCTTCAGCCGAGTAATCAAAACTCATAGAAATACATTAAAATCTATTTTTTCAGTGCACATTTAAAATGAATTTATACAGAAAACAACAACAACACAGCACATTATTATTCACATAAAACAGAAACCACAACGAATACTAAAAATCACAAAGTAAATGGACCATACGCTGACTGATCTAACGACGCCAAACAACGCGACGCCATTAGGCACCATGTTACTTAACAGCTGGTCACACATTGACGCATGCGCATATAACATCCCAGACCAAATCTAGACGGTTTTCATAACACCGTACTAGTCGGACATATTTGACTTAGGTTTCTTATTCTTTATTTTTCCACACGGGTAATTTTACTTTTTCATTTTGTCAATTATTTTTTTTAGGTTATGTTTTGTAATTACAATACGATACTTACCTCCACTATTTAAAAACAAGGAAATTTACAACATAATTGGATTGTGAAGTTTTAAAACAAATTATGTATTCTAACATAAAAAAATTTTATAAAAATTTTATGGAAGTCTGGTGTCTACAAAGAGACTAGACTGTTATAGTGTATCCTGTCCAAACCAGCCTGTCTTGCTATCGGCTAAGGAGCAGCTTCATAGACCTCGTTGAGTCCGTCTATCTAGACGGTCTTTTCAAGCTCAGAGCCTCAGTGACTTGCAAGGTTGCAATTTTGACTTGCAAGTTGCTATTACACATGGTCGAATTTTAACCAAATTTTGTAATTATATTATATAAATTAAATTAAAGTTAGAATACATAATTTGTTTTAAAACTTCACAATCCAATTATGTTGTAAATTTCCTTGTTTTTAAATAGTGGAGGTAAGTATCGTATTGTAATTACAAAACATAACCTAAAAAAAATAATTGACAAAATGAAAAAGTAAAATTACCCGTGTGGAAAAATAAAGAATAAGAAACCTAAGTCAAATATGTCCGACTAGTACGGTGTTATGAAAACCGTCTAGATTTGGTCTGGGATGTTATATGCGCATGCGTCAATGTGTGACCAGCTGTTAAGTAACATGGTGCCTAATGGCGTCGCGTTGTTTGGCGTCGTTAGATCAGTCAGCGTATGGTCCATTTACTTTGTGATTTTTAGTATTCGTTGTGGTTTCTGTTTTATGTGAATAATAATGTGCTGTGTTGTTGTTGTTTTCTGTATAAATTCATTTTAAATGTGCACTGAAAAAATAGATTTTAATGTATTTCTATGAGTTTTGATTACTCGGCTGAAGCTAGCAGTCGTACTCAGAATCAATGTTTAGTCCTTGGTCCACACGGGTGACAATTAAATAAATATTGGGGTATTTTTAAATAATTCTAAAAAGAAAATCCATTATTTCTGCAGCTGGTATAAAAATAAGGAAAACTGTATTAGACTTATTGACTACTACAGTCAGAGGAAAAATAGCTCATCAATCGTTTTTATTGCATCATAAACTTGATACTCATTTAATAAGCGATGTTGTCATTGAGTATGAAATGGAATTAATAAATTGTTATCGGTATAAAATTTAAAAATTGTAATTAAAGTAAATGACAGATTTATTTTTTATTTTATTATAAACCTTAAAAAATATTTTTCTCCTTTGCGCGATATGCCAAAAACATTATTTCTAAGACATTTTTAATGAACTCACTTTGTCTGAAAAGAAATATAAATATATTAAGAATGTATAGAGTATGAATTACGTTATTTTCAATTTTTTTCATATTTTAATACTATACACAGGAAAAATACCTTTTTTAAAATTTAATAATTTTATACGGTTTTATAACCTAACTTAAAATTTCTTGAATTGAATATAGCATAAAGAAAAATCGATTCCTTGAACTGAGCAAAGAACTTGCCACTATATTTCCAACCGAGAAAGATGCAATAGAAGAAACACTCTTTTATTATCCGTCTCAAAAAGAGACAAATAAGAAATATTTTGTTTGTTGCGGAGGCGTGATGTATGAAAAGTACATATTTTTAAGAAAAAAGTTGATCCCATCAGGCATAATCTCTAAATATGATTGTATTTTTTTGTCGTTTATACTCATGCCCTATTGGCCTTATACACTCTCGACAAGAGTCCCTGCTGATACTTTTTAAGGATTAAGCATAACCATTCTACAAATATTAGCAACTTTATTTAACCTAGTGCGCCTACAGTGCGGCTTTCAAAGATAGGAGTACTCGCATTTGCCTGGACCACCCGTAATTGGGTTTTCTCGCCAGAGAAAAGGGAAAAACTGTAGAAAAACCTCTTCTGAGTACAACCGGTTTATCGACAGTCTAGTTTCGGCGGTAGGCATCGGACAATAATCGACAATGCATACCGTCGCACCTAGACGTCAAACCTCCCACTCGGAATATCTCACCTGTCGGAAAAAATCCCCGGCTGACTGAGGGCGCGAACCTCGCTCGCACCACCTGCAAAGCCGGAGCTACAACCAACTAGGCTATTCCGTCGGTCTAAATATGATTGTATTTAAGAAGGTAATTCTTTTAAATTTGAATAATTAAGAATTTATCTATTTCATTGGTTCACTAAGAGAACAATTTATTTGAACCAAACCTATTTTGGTTAAATCAAACTTAAAATGTCTTTGCTATACAGTCAAACATATTTAAGTTTAATTGAAATATATTTTTGGTTAATTTAAAGAAATAATATATTTAATTCAAACTTAAGTTATAATTGATTTTAAATTATTTATAATCAACTTTTAAGTTTGAATCAAATAAAAAATTTTGAAACACATTTTTTGTTTAAATCGAAACAGAAAATATGTTTGAATTAAACATAATTATTCAAACAAATAATATTTTAAAATCAAAGCAGTAGATATTTTCTATATATTGGGATTAAGCTTACAAACTAATTTCAATTTAACAAAATCACGTTAAATTATTTTTTATTTGAATGAAGTATAATGTTTTCTCAGTTAATTATTATAACATTTTAATTAAAAAATTAAATGTAAATTTTTTTCGGAGCAGCGCTAAATTTTAAGTTATTATTAAAATCTATTTTAATTACTTAATAGTAACAGTTATAATAATTTATATTATAATCATTATAATATTCTAATAAATAATTATTAAATAAAATAAAAAAATTAATTAAATTTATCATCTAATTTTAATTACAATATTACTTAAGAATACTCAGTAACGATTACCCAAGATAGCGATATTGTCTGGCTGCAATCAAATGATCAACCAAAATAGCAGGTTAAGAAAATTTGGAATAGTACATTTGGAAAAAGAGATCGATGCGAAGATGTCAATAAGTTTTTTGAAACTTTTAAATGCTTAAAGACACCATTTGGTCACGAACTGGTATATGATTGATTATACAATTTTAATGAGTTGTTTATTATAAACTGTCAATTAGTTTTCAAACATACAAAAATTTTACAGCTCATTGATGATTTCAATAAAACATACTCCGAATCGTCACAAAACTTAACTTCTAACTGGGAATCTTTGGTTCCAAAATTGCTAGCACATGGCAATAATAAGTTCAAAACTTATAATTACACTTCCTGTGATCAAGATCTAATTTCTAAAGATAAAGGAAATTTGTTGGCTTTCTTCTGCTTTTTAAAAATTTTTGAATCTACTGCTTTCAAAAGAAAATTAGATGATACTGACCAGTTTGCACAACACAGACTAAGTTTAGCACGAAACTCATTCATTTAATTGTCGAGGTAATATAATATATTTATAAATACAAATTACAGAATACTTTTACTTATTTTTTAAATTAAATTATAAAATAATTAATTACATTTTTTGAAGCTTTTACATAAGGGTCAATCTCTAGAAAGGGACAAATTCAAAATTGAAATTTTATAAAAAAAAGTTGAAAAATCACTTTTATTATTAATCCTGTGGCAAAAGGGGGATCTTAATAAACCTATAAAATACGTTGTTACAATCTTTATTAACATTATTATTAAAAATTAATTTTTTTTATTCAGAATTTTTGTTGAGAATTTATCGCAACTAAAATATTTTAAAAATTGATGGAAATTACATAAAATTCGTTACTCGGGGGTTTTCGTGGTCGCTGATTACGAATCCGATATCAGTTTTTAAAAATCCAAAATGGCGCATTCAATATGGCGGACACTTTTTTGAAAAATTCATCGGATTTGCTTGAAACTCGTTACTCGGGGGCTTTCGGTGTCGCTAATTACGAATCCGATATCAGTTTTTAAAAATCCAAAATGGCGGATTCAATATGGCGGACACTTTTTTGAAATATTCATCGTATTTGCTTGAAACTCGTTACTCGGAGGTTTTCGGTGTCGCTAATTACGAATCCGATATCAGTTTTCCAAAATCCAAAATGTCGGATCCAATATGGTGGACACTTTTATGAAATAATTGGGATAATTTTAAAGTAGATACTCGTGTATTTTTAGGGTTGCTAATTTGAAAAATAAATTTTATTGTTTGTATCCCGTAATGGTGGGAAATTTCGTGCGGTGGACAAAACTAATTCAATTCTAGGAAAAAATAACTCTCAAATATTTTACTTTATTTTTGATGAATCCGCCATTTTGGATTTTTAAAAACTGATATCGGATTCGTAATTAGCGACACCGAAAACCTCCGAGTAACGAGTTTCAAGCAAATACGATGAATTTTTCAAAAAAGTGTCCGCCATATTGAATCCGCCATTTTGGATTTTTAAAAACTGATATCGGATTCGTAATCAGCGACCCCGAGAACCCCCGAGTAACGAGTTTCAAACGAATCCCATGATTAATAAAGTCTGCAATTTAGGTACTGTATAATGGAAATATACCATCGGTAACGGAGGGGAGTTTTCTTTTATAAGACAGCTTCGAAATATGTTCATTGTGTTGCAAAAAAATCAATTTTATAAATAAATTAATAATATTTTTAGTTTTCTTTGTTTTTAAATAAAACAATGTGAATAAAATTATTAACCATTATTATTATTTACTTTCAAAAAACTAAATTTATTGCGGTAACGGAGAGGAGTTTTTATTATGTCGATGAACACTGACACACTAAAAGTCCTTTTAAAACTGACTATTTTCTTTTTATTTCATCATTTTATGTAATGACCATAACTATACTGACACTACAAAGAGTTTTGATTTATTTATTTTTATGTTGTCGTTTTTTTCTATATTTTATAATTATATTTGTGAGTGGTAACGGAGGGGAGTTTTATTTCTGCACAAAACGAATTTAATTCTAAGAAAAAATACCTCACAAATATTTTACTTTATTCTTGATGAATCAATTACAAATAGAATAATAAGTAGATTTTACCCGGCAAAAATTTTTTTAATATTGCAAAATTAATATAATATCTCTTTTATAAATGAAACTTTCTTTATGGACAGTAACGGAGGAGAGTTTTTATACTATATAAACACGTGTATCTCTAAATATTTCAAATTTTTTATTTATTTATCATAGAATCCGATTAAATCATGATGAATGCTATTATTAGGAGGTAAAAGTTTTAAAAAATTATTATTTATTTAAAAAAATCTAATGTACGGGTCATTACCCATAATTAAAATAAAAATTATTTTTCCTTTCTTTTAGAGAAAGTATTTTTTATAGTAATGTATAAATTTTAAAAAATTAATATCAGAATGTTTTTAAAGTTGTGGATTTAAAAAGCTAATCAGTATAAATTTTTTTAAATAAAATTGCAATAAAATTTGAAAATTCCTCTTATCGTACTTTTTCAGACTGAACAAGAATTTGACCAATTCAAAGATTTAAAAGAAAAATATGAACTCGAGAAAAATTTGGTTTGCTTTAAATGCATGATTATTTTAAACATCCAATTTCCTATTTCGTGTAAAATGTTGTGGTGTTTCCTTAACCAATATTTCTATAAGATTCAATTACAAAATCGTGTTATGCCGTTTTTATCTGTGACAAAAGTCATTAATGAACTTAACAAATTAAGTTAAATTTATCCTGTCAAACGCAAGAGTATTAATTAATCATTATTGTTAAGTATTCTTAAATCGCGATTATTGTGTAACATGTCTCCAACAAACATTTTGGAACACGAATTATTACTTTTAACTTTAAAACTGTATAACAATCCTGTTATAGCACGTAATGTTGTTGACGAATTTATAGAGACAATAACACATTTTGTTAATGATACTTTATTAGGATTGTTAAAACAGCAATTACAAAACTCGTTAAAAAATTGTAATAAAGAGGTACCTCTTGTAATTGATGAATTATTTAAATCTTTTACATCAGTCTTTGACAAATATAAAACTGAATATTTGAGATTTGAATTGTACAAAGAGAAGGGACTCATAATTGAACCTGATCAAATTGTGATAGGTAAAAAACAAGTAATTAAGGTTATTTATAATGATGGTCAAATTTCAGAAGAAGAAAATATTTTTGCGCAGTATATACCTTTAAAATGGTCTTTAAAACTTCTTTTAGAATTACCAGATACATTCATGTTGCTCAAAAATTATGTGAACGAGCTAAAACAAGAAACCACTATTGTGAGTAACTTTATTCAATCTGAATGCTGGAAAAATCAATGTAAAGAGTTTTCTAAAGACAAATTTGTTTTTCCTTTATTTTTATTCCAAGATGATTTTGAATGTGGTAATCCGTTAGGTTCACATGCAGGTAAAAATAAATTGGGCGCAGTATATATAACAATTCCATGTCTTCCTCCAGTCGTGTCTTCTAAATTGAATCATATATTGTTATGTATGTTATATTATGCTGATGAGAAAAAGAAATATAGTAACAATAAAATAATATTTCAAAGATTGATTTGTGAGCTGAATGAACTAAGAAATGTGGGATTAATCATTAATGTTGATGGAAAAAGTTATCGAATTTATTTTCAATTAGGCTTAATATTAGGAGACAACTTGGGTTTGAACCATATTTTAGGATACGTAGAAAACTTTAATTCCGGAAATGCTTGTCGAATTTGTACAGCCAGTGCTAACGAAATAAGAAATTTAATTAAAGAAAATAAGGATTTAAGAAGAACAAATTCAGCAATTACTGGGATCAAAGAATTATGCGTGTTTAATTCTGTGCAAGGGTATGAAGTAACTACAAATATTTCATTAGATTTAATGCATAATGACTTTGAAGGGGTTGCTAATTATACAATGACTAACGTTTGTTATGACTTGCTTTACGTTAAAGAAGCATTTTCTTTAAATTCATTAAATACACGGATAAAGACTTTAAATTTACAGCAAACAGAAATACCAAACAAGATACCATTGATTTAAAAAGAACATCTTTGTGTAAAAAAGAAATTAAAAATGTCAGCGGCAGAAATGTTAAATTTTTGTACATATTTTGCATTGCTTATCGGAGATAAAAAAAAGTACTAAAATGTACTTAGTGATATTTTAATTATTTTGTTCTATTTTATATTGTTCATACTGTGATAAATAAATATTCTTTAAAGAATGTATATTGAGTAATTATATTTTAAAACAGTGAAAGCAAAATTTGCCATGTGATTAATTTGATACATTAATGTATAAAAAACTAAATTTCTCATTTTAATCGCATTACAACCAAATAATTGGAGAATATTCTTTATTCAGCTAAATTTTTAATAATTATTACGTATTAATTTAAATTTATATAGTAGCTAAATATGGAAAACATTTTAATTTTATTTTATTTAATAGCATTGTATAATTTTATATTGATTTCTTACAAAAACAAATTCTTTGAGATAAATTCTTTAATTCATTTTTAATTTTAAAAAACCAACAAAAAAATATTATCGCTATATTCAAGATATTAAAATATCTATTTATAATATCAATTATATACGTACTATTTAACCTTTTCATTAAATAATTTAAATATTTCAAAAAATAAATTTATTAATATTTCATATCGCATTCTCTAAGTAATCAAATTAAAATTTGCCGTATATATATGTAACATTTTATTGGTAAATAACATGTGATATTAACCTTAGTTACTAAGGCAAAAATTGCCTTTTTTAAAGAAACAATTGCTTTACCTGCATTGCTTTTTTACTAAGTCAAAAATTGCCTTAGTAAAAAGCAAATTCTACTGATTTTTTTGCAGTGTAACCCGCTCCGTTTCTAGAATATTATTAAAAAAGGAGTGGACGAACACTAACCAGAATTTTTATAAAATTCAGTGCTAATACTATGCGGTCCTGGAGCCTTTTCAATCTTACTCTTATTAATTGCAGCTTGCATTTCCATAAATGAGATTTCTTGTTGCAATTCAGGGTCACGCTTATCAAAAAGACTTACATTTAAATTCACTCTAGGCGGGTAAATAGAAGCGTAAAAAACTTCCCATTTAATAACACTTTTAATTGATCCTTATAGGATTTTTGTTTAAATTGTTACTTCTTCGGCAAGGTCTAACTGTGCTCCAAAAAGTTTTTATATCTGTTAAGTTCATAAAATTGATTTTAATGTATTCTTCAAATTCTTTTTGTTTTTTAGTTAACAAACTCTTATATATTATTTTCATTTTGTTACAAGAATTTCTTTCTTTAGTATTGAAACCTAAATCAAAAATATTCTTTTGAGACTTTATTTTAATTTCATTCTTTAAATTATAAAATTCCCTATCATACCACACCCACGGTTTCTTATACTTTTTTGTACAATTTAAATTAATTTTTTAACCATACCACCTTGATTTGCTGCTTTACTAATTTTGCTTAATAATAAAGAATTTTTCATATCAGTGGTTCGTAGACTAGTGTTCAGATGAGGTGGCAAAAAATCAGGGCTTTTTAGAGTATTAATATAATCATTCAATTTAGTTAAATCCCAACTTAGTTCTTCTGAGAATCTCCCAGTCACCACAGTTACAGCGTCATCGTCTTGGCAATATTCAAATAAGGTTTTAAATAGGACCTCGACAGGGAAGTAATCTGAATCAATTACTGAAAAATTAACTGAAAAGTATTAAATTAATTCTGCATGGGTGATCTCGATGCATGCAAGATCGATGACGCTGCTACCATTGGCACCTATCAAAGTTAAATTACCCTTTTTATCACCTCGTGAGTTTTTGAGTTATGAAGTTTCAAAATTTTAATTTTTTTGAAAATATCTTTTTTTTATTTAATATATGTGACCTGGAATGTTAAAAGGGACCTTAGGTCAACAAAATCGATTTTCAGTTTTTTAGTGATTATTATAGAAAACGATCTGCTCTTTTCAACACAATAAATCCTACACCTCTAGCTTTATTAGTTTTTTATCATAGCGCTTCAAAGATGGACGCAATTAGCTAAAAAACGTAGAAAAACATCAGCAAAAAAGGAATGTATAAAAAGTTATCAGATTTGCTTGAAACTTGTAACTCGGGTTTTTTTGAAGTCGCTGATTACGAATCTGTCATCAGATTTTTAAAATTCAAAATGTCCTATACAATATGGCGAACAAAATTTTTTAAATTATTTAAATTTGCCTGAAATTCATTTCTTAGGGGTTTTTGAGGTCGCTGATTACAAATCTGGAATTATATTTTACAAATTTTTGTCTACCATATTGGATCCGCTATTTTGAATTTTGAAAATCTGATGCTAGACTCGTAATCAGCAACCCTGAAAACCTTCAAAAAAAGAATTTCAGGCAATTTTAAATAATTTTTAAATTTTTGTCCGCCATAGTGCATCCGCCATTTTGAATTTTGAAAATCTGATACTAGATTCGTAATCAGCGACCCCAAAAACCCCCGAGTAGCGAATTTCAAGCCATTTTAATATGCAGAAATGTGAATATGGGTTTGTTAACTTTAAGAACGTTTTTCTCGAAAACTTGATTTTGGACGTAAGGCCCCCTTTAACATCCCAGGTCACATATTGATAAGTAAAATTAATCAAATTAAAAGTATGAGTAGTGATTTTTAAAGGGGTTTTCACGGGCTAGAAGCTGGTGATGAAAAAGTTGTTTTCTGTTAATTTAACCTTGAAATTCAAGGTCAAATTCTTAATTTCAATATACAGTAGAACCCGGTTAATACGATTTCCCGCTTAAGCCGCTCATTTACGGTGGTCTATGCAATTAAAGACATACATTTTATATCCCACCTAATACGTTTTCCCGCATAAGACTCATTCTTAGTGCGGTCCCTAAAGAATCGTATTAACCAAGTTCTACTGTATCTTAAAATCGGTGTTTTTTATTTTTTCGTAACCTCTCTCAATCGAAAGCTCACCTTTATTCTATAAGCCATGTAAAAATCAGAGTGGGGACATGAGAATTTTTGAAACCCCTTTAAAAATCACTATTCATACTTTTAATTTGATTAATTTTACTTATCAATATATTAAATTAAAAAAAGGTATTTTCAGAAAAATTAAAATTTTGAAACTCCATAACTCAAAAAATGTTTTATCAAATTAAAAAAATTAATATTTACACTTCCACTAATAATAATAGTAACATTTTAGCAGAGTTTAAAGAAAATTCATTTTTTTACCTGAGCAGTTAAGGAATTTTGCCCCATATATTCGGAATTTGTGGTTACGTTTTATTTTTTTAACTCCGAATCTTTTTGAGATCCCAAGATTAAACTTACAGGACATGTAAAGCACATGTACCCTAATATTAAGTACAATTTTGAAAAAAATCTAAGATAATGTTTTTTCAAAAATAGATTTTTAATTTTTCAAAATAGCAAAAAAAATTTGAATTTTTCGTTTTTATATTAATTGTATCTTAAAATATACTTAAAACCAAAGAAATACTTTTTTTTAAATCCAAAATCGGTTAATTAGAACCAAAGTTATAGCACTTTTTAAAAAAAGACAAAAATTTTGAAAATGCCATATTTTTGGTAGTTTTTCAAATTTTGAAAAAATATTTGGTGGAAATGTTTATCGCTATAAAAATAATAAATATACAAAAGTACAAACAAATCCCAACAAGTCATGAAAATAAGTGTGTTGAACTGACGTGGAATCCACCTTGTAGTAATTCTAATAGAGCCGATAAATCAGAAGTAGGTTCAAAATATAACGAACCGAGAATAAATGTAAAATTATGTTTTGTAATTTTAATAAAAATCCAATAAGTCGATTATACTGTAATTTTTTAATTAAAAATTACTGCTAGACCTCCCGATGAACGCCCAGTGCTGCGCTCTTTAACTGCAGGTGAAATAATACATTCGCTCGCATTCTATGTTTCGGACAGTTCCAGAACTGTATTTTGATTAGACAAAACTTGCCCTACATTTTCAGCATTGTATAACTTCCATAATCTATTAACATTCCAAAAGATCACCAATACCTCAGATGTTTATCATTTTTTGCTGGACCAGTTTGAATAATTTCCACAATGTTCTCCCGTCGAACCAATTGACCAGTTTCTTCGTTTAAAACATACCAAACACTGTCTATTTGTAATGCTCTTTTTCTTACGCGAGCCTTTTTCCAACTTCACTTGCTTCCCGACCCTTCAATTGCAACAATATTTCAATTCGAGCATCTTCCTGAGTTAAATCGAGATTTACAAAAATATTCATTTACAAAAACAACACTAGTTGTTTTTATTATGTTTTAAAAAGTTTTGCTTTGATCAGCTGATCTTTTAAGCCAAATCTAGATGGCAGGAAGATGTTAATCTCCTTTTCCAAACTGTCTCTCGAAACTTCAAGGCCACTTATTGCAAGATTATTCTCTCTGTATCGACGTTCTTGATTATTTAAGCAGTTCGCTTGTTTGTTAAACTGCTTGTTGATTGACTCAAATACAACTTTCAGATTATCAGAACTAGTCCAAGCTTCTACCTTGGCAAGACGTGCCTGACTCTCTGTATCCTCAGTAACATAACGTGATTCAAGAGTAAACAATCTTGAATTAACTTTTGTTACCTCCTTTTTAAGATCGGTAATTTGTTGCTGAAACTTATATCTGTCATCGTTCATACGTTGAGTTAGCGTATCTATAATTCTATTAACGCTAACATCCATATATTCTTTAAGTTGATTGCGAACTCAACCAGTCTTGCAAGATTAACATTAGCTCAACCGCATCAACAAGCCAAGCAGCTGCCGAATTTCGCACCGAGTGACCTGAGTTTCATTTGCATTTCACTTGTGATTGACGAGGATAGTTGCCCGGAGGAGATCATCGCATCCATTTATCTACCAGGTGAAAGCGCTTCCTTTTATTTTTAGGGTTCTGTACCCGGTAGGAACCCTATTGGAACGGTTACAAAAATGACCATGTACCCTCCCCCTAGAACTCACAGTTTTACACCTAGAGAGCTAAAAATTGGTACACGTATATCTTTTTAACGCATAGATTACAGAAAAATATAGCGGAAATGATTAGAATTTATTTTCATGGTGTTTTCATCAAAAAACTAAAATCTCTTTTTGCAAGCTCGAAAATACTTTAACCCTTGCTGGTTCTCTTAATTCTTAATATAGTGTACTGACGTTACACATTTTTATTTGTTTTTTCGTGCAAACTTTAGAAAACATACAATTTTTCTAAGTAATATAATTTCAAAAAAAAGAAGAGAAAAATGCCAGATGAGCATAACGACTCTAGTGAATAGGTTTTTTTGGTTAACGGGAAATTATAATTATTTAAAAAAATGCGAAGTCAGCATTAACTCGTTTTAAGACTTTTGTAAGTAAATTTAAAAGTGGAGGTAACATTGAAAATTCGAAGGCTAGGACGGCTAAAATAAATAACGTTCTTGATTAATTTATGGAGATACAAAACAAAATTATTAAATTCAAAGGTGAAAGTTATCAATTAGTAAGTGAATTGACAAATTTCGAGAGCTCTTTCTTTTCTGTTATCGGTTCTGCTAATTTGATAATAAACAGAGCAGAAAGCCTATAAAATATGTGTTATGAAAACAATAATTTAATTATTAATAGTCATATAGACGCTATATTTAAAATTCAAAATTTGGTGCGAGAATCGTATGAAGGTATTTGTCATGTGCATTCAAGCATTGAAAAAAATATTCGCTCTCTGAGGGTGCTCGGCGTGCCGGAAGATGAGTGGGATTTGATTTTAATTAATATAATTATGTCTAAATTAGACCCTACTACGTTGCGCGTCTGGAAAGTTTTTAAAATTAGTGGTAAAATTCCTACAATTAAGGAAATGTTAAAATTTTTGTCTAATCGTTGCCAAATTCGTCACTGCATAAAAACAGAAAAGGCGAAGGTCAACAATACAAAATTGAATGACAATACGTCACGTTCGCGCCATGCGTCTAAAACTTTGTTGACAGTCGATTCTAAGTATTGTAAATTGCATCTTTTATTATATTGTAAAGGCATAAAACACGCAAATGTCGAAGTCAGTCTACGTGCGGAAAATGTTCTAAACGTCATAACACCGTACTTCATCTGAAAAATATTTTAAAAAAGAGTCGTGATTCTGCGTCGACTCTGTCTGTGTCTTCGTTAACAGCGTGTAACACAATGTCGAGTAGAAAAAAAATATTGCTGGCAACGGCAATCATAATAGTAAACGATAGAGATGACAAGCCTCATAAGTGTCGCGCGCTTCCAGATTCTGCTTTACAGTCCAACTTTGTAACTTTTTGCATAAGCAAAAAGCTCAAGTTAAGCACTAAACCAATAAAAATAAATATGTTGGGAATCGGAAAAGGAGAATCTCAAATAACGAAGCATATTAATCTCGTAATTAATTCGCGTCTAAACTCTTTTAAGGCTGAATTTTCGGGCTTAGTGTTACTTAATATAACAACTAATGTTCCAAATGCATCTTTCGAAGTTGATAATTTTAATATCCCGGATGATTTGCGTATGGCAGATCTTCAATTTTTTGAGTCAAACCCCATTGATATTTTGATGGGCACGTCTATTTTTTGGGATCTCTTGTGTCAGGGACAAATTTGATTTGGGTCAAATTTACCCACCTTACAAAAAACGCATTTCGGTTGAATTATCTCCGCATCATTATCGCTAATACAAGAATCAAAAAATCATTCTTGTTACTTTACAAAAACAAGTGATCTTAATGATAAATTGTGCAGGTTTTGGGATTTGAATCATCATTACGTTATCTCGAAAATTGATATTTTTAAAAATTGTCCTCTAGAAAATCATTTTAAAAAATACCTACAAGTCTCTCCTGAAGGTCGTTATAAGCTGACTTTACCTATGAAGGCTGAGGGGGAAATTAATGTAGGAGATTCCAAAGAAATAGCTACAAATCGATTTCTTTCATTAGAGAAAAAAATATCAAAAAATAAAGAATTAAAATTTCAATATGATAATTTTATTCAAGAATATATCGATTTAGGTCATATGACCAAACTTGATAAGGATGATCTGCGAGAATCTAGCTATTACATACCACGTCACCCTGTAATATCATCGCTTACAAAAATACTCCGTTTTGTGTTTAACGCTTCGGCAAAAACAACAAATGGGAAATAGTTGAACGATATTTCAGATCCGGGCGTCCCGATGCAAAATAATTTATTCAAAATTTTATTGCAATTTAGAAAATATCTCTATATAGATGTCTTGCCGAGATAGCGCTAGAAATTCAGGATTCTCTTCCGGCAATTAGTAAAATAATATTAGACGATTTTTTGTCGACGATGTTTTGACCGGGGGAAATTCTTTGAACGAGTTAACATATATTCACCAAGAGCTTTCACGTATTATAAAAGTGCGAGGGTTTGAGTTGAGAAAAAGGTCTTCGAACAATCAAGAATTTCTAAAAGAAATTCAAGCTAGCAATAAACAGTAAGTGAATTTCGTGGTCTGTATGATTGAGGATTTTAAAACATTGGGACTTTTATGGAACCCGGGAAATGATATTTTGCTTTTTTAGATATAAAACATTTCGATTCCAAGATTGGAACTTTGTGGTTCTCTCGTACTTAGTTAGTTGGTAAAAAAATTAATCGATTCCCAACAGTTGAATTTAAATGAATTATGTTTTTGGACTGACAGTACTGTGATATTAGCTTGAATACAGTTTTGTCCCAATAGATGAAAAACTTTCGTCGCGAGCACAGTAAGCGAAATACACAAAAATATTGGAAAGAGTAACTGGCACAATATCGCCGGCACTGAGAACCCAGCTGATATATTGTCGCAAAGTTTAGATCCTAAGTCATTGAGAGATAGTCACTTGTGATGGGGTGATCCCACTTGGTTCGAACTTCTAATTTCTAATTAGCCTATAAACAATAATAATGAAGTCGTAGACGAAAATTGTATTTTGGAAGAAAAAATAGTAAGTTTAATGGCGATCAATAAAAAAGATTCGTATTTTTTATCCGCGTATTTGAGTTTTTCGAAATTGCGTCGAATAGTGTCTTATTGTCTCCGATTTTGTTATAATTTGAGAAATAAGAATAATAAAACTCTGGGAAATTTAATTAAGCTCGAAATTTGGAACGCTACTGTTGAAATTTGTAAATTTGTACAAAGGGAAGAATTTTCAGTAGAACTCGCTGCTTTAGGTAAAATTCAAAATATTATAGCAATTAAAAGTAAATTGTTATCTCTCAGTCCATTTTTGGAAAATGGTGTTATAAAAGTGGGAGGCAGAATAAAAAATTCTGATTTTGACTACTTGAAAAAACACCCTATTTTGTTACCCAAAGATCAAACAACGAAAATGATAATTTTAAACGAACATGAACGATTGTGTCACGCTGGCACTGGTTCAATATTTTTAAAAACGTCTGTCCACCAAGTACATTGCGGAGCTTTAAGGTCTTACCAAATGGAGAAAGACCAAAAACTTATCTATATCAGTAAATTCTCTTGTAATTGTCAAGGAGGACAGTTTGGCTCCAATTAATCTGAAAATGGAGCGAGTCATGGAACTTTACAAGGAAACAGAAGACGTTGCTAGGGTTGCAACTATTGGAACAGCTTTGAGCGTTTATAAACGCGCAATAGTTAAACTCTGTTTATTGACCTTTAAGAAAAACTGAATCTAGTCGTTCTTTAAATAGGAAAATTTTTTATTTACAGTATTCTAAATTTTAATATATTTTTTATTATATCTTTATTTTATATACGCAATTAATATATCATTTCCTTTAATTAGAGTTGTAAAAATAATGTGCAATATTTTGAAATGCTTACGCGACGACGATGGCGAACTCGCCTTTAATTTCCCCAAATTTATAACCCTTAAGTGGGGATCGAAAAGAAACGCGCAAAGGAATCTAAATCTGTCGGTTGTCGTATTATATTTAATTAAATATAATACGACAACCGACAGATTCACACGCGTGAAAGTTGTACAAAAGTAAAATAAATTCAGTTGTATTAAAGCTGGTAAATTAAGTGCATTACTTTAAATTAAGTTAGCTTGAAGAGTAAAAAATACTCTATAAACCTTATTGCATGATTCCTACAATACTTTAAACAACAAGAACGAACTTTTACACCACAAAGATACACCACACTGATTTTGAGTACAATCCATAATACACTTCGGGAATTTTATAAGCCATACTTTTCACTAATAAAATCTCAAATAATTGGGAGCAGTTTCATTACAAGACTGTACATAATTACTCCATCTAGCGAAATCCGAATTTTATCTTAAATCGGTATACAATTTTTTAACAGAATTCATTGTATTCCTCAATTTTTCATAAAACGCAATAATTAAATATTTAATTTAAATTATTAACCCTCGGAGAACACATGGGGTCATTTTGACCCCACGATTTTTTGCGAAAAGCTTTTTATCTATTGTTTAATATTTTTTATAAGGATTTTAAAGTACACAGACTTATTTTATAGAGTTTAAACTATATTTTCAAAAAATCCGTAGGTTAAGCAGATGAACAGTTCAAAATTGGTTGAGCATTGAAAAATGACCTAAAAAAGAGGTGTGTTCTCCGAAGGTTAAAAAACACGATAATTTAAAAAACTTGATAGATTTAAATTATTTGCCTAAATAATAAAATTCTTCAAAGGACTTTAATTATTATCAAATTTTTTGTTAAATAATTGAATTTTGCCAAGAATTTTCTTCAAAAATAATTTTCAATACATTGAAATATGTATAATTATATTAACTATTTATATTAGATTTAATTAAATATTTATATGTTGAAGTAGATAAATTTATATATTAATTGTTTTTATTTTTGTCTTAGCTATGTTTATACTTTTAGTGTCCTACACTGCGTTCTGAATTTTTTCCCAGTATCATTGTTTACAAGCAAATTTGAATAATTCAGTTTTCCCTCTTGACATTCTTGGAACTATAGATTAGATAAATCCAACTATTTCTCTGAAACAAATTTAGATTTATGTATATATATATATATATATATATATATATATATATATGGGTGATTTCACGTCAGATTTCAGTTCACCTTTTTAATTCGGCCAAAACAATTTTTTTCAATCTTTAGTGAAAAAAAAGGATACGTATTTTTTTGTTTTTTTTGGTGGCCAAATTTCCGAGTTACGAATTTTTCAAAATTTGATTTTTGTAAAGTTGACCCATTTTCAATAGCCTACAACTTGAAAATTATCTACTTTACAAAAATTTTGTAAAAACAAAAAAAGTTCAGTTTTTTCAACTTTTAAATCTAGTAAAAAAGAATTTTTTTTTTAATTTAAAAGAAAAATCTTAATTTTTTATAAACAAATTTATTTTTTTTAATTTAGACGTTTTAAAAAAAAATTTCTTTTCCTGAAAAATAGCTGGCAATGATAAGAATAATTTGCAAAATGATTCAGAGTGGTCTTCTTAAATTTGATGTATTGAAATAAATTTTTGAACTCGGCGTGACAGTTTCACGCGGGCTACTATGTGCACGCGTTAGTAATTTAAGGAGGAGTGATATTTAAAATTCAATTTTGAATAAATTCTTTAATTTTATTACATGTTTCTGTTTAAAATATTTATACTGTTCATAATAAGTATAATAATAAACAAAGCATAAAGTACTCAGATTGCTTATAATTATTTTTTAGTTGCTCGTGTTGGTTTTGTCGTTCGTGCAGTTTCAGTCGCTCGGTTAGATTTAACTGCATTTTTGGATTCAGTTTTAGAAAAGCTTACCAGATCAAAATTTTCACAAAAAGAATATGTTTTCACTTTTAATTGAAGATTATTTTGTGCTTCGACGCTGTGGATTATTTGAGTTCCTACAATGGTTTTGCAATTTTCAAAGCGATTTCGAAGAAAAGTATTTGCACTTTCATAATCTTCCGAAGTCCTGTACATTACTGAAATTTTTTCAAGAGTAGAATCTTCTTTGGCCCATTCGTATAACTCCAAAGGTGTTGATATTTGACCATCTGTCATTTGCAAGCTTGCTTTTCGTGCCATATTTTTTAGAGTCCCGCCACCTCCATCACAAGGCCCTTTCCCATAAGCTGTTGCGTGAAAATGCCAAATTGCCGAGCAATTGATATCCTGATCATGATAATAAATATTCGCAAAATGTTTTACATTTTTCAATTGCTAAGGTGCTCCATCAGAAAAAGATATACATTTGCGGATATTCGCATGATTTTCAGAAAAATATTCATTTAACACTTGGAGAAAAACAAATAACAGCTACAGCATCATGTTTAAGGCAATCGGAAATAATAATCAGCGTTCTGTGATTAATGATATTTTCCTTTCGATAGTAGAAAACTATAGGGAAAATAGTGGCCTGATTATTATTCCAATGGAATCCGGGAACTGCATTTTGAATGACGAATGCGTAATTTTCTGCGAAATCACAAATTATTAAACCTTCGTCTTCGCTCAAATTTCTTTTCACATTTTTGTAAAAAGAAGCCTGCTGATCTGCGATGAACTAATGGTAAAGAAACGTTCTTCCTGAGGTGCAAAAGTTTTTAGCAAAATCTCCTGCTGTGACTGTCGTAGTTTTCAATGCTGTCATAGGTTTTGTCACCCATTGTTTGTGTACACCGTTGTCAATTTTATTTTTCTTTAATACTCGAAAAATATCATTAGACAATATTTCATTTTTGGGACAATTTTGACACTGTCCAAAAAAACACTTTTCTTTAGGATTCGGACAAATCAGTCGCAAAAAAACATCTTCGAAATGGTCAACAGAAAAATTTTCATTCTTCAATAAATTTACAATGTGACTTCCTGCAAATAAAACTGCTTATAAAGCACATAAAATATTATTAAAAATTTTTTCAATAAAATTATTTACTATAATTTAATCTTATGTTCTTTACATATAATTATATATTTATTTTTTATAATAAATATGTTTTTGCGTTCAAAGATATTGTCATTAATTTTTTGACTTACCTGCTGCCTGAAGCATGATGTTCTCATGAACTGGGCACAAGCAAACTCTATGCGTTCCACCTGAACCGGCTAAAACGCAGTAATTTGGTCGAAGAGAACAAAATTTAGTAAAACCGATTATAACACTAGGGTTTTCTTTTCTAAACTTCTTGAAAATTTCTTTCGAACCCAACAGTAGGCTTTTTCGAACATTGCAATTTTTCACCATCCAATTTAATTGATTTAACATCTTTCTGACCTGGCTGCATTGAACTCACATCATCGATATTATATTAAAAATTTAATTATTAAATTTAAATATTTTTAATATAATTTTTAAAGTTCTTTTTTATGTAAAAATAAAATAATAATAAAATTTTGAATAATACAATGAAAATAAATAAACTAATAATAAACGAAATAGATAAAAAATATAACAGTAAACAACTTTTCTTTTATCAGGCATCGACAAAATCCCAGCAAGAATTTTTGAATCTCTTGCTTTTTTAACCATGTACACAGTTGTGTTCATAATTTTTGCAACTTTGTATGCACTTATGTTAGTTGGCAGTAACGTTAAAATTTGTACATTTTCTTCATAAGCGGTATCAACATTGTGCAATTTTTCTTTTAGTTCGCAAACTAATCGAGAACTCAATTCCGATTCATCCTTTAAAACGAAAATAAATATATTAATTTTAAAACAAATATAATTATATACATACTGCAATATAGGTAGACATTTTGAACTTACATCTGTATCCTCAAAAAGTAAAAATTCACCATCACTATCTTGATCCGAATCAGATTCTGAATCTTTCTCTGATGAAACAATATTGTTGACATTAATCGCTGTTAAATTAAAATAAAATTGTAGCTAAAAATTTCAAAAGTTTTAATATTTATACTTACAATAATCTATAGTAGGGTAACTGCTCCAGTCGTTGGCAGTGCGCTAGTGGTTGGCACCCCTCTTAGGTTTTCTTTAAATAACAAGAATTAGAAAATATCTAGCATCTTTTGCATACGATTATTAAATTTTCCAACATTTTTTTACAAAAATCTAGTATATAACTTATAAGAAGTAATTACATAATTGCATTAAAAAAATAAAATTAATATCATTGTCAAAGTGTTCGGAAATTTTCGATTTTTCTAAAGAAAATGAAAAGTGAGGTTAGGTAACAATGTTTACTATGTTTACGTTCTGTCTATAACATCGCACGTATCGGAGAGCTAAAAGAAAAGTAAATAACTTTAAGATCTATATATGAAAATTGATATATTTTTTAAATATTTATGAATTGCCTAGTTATATCATACATTAAAATAAATAGAAAAGTTATTATTAGTACAGTGAAAAATGTTTAAAACTCTGGTCATCGCCTAGTCAATCTTACTGTGCTTGAATTAGGTTATATGGAACTTTGTTTCGGAATTGTTTTTCTTTGCTTGTGAAATAATTAAAAAATTGATAAATTATTTTTCAGTAATAGGTACATTTTAGAAGGAATATCTTATAGTATATAATTTTCTATTTACTTTACGTAAACTGAAAATGGTTAGAAAAGCAGTTGTATCAATTTCTATTTATTTCTATTTATATTATTAATAATTTATTTGAATTAATTAATTAATTTCAATTAATATTAATTTCTATTCTATGTCTATTTATTTTGTTCAATAAAGTTGAATGTTCAATTAAGTTTAAAGAATTATCCAAAACATTGCTCCAATATTTTCACCATTTTTAAAATAATTTTGTTATATTAGATTTTTTAAATTTAGTATCGATTAATATATGTAGTATTTACTCAATAAATATTTCAGTCTGTTTGAAAAATTATGTAACTTTATTACTGAAATTTACTTGCTTGAAACACATAAGAAATTTAAAGGTTATGTATGGGGTGCCAACCACTGGAACTGGTGGGTGCCAACGACTAATGCTTGCAGTGCCAACGACTGGAAATTGGTGTCATTAAATCATTAAATAATTTAAAACTTTCAGTTTATTTTCATAAAAAACTGATCATTTTATCGTATTCTGTATTAAATTCTGAATACATATATTATTATAAGTATTATATAATATTAGTTCTTAACTATTAAAATAATGATTAAAGTCAAAATTTGGCCTTAAGGGTGCCAACGACTGGATCAGTTACCCTATACATATTTTTTCTACAATATAAACACAACATCATTCGATTTTAAGAAATTATATTTTTGCAGTAACGGTTTAGATACGCGACGTAATTGTATTGACTTGTAGTGATTTTTTTCGGAAAAAGGATTACAACATCTATCTTTAAATTTACTCGACATCATAAAAACTGTAGATGTATAAACTGCTTTTACACTAAAAATCTTCGACACAAATTGAAATTCCGCTTTCCGCCTTTGCGATACAAATATTGCAGTCCAGCAGCCTAGAGTCGTGTTTGAACGTGCACAGTGCAGCGCGCGTGAAACTTGCACGCCGAGTTCAAAAATTTATATCAACACATCAAATTTAAGAAGACCACTCTGAATCATTTTGCAAATTATTCTTATCATTGCCAGCTATGTTTGAAGAAAAGAAAAAATCTTTTTTAAAACGTCCAAATTAAAAAAAAATAAATCTATTTTTGTAATTATTTCATGTGAAAATGTATTAAGAAAATATTACAAGAATTTTTTTCTATCATTTACGATAATTTGAAAAACAAGTCAGATACACAATCAGAATATAAAAATGATGGAAGTTTATATACCATTCTAAGAAACTTATTGTACGTTTTGTTTGTGTACGAGTTTATCACGGTATGGAGAGTTTGTCGCCTTAGTTATCTAACTTCTTCAATTGCATTTTAAAATCATTATATGTTTAAAAGTATCAGAGTGTTATGCAGAGGGAATAAAAGGTATTCGGTTATGAATAATTTCTTTAATGAAAACACTGAGTTTCAAATACACGTGAGTTAACAACAATTATATTTTGCATTTGTATATGATAAATGTTTTTTGAGTCTCTCGCTTGGGAAAACTGTACCATTTCAAGAATTCGTTATAAATTATACCATATCAAAAGTATGTTATAAAACTTACCATTTCGATGAAGATCTATAAGAGCGTTCCAATATAGAATTTCTAACGACTAACATGCAATTAATTTGAATTCTTATAAATTTTGAATTAATAAATTGAAAACATAAACATATATTTAAAATACCGTTTTTTAAAAGTGCATAACCTTATTTTATGTCTAGCAGCATGGTTGACAAACTTGGAAAAAAGCAAAAAACTCTTTTTCTCGAAAAGGTATGTTTTAAAAACATTTATCGAAATTGTAAGTTTTATAACAAACTTTTGATATAGTATAATTTATAACGAATTCTTGAAATGCAAAAAAATTTGCAATGAGATACAGAAGTAATTTATAATCTTAATAAATTAAAAAATTTCTTTTTTTAATTATTGTTCTATTATTTAAAAAAATGGTTTAATAAAATTGTACAAGAAAATCTAATTATTTAGGCCCCTAAAGTTGGAGTCGACGGACAACATCAAAAAATGTATTTTTTACAATAATATGAAAATAAAACAATTTTATTAAGGTTTTAATATAAAAATTGTACTAAACTTATTTTTATTTTTTAAATTAAATAAAAGACGTAAAATTTGTGGCATTTTCATACTATAAGCATTTCAAAAAAATTCTAATTTTATTCTCAATTAACCCACTAACGCCCAAATGTACAATTTTTTGGACCAAAGTTTGACACTATATTTTAACATAAAAACTCAACAAAAAAAATTCTGCAATAGTAATTTCTTATTGGCCAAAAATCACTCTTTCGAATGGTGATCCAAATTTTTTTAATAAATTTATAAATAAACAAATTACATATGTTAAAAAAACGAAATTTGTATGTTTTGTTTTTAGTTTTTTCAATTTTAGTACAGGTATTAATCTTGGAATACGTCCAAAAGTCATAAATAACGCGTCAAAAATATCTCTATCAGATAGGGGTATTGCGAAAAAGAAATTTCAAAATGGCGTCTAAAGTGAATTTTTATTTACAATATCGTAACCATGTAAACAAAATTGCAAAACTTGATAGATTTCTTGAAAATTAGACAGCTTAATGTTTATGATGTCCCTGATCACGAAAACAAATTTTTTTTTAAAATCTGTGGATTCGCTTTAAATTTTGTTACTCGGGGGTTTTCAGGGTCGCTGATTACATATTCAAAGTTAGTTTTTGAAAATTCAAAATGGCGGATCCAATATGGCGGATAAAATATAATAGGGCGAATAAAATGGTTAAAAACTAATTGGATTTACCTGAAAATTGTTACTCGGGGGTTTTCAGGATCGCTTATTACAAATTCATAGTCAGATTTAGAAATTTAAAAATGGCGGATCAAATGTGGCTGATGGCTTAGTTAAAAGTTGATTGGATTTGACTGACATTTGTTACTTAGGGGTTTGCAGGATCGCTGATTACGAATCTAAAGTCAGATATAGAGAATTCAAATTAGCGGATCTAATATGGCTGACGGTTTTTTAAAAAATGGATTGTATTTGCTTTTTTTAAACAACGCTGTGAATTATTGTTTAATGTTCTTTTGTTTTTGTGTTACTTCGATTCACGTTTGTACTAGTTGTCTCATTTTTTAAGAATATTTACAGTTTACCGGATTTTTTCGGATTCGCTATTTTGAATTTTCAAAATCTAACTTTGGATTCGTGATCAGGGACATCAAAAACATTAAGCTGTCTAATTTTCAAGAAATCTATCAAGTTTTGCAATTTTGTTCACATGGCTACGATATTGTAAATAAAAATTCACTTTAGACGCCATTTTGAAATTTCTTTTTCGCAATACCCCTATCTGATAGAGATATTTTTGACGCGTTATTTATGACTTTTAGATGTATTCCAAGATTAATACCTGTACTAAAATTGAAAAAACTAAAAACAAAACATACAAATTTTGTTTTTTTAACATATGTAATTTGTTTATTTATAAATTTATTTAAAAAATTTGGATCACCATTCGAAAGAGTGATTTTTAGCCAATAAGAAATTACTATTGCAGAATTTTTTCTGTTGAGTTTTTATGTTAAAATATAGTGTCAATCTTTTGTCCAAAAAATTGTACATTTGGGAGTTAATGGATTAACATATGTCATTTACAAATAGAATTTATATAGATTTTTCTCTCTTCTTTTTCAAAAACTTTGAATTTTATTAAAACAATTGTAATTACGAAATAGAAAATATGAACATTTTTTCCTTCTAGAAATTAAAAATTTTCTAGAAAAAGATTAAGATTGTTTTTTTAATTTTCTAATTTTAAATATTATTTTACTATAAATCATAACAAGTAGCTGCATATGTTTGATTTGTCAAACAATATTTTTTAAAGAAAAACAACAAAAGCATACACAGAAACAATCTTCAAAGTGAGGACTGACAGAATTGATGAAAGAATTAAATTCGAAGATTATTATTTAGTTCATAATAGATAATTTAGAAATTAGATAATAGATAATTGAAAAAAGGATTTCTACTATTGAAAATATAAGGTAGAAAGTAATTAAAAAATGTGAATAAAGTTGGTTAGACGCATTTTACTAAAAAAAATCTGGAAAAGTCGATTAGTCGTATTTTTTCACAAAAAAGTTAAAAAATGTCATATTTTTTAAATTTTTCAAAATTTTCCTCTTTATGAGCACTTTTAGACCTCTGTTTTTAAATTTCGACACATTTATAGGTTATGTTGTGTTAATCACCACGTCAAGTGATTAAGGGGTCTTTTGGTGTAATGTTTATTTCAATAATTTTTTACTCTTAAACAATTAAACATACAAATTTGACAAAGTACATTTTGGAAAGGTTTTTTCATGCTCTTTCGATTGGAAATAAGCATATAAAAAAAAATTTTTTTGGCCCAAAAAAAAATCAAAATTAAAAATAAATTTCAATTTTTGGGGCAGAGAGATACGATTTTTTTAAAACGAAAGCTGAGGTTTTTTCCTAAAAGGACATATAAATGATAAAGTGGGACTAGAATGTTTAAACATTGAAAAAAAGAGTTTTCTACTCGCCGGAGCGCTCTAAACCCGGTTTTTAGCTCCGTTTTGGAGAAAATTCTTTTTTCAATGTTTAAACATTCTAGTCCCACTTTATCATTTATATTTCATTTTAGGTAAAAACCTCAGCTTTCGTTAAAAAAAATCGTATCTCTTTCCCCCAAAAATTGAAATTTATTTTTAATTTTGATTTTTTTGGGTCAAATAATATGTTTAATTGTTTAAGAGTAAAAAATTATTGAAATAAGCATTGTACTGAAAAACACAAAAATTTAACCCCCTCCCCCTCGGAAAATATTGGACTAGGTAATAAAATATTTTGACGAAAAATTACTATCTATGAGTACTACAAAAGCCCCAAGTTTTGCTACGATTGGAGAAAAATTTTTCTCCACCTTGATCACTTGACATGGAATCGCTCATATATATATATTTATATATATAAATAATTTTTGGGTATAAGCAATTTTTTTGGAAGCTCTCAATTTTGGCTATTAAGGTGGCCCGGTTAACGTGAAACGTCCCATATATATATATATATATATATATATATACTACAGGGAGAGTAGAAGGAGAGAGACTTTCCTGTGAGTACAGCATTGATCCTAGGCCGTTCGTATGTCCATGAAATCTCGTAAAGCGTTGCAAAAATTTTTGTCTCAAATATCGGTCGTCATAACGATTCAAAAAGCTCTTAAATGTTAGTGATGGTCGGTGTCGATCGAAAACGCAAAATGACCATCAACGTTTGAAATTCTCTTTCTCTGTCTATCTCGGTTTTACTCTTTCCCTTGGGTTTTGCCATTGCTGTGACGTCATACACACGTTCTTTTTGTCAATGTGCAACGAGGCAAGAAGCAGGTCACTTCGTTCCTCCAGGTATTCTACTTTCCATTGTATTATTCCTTTCAAAACATTCCACTCTTTCTGTCTGTTTACGAGAAAAATTACCTCCGTATGTATTCTCACTCTCTCACTTTCTTGCTCTCTTTCAAATTTAGAACTCGATTTTGTATGTATACAGATTAATTGTAAAATTATTAAAAATTTTTAAGCAGACATTGTGAGAAAGTAATATTTAAATAAAATAATATTTTATATGGATCAATACTTGAAATATCTTAGCCTTACAGTCATAAAAAATATGTTTCAATTAAACTTAAAAAGAAAAAAAGTTATTTTACCAACAAATGTGGTTTTAAAACTACACGCCAAATTTTTAAACCATACTGTATGATTTACTACCTAAATTTGTTGTTGAAATGAAACTGGAGTGAATCAATTAATTGAAAAGTATATAAGGCATTACCCACTAAATCGAAAATTATTATTATTATATAACATTTTCAAGCAGACAGTACGAGAAAATATTATTTAAATAAAATAGTATTTAAAAAAATTGAATCTCAAGTTTTTTTCAAATATAATGAACATTTTTCTTTCCACACGTAGTTTTTAATAAAAACATAAAAAAAAATTTTTAAAAGAATGTTCTATAAAATTTTCAAGTTTTCAAAATACAATTTTATTTTTTGCAATGTATGTATTGATCAATGTTTTAAAAAAATTTTGTAATATATATAATATTATAATATTAATATTATAATTATATAATATTAATTTTTATAAAACCGTAGGTAGCCAAATGCCTAACATGCGATTTGAGTAAATCTCACAAATTTTTGGTTCCACAATTCTTTTTAAGACTAAATCTCTCCGAACTTAATGTTTTTACTGTTTAAAATTGTGATTTGGGCAGATTGTAAGTTAGGCATTTTGCTACCTACTGTTTTAAAATAATTAAAATTTTTTAAATAAATAGATCCCATCGATTGCCCACAATCAGACAAAGATTAAAAATTATTAATATAATGCTAGTTTTTTACAAAAAATTTTGAAAAAAGTGGTCGATTTGTTTTAAGGATTAAAAGAATCACTGCCGCGATAAAACGCAGTAATGTTTTTTTTGCGGGAAAAAAATATTGTCAAACACAAAAAATTGGAAAGGAGTTGAAGAATATTAACAAGATTATATATATATATATATTTTTTTTTTTAACGAATTAACATTCTTCGGGAATAGAGAACTGTAACCAGAAATAGATTGAAATGAAAGTTAGACAGCGATTTTAAATATACTTACTTTTTATTATAAATTCAGTATCGTCAATACAGAAACAGGAAAACATAGGACAGAAACTTATAGAAATTGTTTGAAATTCGGCTTCGGACTTGAACTACCGATTGAGACCAAAATTAAACTTGGGATTGAAACCGGAGTTTGACTCAAACTATTACTGAATCTTGACTGACACTTGACAGATTTTTGAACTAGAATAGACTGACTATTAAGCGGAAATTGACTGCCTGATGTCAATGGGACTTACATTTTTAACTTTTTGTCTCTTCGTAATTTCGGTGTTACGGTTGGTCTTGGGGGTAAATTTTTTTAAAGTAGAGGAAAAAAAGGTTTGACAATGGTCTTTTTCTATTACAAAATAACTTATTAAAATTGTTAAAAACAATATGAATTAATAAATAGGTAATATTGATTCTTTTCCACTAAAATTTATATTTTCACATTTTCTTTTTATTTGGAGTCCATTTAAAAAATATTTGTCCTTTTTGATTAAAAAATTAACTATAAACTACTAGGCTACAAATAAAATTTTATATTAATACCACAACATTGTGAAATATCATCTAAAATTACTACTTTTCATTAATCTCCATCCTTATTTATAACGCACTAAAATAATAATGCTTGCATTATTGCTTACCTATTTCAAAAATTCCATTAAAAACGTAGTTTTTAGAAACATCGTTATTTCTATTAAAGCATGCATAAACTTTTACAGAATCAAATGAAAATACTCTTAACAATATAATATATATCTAATCCTGATCAAAAATATTTTCTTTTAGTCGTTTCCTACGTTACAACATATGGGATTATTCCGATTATAGATAAATCATAAAATTCTTTGCCAAATTCAATTATTTTTATAAATAACCATATTTATCACAAGAATTCCATTCTATTCTACCCTAAGGTGGACACTTTTTTGGCCACAAGGTGGTCACTTTTGATTTTTTATGAAAATGTGTTTATACGCTATATTTATGAACATTTATCACTGTAAATGTGAATTTTATCAATTTTTAAGTTTAATGGTGAATTATAATGAAATAGAATTATTTTCAAAATTTTACCTGTCTAATACATACTTACACAAAAAGTATCATTTTTGACGAAAGGACAAAGTGCAAAAAAAATGTAATATGTTTCTGTGATCCTGAAAAATAATTAATATTAAATATACAACTTAATAATACGTTTTTCACATTTTTTATAACTTTTTTTATTAATGAAATGAAAAAAACTTTATGATAGGAAGTTAGGTAATAAGACAAAGCTTCAAACGCCGTATTATTCACCTTTATATATAATTCCATTTGAAATCTATAGTCGTTCAAAAGATGGGTTACCATCTTAGGGCCCTCTCCCCTACAATTATTATTGTCATCGCAAAATTTCAAATATTTTAATAACATATTCATTACATAATTTTTATGAAGAAAAATATGATCAAAATGAAATTAAAAATTTTTTAATTTGCGATATTAAATGTTAAATGCGTACAGCAAGACCTGACAATTCAAGATAACATAAACTTTTTATTACCCCATAAATATGTTCTTAAGAATTGAAGTAACAAGTTAATGATAGTGCTATAACAGTTATCTGAAATAGGCCTGTCAAAAAATTATAGATTGAAAATTTGTAATCCCAAGAGACTTTATAATATAACAAAATAAACTAAATTAATAAGAATCCATAATTTCCTTATAAACATAATTTTTTATATATATTGGCAACTGCAGAGCTGTGTTGGCCCTCTCGTGTCGACCTACTTCTAGTAGTTGTCTTTTTATTTCTTCTATCTCTAGCATATGTAGAAATAAGAGATAAAAACCAAGATCTCGGACGCAAGTCGATAAAAGGGTGGGTCAGTTTCTCATGATTTCGGATTCCAATATTACTTCTATTATTTCCTAAAAATATTTTTACGGAATCAAACTATTTTACTCTTGATAAGACAACACATATCTGACCATAATGAAAAACATCACTTCTTAAATAAATGAATATATTATTAAATGTTTGCCTTTGGGATTTATTAATTGTCGTTTTCCATTATCACAATATTCAATAGAATCAATACTTTTATATATATTTTTCACTTTTACTGTCTAAGAGACGCACCACTTTCTTATTAATATCATCAACATCATCGTTTCTAGGTGCTGAAATTGTACATCTCCACCACTCCTTAAACTTATTCTGTTGTAGTAAATGACCAAACATTTCTTTAGCAATATTATATATATATATATATATATTTATTTCAAGTATATAATCACTACATTTTTGGTTCAACATTTAATTTATTATAATTTTGCTCTCTTATCTTAATATGATAAAAAAATTTTACGTCATCAACCTGCGCAGATAAATTTTCATTAATGTCTAAATATCCCTAAAATCAGTTAGAAAATATCCTTCATTTTATAACGTTAATTTTATATTTTTATAAACTGTTTTTTCAGCATCAATATTGTCAAGTTTTGAATAGTCTTCTGACATTTGACCCTTAAATTTTTCCCAAAGGTTTTTTCGGATGTACAAGATGACAATGAATTAGAATTCTTACAAATAATTGTCGAAGTGAATGAGGCATCATCCATAAGGTAGCTTCTTCCATTGCCCTAATCCACTCACTATCATCTTCTATGAGTCCTAATGCTAAACAGGCAGATGTAAAAGATTCATGAATAACTCTATTAACTGTTCTTAAACTTTGAAAAGAAGTTCCTTTTTTTACTGGCAACAATAACACAGGTCAACAAACTTTTGTGGCATAACCAATAGAAGCTGATTTTTATAGGATTTTGTCCGTAGAATATAAATTTGACCTTGAAAATATTAGATTTACTCTAGTTTTTAATCAATTTACGTTTCAATTCACAAAATACACATTTTTGGCATTTTTTGAATGAATGTACAACCCTACACTGGACCTTAAAATTTCCGCATATCACTAAATTAAAGCTTAAACACTGCTTTTGAATATCCATAAACAAAAACTATATTTTATGTACACTTTAGCCTATAATGTCCAAAGAAACATACGCTGTTCCATAAACGTAATAAAAATAACATTACTTTTGACCATGTAAGGCAATTCAAGTCAAAACTAGTCTCTCTTAACACCACTATCATCCTTTCTTTTATTAATTCTTTTGACCCAGTACACCATTTTGATCTAACATTTAGTTAATTTAAATATTCTCCATACCATCTTTTTTAAAAATCTCCCTCCAATTTTGTATATGTTGCCAAATTGACAATCGATTATTTGCAACTTGAGAATATTTCAATGACGGTATACTTGAAATAGGTTCACTTATTCAAAAATGACCCGTAGTTAAAACTTGAAAATCGTTCGGATCAAATGAAATAGGCGTGAGTAATCTAGAGTTTAAAATTCCCTCCACCTCACACATGTACGTGTACAATTCTTCGTAGGTACACAATGTCTCGCCGATAGCAGGTAATTGTCCCCTCGAGACTAAATCAGCTTGATTTTGTTTCGAAGCTACATGACCCCACATTTCCGTTTCTGTGAATGATTGAATAAATGCTACTCTATTTCCCACGAAGGTATTGAACTCATGAGGTGATGAGTTTATACAGTTCAACCTTATGGTTTAGTCTGACCATAGTTTGACTTGCTCCACTTCGATCTTAAGTGATTCTTTCACTTTTTTTATGAAATGAGACAATAAGACTGCCCCTCAAAGCTCTAGCCTAGGCAGAGTTATATTTTTCAATAAAACAACTCTTGATTTTGCACGAAGAAGATTACACTGAATTTTTCCATCGCTTTTTGTTCTTATGTACACGCTCGCTCCATACGCTTTCTCGCTGGCGTCTGAGAATCCATGGATTTCCATCTTTGAAGTGGATTTTTTAAAAGTGGACTCTGGTCCACTTAAAAAAAAAATTCGTCGTTTAACGAGTCCCATTTTACTCCAAGAGTTTTAGATGTGTGGTCCATATCAAATTTGACAATCCCAGCATCTTTGCTTTTTTCTTCAGTTATTTCAGGACAATTGGATCTCCATTTTCGCAAATTTAGCCCTGCTGTCGCTGTCAATTTAATTAGACCGTTTTGTAATTTTCGTTCCTCTTTCCGTGATTCGACTCCTGTCAAAGATCGCCCACATAAAATTCTTCCCGGACTACCCTCGCAGCTTCCGGAAATGATGATTCTTTGTCTATTGACATTGCTCTAAACACCGAGTTGCCAGATATGGAGCTGATGAAGTACCGTATGTGTTATAATTTTTAACTGATATATTTTTATCGGTTGATTTTCGTCATACCGCTAAAGAATTTTTTGAAAATTTTCATTTCCTGATCATTAATGGAATTATGTTGTCCTGTCGTATTAGACCAATCATCTCTTCATTAAGAGATATTCCCGTCGACGTTTTCGACGATCCATCGAAAACTACCCTTTAATCTGTTGTGATGCTCGACTCTCTTATTACAGCTTGATGTGGCATATAACAACCCTTATCTTTCTTTCCCTTCGAAATTTCCATAAGATTGAGTTCCTCGTATTGTCGCATGAACTTGTGGTATTTTTTCTTAACTTCCAGATTCTTTGATAATTTTTTTTCTAAAATAAAAAATCTTTTCCTAGCTGTCTCGTAAGAATCATCAAGTTCTTCTATTTTTTCATTAAATTGAAGTCGAACTGTGTATTTTCCGGAAAAATCCCGCTTAATATTTTCCACAAAATGTTTTTCACATTTTGTTTCCTTTTCTGATACGTGCTTAATTTTCTTATCTTCTTGAATTTTGCAAAAGTTTTTCAATTGTTTTGACAGACTATCCCTCACTACGTTGCATAAGAATTTACCATGAGCTTGTTTTTTAGTACTTTTCCCAGTGACGATCCACCCTAATGTTGTACCTTGAAATGACGTATGTGATGTCGACAAATTAATTTTTGCCAGTTCCTAGTAACTCGTCAAAAATCTCTGCTCCGATTAATGCATCCACTGGTGCTAGTTTATAAAAACTTGGATCTGCTAAATTTATATAAGAAGGAATATTTAATTTATTTTTATTAATTGGAACGGAAGGAATTTCACTAGTAATTGTTGGTAAAATGAGGAAGGACAACTCTACACTCTAGTTGGTGTGTTTTGACTCTAATTTTGCGCTTACCCATTCGAAACTATTTAACTCTGTGCTATTTATCCTTTCAATTACAAAATCTATGCGTTTTCTATTAAGTTTTAATTTATCCGCTAAATACTTCATCCTTATATTAGGTTGAGAACCACTGTCACGAATTATTCTATAATTATATTTATTTCCATGATTATCTAAGATATTTATTATTGCAGTTGATAAAATATCACTCGATGAATCACACTGTGTCACAAAAAATGAAAATATAAAGAGTCGAATGCGATGTTTTTCAAAAGAATTCGTTAAAAATGGACTAAGTTATTCCATTTTTAAGTTTTGCAGTCATATTCATGAATTTATGCTTAAGACAGAATGTTCTTTTTCTCTACTTATATTTGTTGCTCTTTCTTTGTTATTAATGTCTGACAACATTTTTTTAAATTAAACAATGCAGTAAATTATTTTTTTAATATAAATATCAAGTACTAATGACAGGGAATCGTAAAAACGTTATAACTACATTTTTCGTCAAAAATAAAAAATTTGAAAGGGAGTAAATGAGGTAATTAGATTTACTTATAATATCTTAAAATGTTTTGATATATTCTGAAATCGTTTGTTAATTTTAACAATTTAATTAATTTTTAACTGAATATTTTAATCATAAAAAACAAATTACAATCTAAATTAAAAATGCTTATTTCTTCGCCTTTTTTGTACAAAGAATCATCAGTGTCTCGTTTCAGAGACCAACAATATTCAGAAATCATGTTTACAGAACTTTTCCCTTGAAAGCGTTTTTCAATATGCTGAATTTCCTTATGGAATCTCTCCCCTTGTTCATCACTGAACAGACCAAGGTTGTCAGGAAAAAAATCTAAATGGGAGTGTAAATAATGGACTTTAATTGACATATTGCATCCCATTTCAGCATATGCTGTCAAAAATTCTTGAACAACAACAACATAATCGTCACTCCTATAGTTTCCAAGAAAATTATTGCACAATGAAATAAAACTATCCCATGCTCTTCTTTCTACATTATTTAATTTATGAGCAAACTCTTTGTCATGCATAATTTTTCTTATTTGAGGGCCAACAAATATACCTACAAAGCATGAGAAAATGAGATTAAAATATTAATATGTATGTTTATTTAGTATTAAGTCAACCAAGACAATGAATTCAGTTAATATCGTGATTAATATAATTTATTTCAGCAAAATTCAGGCCTGAAAAAATATTTTAGAACCTAATCTGTCGTACCTGCTTTAATCTTAGCGTCACTTAATTTAGAAAATACTTTTTGAAGATGTTGAAATGCTTCGCTATTCGAGTTCAAAGCTTTAACAAATTGCTTCATGTAGCCAAGTTTCAAATGTAATGGTGGTAATATAATATTTTCTGGACGCACTAGAGGAATGTTTAAAACATTTTTTTTTTCCTAGCTAAAACATTTTACGTGCTGGCCATTCTTTCCGTTTATATTTGTTAGGTGCGCGACTATCCCATTTACAGAAATAACAAGGGTATTTCGTATAACCACCTTGCATCCCTAACAAAATTGTTAAAACCTTTAAATCACTAACAATTTGCCATTCATGGGCAGCATAATTGATGCATTCAAGAATTTTTGCCAATGATCCATATGTTTCCTTCAAATCCGTTGCATACGCTAAAGGAACTGACGGAAGTTTATTTTCATTGTGCAACAGTACAGCCTTCAAACCTACAGAAAAAGAAGTATATATTCTATTTAAGTTATAAAAAAAATTTATTTGCACCTTATTTTGTAGAAAAAATTCTTACTTTTGTAGGATCCATCAACAAACAATCGCCAGTCCTCTGGTATGTAATCGTGATTTAAAATTGAAAATAACTCTGGAATGTTCGAACAATACACGAGATTGCTACAGTCATTGTCAGTTTTAAAAATTTCTTTGAAAAAATTTTTATCATTATTTCTGCAAGAAGTCACTTTAAAATTTCTTTCGACCAAATTCCATTGTTTTAATCTAGAACCAAGGACTTCAGACTGTCTTCCAAATAATTTTGGATCGCGTAAGAGATCAATAAAATCCAGATTTGAAACAAAATGTGGTTCCTTTGAACACGATGAAAGTGGAACATAATCTTGATATTCAGAAATCTTTAGATCATTCATTTTTATTTCAAAATCATCAGGCAATTCCGCTTTTTTGCATTTTTAGTCTTAAAAGACTCAAAAAGTACTGGTTTTGTGACAGTCAAAATATCGGCATATTTTATTAACTTACGCGTTTTATATTGATGTCCTGCAATATTTGTTTGACAAAAGTAACAATCATCCGCTTTATGATAAACTTGATAATGCCATGTCATTGGAACCGAGAAAGGCAAGGAAGTGTGCTTTTCGTTATTTTTGGATTTTCCTATTTTAAGTTTTGTTAAACAAAGTAAACATATGTGCTCCGGCTCATACCAAGAACTACCGTTATAAGAAGTATAAAATAATTTATTATATTCTTCAGTGGCAACTTTGTTGATTTCAAATTTGTACCGATGGCGATTGTCCACAAACGAACCACATATATAACAAAAATTATTACGTTTATCGCACATTTTATCTTCTGTACATCGACAAGGAATACCAAATTTTGTGAACAAACTATACGTACAATAAAATAATTCAAATGAAATAGAATAAATCCAAACTCTAGCTCGATACGTACACAAAACAACCAATAACCAAGGAAAGAACAATCACAAATGTCACAAATGTCGTTTGCATTTGTTTCAATATAATATAGTTAATAGACAACTTGTAAAAACCGTTAATGAAATATGACATTGATTAAAAAAAACTATGCGTAATATAATTTTAGAAGAAAAGTTATTTGAATAAAGTTTGAAAAAAGTTGAAAAAATTAAGCGTTATTGAGTAATATTTGTATTTTGAGATTTTATCTTTTTGGGTTTTATCGTTAATACTAAAATGAAATTTTGGGGGTGTTTCGGCAATTTATTATATATCATTTTTTTAGTTTTTCAAGACGAACAAGTTGTGATAGGTCCGATTCAAAGTAATTTTTCACTGTTGCACAGTGTCATTAACATGTAAATTCTTTCCTATATTTTTTTCTTTATTTTCGCTATCTTTGTTTGTATTGTTATTATTGGGTTGTATTTCGAGATGTAAAAGAGTATTGTGTTGCTTGTTACAGATAGTGCAATTTCTTGATTTGCATTCATTTATTAAATGATTGCCCCTTAAACAATTAATTAATTATTATTAATTAATTATTTCGTTTCCCTTCAAAGACCTTTTCCATTCTCTTCTCGAATCATGATCAAGCTTGGACAATACAAGACAGACTAATGGCGTATCCTAACTTTCAGTTGGTTCATTAAATATTTTTAACGCGTCTATATGTTTTGAAAGAGAATCTAGAAAATTTCTCAAACATGAAGCTGATTCCTTTCCCGGTGTCTTTAAATGAAATAACGACATGATGTGATTTTAAATGATAACGCTCTTATTGTCATATCTGTCTTCTAGCAATTTCCAAGCCTCATCGTAACTTGCTTCTGATATTTCAATATTTTTTATTACTTGAGCTGTATTTCCTTTTACATATGATTTTAAATATCTCAATTTTTTAACTTTAGGAATGGTTCGGTCGTTATGAATAATTGCATTAAACGTATCTTTAAATCCCAACCATTCGTCATATTTACCTGAGAAAGTAGGAAAGTCAAGTTTTGAAAGAGGGAAATGTATGTGTATCGTATTTGTCTCGCTTGATACATTTGACACTCGTGAACCTGCCAATTCCCCTAAATGAACAATTTCAGCTTTGCTATTTCGTCAGTTGCCGTCACCGAATCGCGTTGAACCGTGAGAGTATTCGAATATTCGTTTATCAATTTAGTAGCTCATGAAACCTACTTAAAATAATTATTTTTAAACACTGATCTCTCTGTCTCACGATTAGGTGTCGGAGTTTTTATTTCTAGTGTTAACTGCGCTTTGTCATAATCTATCCACGTTTCTTTAAATTTTTCAGACGAAGTTGGATTTCCTCGATAGAAATATATTATTTACCCCTTTAACGCCGGGAAGGACACATATTTTACTCAACTTTTAGGGCCATCGTTTCTAACGATTTCGTAAGTTAAAAATTTCGTAGGTATCAATCTCTATAGAGTTTTGATCGCTCTTTCAGAATCTGAAGTTAAAATTTAAAAAAAACTTTAATTTGAGAAAGTTGTGAACATTTTTTTGACAAAAAACTGTTTTTTTTTACTTTTTTGGGGAAAAATGAATTCTTTTCAATGTAGCAAGTAAGAATGCATGCGTAAAAACTACAAATATCGCGTCTGCAAAAACGAACCTTCAATATGGCGAAATGTACGTTTAAAAATTTCAAAATGGCGATAGAAGACATTTTTTTAAATAAACATGAAAGTCTAGTGTACGAATTTTAAAAAAATTGGATAATCTTGTCACTTTGTATTTAGGGGTTTTTGAGGTTGCTGATTAGGAATCTAATATCAGCTTTTCAAAAATCAAAAGGGTGGACACAATATGGCGGAATTTTTTTTTAAATTTGACAAAATATGTTTGAAACCTCATACTCAGAGGTTTCCGAAATTCAAAATAACGGATCCACTATGGCGATCGTAAATTTAAAAAATCGTTATATTTTTTTGAAATTTGTTACTTGGGGGTTTTTGCTAAAAAAATTTCTGATTAGAAAATTGATTTTAAAACCTGCAATTGTTTTCTTTATATTTTAAAAAATTTTCATCTATGACTCTCTGACTGAAAATTTACATTTACTATGAGAATAGGTTCGGTTGTGGTCATGCTTTCGTTTTCCACTCATAACATGTGTCCAAGCACAGAAAAAAGCTGAACTTATTTTTGTTGCAACTCATTATGAGTTCACTATCAAAATAAGTAAATGACAAACTTCAACTTACTCAAAATGAGTCTTACTCGTATCAAGTATCAGGTTAGGTTAGTTTTTATAGAAATTGAAAATCTTAAGATATTATGTTGATAACACTGGTTTACAGTGAAATTTCCAATCAAACAAAACATTTTTTTTCGATTAGTAGGTGTTTTCTGAGTAAGAAAATCATAGTTTTAATTTTTTTCCCTCGTGTAGTTTTTTTGTAACTTCAAATTTTGTATTTTTGAGGTGCGACGGCACTTAAATTTACCTGTAGGAAAATCAGCTCGTCCAAAAATGATGAATAGGAAGTCGTTCGAAAGGCAATTAAATGATCTTTTAATCCATATAGGCGATTCCACGTGAGATTTCAGTCGACCTCTTAAAATCGGCGAAAAATATTTTTTTTCTATTCTGTATCGAAAAAAAACAGATACGTATTTTTTTATTTATGTTTAATTGTTAAAATTTTTGAGTTATGAATTTTCGAAAATTTGGACTTTTAATTGTAGACCTCTATTCAGTAGCTTATAAGTCCGAAAATATTGAGTTTAGGAAAAAGTTCTTAAAGAATGAAAGTTTTAGTTTTCTTTCGACTTTTAAGAAATGAAAACGAAAATATTTTTTAAAAATGTTTTATTAAAAAAATTTTTTTTTATAAACAAATTAATTTTTTTTAACTTTGGACCGGATTTTTTTTTATTTTTTTAAAATGTTTTTGTACCTTATAATATAGAGAAGATTTCCTAAAAAGTCCTGAAATGGGCCTAATGTGTTAAATGAGTTTTAAAATATTTTCAAAAATCACTTGGAAGCATCACAGTGAGATTTTTTTACAATTAACTTTCTAAAACTGTCTACAAGGTATAATTTTTAATATATTTGAGAGTTCTTTGTTTTAAATTACAGGTCTGCGCTGTAAACAGTTTTAAAAAGTTAAATGTAAAAAAATCCCACTGTGATGCTTGCAAGTGATTTTTGAAAATATTTTAAAACTCATTTAACACATCAGGCCCATTTCGGGACTTTTTGAAAAATCTTCTCTATATTATAAGGTACAAAAAAATTTTAAAAAAATAAATAAAAATCCGGCCCAAAGTTAAAAAAAATTAATTTGTTTATAAAAAAATTTTTTGTTTTTAATAAAAATTTTTTTAAAAATTATTTTGTTTACATTTCTTAAAAGTCGAAAGAAAACTAAAACTTTTATTCTTTAAGAACTTCTTCCTAAACTCGATATTTTCGGACTTATAATCTACTGAATAGAGGTCTACAATTAAAAGTCCAAATTTTCGAAAATTCATAACTCAAAAATTTGAACAAATAAACATAAATAGAAAAATACGTATCTGTTTTTTTTATACAGAATAGAAAAAAAATATTTTTTGCCGATTTTAAGAGGTCGACTTAAATCTCACGTGGAATTGCCCATATATTACAGAATAAAATTAAATAAAAATTGAGAGAGCTACAGTCAAGTTAAGATTAAATTCCATGGAAATTTTGATGATTTTTAGACACTTGACTAACTTTTGATAATTTTTTCCACAACAAACAGTAGAAAATATTGAGGTTTAAAACTTTTTATTGATAGCTTATTCCATTGAGAAATTTTTGAGCCCTTGTGGACCTTGATTGGATTCAAAATGAAAATTCTACACTACATTTAGTGAACGAAACTACTTTGCCATTTTTAGTATACTTTTCAATATTTGCAGCAAACATGCAAATAGTGAAATTAAGTTAAGTGCTAAAGTTACGAAAATCACACATCCAGAAATTCTAGAGTTGATCAATTCGAATACAATGTCAAATATCAAAATTTCAAAATGGTAATTCAAAAATGGCGGACAAGTTTTTTTAGAAATCGATCAAATTTATGACAATTTCGTTACTCGTGGTTTTTTGGTGTCGCTGATGACGTGTCTGATGTCAGATTTTAAAAATTAAAAATGGTGGCTTCAATAGAGAAGACGAGTTTTAGCACTCTGATTACAAATTCGATGTCATATTTTGAAAAATCAAAGAGGTGGATTCAGTCTGTGCGAACATATTTTAAAAGTTTAAAGATAAACTTATTAAAATTAATACTTTAGGGTTTCTGGGGTCTCTAATTCTTATACCAACGTCGGTTTTAAAATTTTTAAATTGATGTTATGTTGATGGAAAATAAAAACCTTACTCTAATTGCAATAAACTATCTTAATTTCCTTTTCAATAAATTTCTATAACTTTTTAACTTCAATACATTTTAAATAGTTGTAATTAACTTTATCAAAGTACATTTAAAAAACAAAAGTTTTTAAATAATAAATTAAAATTATGTTTTTAAATGTTTTAGAGCTCTTTAACATTCTTCATCCCCCTCCTTGATGTTTTCAGTGTCTTTATTTTCGAAAGAGATTTAAAATGTATTGCAGTTATAAAGTTATTGAAAATAAAAATTAAGATAGTTTATTGCAATTAGAGTAAGGTTTTTATTTTCCATCAACATAACATCAATTTTAAAATTTTAACACCGACGATGGAATAGGAATTAGAGACCCCAGAAACCCTAAAGTATTAATTTTCATGAGTTTATCTTTAAACTTTTAAAATATGTTCGCACAGACTGAATCCACCTCTTTGAATTTTCAAAATATGACATCGAATTTGTAATCAGAGACATAATCAGAAAGCTAAAACTCGTCCTCTCTATTGAAGCCACCATTTTTAATTTTTAAAATCTGACATCAGACTCGTCATCAGCGACACCGAAAAACCCCGAGTAACGAAATTGTCATAAATTTGATAGATTTAAAAAAAAACTTGTCCGCTATTTTTGATCTACCATTTAAAAATTTTGATATTTGACATTGTATTCGAATTGATCAATTCGAGAATTTCTTGATGTGTGATTTTAGTAACTTTAGCAGTTAAATTAATTTTACTATTTGCATGTTTGCTACAAATATTGAAAAGTATACTAAAAATAGCAACGTAGTTTCGGTCACTAAATGTGGTGTAGAATTTTCATTTTTAATTCAATCAAGGTCCACAAGGTGTCAAAAGTTTCTCAATGGAATAAGCTATCAATAAAAAGTTTTAAACCTCAATATTTTCTACTGTTTGTTGTGGAAAAAATTATCAAAAGTTAGTCAAGTGTCTAAAAATCATCAAAATTTCCAAGAGATTGGATCTTAACTTGACTGTAGCTCTCTCAATTTTTATTCAATTTTATTCTGTAATATATGGATTGAAAGATAATTTAATTACCTTTCCAACGACTTCCTATTCATCATTTTTGGACGAGTTGATTTTCCTACAGGTAAATTTAAGTGCCGTTGCTCCTCAAAAATACAAAATTTGAAGCTACAAAAAAACTACACGAGGGAAAAAAATTAAAACTATGATTTTCTTACTCAGAAAACACCTACTAATCGAAAAAAATGTTTTGTTCGATTGACAAAAAAAGTTTTTAATTTGTAAACCTGTGTAATAACATAGGCACAGAAAAAATAAAAGTTAAAAACTAGAGGTCACAATCCCCTATCCCCATGTTTTCGAAGTCGCTGAAACCTAATATGACCATGAACAATTTTTTTCATCGACCCTTTTCCCGCTACCACCCCCTTACACATACTCCCGGGGGTTGGAGTTTCAGTTTAAATAAAAGTCGAGTAGCGTGTCTATATCTATGTTTTTTGTGTCGATGAAACAAAAAAAGACCACCAAAAACAAAATCGTCCATCCCTAAATCCCCTTAACACCCCAGGGTAGGGGGTTAAAATTCGAATTTTCACGAACAGTTCAGTACGGTGTCAAAACCTACGTTTTTGTGTCGATAAAACTAAAAAAGACTAAAAAACAAATCCTATCCACCCTCAACCTCCGTAACACCCCCAGGGATCTGACAACGCAATCCACTTTTCGTGAAAGTGCGAATTTCAATACTCACCCTGGGGGTGTTAAGGAGGTTGTAGGGGGTTAAGGGAGGGACGATTTTGTGTTTGGTTGTCTTTTTTGGGTTCAACGACACAAAAAAAAAGAATAGACACCCTACTCGACTTTTATTTAAACTGAAACTTTAACCCCCGGGAGCAGGTGTAAGGGGGTGGTAGCGGGTAAATGGGAAATAAAAAAAATTGTTCATGGCCATATTCGGTTTCAGCGACCCTAAAAACATGGGAATAGAAGGGTGTGACCTCTGGGTTTTGACTTTTATTCTTTTTTGTGCCTGTGTAATTTGTTAATTATTTGATTAATATTCAAATTAAAAAAACTGTGTTATGTTTATAATATTTATAATACAGATGTTCAATTTAAACATTAGAACATTTTTGAATATATATGAAATATTAATATGAAATTATAATTTTAAGAATATTTTTTTTAATTTTTGACGTTTCCAGGCAGTGTTAAAACTTTTGTACTTTATGTTACATATGGTTGGTATAAATTTACCAGTTCTAACATATAAAATATTTTTTCAATTCTTAATAAATACAATGAACCGGATTTAAGAAACAAAGTTTTTTACAGTGTGTGACAACCCATTTAAGGTTTATAATAAATAAGGTTATTTAAAGACGTGAGTAGGACTTAAACGGAGTTTACGCAATGTACAAACAGAATGTTCCTTGAACTTAAAAAAAATTCCTTCTTTAATTTTCTCCACGAGGCAAGTCAAAAAATGGGAGAAATCAAACAAACTTACTTGTATTCGTACTTCTACGGCACTGCAAGTTGCGATGGTCTCGTGGATACTGACGAAAAACAATATTAAAAAATAAAGCGCACTGATTATTCACACTTATGACATTTATTAGTAATTAATAAAACAATTACAAGTTTTGTGAACGCAGAGGCTATATATTATAGTATACAATACGATTCGCAACGGGTTTGGCACCAGTCTGATTAGCATTCAACCGGCTAAGCAACATGTGCTTTTGTCATCTGCTAATTTTTGTGTCAGCGACGCCTAGAGGCGATAGTTGGCGCTAAAGCGCGAATATTTAAAATAATTAAACAAAAATATTTTCCTTTTAATAACGCTAATCAGGGTAATGGCGACGATATAATAACAAAAATAATTATGATCGTTACAACTCCCCCTTTCTAAATCGTTGCTACTACCCTGGGTAGTTCCAGTTTGCAAGAGTTCCCCATTTGGCAATTGACTTGCGTGAGAAACGACTAGAAATTAGGATCCGAAATCATAAATTGAGAGAGAGTTTAAATACGATATTTGAAAGAAAAGAAGGGAAAAGGTTTGAAATTATAACTTAACTGGTATCTCAGTGCTCGTACTGTGTCCTCTTATTTACTATGGTAAAGCGCATTTCTTCGCAGTTTTAAATAACGAGGTAGAAAGTTACAGTTTTTTTATTCTATCTTTGGCGATTGCCGAATAATAATCTAAGAATCAGTCTTTCTCGATTAGCATTATGATTGTCGGTGGGTATTAATAATATTGTAGTAAAGAAAACAATAATATCATATTAACAATAAGCGCAACGACGCTGAACTTAAAAAGTTAGAAAAATTTAAAAATGTAGAATAGTACAGACAATATAAAAATATAGACTCTGGAAGTTTAACGAATGCTAAAGGTATTTTTAAGTAATTAACAAAGTTTTACTTAAGATTATGGCACAACGGTGCAGAGAGAAAAACGAAATGAGTTTGGATTTTTAGCGGTTTGCTTATTAGTCCTTTTCTGATTCGGTGTCAGCCTTTTTTATTACTATCCTCTAAGCTAGGGCTACATTTTCCCAGAGAGCGGCGTTGGCGACATCGGACTCGTCAGGAGAAGGACCCTGGAGCGCATTTGGGTCCGCTAATAGAATTTCATCGACTGGTTTGTCTCTGACCAGGGATTTGTCTTTTGCGGCGCGCTGAACGTTCCTCAATTCTTTTGGCTGCTGTGGTACTGGGGCTACTTGTGCAGCGCGTTTGATCTCGAACTGGATGGCGAGTTGGCTACGCTTAGCGATAGCGTATTGGATCATGCGTTTCCGACAATCATGGCAGTTGGGATATGGTAAATGGCATGGTCGCCAACAGCACTTGCAGCGCAGATGATCTGGCAACGACTTCGGTAGTTTTGTGTATTGAGGCCAAGGGTAATCTTCGGTCGAGAGTTCTGGATGAGAGCAGATCTGACAGAATTGACCAGAGTATTCACTGAGGCAGGATCAAAAACTATGTCCAATAACACTGCAGTTGAGGCGTCCATGTGGGGCCTTAGGACGGAGTCTTGGTTCGCGCAGTTCGGTTACTGAGATATAGACCTCTTGGATGCGGTCCTTGAATAGTCTCTGCAGGCGCGTATACAATCCTTCTAGGTAATAGTGATCTTTTTTGTAGGAATCTACGTCCGCTTTATGTTGAGCACATAATTGTTAGGAAGACTCAAGTTTTTCTTTCTTGGTAGTTAGACGTTTGGACAGCTCACTGCACTTTGCATTCAGCTGAGTGATTTGACCGGCTTGGTCCAATTTTACTGCATTATATAAATTGATTGTTACGCTGGTGGTTTCACGACGTAATTTGTTTACTAGTTTAGTAGCCTTGGCCACTTAAGATAACAGGGTGTCTTTTTCGGTGATGAGAGCAACAAAACCAGGTTTGGTAAGCGCGACTAGTCCTGTAGGGACTTCTTAGAATTCGAGCTTGCCTTTGTCGACACAGTCGCACTCCGGAGCAAGTGTAGGATGTAGAGCTTTAACTTCCGCTATGAACTATGTAGAGGTCGGTAGTTGGTCTGCTCCTGTATCCTTTTTTGTTGACTCCATGGCGCTACTGAAAGCGAATTTACAAATTCATACGCGATCTTAGGTTCTTTTTAGCTGGTTTCAAATAGTTTATAGGATACTTCCCTAGTCTTTTGCCATGTACATCGCAGATAACGACTATCGTGGGTGCTAATTTTTCTGCGACTGTCGCTGGGCCTTTGTAACGTGGTGCCAGTTGAAAACTGTAACCACGTGCAGCGTTAGATAAAGCGTTATTCGTCTCATTTGTATTAATGTCAGTTATGGTGTCGCGTGATGGTTATAAGCGAACTAGATATCTTCGAGAAGAATATCCCATTTGCGTTGGTTCTCGCCGAGAAGGCTCGCTAACATCGTTTTCAAATTACGGTTTACGCGCTCGATGGGATTTGCCTGGGGATGATATACGTGCGTGGTCCGTTGCACGGAACCGATTTTTTGTAAGAACGATGTGATGTTGCGATTCACGAACTCTGTACCGTTGTCGGTGATAACAAATCTAGGCGCTCCCCAGCGGTGAACAAGGGTGTTAAATGATTTTACAATCTTGGTACCGTCTGCTTTGGATAGCGCGAAGCATTAAATATAACGAGTATACGTGTCTTCACAAACAAGAATGTAATTTTTACCGGATTTTGACCGAGGTAGGAGGCCTACGATATTGAGTGACACTGTTTCCCAGGGTTCCGTAATTTTGCGCGGATAGATTAAACCTTGCGGGGGTGTGTTTTTTGGTTTACACCTGAGGCAAATCTTGCATTCATTAACGTAACGCTTGATATCGTCGCTCATGCCAGGCCAATAAAAATGGTTAATTATCGACTGATAAGTTTTATTGATTCCCTGGTGCGCGGATTGGAAAGTGCAATGGTATTCGGTGATGATCAGTAAAATTTCGTCTTCTTTCAAAACCTTTTTCCAGGTGTTATTGTCGCCAATGGTTTCCTTAATTAGGTTAGGTTTGAAGTAATATAGTTGATTGTTTGAATCAACTCTGTATCTTTCATATCGCGAAGGATCTTTATAAACTTTTTCCAACATTTCGTCGTACCAACTTAAGCTTCTGGTGCGATTTAGTTCGGTAACGCGCGTGTCGTTAGTGTCGTCTTCGTAAGGTCGCGAAAGCGTATCCGGCGCTTCATTAGTTGTGCCTTTTCTGTGCTCGATCTTGAAATTATTTGCGGATAGCTCAAGAGCCCATCGCGCAAGTCTACCTTTTGGGTCTTTGAGATCTTGCAACCAAATTAAACTGGAATGATCTGTGATAACAGTAAAGTTAGCGCATTCGAGGTAACAGCGGAGCTTTTTGATAGCAAAGATTACGGCCAAGCATTCCTTTTCGGTAATGGTGTAATTTAATTCCGCACTCCTTAAAGGTCTGCTTAAGCACGTGATCAAATACTCTTTTTCTCCATCTTGCTGTGTCCAGATAGCACCAATACCGGTGTCGCTTGCATCAGTATACAAGTAGTAAGGTAAGCCAGGCTTAGGCGCGACTAAAGTTAAAGCACTTCTTAAGGACTCTTTAACTTAGTTGAACGCGGCCTCGTGTTCTTCGGCTCTGTTCCATTGTGGTACCAGTTTACTGAACCATTGAACCGGCGCAACTTTTTTCGATTGCATGGAGTAGCCCGTTCGAGGATTGGTTCAACGCGCTTAGCGTTTGGCTTCAAACCGCCTTTGTCGAGAATAAATCCTAAATATTCTACCGACGATTTCGCGAAGTAATATTTATCGCGGTTGATTGGCAATCCTGCTTCGTGTAGGATAGTGAGGACTACATCGAGAAGCAGAAGATGTTCTTCAAAAGTTTTGGATATTATTATCCAGCCATCGAGGTAAGCGTGGACTTGTTTGCAATAATGCTCAGGAAGATTATTTTCGCGAACGTGCTCTACGAACTTTTCTTTTAGTCGGTCGGTTACAGCTTGGAAAGTGGCTGGCGCGTTTGTAAGTCCGAAGGGCATTCTGGCCCATCCAAACTGTCCACGACCGGGGACAACGAAGGCGGTGTATTCGCGCGACTTCGGGTCAATTGGTATGTGGTGAAACGCGTCGGTCAAATCGATCGTGCTAATTATGTTAGCTTCAGATAGCGCATCGAGTATGGTATCCATGCTGTGTGATCAGTAACACCGGTTCCAGAAGCAAATTTCGATAATTTCTCGTCTAGAAAGTCATTTAGAATTTTTATTTGTTCCAGAGATAGTTCGATTAATTGGGCCGAATTTAGGAAGCTGCGCGTATTAGAATTGGAGCCTAAAGGGTGACGAATCGTTGACCCTTTCATGGACCAATAACCTTGGCATGCGTCAATAATGACTTGCCAATTAGTTATAAAGTCCATGCCTAAAATGACTGGTGTGGTTAGTCCATCGAGAACTGCAAACCGTATTTCACCGTGGCAATTATCTATCTCAATATCAAATTTCGCGGAATGACGAGGCGCGGCTACGTGGTCGCGTTGCGCGAGTTGTACGCCGGCGCATGTTATCGTATCCTTAATTGGTTCGCCGATAGCTAAACTTTCGAGTTTGTCGAAAAGTTCTCCTGACATAAAGGTGCGATCGCTACCTGAGTCAAGAAGCGCTATTATTTTCTCATTACCGATTTTCATTGTGGTAGAAATTGTACGTTTTTCTTGAGACGGTGAGGGCGATGCGTGCCCTTTGTTTACTCTGTGCTCAGCTTCATCGGTCATTACAAATAAATTGTTTGACTGATTAACTAGCGGCAGTGATTTGAGTGAGGATATACTCGCGCCTATTATGGGGGAGGGATCCTCTTCAGAATCAGAGTAATCCGTCTCAGATTCAGAATAAAAGCAATCATCGTAATCGCTCTCAGTATCACTAGTATCAATCCTACCTGTATGCGCTTGGTTTAGCGTTGATGCTTTTTGAGGATTGTACGTTGATTCATTAGCGATAGGAATGCTTTCTGAATTTGAAGAGGTCGCAATTTCGTTTGAATTATTTATTTGATTAGTTATCAGTAAATTTTCGTTTGCGTTAAGTGGGGGTTTGCCAGGGAGATATAATCTCTCCTGGCTTCCTTCTCGTTTTTTGATTGAGAATCGTTACCGTCGTGCGCGTTTTGACCTAAAATGGGTGGAAAATTATTATTGTAATTATCGTACCATTGTTGCAAAAGATGCGAAGGAGGGGCGTACGGTGGGAGCGGAAGTCACTGACCTTGTGCACCTTGGTGACTGTTAGGTGGATAATATGGTGGGAATTGTGGATAATAATTTTGGTTGTAACCACGACCGTTACCATACCAATTGTTATTATTTCCACGGCCTCGGTTTTTACCGCTTCGATGGCCATTTCCACGACCGCTATTACTTCGTGAATTATCGTTTTTATCTTTTTTCTTATGCGCGGACGATCTACGCTTTCCCCCCCGTTCTGTGAGCGTTTGGGAAAAAATCGGAAGCGCGTCGTTCGGGTCGATCGCTGATGCTGTCATTTTTCTTTCGAATTTCTCGAGAAACTCGTTAGCGTCTAATTTTCCCGGGAATTTAAAGTCCCATGATTTAATGATTTTATGTAAGTTTGGAACTTGGGTTCGTTGGGCGATAGAAGCGTTGAGAACCACCGGGTTCAAGGTAAGATCAATTAAATCATGTTGATTTTTGTGACTCGAATTTGCAGGTGTTTGATAAATGAAATCTGGTTTTTCGGCGAAATTTAGTGTGGGATTTGCAGGAGGGTATTGTCGCGAAGGTGTTGGGAACGAAAGTGAGGGGCAAATTGGCGCTGTTGCTGTGGTTGCGCTTTGAGTTGTGGATACCATGTTACTCGCGAATGTGACCGTACTTGTGGTTAGAGTGGGGGGTAAGCAAGTCAAAGGCGCAAAAATATAGCCGTTTTCGTCGTATTGCCAACGAGAACCATGCCAAGGGTATTGCGCATCCCTTGTTTGAATTTGCGACATTTTGATTAAAAGGTCCTTGATATTTTCTGTCATTTCGGCGCGAAGTTTTCCTAAAGATTTTATTATTTCTGTTCTAAGCGTATCTATTTCGCGATGAGTTTCACTGTACAAATTAAGCATTTGTTGTTGTGAATCGTGTAGATAACGCTCGAACATGTTCTGCATGTCTTTAAATCTATTAAATTAATCCGTTTTGTTAGACGTTATATTGTGTGAGTGTCCTTTATAGTGACAGTCATGTTGTCTGTGAAAATACTTGTTTCGTGAACTAAAACTTTTTCAGTGTTAGCTTGTTCAATTTCCTCGTTAGCGCTGTCTATTGGGCTAAGATTTTCCGATGGAAAAGGAGGAATTTGATTTTGCTTATTTTGTGGAAAAAGAATAGCTAAGTTTTCTGTAGTTGCGCGCCACGTTTTCTCTTGTAAAACGCGCGCGGTATTCGTACCTAGGTTTTCATCGACACGTGGGGGAGTGCGAGTAGTTTTATCGGTTCGTCCAAAAGCAGTTGTTTGGGAACGGGTTTTTGGGTTTTTTCTTCCCTTGTTTAATGAAAAATGTTCGTCACTAAAAAATTTTCTTTTTAACCAATGTTAGATAATTTAGGTAATTGAGTAAACTAACTTTTGTTAATTTTGGAAAAGGGAAAAATAATCTAAAATTAAAAATCGGAATTTGTTGATTGAAGCTGTTGAGTAATTAGTTAAATTTATATTTTAAAATAGATTAAATACTAATTTGATTAAATTAAATTTTTGGACTAATAATTGTTTGTATCACTTGTTTTCGTAAATCTCGTTGTGTTCATTTCATGAACACTTTGCTTCCTCATAAAGATGTTAATAACAATAAAGTATAAATTTTGAATAATTATTTTCAATTGCTGTAATTTTTTTATTCTCTTTATTTAATACTTCACTATAAAAAAAATTCATTTACGATTTCTGTTTTTTAAGTATCAATAACTCCTTTATTTCTAATCGAATTAGCTTCAAAAATAGATCAATCGAAGCGTTTTTCAATGCTCTCCATATAATGTATAAAAAATTATTTTTTTACACAAACATACATACGGAATGACATGTTTCAAAAATGTAATTTTTGAACTCCTACGGTCAAATAACATAAAGATATGTTAAAAAATCGAAACTGAAAAATTTTGGTATCACAATGCATCCTCTATATGAGGAGGCAAAATTAAAATAATTACAAAAAATGCAAACTTGTACAAATGATTTAAATTTGGGGTACCTAACCACCCCATTTTTCCGTTACAGTATTAAAAAGATCATATTTCTGTTCTAGACTTAATAATAACTCGTATTTTCATTAAAATTCCATCTATTATCGCGCGGCATTAAAAAGTCACGCTACAGTGTTACGCGCAGATATATGTTTTATTTTTTTCTCAAAAACTTCTGGCTGTCGCACGATGAAACTTGCAGGATAAGTTTAGCACATTTATGGTTACATATGGTAAAAAAAAAATAAAGGTAGCATATTTTTTCTATGGCTTTTTAAAAACTTAAATTAATTGTTTAAACACTTGCCTCGTGGAAAAAATTAAAGAATGAATTTTTTCTAAGTTTAAGGAACATTCTGTTGGTACATTGTGTAAACTCCGTTTAAGTCCCACCCACGTCATAAATAATCAAAAAAAAAATATATATATATATGGGACATTCCACGTCAACCGGGACAAGACTGTCCAAAAATCTATTGCACCGATTTTAATGGTTGAGGGCTTAAAATCTTCGTTTTTATGCCCTCTATCAAATACAATGTGATACTTTTAAAAATTCAACATGGTGCTTTCAAAATGGCGCATTATGTGAATGAAAAACACAACTTCCAAACTTAAATGTTTATTTAAAGTAAAGAAAAGCACAAATAGCTTCTAAGGGGTACTTTTAATTACTGCATGCCTCTAAATGAAGAAAAACCAAATAAGTAAAAAAGAAACGAAAATTCAAAATGGCGGATCCAATATGTCTGACGAATTAAAAAAAAATTTTTAATTTCATCGAAATCGCTTGAAAATCGTTATTCGGGGGTTTTTGGGGTCGCACCGACACCGGATTCGTAATCAGCGATCTCAAAAATCCCCGAGTAACGATTTTCAAGCGATTTCGATTAATTTTTTAAAATTCGTCCTCCATATTGGATCCGCCATTTTGAATTTTGAAAACTGACACCGGATTCGTAATCAGCGATCTCAAAAATCCCCGAGTAACGATTTTCAAGCGTTTTCAATCAATTTTTTAAAATTCGTCCTCCATATTGGATCCGCCATTTTGAATTTTGAAAACTGACACCGGATTCGTAATCAGCGATCTCAAAAATCCCCGAGTAACGATTTTCAAGCGTTTTCAATCAATTTTTAAAAAATTCGTCCTCCATATTGGATCCGCCATTTTGAATTTTGAAAACTGACACCGGATTCGTAATCAGCGACCTCAAAAAGCCCCGAGTAACGATTTTCAAGCGATTTCGATTAATTTTTTAAAATTCGTCCTCCATATTGGATCCGCCATTTTGAATTTTGAAAACTGACACCGGATTCGTAATCAGCGACCTCAAAAACACCCGAGTAACGATTTTCAAGCGATTTCGATGAAATTTAAATTTTTTTTAAATTCGTCCGACATATTGGATCCGCCATTTTGAATTTTCGTTTCTTTTTTACTTATTTGGTTTTTCTTCATTTAGAGGCATGCAGTAATTGAAAGTACCCCCTTAGAAGCTATTTGTGCTTTTTTTTACTTTAAATAAACATTTAAGTTTGGAAGTTGTGTTTTTCATTCACATAATGCGCCATTTTGAAAGCGCCATGTTGAATTTTTAAAAGTACCACATTGTATTTGATAGAGGGCATAAAGACAAAGATTTTAAGCCCTCAACCATTAAAATCGGTGCAATAGATTTTTGGACAGAGTCTTGTCCCGGTTGACGTGGAATGTCCCATATATATATATTTTTTATTATTTATGACGTGGGTGGGACTTAAACGGAGTTTACACAATGTACCAACAGAATGTTCCTTGAACTTAAAAAAAATTCATTCTTTAATTTTTTCCACGAGGCAAGTGTTTAAACAATTAATTTGAATTTTTAAAAAGCCATAGAAAAAATATGCTACCTTTAATTTTTTTTATTTTTTACCATATGTAACCATAAATGTGCTAAACTTATCCTGCAAGTTTCATCGTGCGATAGCCAGAAGTTTTTGAGAAAAAAAATAAAACATATATCTGCGCGTAACACTGTAGCGTGCCTTTTCAATGCCGCGCGATAATAGATGGAATTTTAATGAAAATACGAGTTATTATTAAGTCTAGAACAGAAATATGATCTTTTTAATACTGTAACGGAAAAATGGGGTGGTTAGGTACCCTAAATTTAAATCATTTGTACAAGTTTGCATTTTTTGTAATTATTTTAATTTTGCTTCCTCATATAGAGGATGCATTGTGATACCAAAACTTTTCAGGTTCGATTTTTTAACATATCTTTATGTTATTTGACCTTAGGAGTTCAGTACAGTTTAAGCTTTTTTTAAAATAGAAAACAAAAAATGTTTTCTTCTGCTTACATTTCAAAAGAGAACATAGCTTCAGAATTTGACAAATCATTACGAGTTATGATGACAGATAAGAATACAGTGGAACCTCGATTATCCGGCCCTCTGTCAACCGGCACCTCTGTTAACCGTCCTCATTCCGAGATAAGATTTTTTTTTTGCTTACAGTTAACATAATGTATAATATGTATATTATTTGTAAATTTTGATCAGCATGACGACAAGTTTTGGTATATTTCTCTATATATAAAATTTGTTTATGTGTATTTGTCACTTTGTTTATCTTTTTCTCTGTCTACATAAAGTGTATTGTGAGCATATTGGGAATTTGATTTAGTATCGAAACAAACTTTGTTACAAGTGTTTCTTTTCTTGCAAAGTTATAAATTTTATTCATTTAAAATGAATCCTGTTGCATCTACATCAGGTGGACAAAAACGAAAAAGAAACGTGATTACTTTAGAAAAAAAATTGGAGATAATTAAACAACTCGAAAAAGGTGCAACTGCCGTTTCTTTGAGTAAAATTTACAATGTTCCGCGAACTACTGTAAGTGACTTAAAGAAACGAACAAACGAAAACAAAGTTAAACAAACAAAAATGACATATTTTTTGTTACCTAATTAATTTTTTGTGATTAAAAAATGTTTTTAAAAAATCATAAATTTATGTAACTCTATTATCCGTCTTTTCGAGTATCCGGCAGGGTGTTGGTCCGGTGCCTGTCGGATAATCGAGGTTCCACTGTAGATGCATTTTTGGTTACGCGACCGTGCAAACAACAGAATGCGTATACTCATGTTAAAAAGAAAAGTGTTCGGGTTTACGTTTTATTATTTTTTTCTCAAAAACTTCTGGCTGTCCCACGATGAAAGTTGCAGGATAAGTTTAGCACATTTGTGGCTACATATAGTAAACAAGTTGTTCATTTCATGACCATTTAGCTTCCTCAATATATATTACTATATATAATTTTAAAAGTTAAATAATTATAATAGTTTATTAAATATAATTAATAAACAGGGTAAACTACCCTGAATAAATATTAATTATTTAATTTTTATTATAGAATAATTATTATTAAAAGTTATGATAAAATGTCAAAAAATACAAAATTTTAATTTTTTGTGAAAAATTAAAATGTTTATTAATTCTATAAATTTTGATAAAATATATACTTTATATACATAAATCGATTCGTTTTTTGTCAGGAATGCAATTTTGACAAGAATTATTAAAAAATTTAATATAGAAAAAAGTTATTTCAAAAAACCAAAAAATTAATTTTTTCAATAATTAAAAAAATGTTGAAAAAAAATTTTTTTAAATATATTTTTGAAAATCCTTCTGTCTGATTCTTGGTATTCATGACCGTAATACACCTACAAAATCTTATCAAAATCCATCAAGATTTGTAAGAGAAAATTTGTCCACAAGAATCGGTGACATACACACACACACACACACACATACATACATACACACATACATCCGGACATTTGTTCCTCTCGACGAATTATATATACTACACTTGAAAATTTGTAAAAATAATTGATTTTTAAAAATTCGGAAGTCGACATCACTATAAGGCTTCCTTTATGAGGAAGCAAAAAGCAAAAAAAATTGAAGGTAGCATATTTTGCTTCCCCATAAAGGAAGCCTTATAGTGATGTCGATTTCCGAATTTTTTAAAATCAATTATTTTTACAAATTTTCAAGTGTAGTATACATAATTCGTCGAGAGGAACAAATGTCCGGATGTATGTGTGTATGTATGTGTGTATGTGTGTGTGTGTGTGTGTGTGTGTGGGTGGGTGTATGTGTGTGTGTGTATGTCACCGATTCTTGTGGACAAATTTTCTCTTGCACATCTTGATGGATTTTGATAAGATTTTGTAGGTGTATTACGGTCATGAATACCAAGAATCAGACAGAAGGATTTTCAAAAATATATAGAAAAAAATTTTTTTCAACATTTTTAATTTTTGAAAAAATTAATTTTTTGATTTTTTGAAATAACTTTTTTCTATATTAAAATTTTTAATAATTCTTGTCAAAATTGCATTTCTGACATGAAAACGAATGGATTCATGTATATAAAGTATATATTTTATCAAAATTTATAGAATTAATAAATATTTTAATTTTTCACAAAAAATTAAAATTTTGTATTTTTTGACATTTTATCATAACACTTTAAAATAATTATTCTATAATAAAAAATTGAATAATTAATATTTATTCAGGGTACTTTACCCGGTTTATCAATTATATTTAATAAACTATTATAATTATTTAACTTTTAAAATTATATATAATAATATATATTGAGGAAGCTAAATGGTCATGAAATGAACAACTTGTTTTTTATGTCTTAAAAAAAATTTTAATTAATTGTTTAAGCAATTAATTTAAATAATTTTTTCAACTTTAAATTTTAAAATAAAAATATACTTTAATACGAAATAATTAAGAGGTCAGAAACTAAAATCCGTTAAAAAGAACCAAAAATATAGAATTTTCAAAAAAAGTACAAAAATTAAAAATTCAATTTGTCCGTTAATTTTTGAAATTTTTCAAAACCGCTTAGGTATTTTGTTTATTACCACCAGAGGATATAGTGTACCCAATCTAAACCGAATCCCAAAACCTAGAAAAAATTAATGTGTTGAACTGACATGAATTACACAAGAGTAGAAAAATTTTATAAAAATTTCACTTTTACAAATCTACTAAAAATGCAAAAAATTTAACAAATATACCAAACCATTCATTAACTACGTAAGGAAGTTTTTTTCTAGTTTTGACCTCCCCTCCTTCTTATTTAAAGACATATAAGATTTCTAACACTAAACCTCACCAGCAGAGTTGCTCGTTACGAACGGAGTGTGGACATCACAGTATCTTTATATTAATTTCTATGCTGAACTATGAAATTTTTAAAATTCATAAAACACTATTAAATAATGTAAGAAATTACATACGATAAATACATTCCAATAAATTTGAGTGCTCCCAACCAAAATTTACCATCATTTTAAGACATCATGAAAAAAATATGATTGTGAACATTGTCGTGATGCTTGGAAGTGGATCACACAATATAACTTTGTAATTGGATAGTGTTTAAGGTCCTAAATAATCATGCAAACAAAATTTGCAAAATTTTTAATATTTTACAATCACGTCAGGGTTATAAGACAACCTCAAAAAAGAACTTAAAATTTAAATGCAAAATTTATTAATCAATTTTTAGTTTTGTGTTTTTCTATCACTTGTGACGATGTGAATTTTCACGCGAGCCATTGCTGTTGAAAATTCTAAATCGTCGCGCCATCTGTCGGAAAAGCCCCGAGCCAACAGGCCCAATTATCATGGTAATTAGGAAAAGCTAGGACCGCCAGCTGACCCACTTGTGAGCGAGAGTGGGTCGCGCGGCTAGCTTGACGAGAGAAAGTGGTAGATGGCGGGGCCAGTACCACTTTTGAAGAACGAGACGAAGAAGAAGACGATCCACGAGGGAAATGCGAGACGCTACAGGTGGGCCGTGTATTGGCCGCCATAATGGAAAATCTGTCGATCGCGCCGGTACGCCAGTACGTTGTTGTCGGAAAATTTTCGAGTTTTTTTATGTTGAATTGTGAGTTTTGAGAGTATGAGCCGAGAGGATTTATTGTGGAGTGTATAACTCGTGAACGGTGTGGTAAATAAAGACTGTGGTTCTTGTCGAAGTGGTGTGAACTTTATTACTATCCTCCCACGTTTTCCCTCACGGAGATTTAGGACGCCAACAAGGAAGCCAGGACCAGGGAGAGCATCGAGAGTGATTGTTTGAACCGAGTCATCGTGGGTAAGTCCGTAGACAGTACTGTGTTGAACGCGTCGGATTTTGATTGATGTAAGCAGAAATTTTGAGCCATTTTAGTTCTCAAAACCCTGACGTGATGGTGTTAAATAAACTTTAGATTCGGTTTTAGCGACCTTAAAAACATAAAGTAATCATAGTAATACTTAAAAATAAAAATTGTTGTTGATTAAAAAATTTTGGGGTCAAATTTTGAGTTATTTTTTGAGGTTATCTCAAAACCCTGACGTGATGGGGTTATATAAACTTCAGTTTCGGTTTTAGGAACCCTAAAAAGATAATGTAGTCGTAGTCTTATCTAAAGCTCAGAGTATTAATTTTTTTGTGTGCTAGTGTAATTTTTCACTGTTAATTTTTTTATGAAGATAGTTATGGATTTTCTTTTTCTTTAAAATACCTTATTATGTACTAAACTGACTGTTTTTTATCTTTAAATTTTCGGCCTCTGATATGTCTCTTTTTAGCGTTCAACAGTAATCCGCTAACATTTTTATATTCCATTTTTCTTAGTAGCGTTTTTCCATTTCCTTTATATCGTGAAATCTCTCATCTTGTTCTAAAGAGTGGACCTTAAAGCTTATTAAGCAACCTAAACATTTGTAATTCTCTACCATTTTTGCCACAATCCGCCATTTTGGATATGACATTTTTAACTTGTTCTATGTATTCAATTTTTATGTAAATAGAAGCTCTGAATTCAGATCGATAGTAAAACAATGCAAAAAGTCTTTTTGAAGACACCAAAAGTAAGTCAATTACCATGTAAATCAATTTCTTAGACTTCATCACCTCATTAGGCGTATAAAAAAACACGAAAGTTTAGGTGCGACTATAGTTTTCTCTTTAGATACACCCTAAGGAAGAGAACCTACCATATGGTACTCTTCGGACTCGAAATTTTTTTTGTGAGCGGTGTTGTACATTGTTTTTCTACAATCAGAATTCAAGCATCAATTTTGGGAAAAATGACCATTTTTTCACTGGGCAACTGGACTATAGTGGCGTTCCATGGCTTCATGCACTATTGAAATTTTGATTTTGCTTATACTTTGTAATTTCATACACAGAAAAAAAGAAGTGTTATTTTAACACTAAAAGTAGTCTTAAAACTACTCGCAACATTTTTAACCGACACTGTGTGATTTTAACACCACATTGGTATTAAAATAACACTATATACACTAGATTGTGTTAAATTAACACTAAAGGGTGTTAAATTGTTATACATTTTTAATAGGGTTACAATAACACCAAAATTGTGTTAAGACAACACCAGCTAAAAACTGCACGCAACAAATTTAACACAAATTTTTTTCTGTGAATTTATTTCGTTAACTAATTAAACAAAACAGCTTTATGGCGGCTCTCTTCGCCTTATCCTGATACCAAGGGGCGAGGTCGCTCCCCTGATACTGCTCACTGCAGAACATGATATCGACCTCATTTTCTTTTGCTGTTTCCATTAGAAGCAATTGTGCATCCTTACTTGTATGCAGATTGACCTGCAGAAACTTTATGAGTTTGCCCTTTTAAGTTTCTGCAACTCCCCTTTGTAAACCGGGCATGAACTTCTTCCGGCGACATGTATAACGTCTGTCTTACCTAAGTCGGAACAAGTCAAACATATAGGTTCTTTGACAGAACAGTTCTTTTCGATCTAAGCCTCACCACCGCATCTCCGACAGTTTTTACATCTTTCGGGACCCTTGCAATTGCGGGTCACATGGCCATAGGTAAGACACCTCTGGCACCTCGGCACCTCCAAATGCTGTTTTACTTGAGCATTTATCCACCCTATCCTAATTTTGCCAAATTTGAGCAGAGCATTAGAATCTACCTCTTTCAGGCGGACCAGAGCCACTTTTGTGCCACCAAAACGTGGCAAAAATCTGCACACTAGGTCTGTGACAGACTTTCCCAGCCTTTTTTTTACAGCTGAGACAACTTCTTCTTCGGTCGTGACTTCGTCTAGACCCTTTATCTCCAGACATCTTTTATTTACAAGAGCTGTAACATCGGCTTTATCATGTAAGACCGACGCTAAAGCTCCTGCAAGTTTATTTGTCTCCCCTCCTTTCTTCACGACCAGGAGAACGTCCTTATTAAGGGTTCTCCTTATTTTCAGGACCTCGATACCCATATCTTCCGGCTTTACTGAAGTCCTCATTAGATTTAAGACCTCGGCGTAGGTTTTTGGATTTTTGCCGATATCCTGACCGCCTCCGTGGTTATGCGCTTCGAGGTGGGCTTCTTAGGCTCCATTTTTGTCTTTTTATTTGTGGCCTGCAGCTTTTTGGCCTCGCGCTTGCTATTTAAGACGATTTTAAAATCGCCACCATCCGTAGAAACGCTTCTTGCGGTTACCTCAGCAAACGTAGCTTTAAACGACATGCCCGAAGTTTCGCCGACATCCACAGTCTCAACAACAGGGGTGTCCGCAGGAACCTCCTTGCATTAGACCCAAAAAAATCCATGATGTCAGTCATGTCCGGCAGCGGATAAGCATCCCACCCCGGAGCACCAACGCCGTCAAGAATGGCAGTAATGTCTGGCTAAGGATATGTATCCAGGCCTTGCACACCTATGCCATTAAAGACGGCAGCCGCGACAGGGAGAGGATAATCATTAGCTTCTCCCAGCACATCAAAAACATCGATGATGTTCGGTAGTGGACAACCATCGGCGGGGATTATTATTATTATTTTTAGCTTTCTGCTGGGTAGTTAATATAAACTATACAACCGAATAAATTCAATTGGGAAGGTTTTGAAAGCAGTAAAATCTTTTATAGAGAAACAATTTGTTACAAATTGAATCATGCAGGACTCTGTCTATTGCCTAGGATGTTAAACTCCATGGACTCACGTCGACCATACCATGCTAAAAACCCATTAATATTAGACCTTTTATTCACCTACGGAACTACCTAGTGGCTTCAAACTTCGTAGATGGATGGTTTCATTTAGTCGCTGGCGCGACTCTTCCGTGCCGCTCTTGTTTTGGCCTTATTTTCTTCTTGTCCTTGACAAAGTCTTCTTGGCTTCCTCTAGGGTAGATCTGAAGACCTTGCATCCTCCTGATCTGGCGACATGTTGAATACTCTCCTCCTCGCCGAACTTCGCCTTGCATAAGAAGCAGCATGGTCTCTTCTTACAATCAGCTACTTTATGACCGGCTTCTCCGCACTTGAAGCACGCAGCCGACCTATCTACTGCTTGGCAGTCTTGACCTATATGGCCATAGTCAAGGCACTTGTGACACCTTGTGACCATAACTCTCCTACTTATTCTGCAGGACACAAAACCGATCTTAATGTGCCCTATCTTCTCCAGCCTGTTGGCGTCCTTTTGGGTGGTGACTACGACAGCGAGCTTCATACCTCGCTTATTTGGTCCGAGGACCGTTACCTTCCTGCTTCCTGCTGGTACCGTAGAAATTTGCTCCAAGGCACCCAAGACGTCTTCTTTCTCAGTAAGGCTGTCCATATCGCGGATTTCCAGCGTAGTTTGCCGGTCCGCCATCTGCACCTTACCCAGGTCACCGATCACCTTAGTCACCTCCTCGGTGAACAGCTTCTTGTTTGAAGACCTTCCAATTTTAATGAGAAGGTCTCCCTTTTTAGTGGGTAAAGCTCCCCAACCCTTGTCTGGCTGGTCTCCAGGTCAGCTTCTCTTCGAACTTTCGCTAGCACGTCGGCGAAAGTATTTCCTTCGGCCACTTTGACGATGACTGTGGCTCTTCCCTTCTTTTCTGTAACTGGCTTTGGTACCGTTTTGGTCCCCTTGCCTGCGGTCTTTTTGAGAGGTCTCTTCTCCTTCTTCTTTTTAGGGTCCTTCGCAGACTCAGGATCACTTCGCTTCCGCTTCTGACTCTCCAAGACAACGTTTCTTAGCATTGCTGCGTTGAAACGGTCACGTCTTGTCCTACGGTCTTTCCGTGCTTCTTCTGACCAAGTTAATCCCTGGTAGAATTTCACATCTTTTCTGGCGGCTGCTGCGTGCTTTTTCTTCACATCCCGTATGAGCGACGTCAGACTTCACAGTCCATCCTTGATCGTCATGTTGACATTCTTCTGGACCTCACAGGATTTCAGCATCTTGCTGATCTCTTCCTCCATTTTTTGAATGCCTGCCGCCTCCTCTTCCCGCAGCCTAATGCATTCATCCCGATCTTTATTGCAGCTAGCAATGTCAATCGCAGAAGCATTACTGAAGACAGAAATACAGCTGGATTGACTGGTCACGCTGCACGTGCTTCCTCTTCTCTCCACCTTGTCCACGATGATCTGTGGAACTCCCAACGCGTTGTTGCCCTCCTGCATCCGTGGGCCACTGGCCATCGCCCCCGCGTTAACCTCTTGACGATCGGAACCAGTGAGGGATTTAGCCGAAGCATTACCCCGCAGGTACTCTTCCTTTTTTTTTACAATCGCTCATGATGGATGTTTCCTTTCTGCTGGTTTTGGTCCGCGTCGAGTATTTTATTTCCTCGATACCACCTATTCCTCGAAAGAAATAGGAAGCGTTACCAATCCGCGACCTGGCACGCGTCCGATGGAGGACCAGCAACCCCACGCATAGAACAAGTTCCATGCGCCCCGGTGAAACCGAAATTCCAACCGGGCATGGAATTATTATTATTATTATTTTTTTGTAGTCGGAAGTGGAAAATCTGCGAATTCAGATACCTGAGTAATGAATTCCCAGGTTATGTGGGGATGACCGCTCTTGTTCTGGTCGACCCACTAAAAACCACTCTTGTCTTATTCTAGGACATCTAATCCACTTGCGGAACTACCTATTGGCTTTACTTCGCAAGTGGAAGTCCTCTCTCTAAGTCCTCCCTGCCCGTCGTGTTTAACAATTATTTCCATTAACCAACCAGGTGAGAGTTGCGGGAGTGGGAGGAGGAACTAAAACTATTTCCTCCTCCTCCTCTCGCAAAACGCCCCCAGCGATTTCTCCAGGTCAACCTCTTCTTCCATCCACATCTTTTGTCTTCATTACCGTAGTAATGAAGAACTCGATGTGGCGCCAAGAGCATAATCGAGACCATGTTATCAGCAGTGAATTGAGTTTTCACCGCGTCAAACATGGCCCGTCTTATCTCACTCCATTGCCCGCAGGAGAAGAGAGTGTGTTCCGCGTAGTCAATTTCAGCGCCGCAATACACACATTTTGCCTCTTCTCTGATCTTAAATCTATGGAGGTACTGTCCAAAGCAGCCGTGACCAGTCATTGCTTGCGTAAGGTAGTAGCCAACCTCTCCGTGCTTTCTTTCTAACCATGTGGCGAGGTGGGGAATCAGGCGGTAAGTCCACCTTCCTTTAAGTTCCCCATCCCATCTTGCCTGCCAACTATCGACGAGTCTGGTTCTTGCCGCCTTGCGGATAGCCACCTTTAGACTACCGCTGCCCTGTTGTTCCCGCGAGACCGCCCGTTCTATGTTGATCCGAAAGACTTCCTGTCTTTCTTTTGCCAACAAATCTGTTGGCGGTGTACTCGCAAGAACCAGAGCAGCGCAATCAGACACCATCCTATAGGCTGAGATTACTCTCCGTGAACTCCCTGTTTGTACAGAAAGTAACCTATCCAAGATGCTGCGGGTCGTAAGGGCGTCGGCCCCTGCAGGGGCAGCGTAAAGCTACTTTGCTAGACCCACAGTCGCCACTAAGTGCCGCTTTTTTCCCTGGGACCACCAATGTTGGGCATTAACCTCGATAGGTTACCCATACATTCGGTGGCCTTGAGCGCTGTGATATCCACGTGTTGGCCAAAATTTAACCTTTGGTCCAACGTCGCTCCCAGGTACTTAAGCGTTTTTCCCCATGAGACTTCAGTTCCACCTATTTTCACCTTAGGGGCTTCATAAGCTCTCCGGACTGTAACGAGCAAAGCCTCGGTCTTCTCTAGGGCCATTTGCAGCCCATGACGATATAACCAACGCTCTACTCGCCGCAGACTTTCATTGAGCTTTATCTGAAGAAATTTGGTTTCCCGTGCTCTACACACCAGAAGTACGTCATCCGCGAAGGCTTTCAGGGTTGTGTCTTCAGGCAGTTCCATTCTCAGGAGTCCGTCGTACATGACGTTCCATATAAATGGGCCCACCTTCGACCCCTGTGGTGCCCCGCAGGTCATTTGTTCCTTGAGATGGCACACATTGCTTTCGTACACGACCCATCTGTCGCTAAGATAGTTGTCGCATTAAAGACGTTGAGAAGCAACTCCGGGTACACTGCGATCACCTCTTTTAGGATCTCGCTCGGTATTCCATCATTGCCTGGCGCTTTGCCGTTCTTCAACGTCCTTGCCGCCTTTATTAGTTCTTCCAGCTTAAAGAGCTCCTCCATCTGTACTACGCAAGTATAATCCTCCTTGGGGCTCGGTTCCACATAGGGAAATAGCGCTTTTATGATCTTTCGGACCTACATCGGATTGCCTAGGCCGGGGGTTTGTTGCCTTGAAACTAATTTCTTAGTAACAATTTTAAACGCCAAACCCCATGGATCGGTCTCGGTCGTTCCGATTAGGTCCTTCCAGCACTTTCGTTGGCTACTCCTTATAGCCCGCTTAAATATGCGTCTGGCTTCATGCCAATCTTCTTGCAGCGCGGGGTCTCTCTTAGAATGGGTATATTTCCTCCGCGCTGCGTTGCATTCTCTTCTTAAGCGGGCTAGTTCAACGCTCCACCAGTACAGAGCACCTCTCCTTGCTTTTGTTTGGTGCCGGCGAGGCATGGAGTGGTTGCAAGCATCCACTATAATTTGCCTCGCCTCTCGCACTATGCCCTTTAAAGAAGTTGGCTCTTTCTGCCAGTTGAGTCTCTTAATAAGGCGAACCTCAACTAGAGATTTTGCCAACCTCTCCCTGTTCAGTCTCCTAAGGTTCCAGGAGGGTTTATTCTTACCCTTTTGTGGGCGAATGTGCCCTCCCGCCTTTTCCTCGGAGACTGAAAACTCAATGTACTGGTGGTCGCTCATGGTCCCCTTGTCCAACACCTTCCAATTTCTTACTCTGCGGGCCAGGCGGGGAGATGCTAATGTCAGGTCAATAATTGATCCTGACGCTCCCCGCCTAAAAGTGAACTCTTTCCCCCGGTTCATCACTACCAGGTTATTCGTCGAGACCATGCCCGTGACGAAGACCCCCCTCCTGTCTTGACGGGTCTCTCCCCATTCCGGCGACTTACTATTGAAGTCTCCCGCAATGAGGACATCCCCGTCGAAAGCATTTATGCTTTCTTCAAGAGAGTTGATCTCGGCATCGAACTTTTTAAGGGGATCATTTGGGGAGAAGTAGCAGCTGTATATACGAACACCTGCCACCTCTACCCAAACAAAGCCCCTACCAGTCTCCAAGAAATCACTGACAGTGATGTCCGGGTTGAGAACTTGTATTCTGGACCTTCCCGATGCGTCCTGAAACCAGACAGAGAATTCCGGCTTCCTACACTGATCACTGAAGATCAGTATATCAGCCTTCCTCTGTCTTGCAGTCTGCATCAGGAGGTCCAGCGTGGCTCTTCCTCTTCCGAGGTTAACCTGGAGAACCCCGTATTTTGTCTTTTAGACCTGAGAGGATACCCCAGTAAACTGGGCAAGCCCTGCTTCCCGGAAGGTGGTGTGTCTCCTTTGACCCCTTGTCGAAGCAAGTCATGCAACGAGCAGAACCCTTACATGACTTGCTTTTGTGGTCCAGACCACCACACTTCCAACAGGCGTTTCTTCTATCCGGGCCACTGCAGCCCCGCGCCAAGTGTCCGTTGCACAAGCATCTAAAACACCTGTCCACCTCCACCCTGGCTCAGACTCTGCAGTTGACCCAGCCAATCTTAACTCGACCCGCTTTGAGTAGCGATTCCGCATCTACGTCAGGCAGGCGTAGAATCGCCATCTGCGTATTTCCGTACCGAGACACTAACTGGCAAGGTACGTCCAACTCGGGCTTGCTCAGGCAGCTTTTTACTGCTTTTAATACTCCTGAAACAACTACGGTCTCATCGAGGTCTAAAATTTCTACTGACCTCGTTGAGACCACAGTTGTAACTTCAGCCTGGCCTTGAAGGACAGTTGTCAGCTCACTGCTGAAGCCTGTAAGATCCTGTCCCTTCTTTAGAACCAGGAGGAGTTCATTCCTCCTAGATCTTCGGACTGACAGGATCTCGACATTATTTTCAGCAGGGCTCCGGGGTGGGATGCTTATCCGCTGCCGGACATGACTGACGTCATGGATATGTTCGGTAGACCTTGTCGTGGTGGCGGGGCTTTTCACCAAAGGACAACCAAAAATAAAAAACGAATGAAATGAATAAAAAAAATAATATACTACCCCAAGGAGGAACCCCGAAAGGAAATATAAAAAAACGTCCACGTGACGGAGGAAGTCCAGACACGCGTTCCTGTATCGCTTTAAATTACGCGAAAATGAGGTGTGTGCGTACTGTCAGTTCCCTGTGGACAACGCAGAGCACACCCTCTTTTTATGCAAGAAGTGGGACTTGGAGAGGCAGGCCATGTTCGAAGGTGTAAACAGTCAAGTTACACCGGAAAACATGGTATCGCTGATGACCCAGTCAGAAGAGAATTGGCGGCAAGTCGAGAATTTCATAATCTCGGTCATGTCGAGAAAGGATCTCGACGGCCGCCAAAAAAGCGTAATTTAAACAGCTTTTAATTTGTTTGTTTTTTTGGTATTAATTTATTTTGTGATTTACTTGTCCTTATACACTTTTAATTTATTTTGTGTTTTATTTGTCCTTATACAATTTTAATTTATTCTGTGATTTATTCGTCCTTATTTATTTTAATTTATTCTGTGATTTATTTGTCCTTATACAATTTTTACTTTTTGACATTATATATCTGTTGGTTTTATATGTTTTTCTTTTAGACCCGTTTAGTATTTTATCTATTGACATTTTAAATTATTTTAACATTTGTTTTTTTTATTTTTGTTGTGCTGTTAATTCCGCTTTTATATTAAAATGGTTTTAAATTTTTTTTAACTATTGACGCAGGAGAACCGCAGGTAAAGAACAAAGTCGCAGCAGCAACAGAGTTGGAGCGCCACCCTCGAAGGCTAAAGTCTTACGACAGTTCCGAGGGAGGGTAAAGGGCTCCAAAAGAAGGGTTACGGGTTTTAGTGGGTCGGGCTGGCAGTAGGTCGCCAGTATTCTAAATTTACTATAATACTTATTTATTTTATTTTTTTTTCTGTTTTTTGTTATACCAATCCCACATAACCTTGGAGTGCGGAATCCAAGGTATCTGTAGGCAGATTTCCCAAAAGTCCCTAAGCAAAAAAAAATTATTATTATTATTATTATCGTTACAGTACTATTACTGTAATATTTTAGTATAAATTTACAATAATCTTACAGTTAATTTTTCTAAGCAAAATTAATTAAAAATTTTAGTATTATTACACGAGCATGTAAAGTAAATAAAAATAACTTTAAAATATATATATTTAATGAATAAACAAGAATTTTTTAATTATTTTATCATTAGAAATAAAACAGTTTTGCAATTTTTCCCAAAGCGTGTAAGATTAAAGTAATGTTACAGTAATATTACCGCATATTACTGTAATGTTACGTTCTATGTAAGAAAGGGATATATATACGTGTAACTGAAATTTTGTTTTATAGAGAATGCTTTCGTAAGGTGTCAATTCAAGGAAATTTTTTTTACGGAATTTTTTTCACGGAAAAAAAGACGGTTGAATCTTTATTTCTGGAAAATTGTTAAAACAGCTTTTAAGTCTATTCTTGTTAATTATTTTTTAAATAATACATCTTTTTATTAGTTCTTAAGAAAAAAATAAAAAGGCCACTTTGTCGGTTCCTTGTAAACTCACACAGCAGCGCAACTTTCCTAAAAAAGTTGTGAATTAAGATGTTCATTACATGAACATTTTGTTTCCTCTTAACGATAAGCAAACGATAACTCGAAGAGGTTTTAACGAACTCGGCTGAAAATTACTAGGCATAATTATCATTAAAATATCTCGAAATGGATTGATTGACATTAAAAAATCTATAAAATATATTTTTTTATTTTTTTCAATTTTTTTTTTAAATTGAATATTGAAATTAATATATAATAAAATCTTATTCTTTGCATCAAGACGCATCAATTGGCATATGTAAAGTATAAATTGTATGAGAGTTCATACAGTTAATGACAATTAAAGCAGAAAAATTACCTTTTTTTATCAAAAATTTAGTTCTTTCATCAAAATGATATACCAGTACAATAAAATTTTACTCATTTTTTCAATAATATTATCCGTTGCATTACAACGGATCGATAGGTATATGTAAAGTATATATTGTATGTGAATTTATAGAATTAAACATAATTAAAACTAAAAATTCGCACTTTTATTAGAAATTTATTTCCTTCTTAAAAAATTCTTTGCCTTATAATAAAATGTTACTCTTGGCTTAAAAATAAACTAATAGAGTCGAAAATTTTAAAATTAATATTCATTTCTTATAAATAAGAAAATAAAATTTTATTGTACCATAATACAATTTAAAAAAAAGTAAAAAATTTTAATAATAAAGTGAATTTTTTCATTTTGTTTAATTCTATTAATGCTAATAAAATATATTCTTTTTATACATCAATCGATTCGTCTTGATGAAATAAAGATTTTTAGTTTGTTTTTAAGTCAAGAGTAACATTTTATTATAAGGCATTACCATTTTTAACCCATTTAGTCCCAAATGTCCGTATTTCTTTGTACAAGTTTGAGCTTTCCGTTCTACGAGTTACGAATTTGGAAAAAATCGGGACATAGGTTTTCTTTTAGATTTGAGTGTCCTCTTTTAGAATCTGAAAGAAAATTTCAATTTCAATTTAATCATAAAAAGTTGTAATTGTTTAAACAAAAAAAAGCAGTTTTTTAAAGTGTTTTTTGTCATTAAAATTAGATTATTTACTCGAATTCGGTTGGGAAAAATCCGGGACAAGAAAATATCGCGTCCAAAATGTTGGGACTATAAAATAGGCATAATGCCGAATTTTTTTTTTCTAATTTCAAAATGGCGCCTCAAAAATGGCCGCCAAAATATTGAAATTTGGAAAAATAATGTTAAAAAATATTAACATTTTTTTTTAACTTTTATGCTTTATTTTAATAAAAAAATGTTGTTTCAACAAAAAATTTTGTTATCTAAAATTATTTAACAATAATTTAAACATTTTTTATAAACAATTTAAAATCTGTGGGCCAAAATGGTAAACAAATTTTTATTTTTTTCAATTCTCATTTCTTTTTGCAATAAAAATGAATAATAAAAGTTAATAACTGAATTTAATCTTTTTTACAATGTGTAAAAATGTTATAAACAATTTTTATAAACAATTTGCAAAACATGAAATAGAAGAATTGTTTATAACATTTATATACATTGTTCATAAATTTTTTATATGCATTAGATACTTTAGTTTCCTGTTTAATAACAAAAGAAAGCTAGTGGGATAGAAAACAAGTTATTTTCCACTCTGAAAATATTTTTTTATAACAATTGTTTATAAAAATGGTTTATAACATTTTTAAATATTGTTAAATAATGTTAAATGAAAGTTTTAACTTATAGCAACATTTTGAATACAAGAGAAGGTAATATAAAGGTGCAATGCTTTAAAATCATGCACGTGTTGATATTGGTTTAAGTGGGAGTAACGGTGGACTTTTGGGTCCTCCTCGATTTGGGAATTGTATAGAAAACTGCTCTGGGCGACTGATGATTTTCCTCCCGCTTACTGTGCGGTTACTTTCTAGGAAACATGCACGTGTCAATATTTGTAAGTGGCGGCAACGGGCGACTGTTGTCCCTCTTCGATTTGGGAATTGTGTAAAAAACTGTTAGACTCTGGCGACTGATGATTTTCCACTTGTTGACATATTTTTCTTTAAATAACTTGTTTTGAAATTTTTTAAAATTAATGTTAAATCAATATCTATTAATACCCATTCGTTTAATATATAAGAAACGTAAAAATTTATTTTATTTTTAATAAAAAAAGTAGCTCGGAGAATCTAGTGAACATTTAGCCATCAGAAGAATCCATAATCTAAACGAAGGGTTTTGAGGTACGGTTGACGGGCAGACCTTGGAGATAGGGCCCTAGTAGTCGCAGTGACGGTTGTAACCCTGCGGGACCGAACGCCGAGCAGAGGTGTCCTGGGACACTCGTCCGAAACCAGCGGACGGGCTGGTTCTCGGGCGTCAGCTGGAGTGGAGGCGAAGAAGCCACGTAGGGCGCTCGACCGTGTTCCTGGAGTAAGGCATCGACTTCTTCGAGGAATGCGGCGTCCTCTGGTACTGATCCCCAGAGTAGGGCTCGAGGCGTCGGAGTGTAGTCGGCGGTGTCGATGGGTTTCCCAAGGGGCTCGTAGGGCTCCAGGCGCTGCTTCGCTAGCCAATTCTGATGCCGCTTAGCTTTGCGGTCTGCTTTTAGTTTTAGGCCCCGAAGCCTCCGCTTCTCCCGTTGGTTGGCACTCTCCTTCCTTTCCCGTCGTTCAGGGTTGGTCATCTGTAGGGTGAGTCATGGTGGGGAATTTTGTTACTCGTTGGAGTGGGTTGTGTAGTAATTGGGGGGGCATTCCTCTCCCTTATTGCCCCATGCACTATGTGAACAGGGAGTTTACTCCCGTTTCGACGAGTCAGTGGTTCAGGCTGGGACCGTCCCGCGCACTACGTGAAGTCGAGGAGCCTTCACGGCTCCGTATCAACGAGTCAGCTGTACGATTACAGGAGAGGGGCGCCCTGGGAGTAGTACCCGGGCGCCCTCCAAATCCGTATCTATGCACCAAGTGATGGAGGAAGTAGGCCTTCCGTATCGACGGGTCAGTAGAGTCAGAGATGGGGGGGAGTGATGGAGGTAGTCTAGGGTCGCCGATTATCATCCACCTCAAAAGCGTCTTCACGTACCAAGTGAACCGGGTTATATTCCCGTAACAACTGGACAGTGTCGAAATTTTTAGGGAGGAAAGATTTCGGCGTCCTGACCCGAGTTATCGGGTGGCGTATAGTGTAAGTATTCGAGGTAGCGATTGCTTACAGTGGAGAAGAAACCTGATTCCGGAGTTAACTTGGATGTAACTTTATTTGCACTTTGTGTTACAACTGTTAAGAGTAAAACTCAAGATGAGACGAATGACGTCGATGGTTAAAATGTGTCGCCTTATACAGAAGAAGGTCCGAAATTCTACCCTCTTGAGAGGGGATAAAATTTGCTCCTTCCCTTTTTCTACGGTTGGCATTGATTCACCATCGATTTTCTAACTTCTCTTTAATTTTTATTATAATATTAAATAATTAAGTGTAAAATTATATTTAGAGTATTTAGAATTAAATAAACAATTTTTGTTTGTTTATTCTCAAGAAAACAAAATACTTATATATAGTAGATACTTACAAACGAAGTTGAGTAATTTAGATAATTATTCTACCAATAGTAATAATAATCTATATTAATTATAATACAAATGAATATTAATAGCCCAAAAATAGCAATAATAACCATTTATAAAATAAATAATATTTACAATAATATAATATATAATGTCGCTTTTCGGGACAATAGGTGTTTGGACACTCTCTCAATGTTTTCGCTTTCTTCTGTTTAGGATGTTTGTGTTTATTGTTTGTACCTTTGTAGGTAATGCTAATGAACACAAACATCTCAAGCTGAAGAGGACAAATATTACAATTTGTATCAAATATTCAATTATTTATCACAATTAATTCTTTTTATTAAGACTAATATTTCTTTAATTGAATCAAATAATGATGTTAAATAACAATATTATAAACAATTTGCAAAACATGAAGTGGATTCGTAGACATTAGAATAAATTTTAAACAGACAAACCTTTGTTTGCAATTGTTTAACAATTTTTAAAAATAATATAAACAATTTTTACAAAAAACTATGTTCAGAGTGGAAAAAAATCCCCTTTTCTTCGACACTAACTTATTTTAACATTACAATGGAATTGGTGTATCAATCGTTTATCCGAAATTTATAAACAATTTTTAAAAATGTTATAAACAATTCTTACAAAAAATTTGCTAAATATCGAGTATCGTCAGAGATAAAAGCATTTTATGATTATAAAATGCACTCTTGTTATCAAAACCTTCATTTAAGATACAACTCGACATTTCTTATTATTTAGAAATATTTTAAACAATTTTTGATAATTGTTAAAAACATTTTCATAAATAAATGGAAAAGAAAAAGTACTTCAGCCGGTTAAAATATCTCTGTTGTCCCATTTTTTGTGATTTCCTGGAAGTGATGGGAACTATAGACTTTGCGTAGTGACAGATGATATATCCAGCCCCTCAATTATTCAAAAATTTCACTATAAACATAATTTTTTATATACATATTACTTCTACTATCTCCCAAATATATTTTTAAGGAATCAAATGAACGTACCCTTGATAATGCAACATACATCTGACCGTGATTAAAGACATTTTCTTCTTAAATCAATAAATATTCTGTTAAATGTTTGTCCTTGAGATTTGTTAATATTCATTGCGAAAGCCAATTTTATAGCAAATTGTCTTCGTTTAAAAGTAAACGGATATAAATTTTCACAATATAAAGTTACTCTATGTAAAAAGACAATATTTCCACTCTAATCTCCTGTTATACGGAAGATGAGTTATACACTGAAGAAAATGATATTGTCGATTTTGTCATACTCGTATAGTTAGAACATATAGCTGAAACAGCAATACTGTATTTCTGTTCTTCAAATACAGTATTCGTGTTCTTCACATACAAATTACTATCTCTCACATACATATAGCTGATCTACACAGTATGTATCTATACTGTATGGTTGTCCCATATACACCAATATAATATGTGAGTACTGCCCATATTTATGTCACTATCATAAATATATTTTTTAAGTCTATAGAATTAAGGGGTAAATCGAAACAGTAGTTATTCCAGTTAAATAAAAGATTTTGAAAATAAATACAGCCTTAAACCTTGAACCTTAGATCACCCCTAGCAGGTTCTAAGTACTTTTCCATTTGTCAATTAGCAGCAGAATCAACAAAAATATTTTCTACTGCATAAAAAATTGAAAATCAAAGAATCCCTTTCACTTTTTAGACTGGCATTAAAAAAATAATAAAGTAAAAATTTATACTAAAATTTATAATTATCTCTTATTAATACTACAACAAAAATCAACTTTGATCTTTTCATTTTAAAAACTTCATTTAAAAATAGGAGACTGTTTCTATTTATCCAAAAAACTGGAAATTTGGGGTACATAGAATCAGCAGAAATTTGAATAATATTTCTGATAATATAAAAATATAAATGAACAAATTGTATCTATCAAATTACAACACTATAATGAGAGAGAATAAGAGAGAACGGGAGAGAACAAACCTTTATTCTAATATGTTTCAAATTATGGAATAGTTTATTTTTAAACTTATATAATGCATTATTGTTTATTAGTTTGAATTATTTTAAAACTAATTTACCATTTTTTATGTAATTATTTGTATCTTTTAACATTTCTATACTTGAAAATGATTTTTTCTTAAGTTAAATTATTATTCTAATATGTTTCAAATTATGGAATAGTTTATTTTTAAACTTATATAATGCATTATTGTTTATTAGTTTGAATTATTTTAAAACTAATTTACCATTTTTTATGTAATTATTTGTATCTTTTAACATTTCTATACTTGAAAATGATTTTTTCTTAAGTTAAAAAAAAATAATTAACTGTTTCTATTAACGCCGAATTTTTAGTTTTTAGGGGTAAATAGAAACAGTCTACTATTTTTAATTTAAATTTGCAAAGTAAAAAAAGAAAGTTGATTTTTGTTGTACGATTTGAAAGAGATAATTATAAATTTTAGAATGAATTTTTAGTTCAATTTTTTCTTAATGAGTAAGAATTTTTGAAACGTTCAACCTAAAATTCAAAAAAATTATTTCTGGCCAAAATGTTGTTTTTCTATAGTGTTTTTTATAAAAAACCCTATATCAAAGGATTTTCAAAATAAAAATAATTTTGTTATTGTTGTAAACAATTAAAGTTTTCAGACACTTTGATTAAAAAATTCATTAAAAAGAAACTTGTTAACCGATTTTAATGATCCAATAGGCATTCTTTTTTATTTGAGTCAAAGTTTTGAATAACATTTTTTTCGTAAAAAAATATTGGAAATAAATAACTAAACAAATTATTTATTTATAACAAATTAGCAAAAAACCATGCTCGCAATCGAATTTTAAAATGAAAAAATAGTACTTATTCTCTGATTACTTCTGAGTAATATTTCGTTGAAAAAAAAATATGACACGGCTTGGACAACTGACTTAATTAAACATTGTTTATCCCGAGCAGGACGGGATTTGCATGCGACGTCACGCGCAGCGGTCCTTTGACGGGGGAATATAAGAGAATATCAAAGGAACATTAAGAAATCTATTAAAATAATGTTCAAGTGTTTCTTATGGACGAAAAAAACTATAACAATTTATTTAATTGTTTAAACAATTAAATAAATTGGTTAAGGAAGTGAATTTATCATTCGGAAATTATTACTAATATTAAAGTGAAAGAATTTATCAATTATCCGAATCAATCTCAAAATAATTCTTATTAAGCTCTTGAGTTTCATATGTATTGACAGCACAGCCATCCTGAATACAGAAACCTGCTTTTCCAGAAAATATTTTTTGAAATTAATTAATAATTTCAAAATTATCAAAGAACTCAGAAAAAATTGGTTAGCATGGTGGGATACGAGCCCACGACCTTTCTATTGCCGGTAGACTGCTCTGACCACTGAGCTACATGCACCCCGAGATTCTCCGAGTTCTTTGATATATATATATTTTTTTCTAGAAATGTAGGTTTCTGCATTCAGGATGGCTGAGCTGTCGATACATATGAAACTCAAGAGCTTAATAAAAATTATTTTGAGATTGATTCGGATGATTGATAAATTCTTTCACTTTAATATTAGTAATTAAATAAATTGTTATAGTATTTTACGTCCATTAGAAAAACTTGAACATTATTTTAATAGATTTCTTGATATTCCTCTGATATTCTCTTATATTCCCGCGTCAAAGGACCGCAGCGCGTGACGTCACATGCAAATCCCGTCCTGTTCGGGATATACACTCAGATGCATTAATGCTGACCTTCCGGTGTAAAAGAATTTTGAAAATGCGTGTCATTTCTATCAAATATTCTTAGTTCGTGACATACGACAACGGAATATTACTCAGTGGCAATTAGAGAATAAGTACTATTTTTTAAAATATATTTTAAAATTCGATTGCGAACATGGTTTTTTGCTAATTTGATATAAATAAATAATTTGTTTATTTATTAAATTACAATATTTTTTTACGAAAAAAATTTTATTCCAAACTTTGACTTAAATAAAAAAGAATGCCTCTTGAATCATTGAAATCGGTTAAACAGTTCCTTTTTAATGAATTTTTCAAACTAAGTGTCTGAAAACTTTAATTGTTTATAACAATAACAAAAAAAAATTTTGGCAAATCCTTTGATATAGTGTTTTTTTATACAAAACACTGTAGAAACAAATTTTAACCAAAAATAAATTTTTTGAATTTTAGGTGTCATGTTTCAATAATTATTACTCTAATGCGAGTCAAAAAAGTGAAAGGGTTTCTTTTTTGATTTTCATTTATTTATGCTATAGAAAATATTTTTGTATTTACTGCTGTTAATTGACTAACGGAATATAAGAAAAACTTTGAACCTGTTATTTAACTAAAATAACTACTGTTTCTATTTACCCCCAAAGTTTATCAATGTTTAAAAATTTCGGACTGAACAGAAACAGTTGATTATTGCGATTTGATGATACCCATATTTTTTACGACACCATAAAATTGTTCCACGGAAGTAAAATAATAACTCAATACACAAGAAAACCGGAAGTAATCCGAATTTAAATAAATTGTGCTATTGGGGAAACTTATTAAATCTGTTTCTATTTACCCCAACTGCCCCTATATTATACAAATAAATATTTACTTATTGCAAAAAAATTGTTTCATTGGTGCAAATAAATACTTGTTTGAATTCAAATCTATACATTATTGAATGAAGTAATAATAATTAATTTGAATAAATATTTATTAGATCCAATTATTGCATTCATTTAACTCAAGTAATTCGAATTTGCTAAAAATTGCTTTTTGATACTATAAATTAAAATACTTATGCATTTAATATTGCTAAATAAAAATATTAAAATTCGAAAATTCAAAATGTCAAATCCAAAATGGGGGATTATATTATTAAAAGTTCTCTAAACTTCTTACACTGAAAGAAAATGACTCCAGTACTGGGCCATTACAGGGAAATCCCTGGCTAGTAACGCTGTCCAGTACTGATTTTATACTGGCCAGACAGTACCAGGTCAGTATTGAAATCTTACTGGCATAATACAGCCTAAGTACTGATTCGCAGGTAAATTTTGACAAATTTGGAAAATGTTGTAACGTGTTCACGAAAGCAAAATTTACTTTTATTAGCTTATATTAAAGCTCATTATTTAATATTTAAAGCATGTCGAGTAATTTATTGAATACTAGTAACTATTAATATTTCTGTAGTTAATGAACTTTTATGAGTATCAAACAAAATTGTAAATAATTATTAGAATTGCTGTTATTGAAATAAGTTTTAAAAAAATTATTTTTCTTATTTTCTATCATTAATTTAGACATTCTTATTTATTCTAATTAATGACTAAATTATAATTATTATTGATAAATATTTAAACTTACATTTTGTGAAACACTATTAAGAATTATACACAAAACACTTAAATATAAGACGGAAAAATTTTGCACGTACGGGGGATCGAACCCTAAACCTCGAGGACGCAAGCCGAATACACATACCGCATAGCCACGCAACTCTGGAAGCAATCACGCTTTAACTTTCATTTAAATTATTATTTATATTTACTCTCTCTGCACACTGCAGGGTCGAGGATCTTCATACATATTTGACAATAAACTTTTACCTATTTACAAAAACCTTATAACTACATAGCTTAAACTTAAACTAAACTTATCTACTATACAATTGAACTACACTACTAACTATTCACCAGTGCCTGGGCTTCCATTTCCATGTCTTAGCGCCCAAACTTGGCTTCGATAATCTTTATATTTCTAATTAATTATCCCCATATCCTCTCTCAAGGCAAAGATTGAAGCAGTGAAGCAGAATCTGGGGAGAAGTGTCGATAACCAACTTTAGGATCTCCTTACTTATCCCATCGATTCTAGGCGCCTTGCCTGTTTTCAATCTTTTGCCTGCTTTTTGTAGTTCACTAAGTGTGAAGAGTTCTTCCTCTTCGACTTTGCAAAAACTCCAGTCCATTCTAAGGTATGGTTCTGCAGGTGGAAACAAACAATTTATTATATTTCTGACCCAATCGGGATTGTCCAGGCCGGGGGTCTTTTGTCTCGTCGCTAATTTCTCAGTAACGATCGCATGGCTTGACCGCTGAGAAGCCATTCCATGGTATCAAATATAGAAAAAAATAAAAACTTAAAATTTCGATATTTTAAAAACGCTACCTTAAAGGAAATGAAAAAGCACAACTTTATTCTTACTGTCATTTGTTTATAGAACGATTATTTTTTACAATAAAAAATAAAAACTGAAATTTTTTTTTCTACAATTTAATTAAATTTTAAAACATAAATCGTATTAGTTAGTACAAATTTAAATGAATTTGATTGCAATTTGGTATGTATACTTATTTGGGTCTCCTGAAACTGACAAAGTCTTAAAAAGTTTAACAATTATTAATTGTTTATCATTTTTTTTATTATAAATGATGACGTGTCACCGATGAAGCTTTGTTACTTTCAATGAGAAAAAGTATGCAGGGAAGTTTTGAGTTCAGAAAAGTTGCAGTGAGAAAGTTGTTTCTTACTATTAAGGAAGTTTTTTTGGAAATTTCAAATAAATTGTTTAAAAAATAAAAAAGTTATATGATTTTTCGAGTAACTGTGCGCTGCGTGAAGTCTTCAACGTAAGCTGTAAAGACGTGAAAATTGTTTTTCTTAATATCTAACTTAATATTCGGATTCAGGAACAAATTTTACATAAGTACCGTTTGTGGCCATTGTTCCGGTTGTGGCCTTTTTTATAAAATTTCCATTTAATTATTTACTATAATTAATATTTCTAATTATAATAATATAGTACTACAAGATTTTAAATATTTCCCTAAGTAAAATACATAAATAAACTATTATATAAATAATTACAATAATTATTAGCTAGTGGCCAAAACTAGTGCTTAAACCCTATGGGTAAATTTCAAATTTTTGAGTTTCGACAAAAAGTGGATTCACTAATATACCATTATTTCGGAATGCAGTCCATCGATTTGCATTTTCTATGAAGCAAATTGAAGGTAATTAAATTTCCAATAAAAAAATATATACAACATTTTTAATTGGATTGACGGTTAAGGAGCTAGTTATGAACTTGTTAAAAGTTTTTCATTATTTTTAACTCAATTTTAGAAACTGATAGAATTTATCGGTTATTCACGTCCTAAAAAAGTGTTTACATCGAATATACTGTTTGGGATGTCAAAGTAGAATTTCTTAAGAAGAATATAAGCCGTTGCCGATCAAAATTGAACTGAAAATATAGAAGATATACGCACTTAAGTAAAAAAGCAGAAAATTAACTTTTACCCAATTTTACGATTTATTAACGACATGTCGTATGGTTTTAGGATTTAACAAATTTTTAACATTAAGTTTACAGAAAGTGAATTTATGATTCGGTTTACAAATATTAAATAAGAAAGAAGCTATCAATTTTTCGAAACAAATGTAACAAATAACAAAGTCTTAAATAAATCTCTATAAGCTCATGGGTTTCATATGTATCGATTGCACAGCTGCCCTAATACAGAAACCTGCTTAATCAGAAAAATGTTTTTGAAATTAATAATTAATTTCAAAATTATCAAAGAAATCAGAAAAAAGCGGTAGCATAGTGGGATACGAGCCCACGACAATGAATGAATTACCATCCTGAATGCAGAAACCTGCATTTCTAGAAAAAAATATATATATATATCAAAGAACTCGGAGAATCTCGGGGTGCATGTAGCTCAGTGGTCAGAGCAGTCTACCGGCAATAGAAAGGTCGTGGGCTCGTATCCCACCATGCTAACCAATTTTTTCTGAGTTCTTTGATAATTTTGAAATTATTAATTAATTTCAAAAAATATTTTCTGGAAAAGCAGGTTTCTGTATTAGGGCAGCTGTGCTGTCGATACATATGAAGCCCATGAGCTTATAGAGATTTATTTATGACTTAATTATTAGTTACATTTGATTCGGAAAATTGATAGCTTCTTTCTTATTTAAACATTAAGATTGGCTTAAATTCGATTGGCACTGATTTTTATGAATATTATTTGCTTCTCGAATTTAAAAATTACAAAAATCACCCATCATTGCCTGTTCCCAAAAGTCTTGATAACGGTATTCCATTTCCTTTATTTACTCGTGTAAATTTCACAAAAAACGCCTATTTATTAACGCGGATCCAAAGTCTTTGTAACCTAGTGTAATGAAAGTTGCTTCGCTCAGAGTATTAATATTGCTCGGGACATTTTACATATTACTCGGCATTTAAGAAAATTTAGATTCCTGAAGTAAGTTATGGCTTTTTAAAATAGAAAAATTTGTTTGAAAGCGAAGAAATTACCACGAATTCTAACATGAAACATTTAAATTTTTCTGTTTCTAACAATAATTCTTTTCAAATATCTTAATTATTGAAGAACTAACATAAAATAAATAAAATATTTAATAAAAAATTTTACTTCAACATTTAAAAATGTATTCAATTTCTTAACTAAGTCTACTTCTAGCTTTTACTATTCACCAAGAAAAGGGAATTTTTAATAATTTTCATTATTTATTTAAAATTCTTAATTTAAAATACACATTTTGTAAAAAAATTATGTTAATGTGCATTTACTACTTATATGAAAATAGTAACAATAAAGATGCTATTAAATAAGTAATAAAAATTAAAATATTATAATAATAATGTGAAATAGTAAATATATGTAAGTAGAGATAAATAAGTAAAATGTCAACCGAGTAAGAGAGGAATATATCGCTAGTAATAATAATAATGAAAACAATAATACAAAAACAGTAATACTAATCAAATTCTGATTGAAACAGAATTCAGTAGGAATTCAAAATTCTAATCGGAATTTCCGTCGGAGATTTTAAGGAATTTTTCCACATTGAAAGATTTAATTTTCATTTACTTTGAAGAAAAAATAATTTTTTACACACAGCTTGTGTAATGTTAAATAATTGTTTATTTCTTAAAACTAAGGAGACAAATTGTTTTGAAATTTCAAAAATGGAGAAAAAATATATTTCATGAATAGTGTGTGATGTTTCATTACGTCTCTTGAGTTTATGCAGGAAGGACAAATCTGCATTCCTCAAAGTACAATTCAAGTTGCAAGGTATGGGCTGTGAGAGAAGAAAGGAAAGGGTGAGGTAGGGTAATTATACGAACTTAATTGCAAGCTCTCTCTCTTCTCTTACTTCGTATGCCACTCGCATAAGTTACACAATACCGGCAAAGTTTAAGTTGACCAAATTATCTCTCTGGGGGTACTGAAAACCGCATCAACGCGAAGCTTAATGAGCCGGCCGAGAAGTATATATAATTAACATCATTATTATATCTATAAAGCTATATATAGACAGATAACAAATAAGTGATTTTAGAGAAAAAAATTATTCTCGGAATTTTATAGTATTTATAAATTAATAAATATTTAATTTTGCTATAGTAGTCCAGTCACCATGTGTTATTCGTGCCAAAATTGATATCTGAATTCTAAATGTGGATTCATATAGTGTGGGGTGGTAGTATGAATATGTATATGTTTCCCACTTCAGATTTTATAAGCTGCGAGTTATAAACAATTCAGAAGTTGCCGGAAAACTGTTTTTTGATGACCCTTCTTTTTCATCAAATTATAGGGGAAAAGTATGTTATTAAAAGTTATAGAGCTCGGAAATATCTGTAAAATGATGGGTCATATACTAAAATTGTTTCATTTTTTTACTTGCACTGAGAAAATGTTTTGTTTAAAATTTTGTCAAAGTTGGTTGAAATGGTTACACATGTGCATTCTGAAAATGTTTAAGAATTTCTTATGTGGTTTTTGAAATACATTCTTAAAAGAGTGTTCAATAAATAATGTAAAGATCATTAAATCAATGATCATAAGTTGATTTACTTTTTGTAACCCTTTATGCTGTATTTGGTTAAATAGTTGTCTGCGTGTTTTACAGTTTTCACAAAAGTTAGGTAAACTGATGGTTCCACCAGGTAACTGTTCGGTCAAGAGGTCAGGACCTTCATTTTACCCAACTTTTGGGCAAACTGTGACAAAGAATGCCCCATGTATATATATATATATATATGTCGTCGCCACTTAGACGAATCCGACATTAAGCTAACTGTCCAGACAGTTAGCTAACTACAGACAATTAGGCGAATACACGTCGATATCGTCTATCTGCCTAAGCAGTAAGCTAGTTAGTTAGCTTACCGACAGTTAACTAACTGTCCACCGACATTCGGACAGTTAGAGTAAACTAACTCAATGAATGGATAAACAAAAAAATGAAATTTTACATTAATTATATATTTATTTACTAATTAATTATTTATTTTTGCACGCATTGGCATGGTGACATCGAGAGCCACATACAATATTTGCTTTAAAACAAGAACAGCGCTTAGTACAGCACTGGTCCTTTGTCTCTTTGCAGTTACATTTTTTGTAAGCTTGTCTCCCTGATCTAGACTGATCTGCTGTCGCTTCTCGAAGAGAAAAATATTTATCCTTTAGAACGTCGTCAATATTTATTGCACTTGCACCCGATTTTTGGGGATCTGTTCTAAAAAACCAGCCATTAATTACACCGTCTTTACTACCTATTTGATAAACCTCATTCTTAAAATCAGCGACAACCCCAAAAATATGACTAAAATCTAAAGGCCATCTGTCTACAGTTGAAATAACAAGAGTTACACAATCACCAATAGACAATAGGGGAAACATTTCTTGTGAAAATGTGACCATTTTCTTAGTAGCTATCTCTTCCTACTTAATTCGTCATCAGTATCATCAAAGGCTAATGCCTTTGATGATCCTTTTTACTTGCAGCTCTAACAATAAATCAAATCTGACATAAATTTTGACATAAATTAAGGGCCATTATTTGGTCATTTATGACATGTAGGTAAAAGAAGAATTTAAAATTACATGTAGATTTCGACGTAATGTAAGAGACGCTTGTGGGCCTCTTTTTACTCGTAGTTCAAAACTGCCCTAAAATTGACCTAAATTTTGAGGGTATCAGAAATTCTTTGACATTTATATCAAAACTGCCCTCCAAATTGACTTAAATTTTAAGGGTAGCAGAAATTGTTTCTCAAATTTTGACGTTTAGGTCAAAACTGCCCACAAAATTAACCTAAATTTTGAGGGTAGCAAAAATTGTCGAATTTTGACGTCTAGGTCAAAAAGGCCCTCAAAATTGACCTAAATTTTGAGGGTAGCGTGAATTGTTTGTTAAATTTTGACGTTTAAGTCAAAACTACCCTCAAAATTGACCTTAAATGGAAAGTTAGTGGGAATCGTTTGTCAAACTTTGACGTGTAGGTCAAAACTGCCAACAAAATTGACCTAAATTTGGAGGGTAAATGTGAGACCGTTATTTATCCTCATTTTGACCTATAGGTAAAAAAATAGGTCAAATTTGACGTAAGCTTTTACCGCCTCTTGGAAAAGGGCTACCTTAGAACTTTCTAAAACAGCGGCGGCGGCGATATGATTTTATATTAATAGGTATTGATATATTATATAAGGCATTTTACGTTTAATGTCCTAAATTGAAATTTCAACTTTTTGAAAAAATTGAAATTTGGGGAATTTGTTGTTCTATCAAGTAGAAATGTGCCCCAAAAAATATATTTGACTATTTCGAAAATTTGAAGGGGGTAGAGGAGGGCCAATTTTACCAATTTTGCTAACACCGGCTACTTTGTGCATTTTTTGTGAACGTACTTTTAATGGGGAAAATTTTTGAGAATATGTTTTGGAAAGGTTTTTTCGTGCTCTTTCCAATGGAGAATTTTCTTTTTTAATATTTTAAAAATGTACCCCAATTTTTGATAATTAATATTTCAATTTTAATTTCCCAGAAATCGATCCGTTTTATTTGAAAATAAATTATTGAAAACGAAAGCTGAGGTTTTTTCCTATGCGCATGTAAATTTTCAGAATGCTTTTTTTTGTTTTTGAGTTATAATTTCATGTTAATCATATTTTGATTTCACTTTTAATAAAGATTTTTTTGAGTGTAAAATAAACTGTTTTAATATTTCAGTCTAAATAAACAATATAAATTATTTTTTAACAGAATCCGGATTTACACGATGTGGGAAGAAAATTATTGTAAGTAAAATAATCTGTTTGTAAGAATAATTTTGTTTCAACCAATTGTACTTCTATTCAAAATTTTAATAAACTCGAAGAGATTATTTATGGGACATTTCACGTCAACCGACCTAGAGATCTGCCCAAAATTGTAAGCAACTAAAATAAACAAACAATATGTCAAAATGTTTGTAAACTAATGCCCTATCAATTACAAAGTGGCAGAATCCAAAATTCAAAATGGCGTTCTTGCTGTCTCACCTGAAAGACACCAAAATCCAAAAAAAGAAAATGTAATTATCAAGCACTCTCAAGAAAGGGTACAAAAATGATACATTATAACGTATTTTGTATATTAATACTGCATAACTGCAATCGTTTGAGGTGTATTTGAATATCTGAATATTTTCAACTGTCTTTCTGGCGTTACAATAAAAGAGTAAACGGCTTGGATTTTTGTTACAGCAGGTGCCTGAGAAAATCTCCTTGTAAGTTTTCGCTTCACTCTTTCATGCTGTTGTTTGTTGTAAAAGAAAAGCTGAGTATTTTGAATGTGGTTATTTGCCCATTCAAAAATAATTTTTGCGTTTAAAATTGATTTATCTGGTGGTGCTTGCAAGCTAGCACAAGTGGAAAGTTTTAAGCGAATAAAAAAAATTTTCAAAAATTATCCGCCATATTGGATTTGCTATTTTGAATTTTGAAAAACTGACATCGGATTCGTCTTCAGCGCCCCTAAAAACCCCTAAATGACAAGTTTCAAACGAATAAAATTTTTTTTCAAAAACTATCCGCCATATTGGATCCTCCATTTTGAATTTTGAAAAACTGACATCGGATTCGTCATCAGCGACCCAAAAACCCCTAAGTGGCAAGATTCAAACGAATAAAAAAAAATTCCAAAAATTATCCGCCATATTGAATTTTGAAAAGATGACATCAGATTCGTCATCAGCGACTCCAAAAACACCCTAGTGACTAGTTTCAAGTGAATAAATAAAATTTCAAAAATTATCGGCCATATTGGATCCGCCATTTTGAATTTTGAAAAACTGACATCGGATTCGTCATTAGCTACCCCGAAATTCCCGAGTGACAAGTTTTGAGCGAATTAAATAAGTTTTTGAAAAAATTTGAAAAAATATCCGCCATATTGGATCCGACATTTTGAAATTGGAATAACTGACACGGGATTCGTCATCAGCGACCACGAAAACATTAAAATATGACATGGCTAATAATTATTGGACCGTTTCTTGAGAATAATTGATAATTATATTTTCTTTTTTTGGATTTTGGTGTTTTTCAGGTGAGGCAGTAAGGACGCCATTTTGAATTGTACAATCAAGTAGCTTTAACGTCAACTTTTAAACCTGTCAATCTAAACTTTTGTAATAATTCAAATTATCAAGTACTACTACGTAACGAAACACCAACTTCAAGAAGTTTTTTATCGACCGGTTTTTCTAATACTGAAAATATTAATTATAACAGTGTGCAAAATAACGTTGCAAGTGTTTCTAACTACCAGTCTTATACAGGGTCAAATAACGAAGTATCTTCAGTAACGAATTTTCCTGAAACAGAATCTAAAAATTCAACTTTTGAAAATGAAGATTGTTAAACAAACAATGTAGTTAATAAAGTCAAGTCACAAGAAATTAATAGTTGTCAATTAGAAAAAAACGTGTAATTTAATGAGAGCAAAGAAAATGTCATAATTGAAGAAAAGACAGGTAATAAAATTTTAGAAAAATATTGCGTTCGTCCTCCATGTAATAATTCATGTCGATTCAAGTGTAAGGATTTTATTGACCCTAACATGCATAAAGATAATTTAACAAAAAATCCATCACAATGATGTTGTTATGAACTTTACCGCAGTACGCTTAAACAAATGAACATTTCTTTCACGAAATTAGGGCACGAAGAGTGTGAAATATGTGAAGCTTTTGATGTTCATGACAATAAACATTCGAAAGATTCTTTATCTTCTGAATGTGAAACATGTCAGTCGTGGATAATTCATAAAGGAAACGCTAAAAAGTCACGAGAAATATATACTTTACACGTTGAGCAGTCTTGTAAGTCTGTAGACACTGTTTATTACTCATCTGATTTACAGAAAGTTATAATGTTGCCAAAAATGAACGAATTGAAAAAGCTTTGTTCCTTTAGGATCGTCAAAACATCATTGTAAACCAATTGATACTATTTGGCACGAAGGGATTTCCGGGCGTAAGAAAGAGCAAATTGTAAGTGCGTATCATTCTTTTTTTACAAAATCCCGATTCAAAAAATATTGTACCTTAGGTAGACAATTGCTCTGCGCAAAATAAGAATTGGTGTCTTTTGACATTTTTGACTTATATAATAAGTTCAGACAAAATTGAAGCAGAATGTATAGAAATAAACTATTTCAAAAAGGGTCATACACCATCAAGTGAAAGCATCTATGAAAAAAATGGGGAAAATTTACGATTTTGAGGATTTTAAAACGGCATTGCAAAATGCAAATTCAGAGCGAGTACAAGTTTTACATTGAAGTGCATTTGACTTCAGAAATTATCCCGATCATTCTTCGGCTCAAAAGTTACACAGTGAAAATCGTCCTTTGCTTAATGAAATTAAACAAATTAGGGTTAATCGAGGTCATCGCAATTTTTTTACAAATTCACTTATGATAGAAACGACAGTTTAAAAGAATTCAATTTTCTCAAAGTAAAAATTTGTAAAAGTGGATTCTCCCTTCCCGAAACTGTTAAAACGAATCACGGAATACCACTTGCTTAAATATTATTTATTGCAATTTGTTTCCAGTTTCTCCCTGACTTGCGGCTACCCTGGTAGTTAAATGAAATCGATTAAATAAATTTAAATTATAGCATTAAAATTATAATAAATTTAAATAAAGTAAAAATTTAATTTACACTATTACAACTGAATGAATTAAGATTAAATTAGAAATGAGATTTATCAATATAAAAAATTCAAATTATATTACATTGAAAATAACTTTAATTGAAATTTGTTATTATTATGTATCTTTTAATATTCTAATTGATTAAATTAAAAACTAAATGAGAATATTGATATGTATTTAAAATTGTATGTATAAATAAAATAATTTAAATAATTAATTTTATTGAAACCTATAATTAATTATCAATATTATTCTATAATACTTTCTCTAGTGCTTTGTGAATGTTTTCCGCTGGAAATCTTTGTTCCGCTCGACGACTTTACAACGAAACACTCCGCAAGCGACTTTGTGTTCTTTCACGTTGTATTTGCGATAAAAAAAACTTTACAAGTGCATTTACTAACAGAGATTGTTTAAAAAATTATTTTTTACATCATTAGAAAAAGCATATTTTATTGACCTTAGTAATGATATTTTTCATGAAAAATGAGCTCTAAATGAAGTTTTTAACGCAAACAGTTTTTCTCAAAAAGCCTATATGTTGCTTATGTGTCTTTTTCCGTTGTACGGCAGAGAAGTCAATGTCAACTTTGATTTAGACAGGACAACTTCAAATTCTCTTTAATTCTAAGGATAATAATGGTAAATTATTTTTAAAAACTCGACGTCAGATTTGTATTCAGCGACTCCGAAAATCCCTGAGAGTATGTTATTTTAAACCTCGTAGCCCAACCTGGTGACGCATAATCAAAATGTCAAAATAGCACCTAATTTTTTACATACATGTGATCATTCCAGTCTCATCTATAATTTAAGGCCAAAAGAGTTAATAAATCTTAATCATGATTCCATAAGGACGCCCTATCCAAGTGACGTCAAAACTTATGTCAAATGAATATGCACGGCAAAAATATCTTTTTTCTATTTTGTATCGAAAAAAACAGATACGTATTTTTTTATTTTTGTTTAATTGTCAACATTTTCGAGTTATGAATTTTCGAAATTTTGCACTTTTAATCGTAGACATATATTTAGTAGCTTATTAAGTTATTAAGTTTAGAAATAAGTTGTCAAAGAACGAAAGTTTGAGTTTTCTTTCGACTTTTAGGAAATGATAACAAAAAATGTATTTTTTATTAAAAAAATTTATAAACAAATTAATTTTTTTTAACTTTGGGTATGATAAATTTTCAATTTTCTTTTTTTAAATATACCTGTAATATATTTTCAATATTTTCGGACTTATAAGCTACTGAATATAGGTCTACGATTAAAATTGAAAAATTTCGATACAGAATAGAAAAAATATATTTTTTGCCGATTTTAAGAAGTCGTTTAATATCTCACGTGGAATTGCCCATATGGACTTGGATATAATATATGGGTGATTCTTCTGAAAGTGACATTTTTGATATCTTGATTAATTTTACAAAATCTACTCTTTAATAATTATTATTATCAATTTCCATAGTGAAAATTTATCATTTATTTATCATTTTGAAAAGAAAATTAAATAATTTTATTCAAACTGAATTTATGTAATAACTAAATTATTACTTTTATCAACAGATGGTAAATGACAGTGGTGAGACTCTGTGGCTTGCGATCACCGAGGTTAAGCACCTTTCAGTACGGTTAGTACTTGGATGGGTGACCGCCTTGGTGCCCGCTATAACCCGTGTTTTTCTCACTACTTTCGTGATTTATCAAGCGGGAGGTTTGACGTCGAGGTATAATGATGTGAACTGTCGATTACTATCCGGTACACACTATTAGAACTTGACAGTCAATAAAACCGGTTGTACTCAAGAGAGGTTTTTTACAGTTTCCCTCTCCTCTGGCGAGAAAACATAATTAACTGGTGGTCCAGGCGAATGCAAGTACTCCTAAATAAAAGCCGGCTGTAGGCGCAAATTTGGTTAATATATCTTGAAGAATTTAATATGTAGAATGGTTACGCTTAATCCAAAAAAGTATTCCTCGGGGACGCTTGTCGAAGTGCGTAAGGCTGATAGGATAGGAGTATAAACAATAAAAAGAATTACATTTATCTGTTCATCTTTATTTATGTAATGTGTTTCAAATTTAGTCATAGTTTATTTTTAAACTTATGTAATGGATTATTATTTATTAGTTTGAATTATTTTATAACTAACTTACCATTTTTTATGTTATTCTTCGCATCATTTAATATTTCTATACTTGAAATTGGTTTTTTCTTAAATTTTTTTAAAGATAATCAACTGTTTCTATTAACCTCGAATTTTCAGTTTTGAGGGGTCTCCTATTTTTAATAAAAGTACGTGTATTTTGTTATTATTATTATTTTTATTATTATCAATAAAAAGTATGAAAATTATAAGATATATTTTTCTATTATTTAAATTAGTTTTTGAAATTGATAATAGCAATACAGGTTACATAAAATATGTAACAACAGTTTTGTCACTGTCATAGATTTCAAAAAAAAATTTTAATGAGGTAATTTCATTAGTTCTTCCTCGTGGAGGAAGCTTTGTAGATTTTTAATTTACAGTTTTTAAAAATCCTTAAAACAAATATTCTCCATATAAGACTATGTGTGTGTGTGGATCTCGTTTTCGTGAACACTATAACTTTAAAACGTTTCAACGAATTTATTTAAATATTGCTAAATACATATATTTATCATAATAATATTTCAAAATAAATTGATAGAATTTAAAAAATCCTTAAAAGAAAAATTGGTAGGGGAGACTGGGCCTAAATGATTTTTTTTGCAATATAATCCGCTTAGATGCAAATATTTGTATATCAATATTGTAGGGCAACTTATCCTCTACAACTTTTAATAAAAAAGTTCCTGATATTTTCGCATAAAATACATGTTTTGTCCTTTTTTGAAAATTTTGTTTTTTTAACTTTTCGCCCCATGCTGGGGCAAAAAGTTAAATTCTATTTTTAGCCTACTAAAACTATTTTCTGATAGGTGATAAGTATTAAATAAGTTAAAGTATATGTAAACAAGTAATTTAGTAGATAAAAGTTTTTTGTTTATTTAACAAAAGCTTTAGAATAGTTGTAAAGTTAAAAAATTAAAATTTCAAAAAAAAAATTTTTTTTTGGTTTATTTCATATGAACGATCTTGTTTTTTGACAGAGTACTTGCCCAATGTTAAATAAATAATTTTTAAACAAACAAACCTAAAAAAACGAAAAATAAAAAAAATTAAATACATGTAAAAATACATTTAACTTTTCGCCCCAGGGTGCGTTTTTGTCTTTCACAACAAATTTAAAAAATCTGACTAAAGATATTTAGCAAATACCTTTAGGTATCTCTTCAGGAGACCCAAATAATGAAGTAAAAAAATCGCGGTAAGGATAAATGCAAAAAATATACTTAAAAGTTGATATTTTCTTTTTCGAAAAAATTTTTAAAAGTAGGTTGAAAAAAATCTTTCAATATAGACACCACAAAAATTAACAGAATTGTACACAACTCCGGACATTTATTTAGGGTGATAATACCCTTCTATAATTAAAATTACAATGCTCCAATTATTCCCGTTTGAAAGATAATGAATTTTAACGGTTTTGGCAGTTTATCTTTTCGCCCCAGTCTCCCCAATATATTAACTTTACATTGCATTTGAAATTATAGAATTAATCTCAATAAATTATTTAAAAAATTCAAACTCTTATTAAAAATCATTTTGATTTTTATAATTATGTTGTTTTTCAATTAAATATTTTTTTTTGAAAACGAATGTTGTCATACAACATTTTTGTCAACACTAGAAGAACTAAACTTGCAGCACTATTGCCAATATTACTGTAAGTTTAGGTGTAGTGGGGGAAGTGGTAAATGAAATTTTTTTGAAACTTAAATAAAAAAATGTGAATTTTTCACATTTGACCGGAATTGAAATTTTTGTGGAATTGGATAAATCATATCGTAGTCGATCACCAAACAATAATCATCCGTCTAATAATTTAAAGTGGATATTGTTCAAATTTTTGAAGAATATATAGATTTTGTTTAAAAATTTAGTAATCTATTACTCTTTGAATTTGAACGAGTAAAAATTGTTACTAATTAGAATTAGTGATTGACTTTTTGCTTTTAAATTATCAAAGTTTACTAATAAATTAGTAAAAATGACTATTTATTAGTAAATTTTACTAAGGACCCCGCACATAATGCATTGAATTACAGGCCCGGTTAAATTGGTTGGAATTTTAGTATGTTATAGTTCAAGTTCCCCCAAATAAAAAATGTAAATGCCAAAATTCGTAAAAATCAATAGTTTTTTAAATAAAAAATAAAATAGATGAGAAAAACACAAAACTAAAACTGGAAAGATGAGAACGGTTTATTTTCTTTTTTTGTGAGATTAGCCTTATGCATTAGAATATGTTTATTTATTTATTCATTTATTCAACATTGTATACCGGCTTACTTACTTGTATTAGTAAACTCACAGCTTCTTGATTATATTTATTTGACTATCAATAGTGACTTGTTTTTCTTTTAATACATTGTGAAAAGTGAAAAATAAAATCAACACAGAGGTAACTGCAAAGATTGAGAAAAAGTGTTTCATAATCTGAAAATATACTTATAATATTCAAGATGGAATAATCAAACTATTGTTTAATGAATATTTTCAAAACAAATGAGGCCTTGGATGGAAATATAAGCTTCGATAACAAAGCTTAAAACGACAAAGGAATTTTTAGTGCATATTCTCATACGTCAAACAAGTAAGTACATCATATATCTAAATCACATTTAAACAGATTCCATTGCATTTTTCCACTCTCTGTGTTTCTAATATTGGCGTTCGCTTTTTAGGTAATCATTATTTGATTCATCGAAGATGACGCCGAAATATTTTTTTTCACTTGTACCTTCTAAGTTGACAATGGTATTACATTTTTCTCTATTTCTGATTTGAATCATATAATATTAGGAATTCAGTTAATTAATATAGCGTATTTTAAAGGTACACTAAAATGGCAGGTCTACGTAGGATGAACTGTTTTGTATGTGATGCAAGACACAACCAGCGTGTTATGGTACGTATTTTTGGTGTTGAAATGAGAAAAAACGACAAATTGCGATTCACCGTCGCGATTCACTAAATGGACTTCCTCAAGATGTAGAAGCTAACACTCGTATATGTTTTAATTGTAATCAAAGTATAAACTATGGAGATGCAATTAATAGAAGGTGATCCAAATTGCCTAAGACTAAATGTCGTGAGATTACACAGAAGTAATGTGTGCATATTTTGCAACCATCACGAAGATCTGGTAAGGCTTTCTCTACAAAGTAGAATTGAAATATATGTGTTAAGAAACATTTTTGTTCCCAAATCTGTTCGATATTGTCCTTTACACTTGAATGAAAATGGATTACTCCCGAGAATTCTGATTAATGGATTACACTTCATCAATAGACCTTATATTTTAAACGGTAGATGACTGCAAGCTCTCTTAGATGGCTTGCGTGATTCAAGTAGAATTAATGATCACAACTTCGACGATGAAGAAAGTTTTTCAGAAGACGAATTCAAATGTTTAAGTCCTATCACACGTTTACTGTTTAATGATTTGTTTACTCGATAAATTGTTCCTGTACCCGAAGTTGATATGAATGGAGTTCGCCATGTTAGCAAGAAACATCTCCTAACATTCCTATGTAAACTGCGACAAAACTTGAGTGACGATTTTTTGAAAGTAATGTTCAATTATAAAACTCGGCAAGCTGTATCACTTGTTATTTCGACTGTAATGGTTATATCTTAGATATTCATGGACCATTCTTCTCAGATTCTCGAAATAATGACGCAGAAATGCTAGCCAATGAAATGGAAGTTGGTCCTCCTGGTCTCCAAGACTTGTTTACAGAAGGTGATGTCATCATGGTAGATCGGGGATATAGAGATGCAATACCAACGCTGCAAAACTTGGGAATCCATCATAAAATGCCCGCACTTCTTGAACGTCGTCAACGCTAACATGACACTAATGTTGCAAATGAATGCAGGCTAATAACAAAAAGCAGATGGGTAGTAGAGTCGAGAAATGGTCACCTTAAAACTATTTTCAAGTTATTTCAAGGGACCGTTTCTATGAACCATGCCATCAACATGGGAGATTTTTATAAGATTGCTGGTGCTATTATTAATTGTTACCGTGTAACAATTAACATGGTTGGAGCAACTGAGGAACTTGCAACACAAATGTTAGAAAAATCTAGACAACAAAATGTTGTTCAAGCCAGAGTTGAAAACGATAACTTAAAGAGAAGAAACGCTCAAGTGATTCGATTAAATGCAGATCAGGTACCTAACTTCCCAAGACTCTCTCTAGATTATTTACAGGATTTAACAATTGGAGTTTATCAGGTAGGTTATATCCAAGATAAGGTTCGAAAAGAACAAAATGAAGTTTTTCATATTGATGAACATCTGAATGAAAATTACCTTATCAGAATTCGTATATATTCCCTGTTCAGAAATGCTACAAAATATCAAATATTTCCGGATGATAATGATGAAGAAAATGATGGTAATGAAAATGAACCAATCTTGGGATAGTATTGCACATGTAAGTCTCGAGCTCGAACACTCGGATTATGTGCACATGTAGCTAGTGTCTTGTGGTTCTTAGGATTTGCGAGACATCAAGCCAGAGTGAAATATCCGTCTACGGCGTTATTCTAAAATATTATTGATGCAGGTCATAGGCATTAGAATCCCACATAAAGTGCTTTGTATATTTCAAAAAATATATTTTACGAAGTATATGTTATATACTGATTCGTCCAATGTCATTGTCATGACATTCATGCCAAAAAAATATATTTTTATTATGTTACTTTATTGCTCACAAGTTTATTTCATTTTTGCGTTATTTTTATTAAAAAGTTATTGATTTTTGAAAAATGAATAAAAAATTGAGTTGAAAAAGTTAATTTTATTCTTGTATTAGTCGTTTCTGGAAGTTCTCGATTTATTTGAATAATGGGACAGTTTAAGCTATTTATCTCCCTTCACTATTCCTATTAACTCAAAAAATTATAATTCTATAAGCATATTGTAAGCCTGTATAAAATGTTAAATAAATAAATATATTGTAGTACATAAGGATAATCTTACAAAAAGCGTACATAAACAGTTCTCATCTCTCTAGTTTTAATTTTGTATTTTTCTCATCTATTAAATTTTTTATTTAAAAAACTATTGATTTTTACGAATATAGGGATTTACATTTTTTATTTGGGGGAACTTGAACTATAACATACTAAAATTCCAGCTAATTTAACCGAGCCCGAAATTCAATACATTATGTGCGGTTAAATTAGTTAAAAATTTAGGAAATACCATTTCCTACCTAAAATTTATCGCCCTTTCGGAATATAAACCTAAATTTTTTTTTAATTTTTTAAAAAAGAATTGATAACAATGTCAATGCTAAAAAAACACACTTTTACGAAATAAAATTTAAATTATTATTTTAACATGGAAAACTAAATAATGTAGTTTCGAAAGCACAAAATATCGCGTCCTCGAAGCCTTAGCTATGAGATACCATAATTTCCTTTTTTAATTCAAAATGGCGAATATGTACTAATACCCGATATTTCAGTAACTACAATTGCTCTTGCCCCTAAAGTAATTTTAACTGATAAAGGCACTTCATTTATTGGTAAATTAATGTCAAAATTATAAAAAATATTTAAAGTCCAACAAGTAACAACTTCTGGTTATAGACCTTAAACTAATAGAGCTTTAGAACGCAGACATGCTGTATTAAAAGATTATAAAAAATAATACGCAACAGACTGTGACGATTGGGATAGATTATTGCCTTTTGCAATGTTCGCTTACAATACCTCTGTACATGAAGCAACTAATTTCACTCCTTACGAGCTAGTTTTTGGTAAAACTGACCGTATTCCTAGCTCTTTCCCTCAAGAAGAAAATTAGAAACCTATAGTTCCTATCTAACTGAATTAAAAACAGATTAACTGAAATAAGAATTTTAGCAGCTAAAAACCTAATAGATGCCAAAACAAAATGTAAAGAAAAATACGACAAATCAATCAAACCTTTCTTAGGTAGGATCGGCCAAAAAGCCTACGTTACTATAGAAGGTGCTAAAAGAAAATTTGATCCCCATTATCATGGCTCATACACAATTGTGGATATCCTTGATAAAAACGATGTAATCTTAATAAATGACAATGGAAATAGATTCAAAAAACACGTAGATAAATTAAAATTATCATATGAATTAATATAAGAAATTACGTGTTTCCCAAGGAAAACATAGAAGGTATTAAATACCCAAAGGGAATATTAGAGGAACTAACTGCAAAATAGAATTCAGATAAACCGACCTATACAGTTGATAAAACTACTGGTCCTGAATTCGGTAAACTTTGAAGAGTAAAATGCATCGTCACAGATAATAAAAACAGTAATTCATTCATCGCATTTGGAGATAGTTGCAGAACCATTCGAGAATCAGAGCATTCAGCCGCAAAAATGATACTAAAAGAATTAGATAAAACATATTATTTTAGTGAAGAAGAGAAACCACAATCCCTAAAACAGAAAATTCTTGTTATGCCACATGAAGAACCCTCACTAATCAAACTAAAGCTTTATAAATGGAAAAATTGTTGTGAATATTGCTACAGGAGAGGACATACAAAAGAACATTGCTTTAGTGTAATTAGAAATAAGAAAATCCTGCAAAAACAAAACCCATTCAATGATAAAAACAATGATTCAGACGAATTTTGGGAGCTACCTGGCCTCACATGTTCTTGGGATTAAATACCTAAAAATACAAAGTTTCTCTTTAACAGTCTGTAAAAGAACTCAATTCTTTTATTTTTAACAAAACAAAATTAAATTTTATTCTTTATGATGATATCAACTAACAATAAACCGTAATTTTTAATTTCACACAATTTAATTAAAAATTATTATTGTAAACCGATCATAACTTATGAAACAAAATAAATAAATTAAGGTATGATCATTCTAAACATCAACAAATTCCTAAAATAATGAACATTAACCAATAACAGTAATTATTTAAACACAAGAAGAGAAAATAAGATATATCCATCCTTTTTTTAACAGTTAATTTCTTGTTAATAAACAAACGTGCTAAGTCAAAGTAAATATAAATTTAAGCTTATGTACACACGTGCATCTATTTCAAAATAATTATATGAAGGCCATAAATATGGGCCCAGCTTACAAAGTCCATAAATACGGGCCATGTATAATCATGTCTATATTTGTGTGTTCAACTTGCGGAGCTCATAAGTACGGGCCATTTAAATAAAAAAAAATTAATTAAAATTAAAATTTATTTATTATAAAAACTAAAACTAAAATACAAAATTAAAAAATCTTAAATCTAACAGCCAGGCCCAAAACGAGCCTGTCCTGAAAACAGGACATACCGAGTCCTATCTCCGGCGACAATAATTTTGCTTCCTCAAAAGGAAGCTTTGCATTCGTGACGATTTTCAATTTTTCAAAACATGGTTATATGGACTCAATTTCATCTAGGATATATGTATATTAAATTCTGAGCAAATGTCCAGATGTACACTACCGGTCAAAATTGAGAGACCACCCATTTTCAGATGATTAAAAAACATTTTAAAACAAAAATTGTATGGAACCTAAAATTTTTTTATTTTTATTTTTTGAAAGATGTTAAAATTTTAAAGAGAACAAGATGTTTTAGAAGTCATTTGGCCAATATTTAATTTAGATATTTTTAAAAAATCGTCATTTTCAATGTTTTACAAAAATTTGAATAACTTCTAAAATAATGTACGATTTTTAATGATCTTAAGCTTATTTTAAAGGTCATTTGTTACACTATAGGAATTACTTATAGGCATTAACGTGTAATTTTTTTCCTAGAAAATGCAGGCCGTCAAACTTGGATCAAAAAAATTCAAAAAATTTAGAACAATTTTTCTGTACTGAAAACTATTCTAAAAAATATTTAAAACATCATATGGTGTAGATTTTTTAAGAAAATTTAATAAAAAAAATACGTTTGAATTTTAAAAATTATATTTCTGTTCATAAGAATGTTCCAAATTTTTCGAATTTTTTTGGTCCAAGTTTAATCAATATTTTTGTTTTCCACAAAAAATTCAAATTTTGCGTTTTTTGAAATATTACCTTAACATATTAGAATTAAATTAAGAAATTGGTTTATGATATTTTGAGAAAGCGAAATGGTCATGAAATGAACAACTTGTTTAAATTGATGTAAGAGGGGCGAATAAAAGCCTCCCCCTTCCATAAAACAGGTGATTTATAGATTTTGGTAACCATAATCTGAAACATAAAAACAAAAATATTATTAATTAAATATATTAAAAAACAATAAAAAATAATAAATTAATAAAAACCAAAAGAATTAAAATTAATTACTTCCTTAATTGGTCCCGGCATGCCCCCATCGACGATCCCTTTCATTATTATGTTGATTATTATTATTCTCTAAAAACAAAGGAAAAGAAAGTTATTAATAATAAAACAATAAGAATAATATTAAAATATAGAAATAATTTAAAACAAATGTCACTTACCTCCGTTCTTTGTGCGGTGTTGTTTTGAAACGAATCATTTAAAAAAAATTGATGACCCTTGCAAATTGTAAAGCGATAAAAGCCCTTAGATAAGATCATGAAAAATACAGCATCCAAATTAACAACCGATAGATAAAATCAATATAATAATATAATATATGATATTTCAAAATAAATACAATTAATTAGTAACAATATAAAATACTAAAATTTAAATACTAAACAATCAATTGATAAATTGAATTACCAACTGTCAAAATATAGAAAACAATATGATATTATAACCACTAATTATCTAATATACCGACTGTTAATGAGATACAAAAATTCAAAATTTCACCCTTATATTTAGGATATATTTAACACAATATTATTACAAATAATATGACATGCTTAATAAATAATTACAATAATTAGTATATTACACCAAGAATTACATATTCATATCGTTACTTAAATATATTAGATAATAATCAATTAATATAACATTTATTACTTTTAAAATATAATAAATTGATAATAATATTATATAATCTACAGTTTTAACCTATATATTATAATCAATAGTTTAATTAATTAATAAATATTATGAAGTAGAAAAAACACTTGGATCAGATAAAAACACTACTTTAAACTTGAATTAAGAAATATAATGAATAAATATAATCAATGCTATCAAGAAATACGTATATCCATTATATACCAACAAAATACGAATAATCCTAAAATTGTACAATTAATCAATAAATAAAATTGAAAAGAAGGACAAAAGAAAAGGATAGAAGGGAATTTGGCGAACGTCTTCATCTTTCCTCCTCATTTTAAAAAAATCCTAAAACAAGATTAAAAACTAAAAGTATATTGATGTTACAGATGAAAATTCCATTTTTGGGACATATATCTGAAGCTGTTAATTATATATCAATAGCTTTCAAAATATTATTAGGGGAGGGTGGTCCCATAACGACCCCTCGTACCATACCGACCCCCTTATGTTTCTTAAAGATGGTACCACTAAAAAATTCGTCAGTACCATCAATCGAACACTTTCACAACACCAACAACTGGGCCACAGGTTTTATCAATGCGTTTGATTTGATTTTAAAAATTTAAGCAATAATAGATTTTAGCATTGATTAGATTAATTTTTGACCTATACGGAATACGAGCTAACAGTGTTTTTTGAATACAGGAAAATTTTTACGAAATTAATTTTGATTGTGTATGACCTTAACTTCAATGCAAAACATTCAAATTAAATTGATTCTATTGATATAAGTGATTGGCAAAACATTTTGTAAAAATTGTGGGGGTGGTCCCAACCTGACCCTTATATTTTTACATTGTAATTGTTTATTCTCTTTTTTTTATTGTTCACATGAAGTGAGGATAGGTTTTGCATATTTACTTTTATTTTTTAGGAATTTATAAAATATTTTACTAGCAATCACAGCACTTATTACTTAACTTTAATTCTCTTTTGGTTAAATATTTTATTCATTGTCAGTTGTAAAATGTTCTTGACAAAGAAAGTTACTAATGATTCATTTATATAACTTTTTGTCCAGAAAAAAGTCCAAAAATGTATTTAAATTGAGTCAAAATAATTTAATAGTTTATTACAGACTGTTGAATTTTATTTTAATTACTATCAGAATTTGATATCTTAATTTTTCTTAAGATTTCCCCCCGAAAAAATAGGGGTCGGTTACAGACCATGGGGGGTTCGGTTTTGGACTACCAATTTTGAGAAAGTTAAAAACGTAAATTTTCGCTATTTCTTTAGATCTTTTATTAATGACAATCAGAAACCTCGGCAATCGTCAGAAAACATTGAAAAATAGTTCCTTTACTTAAAAAAATGTTGAAAAAAACAAAGAAACACATTTTTGGCACATTTTTAGCCTTTGCACTTTAGGGGGTCGGTATGGAACCACCCTCTCCTATAATTGGTAGCATTGATAGTAATTAAAAAACTATACGTACACTTGGGTCGTAAAGTTTCAGTACATTTGGACTGACAACATTTGAATGCTCGCTTCACTTTAAACTCAAATATTTCAGTAAAAATTGATGTAAAAGCTATCAAATTAGTATCATTTTAAAGTTTAATAAATTTAGAGACCAATGGGCCAAGATATAAACAATTTAATTATGTAAATGTGTAAATATAGTCCTTTAAAGTAAGAGATTTTTTGTGAAAATTTAATTTTTGAAATCTTGAGTTTAAGTCAATGCCAATTGAAGAGAAATTTTTTTTAAAGTTGTCAGTTAACCAATATGTAGTAAAAATCTCACTCTTTAATTCTAGACATAAATCATTAACAAATATTTGGTATTTTTTTCAAATTCTATAAAAATAATTTCTCTTGCTCTCTAAATTTCTCAAGGGATATAAATTGCAAATTCGTCGATTCGTTCATTTGTTTTATTAATATATTCACAATAATCTCTTACTTTAAAGGACTATATTTACACATTTACATGATTAAATTGTTTATATCTTGGCCCATTTGTCTCTAAATTTATTAAACTTTAAAATGATCCTAATTTGATAGCTTTTACATCAATTTTTACTGAAATATTTGAGTTTAAAGTGAAGCGATCATTCAAATGTAGTCAGTCCAAATGTACTGAAACTTTACGACCCGAGTGTACTTTATAAAGTCGTAACACAGAGAAGACAAAGATCGAATAATAACACAGGTCAACAAAAAAAGGCTTACTTTTTTATGAGATATGGTAGTGGTTTACGAAGTATTTTTTGACACTGAACTTTTCAACGGGGAAATTCAAACTATTGGCCAAGTAATTTTACCAATTCACACAACAAGCGAATATTACACAAAAGGAGAATTAAGTGAAAAAGTATCGTTAAAATTTGGCGTAGTTAATTTTCAAACCAATTCTAACATTATTGCAATTTTAGGAGCCGCTACTCTGGATCAATTTTGTCAATTTAATTATTTTGCTAACAAAATATTTTTCCAAGACGATGAATCAATCATGTTCAGAGAAAATTTCTGCTTCACCTTACAATTCACCATTACTTATCATACCCAAGAAAATTGATGCTACGGGAAAGAAAAAATGGAGAATAGTTATAGATTTCAGAGCCCTTAATGACAAAACAGTAGGTGACTATATGTTATGGTCTAGTTACAATTCCAAAAGAAGATGGCAGTTTAGAAATAAGTCATATAGTTCTCGTAGATTTTTTAAAACAATATTCGGAAAACTACGACGATTGGGACAAACTACTACCATTTTGTATGTTTGCTTTTAATATATCAGTTCATGAAGCAACAAATTTCACTCCCTTCCAATTAATATTTGGAAAAAAAGACAGAACTCCTACTTCCATTCCTTCAGACTATTAAAACTATTATTAGATAAAACATACTATTTCAGCGAGCAAGAAAAAGAGTCTAACGAAAAAGGATTAACCTTCGTGATGTTTAAGGAAGAACCAACAATATTAAAAATAAAATTGTTCAAATGGACAAATTGTTGCGAATTTTGATTCCTGAGGGGTCACACAAAACTTTACTGTAAAGGTCCTATTAGAAATAAAAAATTAAACCCAAAAATAGAACAAAATGACAATGACAATGACGAATTTCGGGAAATCCCAGGAACGCCAATTAATAATACAAACAATACTCAAATTATTACTGAAAACTGGGATTCTGCAGAAGCCTTTTTCAATTAACACAAAAATTATAACAAAGAATGGCAAATAATTTTAATACTATATAACAAATAATCAAAAACATATATATCTAAATAAAAATAAATAAATAATAATATGAAAATTAATAAAAAGTAAAGCAATATATAAAGTAAATAATAATAATATACTCATATTATTATAAACAAATAAGAACTATAATTATAAAAAACAATATTCGCAATATATATGTCTATATTATAAAATATAATCAAATGTATTAACTATATTCTCATTATAAAATAAACAAGAATAAAAATTACAATAAAAAAATTAACAATAAGACATAATATATAATTAAAAAATGCTAAAATTCGAATTACTATCAAATGATATCTCGATCGATATATCGTTCGAGTTGTCATTCGAAATTCTCATTCGATATATGTATGAGCGATTCAACGTTAAGTGATTAAGGGGTTTTTTGGTGTAATGTTTATTTTAATAATTTTTTACTCTTAAACAATTAAACATAGTAAGTTGCCAAATGCGCCACCGGTCAAATGCGTCATTTTTTTTTAATTCCCCAACCTTGCTTATTGAAATTTCTGAAAATTTTATCGAGCAAAGTTGGGCGTCTACCAAAAAATTCAAAAATTTCTTTCCGCCGGGTTGAGCAGTTGACGATTTTTGAATTTTTTGGTAGCTGCCCAACTTTGCTAGATAAAATTTTCAGTAATTTCAATAAGCAAGTTTGGGAAGTTAACAAAAAAATGGCGCATTTGTCCCGTGGCGCATTTGGCAACTTACCCATACAAATTTGACAAAGTACATTTTGGAAATGTTTTTTCATGCTCTTTCGATTGGAAATAAGCATTTTGAAAAAAAAATTTACCTAAAAAAATCAAAATTAAAAATAAATTTCAATTTTTGGGGCAGAGATACGATTACTTTTAAACGAAAGCTAAAGTTTTTTCCTAAAAGGATATATAAATGATAAAGTAGAACTAGAATGTTTAAAGATGGAAAAAAAGAGTTTTCTACTCGCCGGAGCGCTCTAAACCCGGTTTTTAGCTCCGTTTTGGAGAAAATTCTTCTGTTCAATGTTTAAACATCCTAGTCCCACTCTATCAATGATATGTCCTTTTAGGAAAAAGCTCAGATTTCGTTTAAAAAAATCATACCTCTCTCCCCCAAAAATGGAATCGCTCGTATATAACTACTAAATATCTTTAAAATACATTATATTGCAAAAGTAAACAATAGAAAAAGATTATTTAAACAACCCCTAAAGAAAAACTATGCTGTAATGACTAATTAAATGTAAATAAAAATAATAAACAAAAGGAAGAAGAAAGAAAACGAAGGAAGGGGATTTGGCGGTCGCCTTCTTTTTTCCTCTTCATTTTAAAAATTTTCCTCTAAATTAAAGTTAACAAAATATTAATAAACAATGAATAAATAATAATAAAGTAATCAATAAATAATGTAATTAATGAAAATACAGATACTTGTACATAACACTAGAAGAATATCGATCGATACAACGTTCAATATCCTGGACCATTATCATATATACACGTAATATAAAATAGTAAAATTAAATATTTGAAACAATTAAAGTAATAACAACCAATAATAATAACTTAACAATTAATTATTATAAGATAGAAACTATTTTAAATGGTAAAATAATCCAACTAAATAACTACTTTATACATTATCGAACAACGATATATCGATCGATATATTCTTCGATATACTCATAATAAATATTAACAAAAACATCAATCAATACAAAATTTATAGAAAAAGATAATTGAAATGTTATGGTAAGACGAAAATATTCAATAAGTATCATAATTAATTAATCAAAATATATAAATTTTACAATTAACATTTTCAATACATCGTTCGATATATCTTTCGAGATTATCAATTGAAAATAAATACAACTGACAAATTTCCTGCCTCTTGACACTAACTACGTAACTATAATTAATCAAAATGATTAAATAAATAAGAAAAAGTATCTAACAAATACAAAAATTCATAAAATAAACAAAAAATCCAAAAACCCTAGATCATCAAATTTAAAATTCCTTATATATAATAAAATTAAAAAATACAAAATATTAATAATAAATTCATTCCATAGATGAACATTCCAATCTTGGGAACGATTTCCGAAGCACTCGACTATGCTTCTGTTGCCTTCAAACTACTTTTACTATTATTAGCAATAATAGTAACTAAAAACCTATATGTATGCAATAAAGTAATTTTCTCAAGAAGATGACGTTTAAACCAATTAACGAGTCTCTAAGTAACCATTGGGGACAATGGACGTTCTAAGGAAGGAGGACTAGCAACAAAAATTTCCAAAAATATACGAAATTATACATGCAACCATGCACAGAGTGTAACACACCGCTCTGACGTCACACGTACATCGACCGCTGCATCGATTCTGTAGCGCGAGACACGATGCGACTCGCATAATCTGTCTCTCTCTCCTTGCGCACCAACCTTTACATTACTTAAACATTTTGTTACTATACATTGATTACAGCGCCAAATAATAAGTCTGAAATATGTAACTATTAAAAATTGTCTAAATCGACGCATTGACAAACGCATAATCGACACTTAATTCAAAAGTTTTTCGGGTAGATGTTGTAAAGCTAATAATTTAAGCACCTAATAAATTAAAACCGACAAACAGAAAATCCAAAATTTTAATTACATAAACAAAAAAAAAGAAAAAGAAAAATTTCATAATAAATTAACAAATTAAATCTCAACTTACCAATAATTATCAAAATTATTCAAAAATAAATGAATAAACAAATATGAAAAAAAGGTAATAATAATATTAAAATTTTTATTCACGTGAACAGATGCACATATAATAATTGATTCAGAATTAGAGAGTAAATTATCATTTATTGAAAAGAAAAAATATGGGAAAGATGATTGACATTTTATTATTAATACACTACCGGTCAAAATTGAGAGACCACCCATTTTCAGATGATTAAAAAACATTTTAAAACAAAAATTGTATGGAACCTAAAATTTTTTTATTTTTATTTTTTGAAAAATGTTAAAATTTTAAAGAGAACAAGATGTTTTAGAAGTCATTTGGCCAATATTTAATTTAGATATTTTTAAAAAATCGTCATTTTCAATGTTTTACAAAAATTTGAATAACTTCTAAAATAATGTACGATTTTTAATGATCTTAAGCTTATTTTAAAGGTCATTTGTTACACTATAGGAATTACTTATAGGCATTAACGTGTAATTTTTTTCCTAGAAAATGCAGGCCGTCAAACTTGGATCAAAAAAATTCAAAAAATTTAGAACAATTTTTCTGTACTGAAAACTATTCTAAAAAATATTTAAAACATCATATGGTGTAGATTTTTTAAGAAAATTTAATAAAAAAAATACGTTTGAATTTTAAAAATTATATTTCTGTTAATAAGAATGTTCCAAATTTTTTGAATTTTTTTGTTCCAAGTTTGACGGCCTGCATATTCTAGGAAAAAAATTACACGTTAATGCCTATAAGTAATTCTTATAGTGTAACAAATGACCTTTAAAATAAGCCTAAGATCATTAAAAAGCGTTCATTATTTTAGAAGTTATTCAAATTTTTATAAATCATTAAAAATGACGATTTTTTAAAAATATCTAAATAAATTATTGGCCAAACGACTTCTGAAATATCTTGTTCTTTCCAAATTTTATCATCTATCAACAAATGAAACAGAGAAAATTTTTAGTTTCAATAAATCTTATGTTTTAAAACGTTTTTCATTCGACTGAAAATGGGTGGTCTCTCAATTTTGACCGGTAGTGTACAAGTAATCATTATTATATTTATTAGATGACAATAGTGAAATATGACATTTCAAACTAGAAAATCATTCAATACTCATCAAAATCAGGGTACACGCGAAATATCAAATTTTGTTTCCACACCAACATCGATTTAATTATCATCAGAATCTTCTGTTCTTCCTGATTGAAGAGAACCAATCGATGAGCAGTGGCAGGAGGATATGATTTCCACCACATGAGTAGAAGGTTGCTCAACACAATAGCAAACTCCTGATCATAAAAATCGTCCACATGGACAGAAACTGTTGCCCAAATCATTTGCACTGAAACAAATCAAAATACACGAATAAATTCCAAAAAAAAATCATTCCGAAGTTTAAGAGATGCTACTTGCAAAAGGACACCTCTACGACGACAATCTAATTTTTGTGCCACTTTAAAATCATCAACACAAACTGAAAAACCCAAATTATTTATAGAAAAATTTATCATGCGTTCACCTGCAATGTCAATTTTTACATTCCAAAAAGCTATGTAAAAAATACCCAAAGTTTCCTCGACACGAGCTAAACGAAGAGATAAACTCATCCATTTTGGTACAGAATCTACACTCATACCGGCATTAGAAGGTGTCACAACAGATTTATCTACCCCAAAAATTGAAACGTCAATCTCTCGACTATAGTTGTCAAACTCCGAATTCCCTGAAGAGTCAATATTGCTGATTAACGAGTGATCTAAAGAAACCGATTCTGTTACACTTAAGGTACTATTAAATTCAGTAAAGTCATCTGAATTACTTGTCATTTTACTGAAGGTCCATAAAGATAATCACTATAACATTAATTACAAGATACTAACCAACAATAGTTCCTAATTGAGTTCCTCCCGACAAATTTTTCCTGAGAATCGTCGAAGCCGATGAAGAATATCTTAATTCGGACATCCTTACTCCAGAACTATTTTATTGAAACTGAGAACTCAAGACGTGACTTATGTTATGGGGGTCAGAAACAACGAAACTACTGAGTTAAACAAATTCCAAAGAACAAAAACAAAATTTTTTTTAAATAAAAAAAATTTTTTAATGGGGTTGTAATTCGATAAATGCCCTGTAGAAATTTTGACAAGGCTCTAGCCGGGTCCAAACCGGGCTTCCCCAAGCCGGGGTGAAACAATAAAACCAGCCGAGGCCATGGCGAAAAGCGCCCATAGCTGAACCCTGTCGGATTCCCTATCTTATGCGAGGTGAGGGCACTGTTATGGCAATTTCTACACAAAGAGAAAAAATGCATTTTTGCATGTCCAGGAAGTTCCCGCTTATGCTGGGGTATGTCTGGCTCACGCACAAAATGCAAGTGTAAAAATGTAAACCTTGCATAGCTGCTTTAGGCAGTCACGGATACCGACTAAAAAAAACTCCTTGATCCCCTGGGTTTCGAACCTATTATCCATCTACGGAACTACCTAGTGGCTTCAGACTTCGTAAATGAATGGTCCCATGTAGTCGCTGGCGCGACTCTCCCGTGCCGCTCTTGTTCCAGCCTTATTTCTTCCTTGTCCTTGACAAAGTCTTCTTGGCTTCCTCTAGGGTAGATCTGAAGACCTTGCATCCTCCTGATCTGGCGACATGTTGAATACTCTCCTCCTCGCCGAACTTCGCCTTGCATAAGAAGCAGCATGGTCTCTTCTTACAATCAGCTACTTTATGACCGGCTTCTCCGCACTTGAAGCACGCAGCCGACCTATCTACTGCTTGGCAGTCTCGACCTATATGGCCATATCCAATGCACCTGTGACACCTTGTGACCATAACTCTCCTAATTATTCTGCAGGACACAAAACCGATCTTAATGTGCCCTATCTTCTCCAGTCTGTTGGCGTCCTCTTGGGTGGCGACCACGACAGCGAGCTTAATACCTCGCTTATTTGGTCCAAGGACCGTCACATTTCTGCTTCCTTGAGGTACCGTAGATAATTTGTCTAGGGCCTCATTGACATTCTTCTGTTCGGTAAGGGTGTCCATGTCCCGGATCTCCAGCACAGTCTGCCGGTCCGCCATCTGGACCTTACCCAGATCGCCGATTACCTTTGTCACCTCCTCGGTGAACAGCTTCTTGTTTGAAGACCCTCCAATTTTAATGAGAAGGTCTCCCTTTTTAGTGGGTAAATCTCCCACAACCCTTGTCTCGCTGGCCTCCAGGTCAGCCTCTTTACGAATCTTCGACAGCACTTCGGCGAACGTATCTCCTTTAGCCACTTTCACGATCACTGTGGCCCTTCCCTTCTTAACTTGACCTAAGTTTTTTTCCTTTTTCGTCTCCTTGCCTTTCGACCTTTTAGGAGGTCCCTCCTCCTTTTTCTTTTTTGGGTCCTTCGTAACCTCAGGATTACTTCTTTTCCGTTTCTGAGCCTCCAAAACGACGTTTTTAAGCATTACTGCATTAAAACGGTCACGTCTCGTTCGTCGGACCCTTCGTGCTTCCACTGACCAAGTTAGTCCCTGGTAAAACTTCGCGTCTTTTTTGGCCGCCACTGCGTGCTTCTCCTTTACCTCCTGTATGAGCGATGTTAAGCATCTAAGTCCATCCTTGATTGTCCTATTGACATTCTTCTAGACATCGCAGGACTTCAGCATCTTGCTGACCTCTTCCTCTATTTCTTGAATGCTTGCTGCTTCTTCTTCCCACAGCCTCACGCATTCATCTCGCTCTTCATTGCAGCTAGCAATGTCAATCGCAGAAGCATTACTGAAGACAGAAATGCAGCTGGCTTGACTCGTCACGCTGCTCGTACTCCCTCGTCTCTCTGCCTTGTCCACGATGATCTGTGGCACTACCAACGCGTTGTTGCTCTCCTGCATCCTTGGGCCACTGGCTATCATCCTCACGCTAGGCGCTTGATGATCGGAACCAGTGAGAGATTTAGCCGAAGCATTACTCCACAGGTACTCTTCCTTGTTTTTACAATCGCTCATATTGGGTGTTTGTCCCGTATCAAGGGACAATTGGGCCTTAACAGGCTGCTACCATCTAGCCATGATGGGCCCTGAACCACCTCCGTTAGTTACATAGACGTTATAGCATTGCCGAAGCATTAATGCTACGTCTATGATATCCAGTGTCAGGTGAGCTAAGAAACTCGGACCTCGAAGGTCGGTGTATCTCTCCCATGGATCAGAAGTAAACTTCGGGCCATGATCGCTGAGTATTATTATTTTTTTTAAATTCACAGGGGAGAAGAGAAAAAAATGCATTTTTGCATGTGTTACGACCCGAGCTAAGGTTTATTTAATTTTACTAATTTTTTAGTAAAATGGAGGAAATTAGCTGATTAGTCAAGTTGGTAAGACTTGACGTTTACTTTAAGTGTGGATTCGTTTGATTTTGAAATAACTACGAGTTCTCGTTAATTAAACATATGCATATTCCTTATATATATATATTATTTATTCATTAATCAATTTTATATAAACAATGTTTCGTACTTACAATTTGTTGCGTAATATATCTGAGGAAAGTTACACTGGTTTTCTACGTATGTTACATACGTAATATACCGCTTTGGTTTTCTACAAAATATATTATACACTCAGATGCATTAATGCTGTCTTTCCGGTTTGACGGTATTTTGCAAAGTCGTATGATTTCTGTCAAACTGTTTTCAGTTCATGACATATGATAACATTCGTATGTCACGAACTAAAAATATTTTATAGAAATGACACGACTTTTCAAAATTCCTTTAAACCGGAAGGACAGCATTAATGCACCTGAGTGTACATATAGCACGGGTGTGAGATTAAGCTACATAACCTTAAATAGTCACGTGTTCGTATCCTTAGGTCAGATTTGTTGTTAAGGCATTAATGATTAACAGCATTAATTTTTATAATTAAAATTAAAAAGTTATATCTTGGGATGTAACAGTCCTCCCTCCTTAGAGAATTCATCGTCGCGATGAATTTTGAGATTCGAAGAATTTTACAAGGCATCGAAACATTTTTTAATCTTGGTGATATAAGAACTGTATAGTGTAATGTGATATGTTCATGTTTTGAAATTACTGAATTGTGCTCATTTATTGTTTTGTCTGGAGACGTGATATGTAACCTTTTCCGTTTTTCTGAGGTAAGTAGTTTTTGATCCTTTATGAACTTTGTCTTCTTTATATCGTCATTAGTTTTTACGACCATGTGACTTCATGAGGTGTCGACTTAGGGAGTGTTCTTAATTAGTCTCTGTTACGGATTCAACAATGGAAGATCGCTGTTCTTCATCGGCATGCACCATTATTTTTACACAAGAGGAAGACAAAACCATATCTACTACTACATCAGGAGGATCTTCTTCATTAAGTAAGTAGTGTTTGGTGTGATTGTGGCTTATAATCAGTGAAATGTCTGACGAACCAGAAATTAGTATTTTTGATTCGATTAGAAATAATGAAAATGCAATTTCTCTAATAAATGCATCGGTTGACCAAAGTATTGAGGATTTTGATTTAACTTTGTTTGAAAATTCCGTAGTTCATTCTGAAATTTTGCCTTGTGTAACTAATGTAGTCAGCGGGGTTTCTCTTACGAGATCTGAAGGAATTTTATATAGATTGCGTCGTGTGGAAGCAAGTTTGAGATATTTTTATTTGGCTTTATGGAAAGTGAAACTTAATTGTGCGGTTAGATTAATTGTTAGAATTTGTCGTGAGAAACTTAATTTGGATGTTTCGGAGAACGATTTCCAAGTGGTTCATGCTTTAGACTCGAGACGCGCTGGTGTACTTTTACAAGTTTCGTTAAGTTCACTTAAAGACATAATTTTATCTCATTCTCATGTCTTTTTGCGCGAAGGATTTAATGTTGCTATGGAATAAAATGATAATGATCTTCACGTTCTAAATTATGCTTCTGTGGTCGGATTTATCCTCCAGCATACTTGCATCTGAATTGTTTCTGCGGTGAACGGCTTACAGATTATTCCGAAGACGATTGATTGGACTTTTCTTCCGTGATTCAATAATTTTATCGACTTAAAATAACAAAATTTTGTTTCACATATGTGTAAAATGCATTGTTTCTTACGTCGTTTAAATTGTTTCTCTTTTATAATTAATGGAATCACAACGAATATTCTTTATTCATTTTTATAAGTATCTGAAATTATCAATGTTATAATGTTCATTGAATAAATATGGTTATTTTCATTTGTGGTTTTAAATTTTTATTTGCAGGGATTTTCTTAATTAGTAATTATATTTATATGTGTGTATAGATATATATGTATATATACATATGGGCAATTCCACGTGAGATTTAAGTCGACCTCTTAAAATCGGCGAAAAATATTTTTTTTCTATTCTGTATAAAAAAAAACAGATACGTATTTTGCTTCCTCATACTGAGAAAGTATTGTAATACAAAATTTTTCAGGTTAGATTTTTTAACATATCTTTATGTTATTTGACCTCAGGAGTTCAAAAATGACATTTTTAGAAAATTTCATTCCGTATGTGTGTGTGTGTGTGTAAACATCACATTTTCATAAATATCTCCAAATTATAAAGAGCTTTTGGGCTGAATTTTTTTTTAAATTGTAGGTCTCATCTGCGGACATAAAATGAGAGTACTTTGAGATAGATTAATAAAGTTTAACTATTTATTATTTTTATTTTTAATTTTTCAAAAAAACATTTTTTGCCCATAACTTTAAAAACATGTTAGGACACCTATAAATGTTTTTCTCTAATTTTTTAGAGTTTTTTTAGACGCATCTTTTGAGCCCAGAATGAAAATTTTTCGTTCATATTTACCGGAGATATTAAACTTTTAAAAATCAAAAATTTTGGAAAATAAGACTTTTTTGAGAATTTTGTTGAAAAATGTAGAAACAACATTAAAACCATAGTTACCAACTTGTAGAGCATTAAAAAACCCTTCGATTGACCTATTTTTGAAGCTATTTCGATTAGAAATAAAGAAGTTATTGATATTTTAAAAAACAGAAATTGTGAACAAAAAAATTTTCATGTGAAAGTATTAAATAAAGAGAAAAAAATATTACAGCACTTAAGAATAATTGTTCTAAATTCATACTTTATTGTTATTAACATCTCTATGAGGAAGCAAAGTGTTCATGAAATAAACACAACAAGATTTACGAAAACGAATGAAATGAGTACCAAAATTATAACAAAAATTTATAACTTGGCAGCGGTTTTTTATTTATGTTTAATTGTTTAAATTTTTGAGTTATGAATTTTCGAAAATTTGGACTTTTAATTGTAGACCCCTATTCAGTAGCTTATAAGTCCGAAAATGTCGAGTTTAGGAAAAAGTTCTTAAAGAATAAAAGTTTTAGTTTTCTTTCGACTTTTAAGAAATGTAAACAAAATAATTTTTTAAAATTTTTTTATTAAAAACAAAAAATTTTTTTATAAACAAATTAATTTTTTTTAACTTTGGGCCGGATTTTTACTTATTTTTTAAAAATGTTTTTGTACCTTATAATATAGAGAAGATTTTTCAAAAAGTCCCGAAATGGGCCTGATGTGTTAAATGAGTTTTAAATTATTTTCAAAAATCACTTGCAAGCATCACAGTGGGATTTTTTTTACATTTAACTTTTTAAAACTGTTTACGGCGCAGACCTGTAGTTTAAAACAAAGAACTCTCAAATATATTAAAAATTATACATTGTAGACAGTTTTAGAAAGTTAATTGTAAAAAAATTCCACTGTGATGCTTCCAAGTGATTTTTGAAAATATTTTAAAACACATTTAACACATTAGACCCATTTTAGGACTTTATGGAAAATCTTCTCTATATTATAAGGTACAAAAACATTTTAAAAAAATATAAAAAAATCCGACCCAAAGTTAAAAAAAATTAATTTGTTTATAAAAAAAAATTTTAATAAAAAATTTTTAAAAAATATTTTTGTTTACATTTCTTAAAAGTCGAAAGAAAACTAAAACTTTCATTCTTTAAGAACTTTTTCCTAAACTCAATATTTTCGGACTTATAAGCTACTGAATAGAGGTCTACAATTAAAAGTCCAAATTTTCGAAAATTCATAACTCAAAAATTTAAACAATTAAACATAAATAAAAAAATACGTATCTGTTTTTTTTCGATACAGAATAGAAAAAAACATTTTTCGCCGATTTTAAGAGGTTGACTGAAATCTCACGTGGAATCGCCCATATATATACATACACACACTTAATAAAATAATAAACATGTAAAATTAAAAAATTTTTTTAACTGGATTAAAATAAATTATAAACTATTATTGTGCTTAATTCATGTTTTTAGTTGCATATATATGTATATATATATATATATATATACAAAGTATTATTATTTTTTTTTGGTTTTAAATTTTTTTTGTTAGAGTTTCTGTCTATATATTCGCATCGTTGCATGAGTCAGACTCTAGTATTAGTTTATTACGTTTTGATGAAGCGCTGCGTGCGTTTTGATTAATATAATTGTAGATAGTACACAGTGTGGAGTTAGTCGAATAGCGTACAGGGTCGATTTGCAACAGTGGAGCGAGTCGTTGCTATGCAGGCGGAGAGAGAGACAGAGCATATGCGTCGCGTCGTGTCTTGCGCTGTAGGGTCGATTCACAGTACGGACGGCATGCAACAGTGGAGCGAGTCGTATATAGGGACGGCGCGGCAGTAAAATAGACGTTGCTGCGCAAGACAGGGCGTGAGACAGAACATACGCATCGCGTCGTGTCTTGCGGTGTACACGGGGTCGATGCTACGGTCGATTCACAGTTTGACGATGCGCATATACTGTTTTAGCGTTGTTGCGCAAGGTGTGTTTTCAGTTGCTATATTTTGATGTACTTTATAATTTTTGGAATTTTTATGAGCTGTCCTCCCTCCTTAGAATTTCCATTGTCCTCAATGGTCCTTTTAAAGGCTAGTTGGTTGATTTGTCCGTCTTCGGCTCATGGAAATTACTTTATAACATACGTATAAATTTTTGAATACTATTATAGCTAATAGTAGTAAGAGTAGCTTAAAGGCAATTGAAATGTAGTCAATTGCTTCGGAAATTGATCCAAGGATTGGGATATTCATCTGTGAAAATAAATTTCAATTAACATTTTATTTCCGAATTTAAGGAATATGTATAGGGAATTTGAATTTAATTTTACTAGTGACTTTTAATTGTTATGGTTATATATTTAGTTAAAAGTATTTATTTGTTATTTGTATTGGATTTAATTTAATTTATTGTTATTTTAATTATTTATTTGTTATTACGATATAATTTATGGTACCCAGATAACAATGGTATCCGGTCCGCCCGGCACGCTGCGTCCGCTACACCGCGTGTAAGCTGTGACGCTGCGATTCAGATAGCAGCTGCTGGCGTACTTGTGGAAAATCCAGCGGGCTGGCAATGGGCTTGACTATTCGCTTACACGTTATCTAGACCGCGTGACGGCTAATTGCACAGATTTTTCTTCCAATTTTTAAAATAAATTATTATTTAAATTTTTAATTTTTATTAAATATAATTTCATCTTTTTAGAAAAGCTTAAATATAAACCATTAGTACAATAAGTATGAAAATATCGTTTTTTTGTTTAAAAATCTAAATTAATTAGGTTTTAAAATGTAATATATTTATAAATCTTTAATAAACTTTGGTTCAGGAACATCACTGAAGGCAAAATTCGTAAGTCAAACATAACCTTTATTATCACATCACAATGCTGTCTCTTTTTCGTTTTTTTATTCATAGAAAGATTTAAAGGAATTACAAGAAAATTTCCTTCTTGAGACAATTTATAAATTTAATATTAACAACTTATGGAACTTATTTGTAATTTTCAAAATCAAAAGTCAGGTTTTGCTTATTTAGGAAACATATTTTCTGTATAAACAATGAATTTTCTTTATTGTGGAGCTAAAAATATTAGATAAATGACGCGTGTATATCTATATTTCGACTTTTATTAATTTGAAAACAAAAGGAAGTTTTTTCGTCTAAACTGTAAAAGACAGCAAAGGAAATCGATTTTTCGTATTTTTTCATCAAGTTATTCAAAATATTTTAAAGCGATCAGGTTTTAGTTCAAAAATATTAGTTTTAAGTGATCCTGACTTGTAAACCTCATATTCAATTAACCATTAATTGTTATATGAATTTTTTTAAAAAGGTTTTCAATATGCCTTTACAAAATTTTATTTCATAGATGAATCGAAAAATTTTCAAAACAAAATCTTTTGTATTATAAATTAACAAATATAGATTAATTATGAGTAGCTGAAAATTAAAATGTTTTTGTGCGAGTTGGTTAAAAAAAATTTTGTGTTTGAAACAATGTTTCTTTTGCAAAATTAATAAGAAGTTTTAGAAAATATTAATAGAAGTAAATATTTTTATATTTTGAAGACATTTTTATTTTTACGAATTTCACATTTAAATCAATCAACTATGTAATTTTTTAAAACAAATGTAAATATATTTGTTAGAAAATCTTATTCCTACCTTTAATTGTCATTTTATTGAAAAAAATTGAAATGAGTCTACTGCATATTACAGATTGACAATTTTGAGCGTGACGTCTTTTTGTACTATTTTATTTTAATATTATAATGCGAGTTTATAATGGGATCATAAAGAAAATCATAAACAATTTATAAGGATTTGTTTTTCAAATATAAGAATTAAAATAAGGGGGAAGTATACTGTGACAAGATAAAAACAGCCGATTTTTTTTCTAACAAAATAGTACTTGAACATAAAATTAAGTGAAACCGTCATCTTTATTATATATTCAAGTATTTGTAAAAAATTTTATGTCTCACGTCTGGGTGATCTGAAACAAAAAAACAAAGTATGATTGTCATCTACATAGTACTGACTCTCGTCAAATCCGAATGAAAAATTATCGGATTGGCTCTTTTTTGAGTTAATTTAAAAAAAAGACTTTAAAATTATTTATTTTTAAATTGAAATACTACTTCTACTAGTAGTAGTACTATTGTAGTGTTTAGAACAAAAAACTTTTTTGTGCCTGTGTATTTTAGGGGACACCAGTGACAGGGGACACCAGTGACATTCTGCCTCAATTTTCATTTTAAAAAAGAATGATTATATTTCCAACTTCGGGTGAATGCGATTTCGAAAGTTTCAGTAATAAGTGAGACTATAATGAGGTTTTTGCAAAAATACTAATATTACGTACCATTTTGTCGCAGGGACACCAGTGACATTTGTGCTCGGTAAATTCAGTCTGCCAATCTGCCATGCATCGTATATTTTGTAGATAGGTTAGAACGTTGTAGTTGTTTTTCTCTAGGCTTCTAGACACATAGCGCTTTCTATTAACAGTCGATAAAGCAGTTTCCTACTCTTGTAAAAATTAATTATTTAGCGCGAGATTCAAATTTTGTCATTTTCATTTAAAAATATGAAATTTAAGGACACACGCTTTTGATTTTTTTTCAAGCACTATATTATTTATTTATATTTGACTAGTAGTTTTTCTTTAAATATAGAAGTTCTACTTTACGAAATAATTTTTTCGGTAATCAAAAACATGAAAATAACCGTTTTTATTAGTAGACAAGATATGGTTTTATGTTCGCGGACACGTGACACCAGTGACATTTTGCCTGCAATTTTGCTGCCAAATTTTTTCTGAGTGCTTTTGGTGGCTAAAAATTAAAATTTGAACAAAATAAATGATATATAAAATTAATGAACCAATATATATTCGATATATAAGTGCGGACTCGGGTTTTCTCGGCAGGACAGCAAAATGACATTTTAAAATTAATCACCCATATAATAGTTGAAAAATGAAAATTAAAATATCAAATTCATAAATATTTTATAATTATTATTTCAAATTTAACCACTTCACTGGCAGGGCGTTCCACGTGCCGAGGCCCAGACTGGCAAAAACATATACAAATAATATTACCATTCATAATAATAAATAATAGTTATTTATATATTATTAATAGTTATATTATATTATTGTAGGGGAGAGTGGGGCAAACTGGACCCCCTAACGGTTTTTTTTACTCTTGTGACTAAACGAATCAACCGATTTCATTTTTCGATGGCTTGTTTGAAAGATCATTTAATTGCGCAACTTTTTCCCAGAGACACCTATACTTCATCTTTTATTGTTTAGTTGCTGTGTTAACTTTAAAAAAATTTGCAAACGGTCCAGTTAGCCCCACCCCTTGGGGTAAACCCCATGGACAAACCGGACCGTTTGATTTATTATTTACAATATTGCATTTACATAATCTACAATAATAAAAAACATAAAGGAGCATGTAAACAATGGTTGTAGTAATGAAAATAATAATACGGGATTCAATTTTAATTAAATAAATATTTTTTTTAATATAAAAATAAAAATGCTTGTCATTTTCAGAGAAACAATATTAAAGCGTCTAAATCTCATTGGAAGACAATTATTTTTCATTGTAAGTAAATATTTTAATGAAAGAAACATTTTATTTAAAAATAATTTTTATGAAACTTTAATTCAATGGAAACATTTTATGGCCGGTTTACCCCACCCAAAAGGGTTCGGTTTGCCCCACAGGCCCATTTTGAGAATAAATGTTTGTCCAAAAGAAACGCTTTGCAAATTCATCAAAGTTTTGGTGGTAAATATTCCTGAGGTGTGTACCTTGAAAACCCAAGACCTAATATTTGGAAATATTACACGATTTCCTAAGAATTTCCTTAAGAACAAATTCGTTAAAGTGTAGAAAGAAACTAAAAAAATGTTTGATCCTAGCGTTGCACAAACGGTTTGTCCTATAATATAATATTACTCTCCTCTATATAAATATCTTTTTTAAATAAAAATACAAATTTTATTGTGCAAAAATTGAAAAAAAGTGGAAAGCTATTTGTTAAAAATTATTTAAAATAGCCGATTTGAACGTTCGGAAGAACGATGAAAATCACAAAAACTAAAATTTTTATTATGAACGCCATTTGAAACACCTTGCCAGTGAAGTTGTTAATAGTTTATAATTGTATAATCTTAATCTTATTGACAATAAGATTTTGTGAAATTCAATTCTTTTTCCAAATTACTGACATATTGTCTAAGAGATTGCTCTCCACATCCGAATTAATATTGCTAATTTTTTAATAGAATTTTTTTATTTTCATGTAGGAATCTAATTTACTAAATGAATTTGTGAAACTGTTTAATTGAGTATAAATAAATTAGTTCTAATTACTATAATTGTAAAATTATTAATTGTTAGTAATAATTCTATTAACAAATAGTGAAACTCTACTAACTGCTATTACGGCTGTTTTCGGCATTTACCCAGGGTTAACCCCGAGTTAATAATTATCCAATCATCAACAACATTCTGTTGGATCTAACCAATCACCGTCAACCGGGAGTTAACCCAGGGCGAGTGCCGAAAACGACTTGAAAGAGTTTTCATTACAACTTTCTACTAATTAAGACTTAGAAAGTAAACAACTAAAAATTTAAAACTTAACACCATTGATTACTCACATTTAGCTGAACATTTAAATTCAAGAAAATTTTTTTATAAACAGATATAACAAAAGTGGTTATTAAACAAATATTTGTTTGTTATAATTATTTAAATAAATAAATTTAAATATAATAAATGTAAATAAAAATGTTTCAAAATCCGTACGATTTATTATTCAGAATCGTAAGAAAAGCCTACAAAAAATTTGAATAGAGTTAAATTTTTAAAGAATTACTAGTAAAATTTGATTCAATCAGAAAATGACTTTTTAGAAGTATCAAATAGCAAGCAACAAATGCTGTTATCAACTCAGTACAGCAGTTTCACGATCAAATATAAACTATATACGGATTGGTAACACAATATTAATACTATATTATCGACTAAATTTTTGAAATTTGAATTCTAAAGTTAAAATAGTAAGGTTTTGGCATCAGATATCCAGTACTTAAATGTGACAAAAATCTTGGAAAGAACACTGATAGTTTTCGAAAAACAGCTTTCAATCAGAAAGCCAATTGTTCGGACTGACTTAAAATTATTTGATTAAGACGTTGTAATGACAAAAAGAAACATTCTATTCTATAATACACTACCGTCAGAGTTTGTGAGTGCATGGCTCAAAAGCAAACTAATTTTTTAATCACAAATGTTTGGTAAAAACAAATGTACCATTCAAAACCTTATAATATTCAGCGTTATATAAATGATATAAAATTGATCATTTTAATAAATTACACAAAGATTTTAGCAAGCGCCAGATTTAAAAAAAATTAAAAGATAAACATTTTTTTTAAATTTTCTAAACTCTGTTAAAAAATTTTATTTTGTTCGTATGATACAATTATAAACGTCCGAGTATTTTTAGAGAAACCCCTAATAAATTGACAAATTCAATGCATTTTTGACATTTATTTTAAAGAAAAATCGTGATTTAAAGATTGGTATGTTTTTGAGCCTTGCGCGTCGAGACGTACCGATAATTTCCAATAGTAGTGTTTTAGGTTAGTTTTCATTATGAAAATACTTGCTTAATGTCCATGTTTTAATTCTCTTAGAATATTAACATCACATTACCAAAGGACAAGAGTCATCATGAGCAAAAATAAAGAATTTATGGCTCTCAGCGACAGTCAAAAAAGGAGACGTTTAAATGCAATGCGAACTTGTATAAATGATTCTTACCAGGACGCAGATGAATCATTTCAAGGTCAAGCAAGTACTTCCAATGAAAACAACGATGGACAAGAGTCTGATAATATAGAAATATCCAATGAAGAAGGAATACGTTCCAGTCAAGAAAGTAGTAGCAGTAATGAAGAAGATGATTATTACCATGATGATCACGATGATGATGATGATGATGGCGATGAAGAAAGAGGAGTAGAAGAATTTTTGCATGCACCGATTGAACTCGTGGAAGAAAATGGAATCGCAGATCAACCACCACCACCACCTCCTATGGATGTAAATAATGCAATAAAGAGGTCTCTTAAAAATACTTTTTTACAATGCAATTTGAAGCATACCCAAATTAACCAACTGTTACACACTTTAAGAGGATTTCCATTCGACTTACGATTTCTTTCCAAAGATGCGAGAACAATTTTACGTACTCCGGCTATAATTGCCAATGGAGCAATTCGACCTATAGCAGGAGGCGAATATTTACACATTGCCTTTGTAGAAACTTTATCAAAAAACGTAAGTCAAATTCCTGTAGATTTGTTACCTGAAAGTCTTATAATAGATTTTAGTACTGACGGTGCTAAAATTAATGGTTCAAAACAATTTTGGCCAATACAATATCGAATTTTAAATATCGGGGATAAAAGGCCTTTAATAGCAGGAATTTTTCTTGGAGACAGCAAACCATTGAATAGTTTTGAATTTTTTGAACAATTTGTCCAAGAAGTCATTGTTGTACGTGATATTGGTATTATAATTAATGATAGAAGAATTTTCTTGACGGTACGTTGTTTTATATCAGACGCTCCAGCGAGAGCACTTTGTTTAAATCATACTGGGCACAACTCAAGTAAACCATGCTCCAAATGCATAGTCGAGGGTTCCCGTTATATGGATCGAGAGGTTTTTGAAGGAATAGATCATCAATTGCGAAACGATGAAAATTATCGGAACATGACAGAATTTCGTCAAATAACACTTTACACTGCTACAGCTGTATTTGAACATGATTCCTATCAGCATTTTCTGCTGTTGCACGTTGTCTGTCGTCTTCTAGTTTCAAAAGAATCATCTCCCGAAACGATATTATTTTGTAAGGAATCTTTAGACACTTACTTCACATTATGTGAAGAAATTTATAGATTGAAGTATTTATCTTACAATGTGCATGGTTTACTCCATATTGTAAATGATGTAGAAACTTTAGGGGACTTGGAGTCGTTTAGTGCCTTTGATTACAAAAACAATATGCCCGAATTCCGAAAAATGATTCGCAAACCACATCTTGTTCTACAACAATACTACAAAAGAACGAAAGAATTAAACGACTTCAATCTCATGCAGCCGGTTGGAAATATTCAAATACGTGCATCATTACATCATGAAGGGGGTCCGATTCCTGAAAATATTTCTGGTAATAGATGTATTCAATTTCAAAAGTTGGAGATTGGGAAAGTCACACTGGCCACAAATTTGCGGGACAGCTGTTGCAGTCTTCGACATACAAGAATAGGGATCATAAGGAACATTATAAAAGTTGGAGAAGAGACTTTCGTAATTTTTGAAGCATTTCAAAGGTAAGAATCTATCTAACATATTGGAGTCTCATCAGATTTTGTTGGCGTATATCGTTGTTCGGACTTGTCAAATGTTATAGAATCTGTATCCTTAAATAACGTTAAAAACAAGTGCTACAGAATGCCATATTGGAGCCATGTAGCTGAACAAGAAGACCAGCAATTAGATAATCAATGGATCTGTTGTATATTGCTTAACAGATATTTAGTGCCTCAGCATTAAACATTTCTCCAAAGTGGCTACTTATGTGTAAGTTAATATTTACAATACTTACACATTAACTCTATTGTTCTCTTGTGTGCCCTTTACTGTTTTTTATATTTCTTGATTTCATTATTTAAGAATCTTCATACATTAATTTTCCTTGACTTTAAATTAACTAACCTATTCTTCAAAAATTATTTATATTTATTTTTTTAAGTGTAATTAGTAAAGAAAAGTGAAAAAAGTCATGTAAAAATTACAGAAAGTAATGTATTAATTCCTTAATATTGGAATATTCTTCTTCGAATATTCATCTTTTCGATTGAATGTCTATTTGATGGAATATATATTCGATTGAATGTGTACTTCATGGAATATCTATTTAATGAAATCTATTCGATCAAATGTACATTTTAACTCAGCAGTATAGATTAGTGGAGTCTTAATAGCTTAAATCAACTGATCAGTATACTGTTTAACCCATTAACGCCCAAATGTGCTATTTTTTGGACCAAAGTCTGACACTATATTTTAACATAGAAACTCAACAGAAAAAATTCCGCAATAGTAATTTCTTATTGGACAAAAACCAATCTTTCAAATGCGCTCCAAAATTTTTTAGAAATTTATAAATAAACAAATTACATATGTTTTCAGGGTTGGTACGGTCAGGGAAAACCTTGAAAACCTGGAATTGTCAGGGAATTTTTTCTCGGTCAGGGAAAACCTGGAAATGTCAGGGAATTTTATAAAATAAATTGTTTTTGAAATTCAATTATTTTGAAAATTATCAATTAAAATTATTAATGAAACTTCATTTAAAAAAATTTAAACAAATTCTTCGAAGAATTTAATTAGGATTATCAACCATTTTAATAAAATTCTTCACTTGCATTAAATTATTTTCCATAAATAATAAAATTCTTTGAAGGAATTGAATTATTCTAAAATTTTTTTGATAAAATTCTTTGCAAGCATTCAATGATGTTCAATACATTAATTTTAAAATTGAAAATATTTTTAAAAAATTTTTTAAATGTTAGGAAACAAAAAAGCAAACAACAACTGACTAATTTGGTCAGGGAATTAAAAAAAATGGTCTGGAAAACCTGGAAAAGTCAGGGAATTTTGAAATGCTTAATTCGTAGAAACCCTGGTTTTTTTTAAACATAAAATTTTTGTTTCTTTTTTAGTTTTTCAATTTTAGTACAAGTATTTATCTTGGAATACATCTAAAAGTGTTAAATAACGCGTCAAGAATATATTTCCTATCAGACAGGGGTATTCCGAAAAAAATTTTCAAAATAGCAGACACAAAATGGCATCTAACGTGAATTTTTATTTAGAATATTGTAGCCATGTGAATAAAATCGAAAAACTTGATAGATATCTTCAAAATTTGATAGCTAAGTGTTTTTGATGTCCCTGATAACAAAAACAAAATCTGTAGAGTCTCTTGAAATTTGTTAATTTGCGGTTTTCAGGGTCGCTGATTACATTTCCAAAGTCAGATTTTAAAAATTCCTAATGGCGGATCCAAAATGGCGACTAAAATTAAATAGGGCAAAGCAAACTGTTAAAAACTAATTTGATTCTTAATCGGGGGTTTTCAGGGTCGCTGATTACGAATTCAAAGTCAGATCCGACATTTTGAATTTTCTAAATCTGACTTTGAATTCGTAATCAGTGACCCTGTAAACCCCCGAGTAACAATTTTGAAGTGAATACAATTAGTTTTTAACAATTTGATTTGCCCTATTGAATTTTATCCGCCATATTGGATCCGCCATTTTGAATTTATAAAATCTCACTTTGGATTCGTAATCAGCGACCCTGAAAACCCCCGAGGAACAATTTTGAAGCGATCCACAGATTGTCAAAAAATTTCGTCTGCCATGTTGTATCCTCCGTTTTGAATTTTTAATCTCTGACTTTGTTTTCGTTATCAGTAACATTAAAAAAACTTAGCTGTCAAATTTTAAAGAAATCTATCATGTTTTGCGATTTTGTTTACATGGCTACGATTTTCTAAATAAAAATTCACTTTAGACATCATTTTGTGTCCACTATTGTGAAATTTTTTTTCGGAATACCCTTATCTGATAGGGAATGTATTTTGGACGCGTTATTTAGGACTTTTAAATGTATTTCAAGATGAAAACCTGTACTGAAATTGAAAAAACTGAAAAAGAAACATAAAAATTTCATGTTTTTTTAAAAACATATGTAATTTTTTTATTTATAAATTTCTAAAATTTTTTGGAACGCCATTTGAAAAAGTGGTTTTTGGCTAATAAGAAATTACTATTGCGGAATTTTTTCTGTTGAGTTTTTATTTGAAAATACAGTGTCAAACTTTGGTCCAAAAAATTGCACATTTGGGCGTTAATGGGATAAGTTTTACGTAAATTATACAATTTCGGTCTTTACAATTCTAAATATTTAGATTTTAATATTTGTAATTGCTTTATTTCTTTTTTCTTCGTTTTCTGTGTCTAGATATAGGTCATAGTATTTGTGTTGAACTTGAACTTTGAGATCAACTATATCTTTCGTTTCTTTGGCTAATCTGTAACTATCTTTTTTAAGAAATAACTAGATTCTTGTCTTAGACTGTATATACGCACTTTTTGTTTGTAATGTTTGTAATGTACCGTTTTTAAAATATAAGGAAAAAACTTATTTTAAAGAGCGAAATTTTTATTGTTTTTTTCACTTTAACTCGCGATTACTCAGTCACTTTTACGAATTTCTTAAAGAAACAAAAACGAAAATACGCGTTATTTTATCCTACGAGTTACTAAAAAAGAAAAACGATGTTTTAATTATAAATAAAAAAGTCATTAATTTTTTATTGAGATATTGCATAATTCGTAAACTGAAATTTTCACTAAGCGGGGAAGTTGAGCAAATTTTGAGCAACAAAAAACTTCCAGCAAGAAAGTTGTTCATTAAGGTATAAATAAGTTTTTTCCGAAAAATACAGTTCAATTAAACAATTAGTTCACAAATGGCGAATGTTAAAAGTCGTTGTAGGCTGAATGCCCAGCGCGCGTTTCTCACCTGTATTATGTATACGCAGAATAAAACTCTCCAACTTACTATAAGGTGAGATACGCGCGCTGGGCGTTCAGCCGCCGACGAATTTTAACAGTCGACATTTGTTAACTAATTGTTTAATTGAACTGTATCTTTCAGGAAAAAATTTATTAGACCTTAATGAACAACTTTCTCTCTAGAAGTTTTTTGTGGCTCAAAATTTGCTCAACTTCCCCGCTTAGTAAAAATTTCAGTTTAAAAATTTTGCAATATCTCAATAAAAAATTAATAACTTTTTTATTTATAATTAAAACATCATTTTTCTTTTTTAGTCACTCGTAGGATAAAATAACGCGTATTTTCGTTTTTGTTTCATTAAGAAATTTGTAAAAGTGACAGAGTAATCGCGAGTTAAAGTGAAAAAAATAATAAAAATTTAAATGAAAAAAGATGCGCAATGAAATTTCCTATAACGATATAATATATTTTAAACATTTAAATTCAGAAGTTGAATTTTGAGTGTCCAGGAGACTTTGATTTCGGCCGAGAAAAATTTACGTGCCCTTATGGAATCCAGCCGCTTTAATTATTTAGACATCTTAACACTTCAGAGAAAACTTTTAAAACAAATTTGTTGGGACGGGGATTCGAACCTGAGACCGACGAACGCACGAGATTTACTAAGTAACTACCTAACCAACTACGCTAAACGAGCTATTATTGACGAAAAAAAATCTTCCTCTTAAGGTATAAAAAATTTAAAAACTTGCACCTTAAGAGGAAGTTTTTTTTGTTATCAATAATAGCTCGTTTAGTGTAGTTGGTAAGGTAGTTGCTTAGTAAATCTTGTGTGTTCGTCGGTCTTAAGTTCGATACCCGTCCCACCAAATTTGTTTTAAAAGTTTTCTCTGAAGTGTTAAGATGTATAAATAATTCTAACCTATAAATAAATTTTCTACAATAAATTATAAAATTTTTTTAAAAAAGTAATTTTTTTACCTATTCAGGATTCTACATAGGAAACTGTATAAATTCTTGTAGGTTTCCTTATTGAAAACTACATATGATCTTATATAGAAACCTATAGAAATCCTATAGGAGTCCTATAGAAAGAAACAAAGTTTCCTAAAGGACTCTATGTAGGAATCGTATATGAATCTATAAAGAATTCTCTAGAAAGTTTCCTACATAGAAACTTACATAGGTTCCTATAAAGAATCCTATAAGAATTTACATGGGATCCTTATAGGATTTCTTGTAAGTTCCTATATAGGATTTTCCAGTAGGGCCATGTAAATCGTAATTTTTCTGATGGAGTCTTACCCATATTTCCTTTTTTTTATTTATCGCATTAGATATAGTAAAGAGTTGGTTGTGTTATTTTGATATAATTTATAACCAAAAAGATTTTAATTCTTTTTTAATTATATAGATTATGTCAAGTACTAATGAACCGAAAAAACGTAAAATGTTTTCAAAACATGAAATACGAGTAACAAGTAAAGGAAGGGCCATAAAAACTCCAAAAAATATAATGACTACATCTAAAAAAGAACCGCCTACAAAATGGAAAAAAGTTGCGTCACTGGAGGAAAAAATGACTAAATTAAAATCTTATGCTTCAAAATTACAGTTAAAAAGTACAACAACTTTGTGAGTAACTTTTCATTTATTGTATAACATATAAAAGCAAAATGAAATGTATCGTGAAGACAAAAAAAATGACTCTTGGTAAATCTGTGTATTTGGTTTACATCCACTCGGTATTTCTAGTTACTGTTTCTTCCAACTTATCAATTGGCATTTTTGACCTTTTTCCTATTTAATTTTTTATGATATGTGAAATGCAAGTAATGTATCAATAATTTATTCGATTTCACTAGCTTTTATTCCTCATGTTGTTTACTATTTACTGTTTACCTGTAAAGAAGATAGTAATGTATTTATATTTTAACTTCAAATTTCTTTCCAACTTACCATTTTGTCTTCATTTAGTGTGTTGTTACTCTACTTCAAATCAAACTATAAATTATACAACCTTTAAAAACAAAAAAAAGTTTTAGTCATTTTTATAATTTTTTATTTTATTACTATTTATAATTTTGATTTTTAGTTAAAAAATAAATTTTTTATTTTAAAGGTATAAACTAAAGAAGCTAAACGATTCGAAACATACTTCTAACAGTTTATCAGCTCAGTTGAGTGTGTCAGGAACTGAAAAATTTCAGGATTCGTATAAAGGCCTCATTTCAAAATATCCATTAATCAATATTTATAATGTTAATGGTAAAGGACCTGAAACTTTTTTAGATATTCCTATTGTAACCATTAAAAATCGATTATGTGCTGGTTGTAGAGAAACTTCGGTTAGGTTGTCGTGAGTATAAATTTAATCAATTAATTAAATTAAATTTTTAATTCATTTAAAACAAGACAGCATGTCATAGAAATAAGATTATAGTTCTCAGTTTTTAATTAGTATTGATGTTTCCTTTTTTTCACCAACAGGGCTCTGGAGACAAAAGTGGATAACTGCTTAACAAAATGTGAAAAAATTTTTGATCAGAACAATGAAATAATTCAAATTTTGAGAAAACGTTTTGACAATGAACAGCTTTCGAATAAACTATATCAAAATTTAGAGGGCTATCCAATTACCACTGTGGAGCAATTCCGACACTTGGAAGATGAATCAAATAAAGAGGAACGCCAAAAAGTAGTAAGTTTTTCTTACTGAATTTTTAAAGTTTTAAGTAAAGCGTAATTTTGTATTAATATATCTTAAAATCTTTTAGCACGACCAGTTAATTCAAATAGGCGGTTTATCGTTGAAAGAATTTTTACACATCGCCGTCAAACAAATAATGGCAGACACTCTTGTTTTGCAATTCAATTGGCTCAACCAAAAGAGAACCGAAAAATTTGGCGATACCAGAGTTTCGAATATTTTCTACCGTAAGTTTTTGAGTATTTATTTTTCTGCCTTACACTACCGGTCAAAATTGAGAGACCACCCATTTTCAGATGATTGAAAAACATTTTAAAACAAAAATTGTATGGAACCTAAAATTTTTTTATTTTTATTTTTTGAAAGATGTTAAAATTTTAAAGAGAACAAGATGTTTTAGAAGTCATTTGGCCAATATTTAATTTAGATATTTTTAAAAAATCGTCATTTTCAATGTTTTACAAAAATTTGAATAACTTCTAAAATAATGTACGCTTTTTAATGATCTTAGGCTTATTTTAAAGGTCATTTGTTCAACTATAAGACTTACTTATAGGCATTAACGTGTAATTTTTTTCTTAAAAAATGCAGGCCGTCAAACTTCGACCAAAAAAATTCAAAAACTTTGGAACATTCTTATTAACAGAAATATAATTTTTAAAATTCAAACGTATTTTTTTATTAAATTTTCTTGAAAAATCTACACTATATGATGTTTATAGTTGAACAAATGACCTTTAAAATAAGCCTAAGATCATTAAAAAGCGTACATTATTTTAGAAGTTATTCAAATTTTTGTATAACATTAAAAATGATGATTTTTTAAAAATATCTAAATTAAATATTGGCTAAATGACTTTTAAAACATCTTCTTCTCTTTAAAATTTTAACATCTTTCAAAAAATAAAAAAATTTTAGGTTCCCTACAATTTTTGTTTTAAAATGTTTTTCAATCATCTGAAAATGGGTGGTCTCTCAATTTTGACCGGTAGTGTAAATCTAAAACTAATTTAAGGATGTCCAGTGACAAACAATAATTTAATAATTTTAATAAGACATTTAAGAAACCTGGAAAATTGCCAGAAATTTGCAAAAAAATTGGGATTTTGATTCAAAATTATATTCTAAAATTAAATGGTTTTAAATATTTTTATCAACAATTTTTAAAAAATGTTAATTATTTGTTATAAAGTTGTTCAAAAATTGAATTATTAAAAAAATTTAATTTAAAAATATCTGACTTTTAATTCTATTAAAATATTAATTGTAACGTTTTTATAATTTAATAATTTAAATCAGTATTCAAGTAAATATTCCCTTTTTTAAAAAGGTATTTTCTTCTTTTTCAAATAATTTGGCATAAAAAATAGTTTACTTGTAAAATATAGTGAAACATATTTATATGTGTAGAGGCTGCCGTTCACTGCTTATTATTTGATGGGCCTGAGGATAAAGTAGTGTACAAAACAGCAATGCTTTCGGTGTTTAAAGCAACCAAACAAAGGTGCCGCAAGAAATTAAAGAAAGACAAGAAGAGCACACTTGAAGACAAAGTGGATACAGCTCTTGCAAATATCTCTTCTCTCTTCGGTTCGGAATTAGAGTCGAGCGCTTCTGAAGAAGACAGAAGACCTGCAAGACGATTCAGAATCTACTCCGAGAGAAGATTCAGCATCAGATACGGAAGATGAATCTTTTTAATTATACTAAGACTTGCTGTTTTTTATTCATAAGTACAATTATATATTTTTTTGTTACTGTACTCAAGTTTTATCTTCGAGCTTTGAATTTTCTATTTAACGTTTTTTCAAAAAAATTATAATTTATCTTTACCTGCGTCAACAAGTTCAAGTATAACTTACCTGTTTTTATATCATTGTTTTATTTTTTGTATTTAATCACTACTAGCCTGTGAAAATCAACAAATCACTGTTGTTCAGCCCACAACGAAAAAACGTAGATTTGTAAAAAATTTAATGTACTTAAAGTTCCGTTCATAATTAAGTGCGCACTCGTTCTTGATTATAAAATGAAAAACGTTAAACGTAGAAAAGAAAAAAATAAACTTAACGCTTTTTTCTAATAGCTGGTAGAATTGAGAAATAAATCATTTCTAATAAAAAAGATTTAGTCAAATTTTCTGTTAGATTTATTAAAAAAATATTGTATGCTTTTCTTAATTTTTCAATTTCTCCGAAGCCAATAATTAATTTTTAACGTTCTTCGACTTATTTTAATAGTTATTTAGTGTAAAATTAAATTTATTTATCGATATTTTGTTAAATATTCTTCTCGATTTGGTGCAAGCCGTGAAAGTCAGATAATAAAATTTCAAAAAATTAAGAAATACTTTTGCAACGAAAAATAATGTGTAAAAATCAAATAAGTACATGATTAAAAAATTGCATTAAATGTTCATGTATCTGTAAAATTTAAATATTTTACTAAGGCATTTTTGATATCTTAATACTAATAATAATTTTTACATTTCTCTAATCCAAATTTCCGGCTTGCACCTTGTAAAGAAAAATATTAACCAAAATACAGATAATTTAATTTAATTTTACATTAAATAACGATTAAAATAAATCTAAGAACGTCATAAAATGTCAGTTAGCTTCGGAAAAATTGAAAATTTAAGAAAATTATGCAAAATAAATTTTTTTTATACATGTAAAAGAAAAATTTTACCAGATTTTAGGAAAAATTTTTATCCTTTTTCTTTTCTGCGTTTAACGCTTTTGACACTATTATAAAAAAGAGGTATCCACTTAATTATGGACGATAGTGTATTAAGGAGGAACTGAACCAAAGTTTAGTTTAACTCAAATTATAAAATTATTTAATGTCTTATTTTTTAGAAAATTTTATCTAATTTTAATCATTAATGGTTTCTTTTAGTTAAAAGACGTGTTTTTTTTATTTCAAATAGCAAAATAAAACATTTAAAATAACTTTAGTTCAGAATATACGTGCAATTCTTCTTGAAATGTCAGTTTAAATAAGAAAAATTTAATTTATAAGTTTTTGTCTGTAATTGTTAAAAAAATTTATTTAAAAAAATAAATTATTTTATTTACAGTTTGAAAATAATGTTCGTTTTTCATTTTACCTATTTTTATTTAAATACATTATTTTAATACGTCAAATCATACAGGCATTTAGGGTGAACACCCTGCCGGCCCGCGGTCGCCTGTCCACAAGGGCTTGACACATGGCCAGCAATAGCGCGCACATAACGTTGCGTCGTAGCCTACGACTCGGGCAAATTAATCAGCCCGTGCGCCAGCACTGGGCTGGTCATGAGCCGGGAATTTTGTTATCTCGGTATGTATATCATTAGTGGGTATTATCAGTATCGATTTCGAACAACGATATATCGATCATTACTATCTTTTGAGTTTTTAATAAAATTAATGTTTTTATTAATAAACTGTATTAATCATCAATTATGAACTTGTTTAATTATTTTTAACCTTATTTTATTGATAATTATTGGAAAATTTTAAAAATAAAGAGGAAAGAAGAAGGCGACTACCAAATTCCCTTCCTTCTTTTTCTCTCGTCTTTCTTTTTGTTTCCTTTTATTTACAATGAATTGATCAATACAGTATAATAATTATTAAATAATTATATGTTTTATATATTATTTTTATAATGTAGTGAAATAAAAGTTAACTTATAGGGTGTTTTCGGCAAATGCTCGGATTATACTCCAGATTACTTCAGTGGTGCTCACTTTAATTCTTGAATATGGCTTCTATTACTGTTTAAGTAACACGTTGTAATTGGTTACTTCGGCAAGCTCTTAATTTTCATTGGTTCAAATATTATGAATTGTCTCAATCTGTGAAATATCCCTTAGGTTCTAGAAAAATTGTTTTAAAACCCAACCTTCCGTTTGGTAATTTCCTTGAAATTCCCTAGAAAAATGTTACCTGATAAACCAGATTGTGCTCTCACTTCGAATTCTGATTACACTCTGGTTTATCTGGTAACATTTTTTTAAGGAATAGAAGGAAATTACCAAACAGGAGGTTGGGTTTGAAGCAATTATTCTAGAACCTAAGGGATATTTCATACATTGTGAAAATTCACAATAGTTGAACCAATGAAAATTAAAAGCTTACCGAAGTAACCAATTACAACGTGTTACTTAAACAGTAATAGAAGCCATATTCAAAAATTAAAGTGAGCACCACTGACGTAATCTACAGTAAAATCTGAGCATTTGCCGAAAACACCCATAGTAATATGGATATATCGATCGATATATCGAATGATAGATTGATAATTACTGAGATCGATATATTGTTCGACATTAATGCTAATTGTTGGCAATTTTGTTTATATTATGTTTTATTTGTTAATTTTTGATTAACAACCATTTATTATGGTATTCTTATGGTAAAAATTGTAAACTAAGAGGAAAGAAAAAGGCGACCACCAAATCCCCTTCCTTCGTTTTCTTTCGTCTTCCTTTTGTTTATTATTTTTATTTACATTTAATTTGTTATTACAGTATAGTTTTTCTGCAAGAGTTGTTTAATTAATCTTGTTCGATTGTTTACTTTTGCAATATAACGTATTTTAAAGATATTTAGTAGTTATATAAATATATCGAATGAGAATCTTGAATTACAACTCGAACGATATGTCGATCAAGATATCATTCGATAATACTTCAAATTTTAGCCCTTTTGATTATATATTGTGTCTTATTGTTAAATTCTTTTTTTGTTATATTTTATAATATAGACATACATATTGTGAATATTATCTTTTATAATTATAGTTTTTATTTGTTTATAATAATATGAGTATAGTATTATTATTTATTTATTTTTATTATGATATATATATATATATATATATATATATATATATGTGTTTTTGATAATTTATATATAGTATTGAATTATTTTCCATTCTTTGTTATGATTTAGTGTTAATTGAAAAAGGCTTCTGGAGAATCCCAAGAGTCGTTATTATTTTGTTTAAGTTCCGCGGTTTCTAGCATATCCCAGTTTTCGGCATTTATTTGAGAGTTATTTGGAGTTTCAATTGGGGTTCCTGGGATTTCCCAGAAACTGTCTGTGTCGTTATTAGTTGTTTGTTGTGACATTGGTAATAATTTTTTATTTCTAAGGGGGTCAAAGCAATTTAGTTTGGTGTGTCCTCCTTGAAAACATCTTTCGCAGCAGTTACCCCATTTAAATAATTTAAGTTTTAGAATGGTGGGGTCTTCTTGACATGAAACATAAATTGTTTTATTAGAGTTAGGCCCCTTTTTCTTTGGGAAATGGGATTTCGTTGATATTTCCATTTGGAAATACATTGATTATGATCATTTCTCCTTGTAGTGGGGGTGTGCGAAGTACCACAGAAGTCATCTATAATACATAAAATAATGTTATTATTTTTATTCATAAGCTAATTTTAATTTATCAATGTGTTTTTAAAACCTTTGACCTTCATTTGTAATTAGAATTGCGGTATGTTTATCTAAGAGATTCACAATTTCGTATGGTCCGTGATAATATGGCTCGAATTTGCTTTTCTTAACTTCTCTTAGAACATAAGCTTTATCTCCTATTTTTCCTAAGAAGGGATTTATCTTTTTATCGTAGTTTTGTTTGGACTTAAGCTTGGCTTGTATGAGGTTCTTCGCGGCCATGTTTCTTATCTCTGTTAGCTTCGATATTAATTCAACTAAATAGGAACCGTAAGTTTCGAGTTTTTCTTCTGAAGGAAAGGAAGTAGGAGTTGTGGCTATTTTTCCGAATACTAATTCGAAAGGAGTGAAATTTGTAACTTCATGAACTGATGTATTATAAACAAACATACAAAATGGTAGTAGTTTGTCCCAATCGTCGTAGTTTTCCGAATATTGTTTTAGAAAATCTACGAGAACTATATGGCTTCTTTCTAAACTGCCATTTGTTTAAGGTCTATATCCTGAAGTTGTAACTTGTTGAACTCCAAAGATTTTCGACAATTTTCTCATGAGTTTACTTATGAAGCTTCCTCCTTTGTCAGTTAAAATTGACTTAGGAGATCCATATTTGGAATATAATTCTGCAGCTACAGCATGTGCTATTGTTGTAGTTGAAACATCAGGGATTGCTACTGCAATACAATATTTTGATAAATGATCTTGCATGGTAAGTATGTGACACCTTTATGTCCTCCAATCTTACTGTTATGGTATTCTTTGATTATGTCTTCTCGAATTTCTTCTTTTGGAAAATTGTTTCTATCATGTGTAAAAATTCTCCTTTTATTAATTCGTCAGTCAGTCATTCTTTCTGGAAATTCTAAATTCCTTTGAATTTTCTTTTTGAAGAATGATTTTTAAGTTTTGTAATGCATCGAGGACATCTTCTTTCAATAGTGGATCAAAGTGATTATGCTTTACTATTAAAGTATAGATTTTGTATTGTCCTCGATAGGTAATTAGTATTTGTCCTTTTTGAGGATTTTTTATTTTTATTTCTTGAGGATCAATTGCTCCAATGCCAATGAGTAATCTTCCGGTGGGGGTTACAAATTCGCAATCTGCAGATAAGAAATGAGCGTAGTTGTTTCGATAGTAAATTATGTTTTCCCTACAACTGTTTATGTTTTTTGTTAAGAAATCTTATACATCGTATTTTAATTTTTGAATTTCTGGTAGAATACTGGCAATAGATGTTTCTAGTTTTGGCCTGACCGTTTGGTTTATTAGTGATTCGTTAGGTGATGATTGATTTTCTCTATCTTCTTCTTTGGATTCAGAAGTTTCTTCTCTTATTACAGGATGTTTATTAGGTGATGATATTGCAAGAGGTTGATTAAAGCTTAAAGGTGTTAATGACTTTCTTATTTGGTCTGCAAAAGTTACATTCTTTCCTTTATGTAATTCTTCTGTCGTTTGCTTCTTTTTACTTACGTTATCGTTTTCTATGTTTTGAATCATGTCGGTTAATTCTTGTATCTCCTTGTGTGTACCCTTTAGAATTTCGTTTAGCTTTTCTGCAAAATCCGAATGGCTCCCAGGTATATATTCGTTTGCGGCTTTGTGGACTTCAGAATCATCATCTCCAACCGATGCATTATGCCAATCTCTTGCTGGTAATTCTTCTTCTGTCAACCAATCTTTATGTTGAGCCATTTATTCATTAAATAGGGCAATTGATTTTTCTAATTTCTTTGCTATTTCTTTTCTAGTTTTTGGAACATCTTGTTCTTCTTCAGATGAACTATCTTCGCTTCCACTTATCGGTGGGCTTACTATTTTTACTACTTCTTTATTTTTTGTAGTTGGTTTTGGCGATGATCTCGTGTGGTTCAAAAGGTATGACGGGGGGTGCACTTTTTGGAGCATGGGATCATACAAGGGAGTAGGTATGACTGAACTAGGTAGAACGCTAGTGCTTTTCTTGCGTATAGGTGGTTTTTCACTTTCCTCTCAGTCGTACCTTGAAGATGTATCTTTGATAATTTTGGTTTTTATGGGTCGTGGTTGGTCTTTATTTCGTTGAGAGACGCGTTGTCCAATTGAGCTGATTTCTAATAATTTTGTATTTGTGGTAGATTTCTTTTTAGGTTTTATGATGCTTTTAATTTTGGTTGGTTGTTTAAGAATTCCTTGTTTTTGAGTTGACATGCTGGCAATTCCTGAACTTGTGGATGGAGCTGTAAGTTTAGGATCTTTAGATTGTCTGGTCTGTACAAGAATTCTTGCTTGTTTATTCATATTCGGTTCTTCTATTACGGTTTCTATTGGATTTCTGGATAATGTGTCCGCATTATGATATAGTTTTCCTGGTTTGTATTTAAATTCGTATTCGTAATCTCTTAGTTTTAATCTCAAACAAACTAATCTTTGTCCGGGGTCTTTAATTGAGTCAATCCATTTTAGTGGTTCGTGGTCGCTAACTAATGTAAACTTTTTACCGTAAATATATGGTCTAAAATGGTTAACCGCGTAAAGAACGACTAAACATTCTTTTTCAGTAGTTTGGGAGCATTTAAAACTCTTGAAAGGTATGCTATTGGTAGATCGATGCCATCTTTGTCTTGACTTAAGACGGCGCCTACTGCAAAATCTGAAGCGTCCGTTGTTATGGTGAACATTTTAGTATAATCGGGATATTGTAGTATCTATGTTATGCTATTGCATAACATAGATCTAAGTTCCTTAAAACTCTTATCTTGTTCTAGTCCCCACTCGAATTTGACGTTCCTTTTTAATAAGTTTGAAAGTGGTTTTGCTTTTGCGGAGAAGTCTTTTATGAATCTTCGGTAATAACCAGCGAGGCCCAGAAATTGTTTTACATTTCTGGGGGTTTTTGGTGTTGGAAATTGTTCTACTGCTTCTATCTTTTTTGGATTCGGCTTAACTCCATTACTACTGATTATGTGTCCCAGATAAGCTACTTCTCTACAGAGAAATTCGCATTTTTCGGGTTGTAGTGTTAAATTTGCTTCCTTTAATCTTTGCAGTAAACGTTTTACTTTTGTACCGTGTTCTCCTAAATCTTCGGCGTATATTACTATATCGTCCAAATAAACAAATAATTCTACACCTTGTTATCCAAGTAAAACTTGGTCCATCAATCTTTGAAATGTTGCTGGTGAATTTTTTAGTCCCATTGGCACTCGAAGGTATTCGTGATGTCCATGTACTGTTGAAAATGTTGTTTTCTGTCTATCCTTCAGATCTAATTCTATTTGATGAAATCCACTTGTAGATCGAAAACTGAAAAATACTGTGCTTGGCCCAGGGAATCAATTACACTAGTAATATGAGGCAGTGGGTAAAAGTCTCTTGTGGAGACCGCTTAAAAGCTTAAGCCTATTAAGTGCAGTTGTTTCCGCGGTATGGGCGTCCGACTTGGCTCGGCTTGAACTACTGCGAGTGAACCGCGCGCGAAGTCAGTGAGTAGTTATAGTCAATTGTATGATTTTCGCGCTATATTTGAATTTAATTTTATTAACTTTATTCTGAATTTTTATTTAATATGATCTATTTTGATTTATTATTAATTATACTCAACGCTGTTGGACTATCTATTATTATATCCTTATTCTAAATTCCGTCTTGAACAACTATTTTGTTAGCAAAATAATTAAATTGACAAAATTGATCGAGTGTATTAGCTCCTAAGATTGCAATTATATTAGAATTGGTTTGATAATTAACTACACCAAATTTTAACGATACTTTTTCACTTAATTCGCCTTTTGTGTAATATTCGCTTGTTGTGTGAACCGGTATATTTACTTGGCTAATAGTTTTAATTTCCCTGTTGAAAAGTGAGTGTGTGTTATTTTCGTCGATATCAACAAAAGGTTGTAATTCGGATTGTTTTATTAAGCTAATAGATATAGTAGGGTCAATGAGAAATCTCTTATTTTGAGATATACAGTGATAAGATATGAAATGTCCACTAGGATAATTAAATGAAGAGTTAATGTAATTATTTATAAAATTATCTCAATTATGCTAATAATTAAACTTCTTTAGTTATAGTTTGCGCGTGTTATCCACCAAATAAAAACAAGGAAGGCAATATACATTAAAACGAAATTAGAATAAACGAAACACATTTAAGTTAGTGATTTGTGTTATTTATTCAAAATTATTTTTCAATTTTTAGTGTATGTATAAGATTCTGAATTAATGTTGTTAGAATAATAGTTTTCTTTTGTATTATATTTATGGATATTTGTATTAATAGTGTATCGCCAGTTCGACTTTAATTAGTTCGTACTACTGTGAGACAATTTGCCTAAAGGCGAGATACAGTAGTTTGAGTAAATGCAATTCTTGTCCAGGAGAAATAAGCGGGAAATTTAAATTGCAGCTAATGCAATTTATTTAATTAAAAGGCTTTTAAATCATTAGTATGATACGATATAGATTCTATGTCAATGTCTGTCACATAGAATTCCAACTTTCGTATGAATTCAATTCCTACAATTCCTGAAATGGGCAATTTTAGTCCTGTATTTACGATATGAAACTTAATCTCTTCGCATATAATGGGAATAGTGATACTTTTCGAGTTATAATTCTTTGAATGAATGAAATGAACTAATATATTTTTGTCTATTAAATTATAGTCAACTGTTGGATCTAAAATTAAATCTGCTGATCTATTTTGTAAATAATCTGATTAAATTGTTACCATGTTATTTTTTTATTAAAGAATAACATGAATAATTGATTTTCAAGACAAAAATTGTTATTGATAACTTGTTTTATTTTTATTATTACGTACAAAAGTATAATTTTTTGTTCGTTTAATTTATTTTTTATTATTTAATATTGTTTCGGTGTTATTTAAAAGCGCTTCGAAAAAGTCGGAAAATTCCTGATGTGAATTTAACGTTTTCACTTCTAATAATTTTTCCACCGTTTCTAATGATTTTTCCTGCTGTCTCTTTTGAACTTTTTTCCTCCTCTGTTTTTAGGTTTTTTGAAGACTTGGTCCTCGTTTTGCATGATAAGTTAAACTGAAAGAAAATACATTTTGTCTTTAATTTGTTTAACTTGTTGTTTTTATGATTAATTAAAAAGAGAATCAATTATTAAAGTGAAACAAAAGAGATTCCCGCCGAACGGCGTAGAACTTCAGTGTATTAAGGTCGAAATTTGCCGAAAAGGCGTAAAATAACCTCAATTATGTTGCAACTTAATTAATTCTCAATTGTTATCTTTAAATTAACAAATTCGCCGAAAAGGCGTAAAATGTTACTTTCAAAGATTAACAGTGAATGTGTGAAATTGTTTTAATGGCAATTTTACGAAAGCAAAACTGTCAAGATCAAAATTCGCCGATAAGGCGTAAATTCGACCTATAAAAACAATTAATAAGTAATGTATAATGTGTTGATTGTCTTGTTGTTTAGTAGTTTAAAGTAATTGTGTGGTTTAATTGTAAAAACATTCAATCTAAGCCTTTATTCTCAATGTTGAAATTTTCAACTTGCACCAATAATTGGAAAGAAAAGTGTTTCGTATAACTCCAAACCGCGAGCAAAAACTGTCGATTCTAAGTGTTAAAAATTGACAACTTTCACAATAACCGAGTACAATTCGATCTGCAATTGCCGATTAAAGAAAGAATAATCTTTTATACGATTAAAATGTTAACAAAATGAATTTAATTGATAAATTAATGAAATAAAATGTTTAAAGAATAGTTAATATTTTTATTAACTAAAATAGTACATCCCACCGCTGCCACCAAATCAGCTGTTACGACCCGAGCTAAGGTTTAGTTAATTTTACTAATTTTTTAGTAAAATGGAGGAAATTAACTGATTAGTCAAGTTGGTAAGACTTGACGTTTACTTTCAAGCGTGGATTCGTTTGATTTTGAAAGAACTACGGGTTCTTGTTAATTAAACATATGCATATTCCTTATATATATTATTTATTCATTAAACAATTTTATATTAACAATGTTTCTTACTTACAATTTGTTGCGTACGTAGAATAATGATACAATTAATGCGCTGCAACCAGCTATGCTTCGCTGCTTACAAGGATGATTTATGACGTTTTGTTTTCAGATTCTAAGTGTTATTTCGAACACCGTACCTTGATACAAAAGAAAACTTGTTTTCTTAATGTCTCGAAATAACTTGCACTAATTTAATCAAAATTAGAAAGAAAATAATAAAAAGACTGTTTTAATGATACGACGATTGAAATAAATGAAATTGCTAATAATTAGTGTTAATTACTTCTTTTATAAAGAAAACAAGTCTTCTTTTCGTTAAACACCGAAATTACAACTCAATTAAACGATCGAAGGGCCGACTCACGACACTGTTCGTGCAGAAGCTCACCGGAGTATTTGACAATTGCTCTAAGATAGTTAGGGGTTTATATAGTAGCTAAACGTCTACTTGATTGGGGATGAGACGGTCAAAATACACGTATGCGTGCTAAAATGTAGAAGTCACGTATGCTTGCTAAAATTTAAAAAGCACGTACGAGATGGATCATTTTTCTTAAACACTAATCGTTCAATCAAAGATGAGTAATATGATACTCGCTTTTACAATGATTTGTTACATCTTTTATATACCTAGTCATTTTACATGCATTCTTGATTACAGTTTTTAAATTCAGGACTCTAGTGTCTAATTCAAGAACCTGCTTACGCTTGTATCACTTTGCGCTGCTTATGAAAAGTGCGCGGCAAAAGATTAATTACCATGAGTGTAGATAATGAACCGACCGCCGACCACTTATCGCACCTCTCTAGATCATGGTCGATTAAAATTTCAATTGTCTTAGGTGGTAACTTATATGCGCAACTTACTAATTTATCATACAGGGTGTCTACATTCATTATATATATACATATATATAAATGCTTTTTATTTTTAAACCTTACCTATCAATAATAGTAATAATAATGAATCAATTAATATCTAAAACATTAATTATATTAAAATTGATTACTTTGTTTGAAATATATATTTATAATTAAAATTCAAAAGTTATATCTTGGGATGTAACAGCATGTCCAGGAAGTTCCCGCTTCTGCTGGGGTATGTCGGTCTCACGCACAAAATGCAAGGGTAAAAATGTAAACCTTGCATACCTGCTTTAGGCAGTCACAGATACCGAATAAACAAAACATCTTGATCCCCTGGTTTCCGATCCTATTATCCATCTACGGAACCACCTAGTGGCTTCAGACTTCGAAAATGAATGGTCCCATGTAGTCGCTGGCGCGACTCTCCGTGCCGCTCTTGTTCTGGCAGATTTCTCAAATTCCGTAAGCAAAAAAAATTAATTATTTGATTTAATTAAAGAAATATTAGTCTTAATTAAAAAATTAATTGTGATAAATAATTAAATATTTGATACAAATGTAGATTTAATTACTTTAAAAAAATTATTTTATTGATGCAAATAAATATCTATTTCATACCGTCGAATAAAATACACAGATCTAATAAATATTTACTTGGTTCAAATAAATATTTATTGGAAAATCGACAATTAAACTATTTAATTTTTATTGGATTCAATTATGCAAATTATTTCTTGAAAGAAAAGAATGAGTTGGTGAACAATATTGTTATTGAGAAATAAAAATTATGCATATTTCCTATTTGTTAATCATAATTTTTTAACAATTAAAATTAAAAAAAAATTTTTTTAAATAAAAATGAGAAAAATTTGAATAATTTAAACATTTTAAGCTTGAAGGAATATTTTATACGTAAGCTTATATAAGCTTGTTTCAAGATTGTTAGAGCTTCCAAAAAATTGCTTATACCCAAAAATTATTCATATATGAGCGATTCCACGTCAAGTGATCAAGGGGTGTTTTGGTGTAAAGCTTATTTCAATAATTTTTTACTCTTAAACAATTAAACATACAAATTTGACAAAGTACATTTTGGAAAGGTTTTTTCATGCTCTTTCGATTGGAAATAAGCATTTTGAAAAAAAATGAAAATTAAAAATGAATTTCAATTTTTGGGGGAGAGAGATACGATTTTTATTTTTTTTAAACGAAAGCTGAGGTTTTTTCCTAAAAGGACATATGGGGCAAAATTTCTAAAGCGGACCCCCCTCCAAAAAAAAGTTCTGGGATTGACTTGATATTTTGGTAATTTGTTGTCCTCTATAAGAGTGATAAATTCCTAAAATATTCGTACATTTGAAAAAAAAATTGTAAAAAGTAGAGGGGATAAAAGTTTTAGATTTTCGAAAACATTGACATTTTCAAATCACTTTAAGTCGGATAAAACTTTATGGATTTTCATTTATGAGGAACGGATTTTGAAGTATTTTTCATGTACTTTCTGATGCATATAAGAAAATTTTCAAAAACAAAATTTTAACAACTTTTTTTTCAAAATTAATTTTTATTTTTGATTTTTGACCGATTTGGGTATTTTATTTATTTTTTTAAATAATTTTATTGGAAAGCTGAGGTTTTTTCCGATGAAATATGCAATTTTCAGAGTGGGACAGAAAATAGTTTAAGAGAAATTTAATAAAAAAAGTAAAGTTGCGCGCGCGTCGCGCGCTGTTGGTGCGCCTTTCACGACTGCGGTTTCTGACTGCATCTTATTCAGTAAAAGCTCTCTGCATTGTTTAGGGTTGAGACTGTCATTATACAATAAGGCCTGCATTACTGTTACTGAAAAAATTTTGAATAACCTTTTTTGAAAATTTCACTTTGAAATTGATTAAAATTATAAATTATTATACTGTTATTTGCCGAAATAGAAAAATTGTCTCGAGGAAAGATTGAATAACAAACAAAATTTTTTAACAATCATTAATTTTTTTATTCAAAAGAAATCAAAAAAATTTGTATTAATTCTATAAGTCAATAATAATTTTTGTAACAAAATTTTAATTTGTTTTTTAAAAGGGAAAAAATTTACAATATGGGTTAGAATTCTTAAAATTTTCAAAGAAAACACAAAGTATTTTTTGAAAATCAAAATGACAAAAAACATTTCTATTTGGTCTTAGGAATGTGTCCACCAAAAAAACCGAAAAATATATTATTTTTTATAAAAGTTATTTCAAAATTATTTTTTTTTGTAAATTTTTAAAGAAAATGTATAATAATTTATAATTTTAATCAATTTCAAAGTGAAATTTTCAAAAAAGATTATTCAAAATTTTTTCAGTAACAGTAATGCAGGCATTATTGTATAATGACAGTCTCAACTCTGAACAATGCAGAGAGCTTTTACTGAATAAGATGCAGTCAGAAACCGCAGTCGTGAAAGGCGCACCAACAGCGCGCGACGCGCGCGCAACTTTACTTTTTGTATTAAATTTCTCTTAAACTATTTTCTATCCCACTCTGAAAATTACATATTTCATCGGAAAAAACATCAGCTTTCCAATGAAATTATTTTTAAAAAAATACCCAAATCGGTCAAAAATAAAAATTAATTTTGATAAAAAAGTTGTTAAAATTTTGTTTTTGAAAATTTTCTTATATGCATCAGAAAGTACATGAAAAATACTTCAAAATGAATACCTCATAAATGAAAATCCATAAAGTTTTATCCGACTTATAGTGATTTGAAAATGTCAATGTTTTCGAAAATCTAAAAGTTTTACCCCCTCTACTTTTTACAATTTTTTTTCAAATGTACCAATATTTTGGGATTTTATCACTCTTATAGAGGACAACAATTTACCAAAATATCAAGTCAATCCCAGAACTTTTTTTGGAGGGGGGTCCGCTTTAGAAATTTTGCCCCATATAAATGATAAAGTGGGACTAGAATGTTTAAATATTGAAAAAAAGAGTTTTCTATTCGCCAGAACTAAAAACCGGGTTTACAGCGCTCCGGTGAGTAGAAAACTCTTTTTTCAATATTTAAACATTCTAGTCCCACTTTATCATTTATATGTCCTTTTAGGAAAAAAGCTCAGCTTTCGTTTAAAAAAAATAAAAATCGTATCTCTCTCCCCCAAAAATTGAAATTCATTTTTAATTTTGATTTTTTTGGGTCAAATTTTTTTTTTCAAAATGCTTATTTCCAATCGAAAGAGCATGAAAAAACCTTTCCAAAATGTACTTTGTCAAATTTGTATGTTTAATTGTTTAAGAGTAAAAAATTATTGAAATATGCATTGTACTGAAAAACACAAAAATTTAACCCCCTCCGAAAATATTGGACTAGGTAAAAAAATATTTTCATGAAAAATTACTATCTATGAGTACTACAAAAGCCCCAAGTTTTGCTACGATTGGAGAAAAATTTTTCTCTACCTTGATCACTTGACATGGAATTGCTCATATATAAATACTTTCAAAAAATATGTGGCTTTTTCAAAAATCCAAAATGGTAGCCAAAATATAACCTTGTAACGATATCGTATTATTTTGACGTTTAAATTCAAAGTTTCTGAAAGAGTAAAATTCATTCATTTTTGTACGCGTAATATATCTATATATATTACTGAGCTCACTGCTCGGCGGACAGGTAGAGAGTATCGATGGCGCACTCATTGCCGTGCATCACGTGGGTCTCTCTCACCTGACGCTACACCTCTTGTGGGCCCAGCGATCTATAATACTTGGTTGCTCGTACAATTTCCTCAGTTAGCCGTCGACCAGACTCGGGGCTTGCTCCGAGGCAGATCGACAGCAACTCTCTCATCTCTTTCTCCTTTTCACCTTTACGATCTAACGCTGAGGTTGAGGTACGACTCTACCAAGGAATGAGATCTTCCTTTCTCACCTGGTGCAAGCCGGCGGTAACTCAGGTACAGCTGGGGCTGCTTGATTGCACATCCTAGAAGGAGTTGTACTCAAGACTCAGGTACAACTGGGCAGTAGTAACATCCTTCGCCTCTCCGTTTCTTTCTCTCTCTCTCTCTCTCTCTCTCTCTTCACCTGTCATTGCTCTTGGTCTAAGCAGGGGTACAGCCGTGTAAGACCAAGGCAATGAATTTCCTACAAAAGAATGTGAACCAACCCTGTGAAGAAGAGGTACATCTCGACCTTCACAGAGTTGATGCGTCGGTCTCGGGTAGAGAATTATCATCGCTTTTGGGGGAAATAACTTTAATTTTTACAGCGTGGCCACAGGGGAGTATGCCGAGCTTTTCAACCGACAGGACAGCGGCGCAGTCTCTCACTAACTCTCTTGCGCTTACTCTCTCACTCTCTCGCTTTCTCTCTCTCTCTAACGCTTGCTTACCTCTTTTCTCTCTTTCTCTCACGTTACATTTTTCTGTTCTTACCCTTTTAAATCTTTTATTTCTTTTATTCTTTACTTATTTTATTATTCTCTATTTCTCTTAATTTCATTTTAGTTAGTTTAGTTATTTTTGAATTGTTATTAGTTAGATTAGGTTTTGATTGATTTCTTTTTATATTATTTTTGCATTATATCGAGTCGTTTATTTTTATTATGTATTGTTAATTTTCTTTGGTTAAAAATTAATTCATCTTCGTACATAATTATTTTTGTAATATTTCTTTATTCATTTTGAATATATTTTCTTACGAAGGTTTAAAACTTTGCTTTGTTACTGACTTTACCCTTCCTATCGATATCACTAAATTGACTAACTAGCTTGCTTAAATTCTGTAATGACGCTTTACGCCATTTTATTAATTAATTTGATAAAAGATAATTTACATTTTACCCGGACTCCATCCGGCGAGCAAATCCTTTGGCAATAAAAATACAGATCATTACAACCTATAAATGTGTCTAAATTTAAAAACAGAGGCCTAAAAGTTCTAATAAAGAGGAATTAAATAAGGAAATCACCTATGTATTGGCGGTAAAATTAACATTAGGATACATACTTTATATTCCATAAGCAATAACTGTAATTTGATATCGGTTTTCAGAAAATAAATATGGCGGATCCAATATAGTGGACAACAAGTTTTTTAATGCATCGGAATTACTTAAAATTTGATACTCGGGGGTTTTCGGGGTCGCTATGTAAGTTCTTAGTTGCTACAAGGAATAAATGTCCCTAACATTCGGCCATCCAAAATTTAAATCTCGACCTCGAGATCGTAATTATTAATGAAAATGGTTAACGTAGAATTATAAACGAACACAATAAAATATAATTTTGATTTAAAGAAACATGTGATATTATTTTTTATTAACTGACATTTTTAAAATTCATAAAATAAGAATTTTCTTTATTTCTCTTAATCGTTAATGCCTAAACGTTTCAGGGGTTTTCTCAATCTTTTTGGTCTTGAACGCGATTCATCATTGTCCGAGTTGGTCTTCGATGGTTCCGTTTCCGAATTGCTCTTGACGCATTTTGTATCGTCATTTTCGGAAGTTGATGAGTCTGAATTCGAGTCCATCTCGATCAAATCCACTGAGCTGTAGGGTTTCCACATTTTTAGTTGGCTAACGTGTGAGGTTGATGCGTATCTTCTGCCTCGGCCATCCTTTTGGAGTGTAGCGACTCCATAAGTGTCGCTGGTTTAACTTTCGTTATGACCAATGGTTTGTATCTTGATCGAATCTTCGATGATTCTCCTGGTGCATATTTTGCTGCTTGCATCATGACTATGTCGCCTATTTTGAATTTGACGTTTTTTACTCGGCTTTTGTCGACTCATGTTATATATTCATTTTGTCCTTCTTCAATCTTGGTTCGAATATCGTTTTGGATGATTTCGGGAAGTGTGTAATGGCTGTCGTCGTCTAACGTGAGCTTCCTTAGTTTACCTTCATAATTTCGGTTTATAAATCCGTAGAGCGTTTCAAATAGACTTTTTCCTGTTGTTTTGTTCGTAGGTTCGTTAAGATCTCTCCGCACTTGCTTTAATCTTAAATCCCAATCTCGTCCCTTTGATTGTCGAATACTGGCAAGAATTGCCTAACACATTATTAACTTAAAAAAAATTGTAACGCACCGTATAAAATATTATGAAAATCAACATCAGATTCGGTATCAGCGACCCCATAAACCCTCGAGTAACAACTTTTAACGAAATCTGATAAATTAAAAAAAATTTCCGCCATATTGGACCGCCACATTGAATTTCTTAAAATTAACATCAGATTCGTCATCAGCGACCCCGAAAACCCCCGAGTAACAAATTTAAGTAAATCCGATGCATTAAAAAATTTGTTGTCAACCATATTGGATCCGCCATATTTATTTTCTGAAAACCGATATCAAATTACCGTTATTGCTTATGGAATATAAAGTATGTATCCTAATGCTAATTTTACCGCCAATACATAGGTGATTTCCTTATTTAATTCCTTTTTATTAGCACTTTTAGGCCTTTTTGGTGTTTTTGAATTTAGACACATTTATAGGTTATATTTGGCCGCCATTTTGAATTTTTGAAAAGGCAACATATTTTTCGAAAGTACTTATATATAGGAATAATTTTTGTGTATAAGCAATGTTTTTGGAAGCTCTCAATTTTTGTATATATATATATATATATATATTATATACATAATTTGTTTATCAATATTTGGTATTCGCCTATCTAAATAAAAAATAAAAGTCCCAGATGCTAACAAGTAGACGAAACTCGAATTAGCTATCCGTAGCTATCGCCTGAATATGGGAAATTGTTATTTGAATTAATTAAATAATTGTTCCGCGATGTCACAGAAGGTTTTCCCATTAAGGTTTGTGTTCATAAATAAATTCGAGACTCGTTTTAATGTTAAAGTCACGTTTTTATTAAAAAATATAAAAAATTTGAAATAATTTTAAATTTAAACAATGCAATGAAATTATGAACAATTTCGTATGATACGATATGTAGAAAAAGGAAAAAAATAATAATAATATCCTACTGCTGCGATACAATATAGAACAAAATAAAATTATATTAGTCGGGTGTGTTATTCCAAGTGACTCTAATATACGCATGATAAAATTTAGACATTTGATAACAAAAACAAAATGTCAATATAAAATAATAAAAAATTAACGATGGTTATAATAAATACAGTTCGTCGGTTGGGTGCAGAAAGGTGCCAATTCAGACTTGTCGTGAAAAACGTGCCGTTTCAAAAAACACGTAAGAAACCTGCCACTTCAGCTACGATTTGGAAAACATGCCAACTCAGAATTGAAGTTCATTTTTTTCATATTAGGTACAAGAAAGAAGTTGTCCATCAAATAATAAATAATCAACCAATTAATTCAATAAATCAGTAAAAATATTTCCTTGTCAAAAAAAAAATCATCCAAAAAGCAACTAAAAAAATTATTTTTGTACAACTTTATAATCTTTGCTTCAAATTTTTCTGTACTGCCAAATGTCAACCTAAAATAAAAAAAATGAACGTCAATTCTGAGTTGGCATGTTTTCCAAATCGCAGCTGAAGTGGCAGGTTTCTCACGTGTTTTTTGAAACGGCACGTTTTTCACGACTAGTCTGAATTGGCACCTTTCTGCACCCAACCGACGAGTTTATAAAATAATATATTCACGCGTGAAAAATGGAAAACAAATGACTAGCACTCATGATTGCATCATTAATTAAATAAAATATAGTACATGTTAAATTCGAATTTATTGGTTGGTTCCGGAACCTTTCGCTGTAATTTTCTTTTTATGAACATAAGTGCGAAGTACTTTTGTTTTCGAAAAATCAGGTCCGTTATTTCGATCAGTACCTGATACGTTTTGCTTGTCATCGCCATTATTTACAGGACTATTTACAACGTCGAAATTTTCGCTCACTATTTTGTGAGGACCCGAGTAGGGACATTCTAAGTACTTTTTAATAGTATTTATGTTCATGAAACCGTTAGAACAACTACTCAAATCTTTGAAAACGAATATCTTCAGTTTGTGACGGTGCTCGACCGGAATTGGTTTCACTAATCGCATATGCTCTCTGAACTCTTCTAAAAAGAAGTTTCTCTCCTCAGGAATTCTGACTCTAATGCAATATTATAAACAAATATTTCAAATGTTGCAAAAAAATATTGCAACAAAATTGCTGCAATATTGTGTTATGTGGGATGTGACTTGGGGTTCGAGTCCGCCTTACCCTCATGTGTGTTGTAGTTGTAAGGATCATTTTTTTAATTATACCGACTTTTTTATTTTAAAAGAAAATTTTTATCATAAAGTTGAGGTTTTTTCCTAAAAAAATGTATAGGTCAAAAAGTGGAACAAGAAATTGTAAATGGTCAATTAAATCAGTTACTTCTGCAGTGCACCGACCCACAGTGGAATTTTTTTTACAATTTGCTATTAAAAATGGCTACAGCTTACAATTTTTAATCGATTTGAGTGTTCTTTAATTTAAACTAAAGGGGAATAAATTCTTAAGACATCCCATGAGGCCGATTTTGGGGATTTTAATTGTTTATAATTTTTTTAATATTAAAGTTAACAAATTAATACACTTTTTAAAAAAAGGACGTCTATTTTCTTATTCCGTTGCTACATATGATCTAAATCAATTCAAATTTATCCAATATGGCCACCAGATAATTAATAAAGCATAAAATAATTTATTTTAATTGTTATAAACAATATACAGCCAAACAACGAGCAGGGGTGGTGGATTGCAGAAGTAAATGTTTATTTTGACCAATTAAAAGTTCTTGTCCCACTTTTCGACCTATACATTTTTTTAAGGAAAAAACCTTAACTTTATGATATAAGGCCAAAAATTTAAACTTTGACCCCCTCCAGTTTTTATATTTGTTTAAATAAATTAATAATATTTGATATTCTTCATTGTACCTAATAGGACTACTGTTTATGCAAACTTTTTACCTGATCCCAAACATTTAAAATTTGGACCTGGGTCACTTGACGTGGAACCTGTCATATTAGGGTGATCGTTAAAAACGACATTTTGGAATTTTGTCCATTTCCAGGTCTCACTTTGTCACAAATTGAAACAAATTAGATTCATGGCCGCCATTTTGAATTTTTGAAATATGACTTCAGTTTTGTAATCGGCGACCTTAAAAACAATAGAAACTACGATTAGCAGTTTAAATTTCTCGTTTTTATAATTAATATTTTTTGCTAATAATAACCTTTTAAAGTTTTTATTGGTCAACTTTCGGGTCCTGTAAAAATAGTTAACTTAACAAATTTCATTTGTTGAAAATTTTATATTATACTTTGAACATTTATGAAGTAAAACAGAGTAAACCGGTGAAAAAATATTAATTTTCAACGATTTTACAGGAAATGTACGAAAAAAAGTTTTTTTTCTATGCAAAATACATGCAAAATTTTACCAGCATACAGGCACCACTAAATATTAATTTAAAAAAAATACCTATCAAATTTTTTTATTAATATATTCTTTAACGTCCGAGTGGTTTAAACAATAGTGGTGGTTTATTTGCTGAAATGGTTTTTATTAAGAAGGAGGGTGTAAATAGTTTAAATAAAATCACTGATTTGGATAATTTTGATAAATCTTATGAAATGATTTTAAATTTTATTTCGAAAAACTAAATAAATTTATTTCGAATAACTAAATAAAATTAAAATGTTCATTCTGTTATTCCCTGTTTTTTATTAAATTTCTTACTATTATCTTAACTGTTTGTGTATTTTTAAGTGACATTGTGATTAATTGTATAGTGTTTGGATGTCAGTTTAAATTGTTCTTTCATGGTGACAAGTCCTAATATCGGGCTTAATAGTTTTTCAATTTTTTATCTGTTATGTAGTATTTGTTTGTTTTTTTATTTATTTAATTGTTTTTATTGATTGGATTATTTAATTTTTTTTGGGTAAATTGTGATTAGTTTTTATATTTTATCATAATTTTATATAATTTAATTTTCTATGTTGAATTACCTTTAAATTATTTTTTATTTTTTACATTTCCTTTATTTTAACTTAATTTCAATATTGACTCCAGATTCTGTATGCTTCCAATGTGTGGGTGTTTGTGTTTTATTCTTGGACCAAATTTAATTCTCTGACTGTTGTTAATTTGGTAAGATTGTACTGATAATTTATTATTGCTTCCTCGTGAGAAAGCTTTGTAGTCGTTTAATTTACAAAATTTTTAAAAATTCTTTTGACAAATTTTCTTCTATATGGGACTATGTTATATAAGACCCTGAACAATTGTCCGAATGTATGTATGTGTGTGTATGTGTGTGTGTGTGGATCCCGATTTTTGTGAACACGATAACTCGAAGAGGTTTTAACGAATTCGGCTGAAAATTGCTAGGAATATTTATCATAAAAATATCTCGAAATGGATTGATGGACATTAAAAAATCTATTTAAAAAAATTTTTTTTTTACTTTTTTCAAAAAAAAATTTTTTTTCAAAAAAATTTTTTTTAATTGAATATTGAAGTTAATATACAATAAAATCTTCTTTGCATCAAGACGAATCGATTGGTATATATAAAGTATAAATTGTATGAGAGTTTATAGAGGTAATGACAATTAAAGCAAAAAATTACCTTTTTTTATCAAAAATTTAGTTCTTTCATCAAAATTATATTCCAGTACAATAAGATTTTACTCATTTTTTTTAATAATCTTATCCGTTGCATTAAAACGGATCGATTGGTGTATATTAAGTATATATTTTATTTGAATTTATAGAATGAAACATAATTAAAACCAAAAATTCGCACTTTTATTAGAAATTTATTTCCTTCTTAAAAATTATGTTGCTTTATAATAAAATGTTAATCTAGACTTAAAAACAAACTAAAAATCTTTATTTCATCAAGACGAATCGATTGATGTATAAAAAGAATATATTTTATTAGCATTAATAGAATTAAATAAGATGAAAAAATTAACTTTAAGTTTAAAGCAAATTTTTTGCTTATCGTAAAGAGGAAGCAAAATGTTCATGTTATAAACATCTTAATTCACAACTTGTTTATTATTGTATTGTTTATTTTTAAATTTTTTGTTTTATGTATTTAAATTTTTATGTTAATTTTATTATTTCCAATTTTTATGTTTATTTACGTTTCTACAATATTTTAAATTAATTTAATGTAAGCTAACATTTATTGTTTTTTAAATTGTTCTTTTGTTGAACATATTAGACTCTCTAAAGAGGAAATCCGTGGATTTCGAAACGTTGGAGTAACATTAAAGAATGTTTGTCTGAATGTTTTCGTTTCATTTTATTATAATTTCTTTTAATTTGTGACAAAGTGAGACCCGGAAATGGACAAAATTCCAAAATGTCGTTTTTAACGGCCACCCTAATGAAGATACTTTTAACGCCTTGACAGTCCATGGCCCATATGTGGCCACAAAAAGTCGTGCCACCTTTACGTCTGTGGCCATATATGTCCATCTTAAAAATAAAATACTAGACATAATTCGATTTAAATGACCAGGAGCATACTAAGGTTTTTGGGGTCGCTGAATCCGAATTTCAAGTCAGATTTTCAAAATTCCAAATGGTGGACCTCAAATGGCGACTATGAAGATATAAAAATTTATCAAATACGCTTGAAACTTGTTAATACTTGGGGGTTTTCGGGGTCGCTGATTACGAATATAATGTCAGATTTACAAAATTAAAATGGTGAATCCAATATGGCGGATAATTTCAAGATTCATGCAATTTGATCGAATTTTAGGTCCGCCATTTTGGATTTCAATGTCTGACATCGGATCCCTAATCAGCGACCCCGAAAACCCCTGTGTAACAAGTTTTAAACAAATCTGTTGGATTTTTTATTTTCTCGATCGCCATATTGGATCCGCCATTTTGAATTTTGAAAATCTTACATTAGATTCGTAATCAAAGACCCCGAAAACCCCCGAGTAACAAGTTTCAAGCAAATCTGATAAAATTTAAAATTTTCGAATTCGCCATTTTTGGGTCCGCCATTTTGGATCCGCCATTTTAAATTTTGAAAAACTGACATCAAATTCGAATTTTGCGACTCCAAAAACCTTAATTACAATGAAATCACATTTTTTAAAAACTTTTTTTTCTTGGACCGTTTTTTGGACCACAAGCGATTTTTAGCTGGACTGCGAAGGGGTTAACATCTTAGTAACTTTACTCTGAAATTATTTATGTTTATAAGTTAGGTTGACATAGTTAAACTTGAATTAATATTATCACTTTATTTAAATAAATTTTAAGACCTTTTTTGAAATGATAATAAATATAAATTGGTAAACAGTGTCTAAATTCCCAATATAATAGCAGCAATGGTTTTGCCTGTTTTAATTTTCGCTCTATTTTTAGTAAAATATAGATGAAATTTGTTATTAATCTTTTTTCGTTTCTGTACTCAACTGCTTCCAAAGATGTCGAATAGTACAACGTTTCTTAATTCATATCGCCTTGTCAAGAACATTTTATAACTGACAATGAATAAAATATTTAACCAAAAGAGAATTAAAGTTAAGTAATATGTGCTGTGATTGCTAGTAAAATATTTTATAAATTCCTAAAAAATAAAAGTAAGTATGCAAAACCTATCCTCACTTTATGTGAATAATAAAAAAGAAGAGAATAACAATTATACAATGTAAAAATATGCGGGTCGGGTTGAAACCACCCCTTGAGGGTCGGTTTCGGAACACCCCTACTATTTTCACAAAATGTTTTGTCAATCACTTATATCAATGGAATCAATTTCACTTTATAGTTTCAAATTAGTAGAGGAAAGTGGTCCTAAGTTGACCGTCAACCTAAGTTGGCAACCTTGCTTTTCTCAGAGATGGTATACTGGACGAATCTATAATTTCGTGGTGTGGTATATTGATAAACCACAATAGAAAATACATACTACAAAAACGCCAGTCTCTGTAACCACCCACCACTGAAAATGAATAAAATAAAACAATGCTTGATTTTCAAAAGAAAAATAGTTTAATAAGACGTATTTATTCTTCTAAATGTATCAAATCTGTAACATTTCTGCGAAATTGAAAAGAATATGAATTTCTTCCTTATACTCAAGCGAAAAAAGTGGTGGCCAACTTAGGACCGCTATTTCTGAAATATCCAAAATGCAACTTTTCACTATTTATTGTATTAAGACTACAAAAGCCATTCTATAACGTTCTATATAACGTAAAATTATAGGTAAATGATCGCTAAATAGAATTATATTGACTGACTTGATTAAATTTCATTTTTAAATATTTTCGACTAATTCGCTTAGGCGGCCAACTTAGGACCACTCTCCCCTACGTGTTTAATACTTTTGTCAATAAATATACTACGACAAATTTCTACTAGTGGTTAAGGTGTTTGACCTGTCATTGAAGAATGAACACACTACTACAGGTATTGATTACATAATTTGATTTTAAATTCAAGTTCATTTCGATATTGTATTCGGATTCAATCATTCTGATTTAATCGTCAAAGTTGATTCGATTTCAAAATGAATTTTTGACCTACGTTTAATTTTAATTCGGAAAATATACATTGTTATGTCTTACTTAAACTGATATTTACTGTTTGTAATAAAAAACTAGCAGTTAAAACTATCTGACCTATCATTGACCTCTACTACTAATTTTAATAATGGTTTTTTAATTAAATTAATATTTGTGACTAAAATTAATGTTTACTATCATTAAAAAAAATTTATTGTTATTTTCGGGTAATTTACTTGTAATCTTATCTTACCTTTGTTGACTCACACTACTTATTACTCTATATTAAACTATTTGCTATTCATTAAAAGAATGTTCTGTCTGACTAAAACCGACATTTACTACTAGTGATTCATAAGCTTTTTCTATTAATTTTTTGTCTAATTAAATTGCCTTGTACAACTTGTTTCCAATATTAGAATCTAAATAGTTTTGTCATTATTATTAATTATTATTAGTAACAGTAATTAACACTTACTACTAATAACAATTTTTTAATTAAAAATTATAAACTCTCAGTCCAACTACAATCGAATTCTACTACAGCTATTAATATTTTAAGGATTTATATCCTTTTATGTAGATGTAAGTTGTTCGTTAGTATCAAATCTCTCTCTCTCTCTCTCTCTCTCTCTCTCTCTCTCTGATTGACAAATTATTAATCTTTGTTACAGGCAACGTTTTTGTGATAGCCGCCATTGTACTAGAACGCAATTTGCAGAGTGTAGCCAATTATTTGATTCTCTCTCTTGCCGTTGCAGATCTTCTAGTGGCTCTTTTAGTCATGCCTTTGGGTAACTATATTTATTCACTATGTAAAAATCATATTCATTTTTCTCAATCATTCGCAAACTTAAACTCATTTTTATTAATTCACAACTAATTTTGCCTTCTTAATAAGTGTTTCATTTTGATCCGAAAATTATATTTTTTGAGCAATTTTATTCGTTCAGTGTGTCTACAATAATTTTTGTTTAGCAAAATTCCTGGTTATTTCCCGGCCTTGTCGTTATTTTTCCAGGTTTTTTATCATCAACTTTAAATTTATTTGATTTCGAATAGAAGTAAATCTACAAATGGCTTCAAACATTTTTTTTAGATTTTATGAATAATTAAATTCTTTTGAGGAGTTTCTTTAAATCTTTTGAAAATAATGTTTTTTTAATAATTTTAATCGAAAATTTGGAAAATAATTGAATTAAACAAAGAATTTTTTAAATTCAAATTTGTAATCAGCGACCCCAAATTTTTATCAGTGACCCCGATAAATTTTTAAAAATGCGACATTTTGAATTTTTGACATCTATGTTCAAATTCGTAATGAACATCCCAAAAAACCTCCGAGTAACGAGTTTCAAGCGAATCCGATAATTTTTTACAAAAACGTGTCCGCCATATTGGTTTTTTGAGGTTGTGTCATAATCATGATCTGATGAGGTTAAATAGACCCAAAAAAGGATAACTTTATCGAAACAATAAACTTTTTTCTTAAATTGATTTGTTTTCACAATAATAGTAAAAAACCGTATTTTTTCTTCACGTAAAATTTTTATTATGTTTAAGTTCAACTCGTTATAAATCCGAAGTTTTTTGATATTTTTTCTTCATACTTGGAGAATTTACTCATCAAATCTCCAAAAAAATATTGGTTAAAGAATGAATAAAGCAAACCTAAAATTAAAATTTTTATTAATGTATTTTAAAAAAGTAAAAAAAAATTATTCTACACTTTCAAATGAAAAAAGTCTGTTGGGAACTTTCGAGTTGGAAAATCTTCCAGTGAGAGAAATGTTCATTATAGTTCAATAAACTTCCAAATTGATTTAATTAAATATTTACAATTTATGGCAATTTTACTTTTCGGTGCGCCGCGTCTCGCCCGGCCGTGAGCATTATAATAGTGGCGTAGTGCCTTATATCTTGGGTAATTTAGTTATTGTGAAACTTTTTAGTTTTAAAAGCCGATTTAAATATTTTAATGTACATTTTTAATCAATTTAAAAAAACCCAATTATTTTTTTCTATAATGGTTACATTTTGTTAAATATATTAAATCCATTTAATTTTTGTTTAAAAAAAAGATTATAGTGAAAATGTCATCTATTTAGTCAACAATACAGGGTGGAAAACGAGCTAAACATTCTAAAAAATAAATCAATTACTTTATTCTTTATCAAAATTAAAAATATAAAAATACTATAATAAATATTTTGTGCTTGTAATTATAAAATTTAATTAAATAAGTTGAATTACTTGATTATGAAAAAACTACAATAAAACAATTCAATTAATAAAAAAATTATAAAAAATTAATTTTTTTAAAAAAATTGGTAATAACTGTACTCTACTTGTATTTTGTAGTAGAATAAGTAGTAAAAGTGATTCTACATTTTTTATTTTTTTCAAAAAACATTTGAGGGTCTTTTTTTCTATCGCCTAAGGAGTATATACAAAAAGTATTAACCAAATCCTAAGTAGTTATGAAAATATATGTGATGCGTTGACGTGGAGGAACACTGACACACTAAAAGTCCTTTTAAAACTGACTATTTTCTTTTTATTTCATCATTTTATGTAATGACCATAACTATACTGACACTACAAAGAGTTTTGATTTATTTATTTTTATGTTGTCGTTTTTTCTATATTTTATAATTATATTTGTGAGGAGTGGTAACGGAGGGGAGTTTTATTTCTGCACAAAACGAATTTAATTCTAAGAAAAAATACCTCACAAATATTTTACTTTATTCTTGATGAATCAATTACAAATAGAATAATAAGTAGATTTTACCCGGCAAAAATTTTTTTAATATTGCAAAATTAATATAATACCTCTTTTATAAATGAAACTTTCTTTATGAACAGTAACGGAGGGGAGTTTTTATACTATATAAACATGTGTATCTCTAAATATTTCAAATTTTTTATTTATTTTTCATAAGATCCGATTAAATCATGATGAATGCTATTATTAGGAGGTAAAAGTTATGAAAAATTATTATTATTTATTTAAAAAAATCTAATGTACGGGTCATTTGTCCCGATTGTGAGAATGACCCATATGTATTTTAAAAAATTGATTACAGGAAAAATATAGCGAACATATTTGGTATTGATCTTCATAGTGTTTTCAGCGAAAAACTCAAAATTTTTTTTTCATAGAGAGCTGAAAAATGGCATACTTATTCAATTTTTCGCAAATATTACAGGAAAAATATAGCTGAAGTGATTAGAATTGAACTTCGTGGTGTTTTCATAGAAAAACTAAAATCTCTTTTTGCAAAGTCGAAAATTCTTTAACCCTTGCCGTTTCTTACAATTCTTAACCTAGTGGACCAGCGTAATACATTTTTATTTATTTTTCGTGTAGATTTCAACAAACATACAAAAAAAATTATTGGAGTTCATCTTTATATTTTTTTGCAAAAAACTAAAAATTTTTCGTTTTAGAAAAAAAGTGTGTATCCTCCCCTTGGTTTTCTCAGTTGGAAAACCTATTGGACCTATTTGACCTATTGGACTACAGTTTTGCTTATTTTATGTATTTACATGTATAGATTTTAAGAAAAATATAACGAACATAATTGGATTTGATCTGCATATTTTTCAGCAAAAAACTCAGTTTTTAAATTTTACGTCAAAAAAGCGTGTTTTTACTTTTGTAATTCCACATGTAGATTACAATAAAAATAATAGTGGGTCCAATATGTCGGAAATATTTTTATAAAGTAATTGTATCTGCTTGAAAACGGAAATTCGGGAGTTTTTGAGAATGCTGATTACGAATATGACTTCAGAACAATATTATTTTTAGAAATAGTAGAAAATTTCCTTCCGAATTATTTATTTGTAAAATGGAAAATTTTAATCCAATGGAAGGTAGATAAATAACAACAGATAGTGTTATTTCATTTATTTAACCCTCTATCCGTCGCATCTTTTTTGTAACGCGATCCATCGCAGGTGAGGAAACTTCTCACCCATCGTAAATTAATCAAAAATTGTTATAAAATGCCAAATTTTTTTTGGAATGTTCATTATAATTTCCAAACAACCTATTGCAAGTAAAATTAACTTTCATTTTCTGTTAATTATTTTAATAAAAAATTAATGACAAATGAAATTGACTATACACGGTCAGTCGCACGGTGAGAAGTTTCCTCACTTTGCGTCAAAAATTCTTGACATTTGCTGCTTAAAAATTCAATTACAAAAAAACTAAAATAAATAAAAACACAAAAATTGTTTTAAAATAAAGAAGAAGAGTTTTATGAAAGGTACTGATAATATAAAATTATAATTTTTTGTATTTTAAAAGTTATAAATAAAAAAAGAAACTGGGTGAGGAAACTTCTCACCATGCAACAGTTGGAAGGTTAACAAAACACCGACGGTTCGGTGACATGCTTTGTCATCTTCTTCAGGTTAACTAAGGACAATTTTTAAACCAATTAATTTTTTTTAACAATTATCACAAATTAGAAAAAATAAAAAAAAATTTTTTATTTTTAATATAAATAAATTACCTAAAATTATAAAGGTAAATAAATAGTAACATGTTAATATGTATAAAACAATGTCTTGTCGTTGCGATTAAAATACCGATACTAATAAACTAAGATGTGAAAATTATAATTCGGAAACAATGCAGAAAGTCAAAAAACTGCGATATAAACATTTTGACGTGGAAAACAAAAGACTGATCACGAGTTTAATTTTCTATTTTTAGGAAAATAAATTCGATTCTAGAATTGTATGTCATTTTTCTTGTTAATAGTAAAATTATTACTTTTTATATGTAGCATTTCAGAAAAACAGCATTTTTTATAATCAGGTTCACGATCAAGAATAGAAACATTAGACCAACTAAACTTATGACCAGACTTAGATTGATGTGCATTAACTACATATGTATCATATTTATTATTTTTGTGTTCATCAATTCGTGTTTTAATGTGTTATGTGTTACAAACGAAAAATAAATTTTATTTATTTTTACTTATTTAGTACTTTATTTATTAATTATTCGCCGGAGGAACCAAGCTGCCAATACCTTAGAGAGAAATTTCAAACAGATAATGTTTATTTTTGTGGGTTCGATTGATTTGATCGCCGATAGAAGACGAAACTGCCAATGAATATGATTAAATTCCAAAAAGTATCTTATTTCCTTTAAGATGAAAATTTAACACTTAATATTTGACAGAAAGTAAAATTTTAATAAATGATAAGATTCAGAATTTAGTATAATTAGCTTTATTTCTTTACATCAAAACTTAAATTATAATAATGCTTGCTTGATACAATAAGAAAATAATAAATAGGAACGATACATTTGTTATCTTACTTACAGTATACTCTGACACTCTACCGCCTAAAAAATGGAGAGAAGGGAGGATATCTTTGACTCACCGTTCCTCCGACGGGCAAAATGAATGAAAGGTGTACGGTTACGCGTAATATCCACGTCTCGAAACGTGGTATCGGTGCCCGTTTAAGTGTAGACGGCGCAGGTACAATCCGCACAACTGGCCGGTTATAAAAACAAGAAATTATTAAATTATTTTAATAATTTCTCACTACATCAAGTCACCGAAAGGGACTCGCCGGTTTAAGATTTTTATTTAATTTAACGTCCGCCCAAATAAAACTCAAATGTCAAAATTTGAAGCCAGCACGCGGACGGGTCTAAAGTAAATTATTATTCGGATTCTACGAATAGCTAATGTGATACAGCAAATAAAAATTTATTTTAAACTATTATTTGGATTCGAAGAAAAGCTAATGTGATATAGCGAACAATAATTTTTTTAACCCTCAAAATTATTATCTGGCTCAACGAAAATCTATCGTGATACAACAGAATATAATAATTTTTGTATTAAAGCAATATCCCGAATTATTATCTGGCTCAATGAAAATCTATCGTGATTCAGCAGAAAAATTCTAGAACGCCTCGCGAAGTTTACCCCAGACTTTTATTTGTTTAGACAAGTAATTACTACCGCACAAACGCGTTATAAGGGCTATAGAAGCTACTTTAAGACTGGAGACCAGTGCTTGTGCTCTAGCTTTTATAGAAGCTCAGCTCAATGTAAAATGGAATAGATGAAATGGGGGTTGCACGGAATTAGGAGTGGCAATACCATATTTGGACATGCAGTATTGGATTCCGAGAATTTTACAATAGCACATCTTCCACAAACTTTAATTCTAAGAATTAAATATGAGTTGCAATGTTATAGAATAACATATGCAGTATTGGATTCTGAGAATTTTTCAATAGCACATCTTCCACAAACTTTAATTCTAAGAATTAAATATGAGTTGCAATGTTATAGAATAACATATGCCATATTCTTTTCTCTTTCCTTTATATGAAATTAACCCTGCACGTCATCACACCAGCTATTCTATTATTTTTAATTCTAAGAATTAAATGTGAATAGCGATCTGAAAGAACAACTATAGCTTCCTTCTTCACTTTTCTTTATATTAATACGAGACTAACCCTACACGGGTTAAACTTCATTGCAATGTGACAGTTGGTTTTAAAGATGTAACTTATATTTTTATGTGCCAACACTTCTTTAATTTAAGTATAAAAGGAAGGAAAATAGGGGAAGATTGGTATACATGCAAAGTGCATTGCTTCTTAAGAATCTCCAGTTACATTGTCAATAAGTATAGATTATGATTGTATGCGTACAGTACCAGCGTCGCACGACTCAAGGCACCTAGCCGCAAAGAAGAAGAGGAGAAAGAGATAGTGGTATGAATTGAATTACGCGAATATGCTCCCCTTTTCACATCTTATATCTTCTTTTTTAGCAAAATTTTGTATTGATATTTGGCTATTATTTTAATCATTTACTCACTACATACATTACATTAATTGTCGAAATTATTTATTGCAAACCAAATTAATTATAGTCTTGTCTATTAATATTAGAAAAATTAATTATGAAATATGAATAATTACAATTATAATAAGAATAAGAATAATCAATTAGGACTACTATATATATACAATTGATTATTAATAAAATATGCATATTTTATAATAAATAAGAAAGAATAGAAATTATTCTTTCTATTTTAATTGCTTTAGTTGAATGAATACATATATACGTATATATAGTGTATCTTCGAGATATCAATGTGTATCGGTTTACGTCTGTAATCGCATGTGGTTGCCGGGGACTGTAGTAGATATATGTCTACATGCAAGAAGATTTTAAGCATTTGCACTTTACTATTTTTATATTCAATTTAATATTTTTTTGTTTTATATGTTTTTTTTATAATAAATTATTACTAAAATTTTAACTTTACGGTTGTACGTAATATACAAGCCGTGCAATTCTTACAATTAAACTTATAAACTACATTTGTTTCTGATAATTTTTTAGTTTTGTCTTTTTCTAATTTAATAATTAATTTAAAATTTTTATTGACAATTCGTATAGTTAGAATATTGTATGATTTTAAAATATGTGATAAATTATTACAGTCAGAATAATTAAATTGAATACAAACATTGTGCATTTTATTATATATGAGATCGCGGGAATATTGTTAATTGTATTATTAGAAACACTCAACTGTGTTTCCAATATTTAAAATGAATGGTTGCAGAGTATCATTTGTTTCAGTGGCTCTTTGAGTTATACGATTAAGCTTACACTCTAGAACTGTCAAGTTCTATATCAAACGAATTTTAAATTTAAATTAAACTGCATTAAAATTTATCATTCGAATAGTACAAATTCTTTTATTAAATTAACACTTTTGAATGGTTTTTAATTCTTTTTAAATTTAAATATTAATAACAAACATTTAAATAAATTATGAAAATAGTTTACTTTAACATGAAGGAAGAATGTTTCTACTAATTCTATCTTTGCTGGTCTACATATCTAATTAAAAAATCATATTTAAAAATGGTAAAAACATTACTGTTTAACATTTTTAAAGTAGGAAATAATTCTTATTTAATATATTTAGGAATACTTTTTGTTAAAGACTTAATATAAATTGTGAAAACAAGATAATTAGAATGTTAGATTACTATTAGTTTTTTTAAACGTATTTCTTCAGACAAATACTTGTTTCTAATACCCAATATTATAATTCCACGCAAAAAAATTTCCAACGCAGAATATAACAAACATTATTTTCAGGATATTTGTAATTTAAAATCGCGAGTAATAATTGGAACCCAAATTGTATACGTAAAGCCGGGAATAAAAAGAATAACAGAGTCTAAAAAAATTTTAACCATTAATTGTTAAAATCTTTGTAATATATTAACATTTTCTGAAGACATAATATTGAGCCAAGCTTGAAAACAATCTGCACCATTCATCACTTTCGGAAAATAAAATTTACAAATATGCACACATGCAGGACAATCTATTAACAAATGAAACAGAGAGTCATAATCTGTTTTACAAAACCTACAAACAAAACTATTTTTAAAACAATACACAAAATTATCAAGTATAATTTGAAAAACATATTCATTGAGCAATCTGATTTGGGCGATTGTTCTCTAAGTGCTAAAAAGGATCTACATTTTAAATATGATTATGCAATTGGTTGAAGGGTAAGAAAAGAATAAAACTACTTGACGAAGAGCAACGCGCTTCATCCAAGGATTGAAAAGACCGTTCAATTCTCTCAAGGATTAAACCAATAGAATGTTCGATAGAGTCCAGAGAAATGCCCGACTACAAATCAATCATATTATATTCCACAAAAAAATCCTTAACTGCGCGAACCAATTAAAACCGTTTGATAGGCTGCTTAGCGCCAAGCTACTAAGCCTCTTAAAACACTGCATGTGATATCTGTGAGATTGTTTAGTGGCAGAAGCAAAAGCTTCTTATAAAACAACACTTTTATTCTTTCAATCTAATGTAAAAATTGCGGACCCAAAACCTGAACCCCATAAAATAACACACTAATTACTAAACTTTTGAAAGAGTCTAGTATACGTCCCGCGTAGCACAAAAACTTTCAGGAAGTTTACCGTGGCAGCCATCGGAAGTTACTCTTGGTAACTTCCTGGAAATTTCTAGGAAATACAATAATGTCCACAGGTTAGAAGCTTCCCATGGAAACTTCCTGGAAGTTACCAGGAAGTTTCCAAAAATTGTTTAAAAATTTTTTTAGTGAAATTATTATTTAAAAAGGTTTAAAAAATTTAAATTTTGCATTGTTTCAAAATAAAAAAGTGTGTTTTTATTTGAAAAAATATTATCTTCACAACTACAGCACACATGAGGGTAAGACGGACTCGAACCACCATGGGCCTCAAAAGTGTGTTGCTGGGATAGCGCTTTATGCGCTTCACAGTGGTCGGAGAGACCCTATTTAATGCGAAAAATTAGAAAGACTCCACCGATTGCATCAAAACTTTAGGATATTTTTAATTTCGCCATACTTAATAAGAATATATCTTAAAATTTAAAATTTGACAGTTGACAGCTGTCGAAGTAACTATCAATTTTATAAAAAATGAGTAAATCTGCACAAAAATAACTTCTAACAGGTTTTGAGACCTTCTGAATCCAAATTTTATGTCTAATTTAAATTTGATAGTTGACAGTTGTTAAAGTGACTGTCAATTTTTTAAAAAATGAGTAAATCTACATACAAATTTTACCTATAAGATTTTTAGGCTTGCTGATCTCGAATCTCACGTAAAATTTATAATTTGACAGTTGACAGCTGTCAAAGTAACAATCAATTTTATCAAAAATGAGTAAATCTACACAAAAATAACTTCTAACAGGTTTTTAGACCTCCTGAAATCAAATTTTATGTCAAATTTAAAATGTGAGAGTTGACAGCTGTCAAATTGACTGTCAGTTTTATAACAAATGAGTAAATCTAGATAAAAAATTTACCTATAAGATTTTTAGGCTTACTGATCTCGAATTTTACGTAAAATTTATAATTTGACAGCTGTCAAAGTGACTATCAATTTTATCAAAAATGAGTAAATCTGCACAAAAATAATTTATATTATGTTTTGAGACCTCCTGAAACCAAATTTTATATCAAAGAACGGTGCCCAAAAAGGGCCAAAATTTGCCCATGAGGGAATTGTAAGAGCATAATAGTTTTCAACAGTTTGAACCCTGCTGAAACCGAAAATGATAGGTAAAAAGTTGTAAAGTGGAGGGAAAGGGGTGAAAAACTACCCCTAAGTCCAGAATTCCAATAAATTATGAAAATTCATAACATCTAAAAAAATAAATCCAAATCGCTTGAAAATTGTTACTCGGGGGTTTTCGGGGTCGCTGATTACGAATATGATCTTGGTTTTTCAAAATTCAAAATGGCGGATCCAATATGGCGGATGACTTTATAAAAAAATGATAAGATTCGCTTGAAAATTGTTACTCGGGGGTTTTTGGGGTCGCTGATTACGAACATGAGATTGGTTTTTCAAAATTCAAAATGGCGGATCCAATATGGCGGATGACTTTATAAAAAAATGATAAGATTCGCTTGAAAATTGTTACTCGGGGGTTTTTGGGGTCGCTGATTACGAATATGATATTGGTTTTTCAAAATTCAAAATGGCGGATCTAATATGGCGGATTACTTTTTTAAAAAATGATAAGATTCGTCTGAAACTATTTACAGGGGGGTTTTTGGGATCGTTAATAACGAATATGATATTGGTTTTTCAAAATTAAAAATTGCGCATCCTATGTAGCGGATGACTTTTTAAAAAAATGATAAGATTCGCCTGAAACTATGTACAAGCGGGTTTTTGGGATGTAAGTTGCATCCAATCAATGAAGATAAGACGCAAGGCATCTGACCAGTTAAGGTAAGATGTGTCTTGCATCCAATCAATGAAGATAAGACGCAAGGCATCTGACCAATGAAGGTAAGATGTAAGTTGCATCCAATCAATGAAGATAAGACGCAAGGCATCTGACCAGTTAAGGTAAGATGTGTGTTGCATCCAATCAATGAAAATAAGACGCAAGGCATCTGACCAGTTAAGGTAAGATGTTTGTTGCATCCAATCAATGAAGATAAGACGCAAGGCATCTGACCAGTTAAGGTAAGATGTGTGTTGCATCCAATCAATGAAGATAAGACGCAAGGCATCTGTTGAGAAACATTCTCATTAAGAGAAGAGCAAAGTTAAAAATTCGTTACATGCAGATAAAAAACAATTGAACTGCAGTGGATATAAGAGAGAAATATTCTCGTTATGAAATGGATTTATTCAATGGTACGTTGCATGTAGATTAAAAACAAATGACCCCAAAAACCCCCGAGTAACAATTTTCAAGCGAATCTTATCATTTTTTTATAAAGTCATCCGCCATATTGGATCCGCCATTTTGAATTTTGAAAAACCAATCTTATATTCGTAATCAGCGACCCCAAAAACCCCCGAGTAACAATTTTCAAGCGAATCTTATCAATTTTTTATAAAGTCATCCACCATATTGGATCCGCCATTTTGAATTTTGAAAAACCAAGATCATATTCGTAATCAGCGACCCCGAAAACCCCCGAGTAACAATTTTCAAGCGATTTGGATTTATTTTTTTAGATGTTATGAATTTTCATAATTTATTGGAATTCTGGACTTAGGGGTAGTTTTTCACCCCTTTCCCTCCACTTTACAACTTTTTACCTATCATTTTCGGTTTCAGCAGGGTTCAAACTGTTGAAAACTATTATGCTCTTACAATTCCCTCATGGGCAAATTTTGGCCCTTTTTGGGCACCGTTCTTTCGCTACTTCACGATAACAACCGGGCCAATAATATCTATCGGCAACTCTCATATAGTTCTTTTGGGTACCTAGATGACCAGCTTGTGGTTCGTTATGTGATTCTAGCAATATTTTTCCTCTCTCAAGTTCGGAAGGGACAAGTTTCCAAGCGTTTAAGTCTGCCGTAAAAGTGGAAATGATTGGATCAGGTCTGTTATAGTACCTTTTACCGTCAGTAATACGCCAATTTTGGAATCGACCTGGAAATTCTGATACTAGGAAGTAACGGCGAGTATACCAAGAATTGTCAGTTTCGTCTACAGTATAAAGGTTTTCATTTGTGTTGTTGGGGTTTTGATTATCTTGGGTCACTGGAATTCGTAAAAGGGCATCAGGTACATGATGTAACGCTCCTTTACGATGGATAATTTCAGAATCCTATTCTATTAAGGACAGTGCCCATCTGGCTAATCGACCGGTACGGTTATGTAAACTATAGAACCAACGAAGACTACTATGATCTGTAATCACTTTAAAATGGTATCCCTCAAGGTAAGCTCTAAATTTTTGTATTCCCCAGATTACTGCCAAACACTCCTTTTCTGTTGTAGTATAGGAACGTTAGAGGTGATGAGAGAGTTGCATAGTGAGGAATAAAGCGGCGATACCAGCTGGACATACCAAGGAAGCGGCGTAGTTCTTTAACGTTGGTTGGGGTCGGGTAACTTTGAATAGGGGCAATTTTATCAGGGTTAACTAACAAACCTTTTTCATTTACAACAAATCCAAGATATTGTACCTGCGGTACAACAAATTAACATTTATTGGGGTTGATTTTCAGACCAGCAGTTTTTAGTCTATCTAGGACAAGTGACAACCACTTTAAGTGTTCTTCAAATGTCTCGGTCTCTATGATTATATCATCTAGATATTCGAAGCAATATGGGTCTAATTCTGGTTCAATTAGACGGTCAATCAAGCGTTGGAAGGTGGCAGGCGCGTTAGTTAGTCCAAAAGGCATCCTCTTAAAGTCAAATAGACCTCGACCTGGGAAAGCAAAAGCTGTTTTCTTTTTACTTTCTCCAGAGAGTGGTATTTGCCAAAATCCTTTGTGCAGATAAATTTTTGATATGTATCGCGCCTTCCGTAGTTTGCTTAAGATGAGATCCATTTGAGGGAGTGGATAAGCATCTTTCCTTTTAAGGGAATTGAGTTTTCGGAAATCTAAGCAAAACCGATACTCTCCATTAGGCTTTTTAATCATGACAATGGAATTGCTCCAATCACTATCGAAAAGTTCAATAATATCGTCGGTCAACATTTGTTCTAATTCTTGAATAGTAGCTTCCATTACTTTTGTGGAAACCACATAACATCGTTGTTTAACCGGTACATTATCTCCAACATCGATAACATGTTGCGTTAAATTTGTTAACCCTGGTTTGTCGGGTATTTCGGGTAAGTGTTCTCTTAAAAATTACTCTAATCTGTTCCTTTAGTCGGTATCTAATTCCATTAATCCAGCACAGGTCTCGGGGGTCACTTATTGACTCTCAAATTTGAAAACTTTCTTAGATTTATTTTTAAATATCCAAGTACGCGATGCGAAGTCTGCTTGAATCTTGTAATATTTCAGGAAATCTAATCCTAGTATTAGAGGTTCCGTTAGCGAGTCAAGGGCTCGCATTTTTAAGAATTTACTACGTCCTTCAAGTTCGACAGGCAATATGACCTCTTTTGAGGCGATTAATAGTTCACCATTTGCTAATTTGACATAACCTTTTGTTTCGCTTATTGGAATTTTTAATTTTTATATTAATTCATAACTAAGGGGGCCTATGAATGACCTTGTAGCTCCGCAATCTACTAAGGCTTTTACTTCATAGTTTTTTATTGTAATGGTAATGTACAAAAGTGGTTTGGAATGTGATGCTAGAGGAGGAGGGTAACATAGGTCGGAGTAATTAAAACAAGTTTCGGACAAGTTTTAGGGGCTATCTTCTATCATACGGTCAACTAATGGGACAGGATTAGTTTCATCATGCGACTGGGTCACTATATTTTTCGCATTTTCATTATTCGAGTGAGTATAAAGATCGTTTTTGTTTGTTTCTTCTAAAACTAACTGTGAGTTTTTATTCTTTACGACATAATTTTCATTACTGGCAGTTTTATATAAGTCTTTCTTATCTATATAGTATTTCCCTAATTCACAAAAGATAATCGCATCAAGTTCTACTATATACGCCAATAATTTCCGAAATATCCGTCTCTAAATTTTTACATTCAATTTCAACTCTTTTTGGGAGAACTTTGTTCGATTGTTGAACTGTCGGTGTATTAATTACAATTAATGGCAAAGCGGGAATAGATTTTTCTGTTAAATGTTCACTAGGAGGTGGGGGTATCTCGAATAAATGCAGAGTCGCTTGGACCCGTTTTAATTACTTTGATCCGCTTTTCCCGAACAATTGAGGCAACGGGGCTTAGTGACATACTTTCGACCACAACCATAACAAAATATGACCTTAGGTTCTTGACAATCGTTATGGCGGTGACCTATTTTGTCACAATTCCAACACGTTATATTAGTCGAATCTTTTGGTAACTCTTTATTGTCGTGATACGGTCTTTCATTTTTATGAGAGCTACTTTTATTCTGTGTTGATTTTTGTTTTCCTTTTTGAAGTTTCTTGTTTCTCCTGGGTTTCTATTTCTTCTATTTCTTCACTTACTAGATTTAGATTTTCCTTTCTTCTTGGAACTAATTTATTCATTGAACCACGGTATACTAGATCAGGTAACAATGATCCTTCGGGTCTTGGTGGGGGACGATATGACTTAGCTACTCTGAATAACTTTTCCGTTGCGACAGCTATCTGTTCAAATTGTGCAAAGTTTCTTATTGACGCTCGAGGAATCGTCAAATGAAGACGAGGTAATAAGTTCCTTTGAACGAAATTGATTTCTTCGTATTCTGGGAGTTGTGGAGAGAGTCTATCAAACATGGATAGCATACATGTGAGGAACTGGTTCATATTCGCCCTAGGTCCTGCGATGTATGTGTTGCATGAGTTCGAATTGGAAGTCTGGATCACTAAAACCGACCCTTATATCAATTGCAAAATCTTCGAAGAAGATCCATCGGTTGCGATGTACTTCATACCAACGAGCTGCTATTCCAGTAAAGAAAAAGGGAAGAAGATTTAACAAGTCTTCGTTTCTTACAAATATCATAGATCTGCCACTATTTATTCTTCTAACAAAAACATCAGGGTCTTCCCCGCGCGCACCCGAAAATTTTAAATCCTACTTTCTTATCACATGATATGCTTGTGCAGTCATATTTGATTGAGATCGATGAGGTGTCATTTCGGTCATAGGGTTACGTTGTGATTCTTCTGGGTTTAAATATACTTGAGGGCTATTATTCCAATGGCGATTATTTAACTCTTGTTTTGGGAACTTAAAATTATGGGTTCTTTCTTCGTTACTAGGCCTAGAAGAATCTACGTTTCTTGTAATACCAAAAGACATCCTATTAAAGGCATAATCAAAATCTTCTGTATAGGGGGCGGTTCTAATAGGTAACTGGTTTATTTCTGAGTTTGTTCTATTGTGGTTTGCTCCTTGTTCATTGCCTCGAGGGTAATTATTCCTGGGTTGTGATTCAGGGTAACTATTTTCTACATAGGGGGCGGTTCTTACTGGTAACTGGTCGATTTCTGGACTTGTTCTATTATGGTTTGCTCGTTGTTCATTGTCTCGAGGGTAATTATTCCTGGGGTATGATTCAGGGTTTCTATCATTACTACTTCGAGGGTAATAACTGTTTTCTATGTCACGGGGGTGTTGTGTAGTAATATCCCTATAAATGTTTCTTGAAAATGGGTAGCTTTCATATGAAGAAGTCATGGGAGGAGAAACAGTTTGATAGTTTGGACGAAAATATTCTCAATTTTCTTTATTTTGCGAGTAATAGTCAGGATTCCTTTAAGAATTTTGAAAACGATTATCATCAAACATTACGTTTCGTTGCATCCTATTATGTAGTCCACGATAATTATTACTTTCTGTCATATTGTAAAGTTCTTCATAATTTAATCGATCATAAGTTTGATTGCCCACGTGTGTGGCATAACGAAGAGGCGGCATTTGATTATTATTTTGGGGCGGGTGTCTATTCGTAGAGTCAGCTTGGATATTATGTATATTATTCCTATTATTAAAAAGGAATCGGCTGTGATGTCACATTCGCTATTTTATACGGGAAATTGCTCCCAAGTTGCGTGTTCCATTTTGTGGGACCGTTAAAGGTGCTTGCTGTACGCTTGGGTTTACATTCACTGTTTCGTTGGTAGTATTATTTCTTTGAGAGTTCACAGTTGAGTTATTTTCACTTGTATTCATTTCGCTTGTTGCTGATAATGTTGATTCACTATCATGTCGTATTTGTATAATCTGGTTTGCTTCATTTATCACTTCTTCAGCCGATGTTGTTTCAGTATGGTTAGAACGTTCGTAATGGCGAAGGCGTCTTCTTTCTCCTTTAGCATTTCCTGGTACTGGTAGACCTCTAGCTACTAGTTCCACCTCTAATTCGTTTGAATTAAGGTTATCTATCCAAGATCGTTCACGATAGGATGCCATCGTGTTTTTCTCAAAAAGGGAGAAAAATCGGACCCGACGAACTACCGACCTATTGCACTGATGAACTGTATCTGTAAAGTCTTTACGCAAATTCTGGCAGAAAGACTAGGAAATTGGTTAGAAACGAAAAACCTTTTGCCGGAGTGGCAAGCAGGTTTTCGGAAAAATAGGGGATGTACAGATAATATTTTTGTACTTAATACTATGATACAAACACGCCTGAGTCTTGATAGGGGAAAACTGTTTGTTCTCTTTATTGATTTTAAAAGCGCATTTTCTTCGATAAACCATAAATTACTTTGGCAAAAATTGTTTAAATTGTGAGTTGGAAGTAAAATTATTAATTTAATAAAAAATTTGTATGATAATTCTAATGTTGCAGTCAAGAACTCATTTGGTACATCAAAAAAATCAAAAGTCAATAAAGGAGTTTTGCAAGGGGAAGTAATGAGCCCAATATTATTTGCTTGCTTCATAGCTGATCTAAAGGGATTCTAAGAAGCGGAAGGAGTTAAAGGATTCTCAATGAGTCATTTGATAGAAATCAGTTTGTTAGCATATGCAGATAATATTGCAATTCTTGCGAGTTCAGTGCTGGAAATGAAAAAAATGTTAAAGGCCCTCAAAAAATATTGGACATAGAATTGTCTAGAGATAAACATAAAAAAACTCAAATTGTAAAATTTAGAAAAGGAGGACATGCACATAATAATAAAATAGGACCTTTTATGTTTGGCAAGGAACAGAGGGTGGAGATTGTCTCAAGGTATGAGTATCTGGGAGTTTTATTTTCAAATTTAGCGAAATTTGCGAATGCCACTTATTCTGCCCTCTCAAAAGCGAATGTAGCAATAGGTTCAACGATTGCGTTAATAAATAGACTAAACCTAGAATCTTGGGAACCTGTAAAAAGCTATTTAAATCTCTAGTCTCAAGTGTTCCTTTGTATGCAGTGGTTATCTGGGGCCTTAGGTATTTAGAAGAACTAGAAAAAATTCAAACCTAATTTTATAAAAAAATCCTATTTTTATCAAATAATACCCCAGGGTATGCTGTGAGATATGGAACTGGTTCACCGAAACTGGCATCTAGTGTTTTTAAATTAATTTTAAATTTTATGGAAAAGATTTTACAAATGGAAGACACTAGATACACTAAACTTTGTTTTTTTGCGTCTGAAAAACTTATCAGCAAGTAATCAATGCTCAAAAAAATTTACCTGGTGTAAAAAAGTAAGATATCTATTTAATGTTATCGACAAAACGGAGAAGTGGGATAATCTTACCCTGGAGGTACTTCAAAAAAAAAATATATATGAATAAAAAAATTTGAAAAACATTCGTTGAATGAAGATGCAAACAGAGTAAAAGATTCTGCATCATTGCATCTCCTCCCACACTTGACATTAAATTCTGAAATAAAAAAATATTTTTTTGAATATGTATCTGCAAATGAGAAGTATTTTTGGAAAGCCTGGTTATTTGGCTACAATTTTGCTGTACATTATTTTACTGTAGACTCAAATCCCTACGATATATAAATGAAAAAGTAAACAAAATTTTTTAACTATCCTTGCCCCAGTACCGGGGCAAGGATAGTTAAAAGAATTCGAATGCTAAAAATGTTATAGAAAATCAGTAAATTTTTGTTTTCTTTATTTTACTTGATTTAGACTATTCAATATTGATATCTGAAGTACTAAAAATATGTATGGAACATTTTCTAAATTGCAATTATTGTATTAAAATTCATCTGAACTAGAATCAGAGATTTAACCAATTTTTTCAGACTACCACTAATTTCTTGGTCATAAGCTTCGTTTTCCGTATATAATTACGCACTGTTATGTATATCAACCTAGAAAGAATAATTAAACACTTTTTAAAATTTGCAATGGCAATAACACGATTTTACCGTGTCGTATTATCTCTAACTATCCTTGCCCCGTGAGCCTTTATTTTAGTTTTTTCTAAATTTTAAGGAACGACGTGAATTAATTTTAAAATAAATACGATATTTGTGTTCAGCAGGAAATTTCACTCTGGAAAACACTTACGTAAATAAATATTCTGAAATTCTAATGTAGAAAACAGTATGATAAACATTACGTTGACATTTTAGCAAAACAGACTTTTTCAAAAATAATCTCCTAACTTCTTAAATGGTGACAGATTGACTTACAATTTTTACAATCATCTTTTGGTGTTAAAACGAGAATATACCATGAATTACGCGATTTTTGAGCAAACAGTTTAAGCATAACAGCAACTAACTATCCTTGCCCCATCGTCCCCTATATTAAGAAAAAAGGTATAAATTGAATGTGGCAAGATTTTGCAATGGTTGTGGAACAGAGTCCTCAGAGCTATTATATCATATATTGATTAAATGCTCATGTAATTGCGAAGAAAGACTGAAATTTATTTGCTCAAGTACGGACAAACCGTCTATAATATTAGCTTTCTTAAAAATATTAGACGCTTCCAATGTGGATTTATTAAAAGATTTATGTAAATATATTTTAAAAGAATTGTCCAAAAAATATAACATGAATAAAAGAAAAAAAATTGAATTAAAGGTAATGCGGCAAATTCTTTGTATTGGCTCTGATGCCATATAACAAATAAAGATAATATAAAAAATATGTGAACAAAAAATTTTTTTTAATTTACCGTTGGTATATGTGTCAAAATTTGTATAGTGAGCCATCATTTTTTGATAGGTGTGTATTTTTTATAATTTTAACTTTTTTCTACTCTATACGATGAAACAAAAATACAAGTCAAACAGTTTTGCGAAATTTCAATTTTTACAATAGTTATTGTTAATAACATTTTTTTGTATTAATTTCGAAATTAATAATTAACTATCGTTCTACAAAAGGAATCAATTTGATTTTTGGAATGGATAATAAGGAAATATACTACTTTTGATTAATATTTGTTATTACATAAAATTTTAAAAATTGTGAAAATGATAAATAATTTATTTAAACAATTAAAACTATTTTTATGTTTTCCCAACATTTTAAAAAACTTTTTTATTGAATATTATTTATTTTTTAATCACGAATAATCACGAAAAAAGAAAAGTGAGTATCAATGTGGAGACCACAATTTTCAATAAAATTTCAAATACTTTTTTTAAAATTAAAGGTGAGTTTATTCCGCATTAAACCAACGAGAGACATTTCAGAAAAAAATTATTTTTATTTATTTAACAATAAAAAAAGAAATTTTTTTTTCTATTTAACATTGTCATTTTTTAAAAATGTTTACGCATTTTTTATCTTTTTTGTAAAATCAAGAATAGTTTAATTTTTTAGTTTAGTATACTACAATATTATTAAACCAGAATTTATTTTAGGGTAAAATTGTAGTATACTAAACTATGAAATTAAAGTAGGGGAGGGTAGGCTACATTGAACCGGGTATTTTCTAAAGTCCAAGAACTAATTAAATTTTACAAATTTTGATCAGGTTTTTGTATCAACATTAAGCTGAAGTACTCATTTAGTTAATATACACGTTACAAACACAAATTATTATGATTAAATAATTAAATTTAATTTTTTTCTAACAAGTTACACTTTTATTATTTTGAAGAATCTGTGTCTACATTGAACCACCTTTAATAAAACACTACAATTTACTTCAAAAATAATATTTCCACTTACATATTGTAAAAAATATTATTTTTCACTCAAAAAAAAATAGAAAATTGTTGTTAAAGAGTTATTATTTGTTAATATATAGGAGATTAATATATTTTGATGTCAGGTTAGGTAGGTAAAGTGACAGTTTGAGTTTATCTCGTTCACAATTGTGATGAAAGCATGTCTTCTAGTATTTTTCTTACTAATTAGTAGAGCAGACAACTTTACCACTCTTAAAATTGAAAATTCTTTGCTTTTTCGGGTGGTTCAATGATGCCGCACTCACTGCATTCACATGACATTCACAACAAAAATTGTTTATAATAAATTTATGTAAGGCTTAAAATTCTTTATCACATCGGAATATTGAAGTTGACACCCTAAGCGACATAAATCACAAGTTTACTAATTTTTAAAACTTCCTATTTGAATAAAAAAAATTCATTATATTTCCACAAAATTTTTTGTTTTGTATGTGAAAAACAGTTTTTTTCGTTTTTCTTTGTAAATAATAAACCTACGTGCTCGAAATTTTTGGACGTAGTCGCTTTCGGTAATACTAATTTATATATTAAATAAGAAAAAATTCCACTCAGTCATTTCTTAAGGCTATTCATCATTTAATTGTTTATAACATTAAAAACATTTTTTTTAATTGTTTAAATAAATTGTTTATAATTTTCACAATCTTTAAAATTTTATGTAATAACAAATATTAATCAAAAGTAGTATAATTCCTTATTATCCATTCCAAAAATCCAATTGATTCCTTTTGTAGAACGATAGATAATTAATAATTTCGAAATTAATACAAAAAATGTTATTAACAATAACTATTGTAATAATTAAAATTTTGCAAAACTGTTCGACTTTTATTTTTGTTTCATCGTATAGAGTAGAAAAAAGTTAAAATTATAAAAAATACTCACTTATCCAAAAATGATGGCTCACTTCACAAATTTTAACACATATCTTTAACCACATATAAGAATTGACTTAACAGTATGGTGTTATTTAATCGATAGCAACAACTAAAAAAATTAAAAGTACAAATTTTTTAATCATAAAAATTATGCTTTTAAATTAAAAAACTATAGTCATTGACTCAAAAGCATATACTATTAAAATTAAAAAAAATTGTTTATTGATTCAAAAGGAATACCTTCAAATTAACATAGTGTGCTGTTAATTTGAGAAATATGTCATTGATTTAAAAGCATTTTTTTCTCCGTGTACCTTTCTTGTTTATTTAATAAAATAATATCTTGTAACGTTTCTACAAGTTTGAGAAATAAACTTATATTCAAATTTAAAGGGTATATAGGTACAGTCGGACACGAAAGTATTATTCTGTATTTCAATTGATTGTCGTTTAACCAATTGATTAATAACGCACCCCTGTTATTTATTATATGGTCGCTCCATAATGTATGTCTAAAGGTCCGATCCTCAGCTTGTATATGAGTAGTTCTACAAAAGAAGGAATTTATAATGTTCAAGGTTGTTTTTATATTACGTTTGAAAAAGTAAAATTAGTTTTGTGACCTAATAAATTGGAAAATTTAACACTTGAAATTTAATACTCTTATTCCAATATTTAAAAGGCCTGAATTGCTTCAATTTAATCTGAGAGTTATGATTCTACCAGCTAATCAATTTTGTCAGTAAATACAATAACGGGACACTATTACTTTTATTTAACAGATGAACTAAATTCTAACAAATTCTCAATATGATATAATAATTTTGCTCAGTTGAGCGTCAGTTATTTTAATTTAGTACAAAAATAACAAAGTACTTTACCCCATTTAATTGCAATTTCCTCTTGAGAGGAAATTGCACAACAAACACACCTCTGAATTTAATTTTCACCGAGAAAACCAACTAAAATTTTTCCTTTTTCTTTGGTTTTCTCTCGCTATGCGGCCTTTCCACATGGGACTACTTACATGGGACTCCTGGCAAAACCTTAATTCTTGGTAAACAAAACATCACTAAAATTTCTTTTGATTATCAGTAAACAATTAACTAATTACTTTTCAATTTAGACGAATTTCAAATCCAAGATTATACCTGCGCGGAGGTTAGAACTAGATTGTCTCAGGGATGTAATGAGGGAGAGAATTGCCAAATAACTAATAAAAAAATACACTTGTGATTCTTGTGGCAATCCACATTGTCACAGTTTTAATGGGAACTGTAGTGCTTAATGATTTCTATTCTGCCACAAAACGTTACACGGTTTGAAAAAAATATTTGTTGCAAAAAATAACCAGTTAAGTCCTAAATTATCTTCCTTTGTTTGTAAAACTACACATATAATAATTATTAAATAAATTAAATTTTAGTTCTTCAAATATATCACTGACATCGTTTACATAACCAGTCCTCACACTTCCATAAGTATGTGCACTTATTAAAAATAAACTTCTATTATTATGCAAGGGGATTTTAACAATAGATATCTTTAATGTTCTTAATCTTGTTTGCTATGCTAAATTAATACTTTCAAAATTTATTGATTTGTTAAATATTATAGCCGTGCCGCCCCCCTTGCCATTAACTCTGTCGTTTCAAATAATGCTATCATTTTGGAAAGAGATTTTATACAATATTTTTCAATTAAAATTCATTTTTATTTTTACTTATTAACCCATTTTTTTAAATTCTCTAAAAAACACCAAGTACAATTAACTTCTCTACTAGCTTTTTTTCTTTTCTTTATATTCTTTATCATTAATTTTCGTACTGATAAATTTATTTTCTACTTCTAACAATTTGGGACATTATCTATAAGAGACTGAATGTTTATAGTTTCTACAATTAATACAAAAAACTTTTTTGCATGAAATATCTTTTTAAGAAGTAACTTCACATTTAGTGAACACATTTACTACACATTTAGTATTTTGTATTACAATAGATCTTGGCCTTGTTGATATTTGACTATTTTTTCAATGGTCTTATTTACTATATCTTCGTGAAAATATTTTACTGTGTCTTTGTGTAAGAATGTAGTGTTACTTAGATCCAAATCTGGTGATGTTGATTTTAAGCCATCGTCTATATCTTCTATGTCCATATCTTTTCCTTCGATCGCTTTCTTGCATAATTGTATTTCTGAGTTGGAATATTTTATCCTTTGCCTTTTTCTCGACTACCACTGAAACTTTTTGTTGTCTCTGAACGTAAGGAGTTTAGTATGTTTTTCAACAATTCTGAACTTTTTGGATTTGATTCTATTTTTTTAAATTGTGTTGATAAATTTGTTTTGTCCTTTTCGAATGTAGTTTGACTACTTTTTGTAGCGAAAGATGGCCTTTGAGAGTATTGGTGTTAATTTGTAAAATAAAATATACTGTTCGAAAAGTCACTTAAATTCGCAACTTTTATTTAAAGAAAGTGTAGTGTTCAGATAAACTCAAAAAAGTTGTCATCAATTTTCCGAGCACATCGCTTTTGTCAACAGAAAAAATTCTTTTGACATACCCAAAAATACTAGGAAAGAAATCAAAACAACATTGAAATAGTATGTCTGTAAAGTTGTATTTTTTATACTGCCCAGATGAGTGTCCATACCGTCTCATAACTGGTAATATGCTGTGTCTGTTTTAAAAAGCAAAAAAAAATATTTTCAACCGTAGATTGGAACAATGCAATATTGCATCACAAACTATAAGGAAAATAGTAAATGAATGTGCTTAACATTTACCTTGTCCGATTGATTAACTTGGAAAAAAGTACTTTGCATTTATTGAAAGAACGCTTTTTTAATCGATCACAATTTGACACGCCCCACACTGCACCGTTTTTTCCAGGAAGTTATTAGAGATAAAGAAAACTGTGGAAAATTTTATAATGCAAATTAATGAGAAGTTTGACTTAAAATTTCTCAAAAATTTATCTTCGCAAATTCCCAAATATTTAATTATATAAATTATAATATTAATTATTACAAAATTATTACAAAAATTATTACAAAATGCCTGGTTAAAAACTGACTCCTGACTCATCTCCACTACCGAATTTTTATCTCCTGTCTCTAGCCTTATTGCCTTGTACAGAATGAAATTACGCAACTTTTTCTCTAATAAACTTTTTTCATAAAAAGAATTGTTTTCAAAATAATAGTAAAAGATCGTATTTTTTCTTAACGTAAAATTTCAATTATTTTTAAGTTCAACTCGTCATAAATCTAAAGTTTGTTGACATTTTTACTTCTTGTTTAGATGATTTATTCATAAAAGTCTCCAGAAAATGTTGGTTAAAAAATAAATTGAGCAAACCTAAAACTAAATTTTAATTAATTTATTTTTAAAAAAGTTACCTCATATATTGGGCAATTAAGTTATTGTAAAAGTTTATATATATGGGCCATTCCATGTCAACCGGATCACTCGCAGACCCAAAATTCAGCGCATCAGAATTATATGTTCTAGGTATCAAATTGTTCGTACAACCAAGTACTTTCGAATGCAATGTGGCCATTTTGAAAATTTTAAAATGGCGACCCTATGTGACGCATATAATACACAAAATTAAAAAATAATCCAACAATATTGTCAATAAAAGTCTTATAAACCCCTAATTTACTGCTAAATATAATTTGTTTTATGTATATGTCATCCTAGTTTATAAATCAATCAAGTCTTAGGTCAAAATTAAAAAATTCATTATGGCCGATCCAATAATGGCTGGAACAGGTGCATGTTAATTCAAAACCTGCGGAAAATTCTCAAGAAGGCGAACAAGTAGCCATTTTTGAAAATGAGAGACGCGAGATATTAGCAGAAGCGCGCCAATTGTCCGAATTAAGGTGGGGATTGACAGCGCAATGGAGGTGAACAGTTAATCATGCTTCATTTTCTAGCAGTCGTGTCTCTCATAAGGTCAACATCTCAGCCATTAGGGAGTTACTTAGGGTATTTGATAAGACGTCTGGAAATTTTGAATGCTGGAATCGTCAAGCCAAATTATTGCAGGGAACTTATGGAATTGAAGGTGATGTCATGTCTGTTCTAAATAACGGGGACCAGTCCAACCCAATGACCGGCTGGAGACAAGTCTTTGACAAGTATCGGATTACGGGGGCATATTCTGCGCCCTGGTCCCCCACAGACATCGCCTATGTTGTTTTACGTGCAGGACCTCCCAATACTGGTATACCCACACGGCTCGCCTACGAACGTAGCGGAGCCGAGATACGCTCGGCTAGCGTCGACGACCAAGATGTTCTGGTTGTCTACCGATTCCCGCAAGGTCAGTAAGGACCGTTGCGGACCCTCGGTGGGGGCCGGGACCTTTCCTATCCCTAACGGCTATGCAGGCCGCTACCCGAGTTGAGTCCGCAACTCACACGTCGAGGCGGGTGAGAGTGGACAGTCGCGATGGGTCCCCCACAGACAAAGCGATACTGTACCAAGCGTCAAGTGACCGAAAAAGAGGTGCTAAGTAATGGAAGCGCCAAACCAGCTAATAACTTAGAGAGGGCGAGGGAAATCACACGAGACCTAAAGTGCAGTGTTTCAATCATAGTAAGTGAGGGAATGTGTCAACGGATTGAGATCAACCAGAGCGTTAAAATGAGGGTTGCTTTCGGTTCGGATCGTCTGAAAACGTGATCACGGGCTGTTCTCAAAGGCAGCAGTGTCCAGTGGAGGAAAAACTAGTAGTGGTGTCGAACATCGAGGAATAAAGAAGAGACGACGAGTTTCTGCGTTCTGCGCAATATGATTTTTAGGAGATTCGACGAGGAAATTGCACGTTGTTCAGGAAATTCTCAGCATCGATGCAGAGGAAATCATATCTGTTAAGCACGAATGTCTTAAGATAAACTAGGAAATTAGCGTTTAAGACATAATTAAATTGAAAAAATAATTTCCTGAAGAATATGTGCTTCCCGAAAGGCCAGACAAGTCAACAGTTGAATCGGAATTAGTCATTGTTATGATAGATGAAAAACCCTTCCAATTTAGTTTTAGACGTTTATTATTCGCCGAGCAATAAGTTTCAAGAAAAATTTCGGATGAATGGATTGGATTAAGAAAAATAATAGCTAGTACTTCCGAATTAGCATCGCCGATAGTTTTAGTTAAAAAGAAAAATGGTGAAATACATCTATGGATTGATTTTTGCGCGTTGAATAAATTTATATTGAAAGATAATTACACGTTGCCTCTAATCAAAGGTCAGCTCGATGTGTTGCATTATAAAAAATATTTTTTACATTTAGACATAAAAGACAGCTTTCACCATATTTCAGTTGCGAATATTGTTTTTAAGGGTTCGAAAGACACGATGATGTGTTCGCATTCATGAACGATATCATAATTTACACAAAAGGCTGTTAACCGTCACTTCGTTGTATTGAAAAAAGTTTTATAACTGTTAGTTGACAATAAAATGTTACTCAGGTTGGACAAGTGTGTATTTTTATCAACGATTGTAGAATTTTTGGGTTATATGAAATAAGCGGAAGTGGAATTTCCTTAACAACTAATGGAATTAAAGTAGTTTTAAATTTTCCAGAGACCCAAAATGTAAAGGAAGTATAGAGTTTTCTTGCTGTAGCACATTTTCGCAAATTTATAGAAAAAATGTCAATGATCGCGAAACCTCTGTACGATCTATTGCGTAAAGAAGCAAAATTTGTTTTTGAGAAGATCAAAGAAAAGCATTTAAAGTACAAAAGAAAAAATTGACGTCGTCCCCAGTTTTGGCGATATATGACCCGCAAGCCGAGACAGAGTTATATTGCGATGCGAGTTCGCAGGGGTTTGGTGCGATTCTTATGCAAAAGGGGAGGGATCTGTTGTTTCATCCTATCTTCTACTTGTCGAAGCGTACCACGAAAGTTGAGAGCTGCTACCATAGTTTTGAGCTAGAAATGCTTGCTATCGTCGACACTTCGCGAATGTATCAAATCAATTTGCATGGTAACTTTTCTAAAATCGTAACAGATTGTAACGCACTAACACTATCCTTGAAAAAGAATGAAATAAACGTGAGAATTTCGAGATGGGTATTGGAGCTCCAGAGTTTTGACTATACTACTGAACATAGGAAGGGGAGGAGAATGACACACGTAGATGGACTAAGTAGATCGGAATGGTTGGAATTTATATATGATAATTCGCTTGAACATAATTTCTTGGTGACAGAAAATATGATAATTTTATCGTAGAATTAATGAAAAAAATTAAAGTGTCACAAGACACATTTTTTGAATCACGAAATGACGTAGTTTTCAGAAAAATTGATAAAGGGAACATATTTTTGTTTGTAGTACCAGGTGCCATGCATATCATTACGATATGAGTCATCAGGACACAACGAAAGTGTATGAAACTTTAAAAAATAGCTATTGGTTTACAGATATGAAAAGTAAAAAAGAATCTCTTATTTAAAGTTACTATAAATGCATCGCGCTTACGCAGACTTCAGGCAAGGTTGAAGCGAAAGGAAAAATAGTTCCAAAGAGAAATAAACCCTTTGAGACTGTACACGTTAACCATATTATAGACATTTACGATTCGAGACTAAAGATAAAAAAACACATTTTAGTGGTAATAGACGCCTTTCTTAATTTGTTAAACACTATTCAACAAAAACCACGAGATCTTCGGAAACGAAAAGTGCTCTGAAAAAATATTTTTGTGATTTTTTTATTAGCCAAGAATGATTGTGTCGGATAAAAGCACTTCGTTTACGTCACAGGAAATACAGTGCTTTTTTGAGCAGTATGAAATATAGCACTAACAGATTGCTACAGGCTCACCGCAACCAAATAGGCAAGTAGAAATAGTGAACAAATCACTCGGTCCCATGTTAGGTAAATTGTAAGACCATGAATGAGGGAAAGAGTGTCCTAAAGTTGTATCAGACGAAGAAATCGCATTAAACAATGTAGTGCATGTGACGAAAGGAAAAACTCCTTGACAAGGAAATAAATCCAATTAATAGAAAGTAGAACACACAAAATGTACAGAAATTGGCTGTTGGACAAATTGGTTAAAACTTCAGGAAGATGTTTTTTGACATGTTTTAAACAAATTATGTATGGGGCAATTTGCCCCTAAAAGAATATTTTTCGAATAACAAGGGGTAAAAGTGAGGAAAATATAAAAACGTAAAGTTATCACTTTTTAGACATTTTGAGGTGCTATTGTGTAACTTTACTTATCTGGTTAACGTTTAGTGTCAGTGAAGCTTATTTGTAATAAGAATGATAGTGAAGAAAGAGTAAGAGTTAAGTAAGTATTTAATTAAGATGTAAAAGTGAAGTAAACGTCATATTGACTGGAAAGTAATGTAAGATTAAGATAGAAGAGAATAAATGAAAAATCTGATTATCTTTTTATGTCGATATATAATTAAGATATAAAAATGTTTAATATAAATGTGAAAGTGAGATATGAATTTGAGAAAATTTCCATGCGAAATATTAATTAAGTATCAACATAACTATAACTAAAGTTTAATTTTTCATATTTAAAAAAAATTATTTTTTATAATAGAAAATACAATTAAACTTCAGTTAGGGAATATTGTGGGAAATCCCAGTTGGGGCCAAGTTGAGTTGACATAAACATTGTCCAAGTACACTAAAGAAAAAATTTTTTTGGAGCATTTTACAGTTGCGCTGTTTTATTTATTTGTCCAGGATATAATTTAAATAGTAATTTAATTAATTGGAATATATTATTATTCGTAGAGCAGAGGTTTCAAAATTCGATTAATATTTCTATTTGGAGGTTTTCGGGGTCGCTGATTATGAATATGCACTTAGTTTTCGAAAATTCAAAATGGCGGATCCATAAGGGTCTGCAAAAAGTCCGGTAATTTAGGTCAGACTGAGTTAGAGGTTGTTTTGTTTGGGCTACCTTTTAAGGACGATTATAAATTTAAAAAGTAAAAATGATATCATAAATTATTATACTTATATAAACAATCGGTCTTTTTCAAGGCTAACGAATAAAAACACTTTAAATACTATATTAATTGGCATTTTTAAAAGCCACAAAATATTTATATTGAATCCGCCATTGCGATTTTTTGAAAACTAAATTTAATTCGTAATCAGCGACCCCGAAAACCCCCGAGTACATAGTTTTAACTAAATTTGAGCATTTTTAAACATTTGTAACACGAGGTTAATATATTATAAAAAATTGACTTTTGAGCGCCATTTCTATCCGACATCTTGAATTTTAAGAAAATAAACCCCCATCTGAAAACGTGAACATTTCGGACGAGATATTTCCTTAACTTTTTTTCCTTTAATTTTTTTAAATTTTGAGTGCAGATTTTGAAAAAGCGATACATAAGATGTAAGGAATAGTTTGCAGGATTTTTTCGAGCCCCTGCTCTACGAAAATATTACAGTCGAAAATTGTCTCTTTAATGTTTTTTCCCGTCCTTAATGGGTTAACTCTTTAAGTCAGTATATTTTTAATATACTTATTTTAAGATTTATTTTATTTTATATGTTTAAATAAATGTTTATCACTTTAATTAATGTATTTAACAATAAAGCTTACAATAAATAAAGCTAGGCGGCTGGTAAATGAATAAAAATTAATCAAAAGCATAAATTGCACATAGTACTACAACAATTCAATTATACAATAATGCTCGTAAAGATCCAGTGAAACTGTCAATATCAATTTCAAAAAAAATTACATTATCAGAAATTGAATTTGTCTCTCTGCTGAGTCTACTTATTGAAGAAAAATAACCATAATTCGTTCTATGATACGGTACAACAAAAACAGGATAGTATCTACTTGATTCCAGGAACATTTGAATTAATTAATGACAATAAATATGTACATTGAATAAAGCCATTCAAAACCTTATAAACAAGTTGTTCATTTCATGACCATTTAGCTTCCTCAATATATATTATTATACCTAATTTTAAAAGTTAAATCATTATAATAGTTTATTAAATATAATTAATAAATCTTCTTTTTAATAAATCAAAAAAAAATAATGTTAAAGAGTTATCATTAATTTTACTAATTTTCAAAATTATCTTAATATTTAAAATAACAAAATTTAAAACACAAAATTTTTAAATTCTTGTATTTATTTTAATTTTAAAATCAGATACATTTTCTCTATATTAAAATATATGTTATATTTGTTCTTTTAAAGTGTTATAATAAAATGTCAAAAAATACAAAATTTTAATTTTTTGTTAAAATTTAAAATATTTATTAATTCTATAAAGGACCCCGCACAAAATGCATTGGAATTGGCTTACCGTTAATTTTGTTCAAATTTTCAGAATTAGTAGTTCTAAGTGTCCTAATTAAAGATATAATTTTGTTAAACTCAAAACTTTACTTGTTTGGCTGAAAACAGGGGGTGAAAGTACCCCCTGTCTAAGGCATGAAATGAACATTTCAGTGCTTTTAGCCAAATAAACCATTATTTTTGGTAAGTTCAATGTCAGAAGTCACCAATATACATAAAGAGAGAACTCTTAATGTTAAACAAATAAAAATGTAAAATATCAACCCTCAAAAACTACCCCTTGTACAGTTAAAACCATATAGAAAAGGAAAAAACTATTTTAATCACAGAAAATATTTTTATAAATAAAATATTGACTTTTCATTTACTAATACATATGAAATGTCATATTTACCCTTACAAACAACCCCAACAACAACAACAACAACAAAAAGCAACCCCTTTTATATTTTAAATAAATCCAGTAAACCAGATAAATGAACAGTTTAAACAGAGAAAGACTTTTGAAAATCGACTGGAAGTAATTATTTAATCTTCCGTGATTTTCAGTGCAATGTTCAAAATAAAAAAGTACCCTTATGAAAAAAACAACCCCTTAAGATTTAAAGTGAAAAAAGTAAAAAATCCATTTCAACCAAAGAAAACTATTAAAAATAGTAAACAGTTTATTATGTTTGTAGTTGTTAAAGAAACTACCTCCTACATGTAACAAAAATAAAATATTATTTTAAATATTCGACGCTATTTATAATAAACATCCCTCTAAGTATTAGGCTCATAGAAAGAAAATAACTCATTGAAGATATTGCATGTCTTTAGGCTTGTGAAAACTCTCAAATGTTTTGTTTCAATCTTATTATATTGTTCAAAAACATGCCTGCATTCGCTAGAAAAACATTTTCTACCCAGAGTACGCCACGTGGAGGCTGCAGGTACAAGATTTTGTACTCCTTTTCTTGTTAAAAAAAAATCTCACCTATTTACATATATACAAGTTCCACTTAGTAGCAAATCTTATTTTAAGGACTTTGCTGCAATGCATCCGAAAAAACTATTCATTGACAGGGTTGTTTCTGTTTCCTGCATCTAACACGCTGTCCAAAAGATGCGTCCAAGGGTATTTCACGTGTTCTTCGTGACGAGCATATCCGAAGTACCATAAAACACTTGCAACGTGAGAACAAGTACCTAAAGTTCTTGCACCCGACTTACAAGTGCAATAGTAACCACGGATAGGTTGCTGCTGTTCACCTCTATTTTCTTCAAGATCATAAAGTATCCATAGCTGATGTCGCGTAGCATTTCGAAATCTGGAATAAATGCGCATTCTTATTAAACCAGGTTCATTCATCAAAGCATCTAGTTGTAATTCTTCATTACCATCTCTATGGACTTTATCCTGAATATAAGATGGTGTCAAGTTTAATTGGTATACCCCGAATGTCAAGTGACGCAAATACTCCATAGAAAGATGAGGAAAATATGGAAGATCGTTTTCGTTTAAATGCACCCACTGTGCGTTTCTTCGGAAAAGTTCCTCTTCTTCAACCCTTGTTTTTAATTCATTTGCTGTTTCAGATTTTAATAACATTTCTGTTGCTAATTCAACTGTAGCTACTTCCATTTCTATTAAACCACGATATTTATTTATTATCGCGCCAGCAATGCGATAAAAATCACCAAGATGAGGAACATGTGTAATTGATATGGGTTTACCAAATATTTTAAAAATATATTTCAAGTGCCCGTTTCGCGATTCTACTAACCATCTTATTTTTGTGATTAACCGAGCTTCGTTCGCATCCTCAGTAGAGAATTGTCGTTCATTACGACCCAACAACGGTGGCATTTTGGGTATTAAACCCATCCGTTCAAGAAAAGGAATCGCATCGCGATGCCCTCTATCAACAATAATTATATCGCCTTCGTCTAACCATTCTCTGATTTGAACACCATCTCTTTCACATTCTTGTATTAAAATGTTGGCGTCGTTATTTCGTGCGTCTGAAAAGTATGGTCCGTGAATGTCAAGAATGTATCCATTCGTTGACACCAAAAGAATGGGCTTAACAAGATGACAACTCTTGTGAAGATTAAACGATTGTCGTAAAGCTTGAAAATTGCTAGATTTCCCAATTTTTGTGTAAGTACCGTCGATGATGACAATTGCTTTACGATTTTCTGGTGTCGGATTGTATAATGTATTTGCAAAATCAGGTACATATCTCTCTATGAATTCTTGTCTCGTTATTGCGTTAAGTCCAATGTTTTGAGGAACAAATGATTCCATTAAAAATATTCTTACTTTACTAACAGCCATACTAACACTTTGTCTGCTGGGATAATTAAAAACAACTGAAAGAAATTCATCTGGTAGACCTTGCCGCATTTTGCATAAAAATACTAAAAGGTCTTTCTTTGAAATATATCTCTGACCTGGTACCAGTTGCGCTGGATCGAATAGAGAATATAAATCTCGAAATTGTTCCTTAGTTATTGGAGAAAATGATTTGAACTGATCGTCCGAAAAATCGCTTTCATCTACGAATTTTTTTTTCGAATTTTTTTTCACAGAACCGCTGAGACCATTTAAAAACTTTAATAACTGAGGACCTTTAATACAATAAAATCTATTCATAAAACGAAGATGTTGCATGAGATCTGCAGGGATGAAACCGTGTTCATCTAAATGCTCTGGACAACACCTAACATTTTGTTGAACGTAAATGTCTTTCAGGACAAAAATGTTAACACGACATTCGTCTGAAAGTCGTACTACATTATCTATCCGATTGCAAATAAGGCACGTATGGCTCGATGTTTGCGTTAAGACATTAAGTCTTAAACAAGATGGATTATTTCCATTTTCATTAACTTCAATATTAATAAGTCGCTTGCATGTTATGCATACACGTGTATTAATACCAATTGCAAGCGGTGGAAAGCCTCTTTCTTCTCGCCAACGAATTGCAATTTCGCTCTTATCAACATTTTCTTCTCCTTCAATAGATGACATTTGTCTAGGTTGAAAAACTGCATTACAAACATAGCAACGCATTTTGTTTATATTATTATTTACTTCAAGGTAGGAACACCAGTGCAATTATCGAAATGTACAATAGTATAAAGTAAGTATTGCAAAATACCCGCAATCTGAAACAACGATGCTATGCTAATATCTTTGAAAAATCAATCAAACTCTAAAAATGTGTTTAAATAATGTACTCTACAATATTTTAAACAATGATTAACATATTCTTAATCCAGATATTGTAGGATATACAGTAAGCTGGTAACAAATGTTGCCTTTCAAGCGATGTCATGAGCTGATGAAAGAAATCATATATGTGACGCTCCAAAGCGAAAGGGACCATCTTCAAAATAATATCAGGCGCAGTCTTCCGTGCGCAGAACACAACACAAAGACGGAGCCATATGATATTAGGAAGATTGTATGTACTGCTTATGCTATACTTACTTTATACTATTGTACATATCGATATTCGCACTGGTGTTCCTACCCTTTCACCATTTGGCGTCATTCACACGAAAACACATATATAGTCAATACAGTTTAAAGGCAAGAATTACATACTATAAGATTTTTAAACATAATAAACTGTTTACTATTTTTAATAGTTTTCTTTGGTTGAAATGGATTTTTTACTTTTTTCACTTTAAATCTTAAGGGGTTGTTTTTTTCATAAGGGTACTTTTTTATTTTGAACATTGCACTGAAAATCACGGAAGATTAAATAATTACTTCCAGTCGATTTTCAAAAGTCTTTCTCTGTTTAAACTGTTCATTTATCTGGTTAACTGGATTTATTTAAAATATAAAAGGGGTTGCTTTTTGTTGTTGGGGTTGTTGTTGGGGTTGTTTGTAAGGGTAAATATGACATTTCATATGTATTAGTAAATGAAAAGTCAATATTTTATTTATAAAAATATTTTCTGTGATTAAAATAGTTTTTTCCTTTTCTATATGGTTTTAACTGTACAAGGGGTAGTTTTTGAGGGTTGATATTTTACATTTATCTTGCTTATGACTTTACCGGGTGCGGAACCAGGGAGAAGTTATCAGCAAGACATGAGGGATAATACTGCTAAGAGTTAGACAATTAGACCGGTCCCTACCCCTTGCCTCGTGGTTAAGGTGGGATTAATTCACTAGTGGTTCAGGTGTTAAAAGTAGGGGAATTCTCTTGGGCCCAGGGGAAATCACAAAATGCTGACTCCTGGAATGCACGACGATTTCCGTGAGAACGGAAGTTGTCCTGAACTCGATACATTTCGAGTTCGTATTTTTTTTTAATAATTGATAATTATAATTATTAACAATTACAATTTATAATTGTCAGGCGTGATGTCGGCACTGCTAATTTTGTTAATTAGCAGTATAATTTAATAAGTGATTAACCAGAGTTTTTATAGGTAAATTCTAATTCTGGCATGTGATTCCATTTGTCAAAAATTAAATGAGGAGTCATTGCTTCAAACGCACGTGCGTCTGTTGTGATGCTGTCATCGGTAGTTTGTGGGCCCGAGGGGAGAAGAGAAAGTCTATAGGGAATGAGGCAGCTAGTCGAGACCGACGTAGTTGCATCTGCATTAAGCTCCGCTACGCGAGAATCCAAACCTGTGTTCGTGCATGCCAACGGAGCTCGCATGTAGATGCATGTGTGTAGCCCGCATTGTGGTGCACGTGTCCAAAGCTCACAAACGCCTTATTCGTCATTACAAGGGTTTTAATTTTAGTAATATAAAAGTTTTCTTTCGAGACATAAAACATTTATCTTTTCACTCTTTTCGGCATTCTTCCATACTTCCCAATTTCCTTGAGCATTGCTACAATTTTTGCTTTTCACTTATTAGCTTCGAAACATTGAAGCAAGGCTTATTTTCGGTTTTATTTCTAAAAGGAATATTTTAATTAAAAGTATAGAATACTTCTCTTTTCTTAACATAGCTTCGAACTCAAACATCTATGCTGACAACGCCGGTCTTATCAAGGTGTCGGGTGTCTCGCAGCAAGGTCCCACTGCTATGTAGTGAGTCTTTCTGCCAGAGAAAATTATAATATTTATTAGGCGGCGTTGCCAGGTTTAGAAAATTTCATTTTATTTATTTTCTTTTATTAGGTTCACAACAATCCACCGCGAAATTCCCCTTTTTGTCCCCAAAAAGATCGATGTTCGGGCTCGAAGCTGATGCAAGGTTTGCTTATTGTATAATTAGCGCTAATTGTATATTATTTATAAAATAATGAATTCCGCATTAATCCTAGAATTTACAAGAGTAATTAAGTAATTAATTTTTGTTAGTGATAAAAAAAACTGAAACTCTTGTAAATTTTGTTATGGGAATTCCTTATTTTATTTATAGGATTTCATAAAAATCGACCAAATAACTCATACACAAAAAAAACTGATTCAAACACAATTATGCCCAAATAAAACTCAAATACCTTTATTATATAATCAAACACATTTTCTGTTTCACCTTAAAGGGTTGCATTTAAATTAAACACGAGCCGTGATTGAAATTATCTGTAATGACTTTCAGACCCTATTCGAGCAGAAAGCTTTAGCATAATTCTGTTTAAATCGAAGCAGAAAATATGCGTAAATCAAATACATTTACTCGAACAACGACACCCTTGAATCAATGCGGAAGACATATGTTTTTTTTTTTTGATCAACCTTACAACTAATTTCAATCAAAATCACCTAACATATTTTTTTGTTTTATTTAGGGATAATGTTTTCCTAGTGTAATTTATAATAGTTACAATAATTGAATTTCTTAAATAGTAAGATGTCTGAACTTTTAATAGTTTAAATAGGAATTACGAATATATATAAGGAAATAATTTCTTTCCCTTTTTTTTATGAACATTTAATATTATTTCTGTTTCTGATACTTTGAGAAAATGTTTGTTAATAATAATAATATAATAATAATGCAATAAACAACAAACAGTTTATATACTTTAAAAGAAAATTAAATTCGATTAATTAATCAATTAAACCATTTTTTTTTAAATTTTCCTTTATTTTATATATTCTGCATTCAGTTGTTCATTTATTTTACTCGCCTGTATAATTTTTTTTTTACTTATTAGGAGCAAGAATTCGAACTGCTAAACCTAAATATTGAGAACTAAAGATTTCATTCATTGCTTAGTCCCAGCCCATTCTTCATTCTCAGCATCTTTGTAGGTGCCTGTATCGTTATCATTATAGCAGTTCGGTGTTGACGATTAGTCACGTCGCGTTCTTTGTCGCAGCTAGTGCAGTGGTAATTCGTTAAGGCGTAAAAGTGCTGTGATAATTTGTGAAAATGAGTGTCGAATTGTCGGAAAATGCCGGAATTCTACGGTTAGTGGAAGAAATGAAAAGGAGGGTGAATGCCCTTGGAGAAAGGAAAAGGCTCCGCGAAAAGTTGGTGGAGGAGCGGAAACAGTCCTTGGTGGAGCTCCTTCAGGGAGCAAAAATAGAGGCGCTTCTGGTGGAAAGTTTGGGGCAACAAAAGAATTCCCGGAGTTCAGCTGGGTAAGTCAAAATATTTAATTTTCCTTTAAAATTCTTTTTTTTTTTATGCGAATAAAATTAAAACAATTCTATTTAAAGAAAATTTTCTTTTAGTAAGACGCTCTTTTAAACCTATTCACAAATTTTCTTCAATTAGACATCAATAACTTCCTCTTCAAAACAAATTCTCAGTCATTATTCCTCCATTTAAAGATTAGATTCAAATCCCTTCTTAAATTAAACAACTTATAAAAATTTTTTTTTATTTAAAATTTTGAATATCTATAATTACTATCTATTATTTTTTTTATAGGTATTAAGATTTAAAATGTCGTATTTCAAATTCTTTGAAAAATATAATAATTTTTAAAAATTGCTACTGTAATTTATTAAAATTATTATTTTCAAGAAATATCCACGAAAACATACATTTCCTAAAATCCACTTATTTACAAGACAATTTCATGAAATTTGAAAGTTTTTCAATTAAATATTATATATTTAAAATATAGCTAATTAAAAAAAAATGTGAATAAAATGTAAAAAAAACTAACTTATTCAGAATTTTAATTACAATTCAACCTTTCTAAAACTGCAAATTTAAACATTTAAAATATAAAAATATTTGCTTACGAATAATTGTATAAAAACGAATTGATATTAATGCAAAATATGGTTTAAAAAAATTTATTTATTTATTTAAAATTAATTTTATAGACTTCGTATTACCTTTCTTCTAATTAGTGCAAATTTTACTAATTCAAATTTATTTTGTTAAAATATTATTGCAAAAAGAATTTATTGATTGATTTATTTATTTATTTTTTTTTTTAGAACTATTTTATATAATTCCTTCGAACACCAACTACATGATAAAAGTGAGAAATTATTTATATTTTGACTGTAAGTCATTGAAATGTAGTTTTAAAATAACTCTCTCTGTACAAGGTGAATTTACACTGTCTTGTATTCATAATGAAAAAAAAAATCTTAAAATACAGTTTTAAATTTTTTTTTTTAAATTCTTTTGGATAATAAAATCAGGTGTATGATGTTCAGTGGGAATAATTCATTTATCTCTTATAACCAAATTTGATTTTTCAACTCCATGTCCGTATTTTCATGGAAATGCCCTATTTGTGAAATAGAAGGAATTTAAAATCAAATTTAATATTTAAATTTTTTTAGTCTGTTAAGTTCAACGACAAAATTTATAATTTTATTATAAATTCGGAAAATTGAATATTTTATAGTATAGTTTTGATAAATAGAGACACGATTTTGTGTCAATAAAAGAATTTTTAATTTATGCAATAAAAAATTCAAATATTATGAGCATATCTCTGTAACCTTCAACTTTCATGTCCCTCGCATATATTTTGATAATTTCAATAACTCTTTACTTGGTTTTTGTTGGAAATATTAGAGATTGTTAAGATAAATCAGTTTCAAAAATTTTTAGAAAAGAATTCGTTAAGTATGAAGTTGTCGATTCTCACATTTTTTAGAAACTGTTAATAATTAAAACTGAAGGTTAAGTTTTAATTTTTATTTCCATATTTTTTTTCTTTTTTATACACAATAAATAATCTCAAAAATGAATTTTGAAAACGTTAACGTGAGCAAAAAGAAAATATAAAAAAATTAAATGATATTGGAAAGTTTGGTGAGTTAAATTCAAGAAAGATAGAGTCTTTTAAAATTGTATGGTAAACTCTAAAAATTATAATTTTATATTTTTTTTTTACAATTTAGTTTAATTAAAATCTATTTTAAAAATACAAAACAATTTAATTTGTAGTAATTCAAACACAAACTAAAAGAAAAGTAATGTTAGTGATATCCCTGTCCATGTTTAGGTTGTAAATAATACAGATTTTAACTAACAATAATATAATTAGGTAATATAATTAATATTAAATAATAGAAATATAATAATATTATTATTATTATAAATTATAATCCCTTAGTTAATTAATTTCAACTGTTTTCAATTAAAAAAAAACAAACAACTGTTAAATATATTTTTTTTTGTTACAGGTTAAAAATAATTCGCAATTTTAAATAATTTCAACAATATTTAATAATTTCAACAATATTTTTCTTTTATACACATTATCAGCATGATTTATAATAAGATTAATTAATTAAAAATCAAAATTGATTGTTATATTAATCACTTCTAGAAAAATAACTCAGTTTTAAACAAAAAATTTTTTTTTATTGGCGAAAATAAAATATTAAAATTTTTATGGTTTTCAGGGTGTTATTTAAATCTACAAATGACTCAAATAAATTTTTTAGATTTCATGAATAATTAAATCCATTTAACGAATTTCTATTTAAAGAAAAATTAAAAAAAATTTTTTTTTTTAATCGTCTCTATTTATAATTATTATTAAAATTTTATTTTATTTTTAATTGTATTAAAATTATATTCATAATAATTGATTTTCCTGCAAGGAATTTTTTATTAAAATTTTGACAATACTAAGCAGTGCCTAATAATTAATTATCTATTTAATTAGTAAATAAAAAAAAATAATTAATTATTAATTAGTAAACAAATAAAAATAATTAATTATTAATTACTAAATAATAAAATCTTACTTTCAGCCTAATTTCGAGGTTGAATTTAAATTGTAATCGGAGTCAGACTGATTTTTTCTTGTATAATAAAATTTAATTTGGTAAAAATTCTCGGATTGACCTGAAATTCCTGGCATATTTCCGGTTTTTCCCGGTTAGTGGACCAGTTAATAGTCATTTTTCACTGATTGATTCTTATATAGTGTATGGAAAAAGTACCACTTTTTCATGGTAAAATTCGCCCAAATTGACATAATTCTAACAGATAATTATTTTCCAGGTGTTTTCTCATTTTCCCGACATTGTAGCAACCCTGAATAAGGAATAATTAATTTTATGTTAAAATATTTAAATATTATTGCACTTTTACAAAAGCCGAAATTTTCAAAGACAAACCATCTGAAAGTCTGTTGAAATTGAAATATTTATAAAAATTCATATTACCACTATTCTATAATATCTCACTTTTATCTAGAATTTGAAAATTAAATTTACTTTTAATTCAAATTTTGTTAGAAGGTACAAAAGAATTATATTATTCAAATAAAATTAATAAATGATTAAATAATTTATCATTTCTTAAAATTGAATGTTTATAAAGAATTTTATTAAAGTTAAAAAAATAATTGAATTCTTGACAAAAAATTTTTTTTTTTTTAATTTCGAACATAGTTGAATGTTGTAAAAAGAATTCTATCCAAATCAGTTTTCTTTATTCCTTCATCCTTCCTTTTTTTTTTAGATTTCTCGTCGCTTTTGGTAGTTGGGCTCCTGCTCCTACCAGGCTCAATGAACAATCGTTCTGGAGTTATGACAGGGAGCTTGCTCAAGGACGAGAAAAACTCCACGCGTGCCAATCCTGGTTCCAGGAGTATTTCTGGGACGAGGAGGACCAGGAGTACATTAGGCGAGGGTTTTGGGCTCCGGTAAAAAAAAATTTCTTTATATTAGCCTTACTAGTAACGCAATTGTATAAATATATATTTTTTTTTAGCAAAGTTTTCGCAATCCGGTGGTGGTGACAAATTACTTGCCCGGACTAAAAATGGTGGTGGGTGAATTCCCGAAAAGTGGCATTCCCGATATTTGGTGTGTAGGCTTTATATTTATTTTATATTGCTTTTTGTTAATCACCTGTTACAATATTCTCCCTTTTTTTAGCTTATTAAAAGATCTACCCAAAATTCCTCCACACGTAGGGGTGCAACCGCTCTTGAAGGGGCTGAAAATTAGCTTCCTCCAATGTCATGATTGGCTGGGAAAAAATCAGCCACGCATTAGAGGCTGGTGGCAGTTGGTAAGCGCAATTCATATTCCGTATTTTATGTGTATACTTGAACCTATCCCAGAGGACTTTGCACTTCTCATTAATTGGGAATCATCTTGTTTTTAGAGATTTGATATAGATAATAAGGCTGCCTGGTTTGAATTTCCAAAAACCAGTACTCCTCTATCGGGGGAGGGGCAAAGCAGTGTAGAGAAGGAATCAGAGGAGGATTGGGAAGAAGAGTCACAGGAGGATTTGGAAGAGGAATCAGAGGAGGATTGGGAAGAAGAATAAAAAAAATCACAGGAGGATTTGGAAGAGGACACCGAAGAGAGTTGGGAAACGGAGGACGTGGAAAGTTTTGAGGAATGAAGCACGGATAAAACGAGTTTTGTGGGTTCTGATGGCTTCAGCATGTGAAAATTAAATTCAAACTTTTACCCAATCAATATTAAAAAAATTTTTTTTTTGTTTCTGTTTTTTTTTAGCAATTTTCTACTTTCCTTTTATTGTCTATATTAATAAACAACAACTAATTCAATCCTAACGTTGTTCGTCATTCGTTAACTCACAAGTCCTCAGTAACTCTATTATATTATATAAGTATAGGATATTATGTTATTTATTCGAATTCTTGCTCTCTATTTATAACTTGTTTCTTTTATTTTCTCAACTCAGTATTCATGCAGTTATATAGAATAATCCCTTTTTTTTATCTTTAACTCAATTAAACATAAAAGAAATATGTTATTAATTATACGTTAATACTTGGTTATTGTGGTTGGAATCCATTGTTGATGGTTATCTTGGGGATGATCTTGCTATTGCTGTCAGTGGCCTTGTTGGAATATCTTCGAAGATGACCGCTGACTCCTTCCAGGTGTCGAATAACTTTCCGGAATCTCGAAATCCAGGGTCTCCAATCCTTCGGTTAGTCATCTGGATCTTCGCTGGGTCGGATCTTCGGTCGTTGCAGACTTTTCTTCTTTATTATTTTGAGTATTGAGAACCGAGGACTCAACCGCCTTCTTAAAACTATCTGCCTTGGGTAGCTGGGAACTAGTGGTTGGTTTTTCATTTATTCGTTCGTACAACTCCACATCGGATCTCTGAGCTGTTTCGGTTCCCTTTTTTGGTGTCTGAATCGTGAAGGTCTTAGTTCGGGGAACCTTACATGACATTCCTGTCACCTTGTTGATTCCTTTTGTCAAGGGGGATCGGCACAGGTACAATATAAGCAACAGACTGATGATCACTAATCCTCCATAAGAGCCATAGAACAGGAAGTTCTGAGTTTTTCCTGTACGTCGTCGTAGGACAAGATCTTGAAGCTGCTGCTCCAGTTCATCTAGAGTTTTAGAGTTTGCTTCAAATGTGGAAAATCTTGTTCCTGTTTCCGAAGCAGATGCTGATGGTGAGTCAAATTCTTTTATGAGATGACTATATTTTAGCAACATAGGTGATAACATTGTTATATTCAGGTGCAGTTCGGATTCAAATACGAACTCTGAAGTTCCCGCTTGGATAGTGGTAGCTGGTATGATCACGTCCTTGGTTTTGAGGAAGCATCCTGGGGCCAACTTGAGAATTCCGGCCTTACTCAATTCTATCTTAACGGGGTTCATCGAATGACAAGCGATTGTTGCTATTTCTGGAGTAGCGACGGAGAAAATCCACCCACCAACAGTGGTTAATGGCTTCCAGTAAGATTGGGGACGGCTGGTTATCCGGATATCACACAACTTTAGGACTTCCACGCTGGGCTTGATCAAAAGCAGGGCTTCGCATGAAGGTCTGTCTCGTAGGTCATATATTGGTGTTCCCGTCATACAAGCATGGTAGGCTGTCGTAGTTTTGCAGGAATTCCACTCCTGTTCTTTCAATAGGAGGTACGTTCGCTGATCTTCGTCGATGATGAGGTAGTCATGTTTTGATTTAACATAAGCTTGTCTAATATTATTATCAAATCCCTCTTGAATAGTTGGAATTGAGTGAACTTTGTAAGCCTGATAATTATATTTTTCTAGGAGGGGAATGTCAATCAGTACCTTCAGTTGGTGATTCTCGCAGATGATGGTGGTAGAGGATATCCGCATAAGTTCGTCGATACTAATCCTGGGTCCAGCTAGTGGGAAATTGACATCCTTCAAATTATCTTGGATTTCTCTGAGAATGAGTTCCAGCTGCTCCGATGTAATAAGTCCTGGGTGCAGCTCATTTTTCCTAGCCTCATGGACAGCTTCCAGCATGGTCGTGGTGGCTAAAAGGCTGTTATCAAGCCCCAGTCTTAGAGCTCGGGCTACGGCGTAGGTTAAATTCAATCGTTCCATTTCTTCCTTTGACTGGGGGAGGTTTTTGGCAGCCAAAGCCTGGAGTTGATCTTGCAGTTCCTTTAGAAGCGAAGAGTGCTGCTGAACTTGGGAGTGTAGTAGATCAAGCTGAGACCTTACAATGTGGGTCTGTTTTCCAATAAGGTGCGTCAGGTTCTGCTGTGCTTCGTTCAGATCTTGGATGGCAGAGTCATATTTTTCGCCATCAGCGTATGTTAACACTCCAGCTATGGGCCCTGCTATCTTCCCAAGGAAACCCAGCAAGGGAACTGCTCGTCTCGCGCGCAGTTGTGAGGTTAATTTTGTGGGTAAGGTCACTTTGGTATTTTCTAATTCTTGAATTTGGTTTCGGAATTGTTGTTGTAATTCCGATACCATTTCCCATCTATCTTCCCATTGGTAACTCGAAACTCATTCTATGCACCAAATTTCTTTAGGATTACATTGGGCCTTCAGTTTCTCCAGTCTTGATTTGAGGTCGTCAAAGAATCGGCTCTGCCTTCCGATGTCTAGGAAAACAGCAATTCTCCAATTGCTAACGGACCGCTTGACGACATCCACGTATTCGAAGTAGATCCCGCTGCTCATCTTAAATGGAATTGTCTGATAACCCTCGTTGTTGGAGACAGGGCCGGATTCGTTCTGGGCTGTTAGGGTCAGGAAGCTGAGAATTGAGCACAAAATTAGCACAATTTTCGACATCTTTTATTGGTTCCGTGAATTCCTTAGTCGTTGTATAGGTGCGTGTGTGTCTGAAAAGAAAATTCTGTTAGAGATTTTCAAGCAAAAGAGACTAAAAGTGGGCTAACATAACCTTGTCACGATGCTTGGTTATACGCTCGCCATTTTCGTTTTCTAATACCACGTTGTTATTTTGCGTGAAGTCGACTATGGTAAATGGGCCATCCGCTCGCCTATCGAACATATTTGTTCGAATCTCCTTGTAGGTGTACACCTGGTCCCCTACTTTGGCCTTTAAAGGCCTAGCTTTTCTGTCGTAGTTTATCTTTGATCTTTCCTTGGATCGGACTAAATAATTTGCCGCGAGGTTTTGTAGTTCGCTCATTCTTGTAATAAGGTCCTTGAGATATGAACCGTAAGTTTCAACTTCCGGACCTTGGGGTAAGGAACTAGGTGCTCTAGCAAGATGAACGAATACCAATTCATACGGAGTAAAATTAGTAGCTTCGTGAACCGACGTGTTATAGTTAAACATAACGAATGGAAGCAGACGATCCCAATCGTCAAATTCCTTCGCGTAGTGCTTAATATAATCCGTCAGCTCAATATGACTTCTCTCCAGGGCTCCGTTGGTTTGGGGTCGGTACCCGGAAGTAGTGAGCTGCTTAACTCCAAAGATTCTTTCTAACTTTCGCATCAGGGAGCTTACGAAGCTCGCTCCTCTGTCGGTGAGCACACATCTAGGTGCTCCAAAAACAGAGAACAGGTTTGTTGCTACCGCGTGAGCTATAGTTTTGGTCTCTATGTTTGGTATAGGGACTGCAATGCAATATTTTGAGAAATTGTCCTGCATTGTCAGGATGTGACGGTTTCCGTTTGGGGTTGTTCGTAATTTGCCTACTGTGTCTAAAGATACCTTATCGAACGGCATTGCGGGGGTATCTGTGATCAACATGGGTTCCCTAGTTCGAGCTCTACACAATTTGTTCTCAAAACAACTTCTACAACTGCGAATGAACTGTGTGACCTCTTGTCGCATTTGTGGCCAGTAGTAACGCTCTCTAATTCGGCGATAGGTTTTGGATATGCCTTTATGGCCGCCAACTAGACTTGAGTGGAACTCTGAAATGATTTTGTTACGCAACTCAGGAGGAGGAACCTCTGTTTTTCCGTGACAAAGAGTGATAGTGACATCACCACCGCGGAAAATACCTGTAACTAACTCTGACATTTTTCCTTGCGGAAGCGCGCCTAGCAGATCGCTACCGTTTGCCATTCGACAAGACGTTTGATGATCAGATTCTAAGATTTTCCTTAAATTTGTTAGTCCCTTTTCAACGTCCTTCCAAGACACGTTGTCGAAATGACGCTTTTTAACGATAATCGAATAGGTTTTATATTTTCCATTTCGGGTGACAAAAATTTGTCCTTTAACGGATTTACTGTCTCTAATATCCTGAGGATCAATGCGTTCGGTGGCGATCAAAAGTTTAGAAATGGGGTCTGTCGGCTCACAATCCTCTGAAATAAAATGAGCGTAATTGTCTCGTTGGTACGTCAAAGGTTCAGTCCACCGATTCACTACGCAGTCTGAGGACTCCCTTTTAAAATCTCCGCGCACCAGGGAAACACAATCACTTTCAGTTTTAATGTCTTCATCATTTTCATTTTCGGAGGAAGATAGAGGGTCAAAATGGGTTTCCTTTATTTTCATGAAGGACCTATTTCCAACTGACAGATTGGACTCTTGAGGTACACTATTTTCTTGAATTCGGCGAGGCTTCATAGTTGTTTTCTTGTTAACTGATTCCTTTTCCTGATGTGTTTCGTTAGTTTTAGGGTTAGTGTACGGGGTAGAATGCGCAAACGGGGTTGCTGGAAATCCTGGAACTTCAGACTCCTTCGCTGCTGAGTCCTCATCACTTACATTTTCGATTACTTCAGGCATCTCCATAAATCGCACGCTTCCCCGTTTAGCCGTGGTTGGATGACTTGTCAACGGCGTTTCTCTCAGAGTCATTGAGGGTTCAGGTTGAGTTTTGGTCTCAGTGTTAATTGTCAGTTCCTTTAGGGCTTGTTTTTCTGCACGGCTTTTGTTGAAGTTATCTAAAAACTTCTTTACTCGCTCGGGAAGTCCATCACTGTACTCCGTTGCAGGGTCCAGACTGTGCAAATACTCCAGGTGTCCTTGATCATTTTCGCCATCAGAAACATACTCTCTTCTGGGGTGATGATCTAACCCTTCGTAGTCCCAAAATAGAGTATCATTAGCCGTACTGGAGGCGTTTAGATTTGCTCCAGCTAAGGACTCGTTGAATTTGTGTAATGATTCATTTACACCTTCGATTAATTGTTTTCTTGCATCAGGAATTTGTTGATCATGATTATCGGACTCACTAGTATCCTCGTTGCTATCGTTAGTTCGGCGTTGTCCTTGAACCATTACTTGATCTTCGGGCAACTCTTCTGATTCTTGTTCGGAGATCGAAGATGAGTGTGCTTCAGGTTCCATCAAGGCACCTTCCCTAGCCAGTTGATCAGCTTTCTCGTTTCCAAGGACACCGTCATGTCCAGGTACATGTTCCCAGGCAACTTCAAGAGGTTCTAGGGCTTTTATCAACTTTTCATATACCTTTCTGTTTTTGACTGGTTTATTTTCTGTTGTTTTCCAGTCATTTTCTTGCCATTTGGGCACCCACTCCTGTATACTTTGTACTAAATAACGAGAGTCGGTTTTAATTTTTAATTTCTTAATTCCAGCTTTTATTGCTTGCTTAGCTGCAGTAGTAGCTGCTTCTATTTCTGAGGCGTTATTAGTTTGGCGTCCCTTATAACGTCGGGAGATGTTTAGAGGGTGGTCGGGTCCAAACCAGACTCCGATTCCTGCTCTTGGACGGGCTCCTCCGTT